>JAGDYQ010000272.1:0-695086 GCA_021962125.1 Bulinus truncatus | reverse complement strand
CAGCTTGCGAAAAACTGTTTTATGTTAAACAGATTATGAGCTTAGTGTCAGGCTAGGATTTCAATTTTTGTCTAATAATTTAAAAGCTAGACCCTCCCTCTTACACCTCACTGCTCAGTTTATGTAAATAAATAAATTTTGGTGGTCATACCAACTCGGTCATATTGCGTTTTTTTCTTCTTTTTTACTCACCTTTTCACCTGAACACTATGCAACTGTATGTCATCACTTCTGGCGTTAAGTAATAAGTGAATTATTGGAAATATATAATGCACCACGGTACCAAAGAATATTACCACACTCCATCATCACACTTACCATTCCTTGCCCCCATCTTTTAACCCTGTAAGCTGCCTATCATCTTGCTGAAGGCCATTCCCACACTGTCAGTACTATAAATAAATTTTTATTTTTTCCTACTAAATTTAAATTGACCTCTCTGCCTGGTTCTGTGAATTTTCCTTATTTCTTGGACTGTAACAATAATGATTTCTGCATGAAATTCTACACCCTTTATATTTCATATCCTAAACTCAAGCAGGTAGAGGCTAAAACACTGTAAAGTTGACAGCCATCTTTCAACACACCATGTGAATAATGTACTGGGCAACTCATCTGTTTCATTGCTTCCTCATTGTTCTGAAAAGTTTTTAAATTGACAATATGTTTTGTCATTTGGTTTAATTACTTTCATGATTTACAAAAACAATCTTCAACATATTTTTTTTTAAATTATTTAATTATCAGGATGTTCTCAGTAAATTATGCAATAAAAATGTAAGAAGGTGGAATGTTTGGTTAATTTTTACTAGATCAATGAGGTCTTGATTTCTCTATATCACTCTAGGCGCTTATCAGTCACAACACAAGTTTATCATAAGGCAAAGTAAAAACTCTGATCATTAACTGTTCATTTCTAGTATCAATAACATGCGAATTTACTATAAGACATACTAGGTTCAGCTTTTCAGCTTCAACTTACTTCTGCAGATATAAAACATGCAGTAATGGTTTACTGTGTAACATCCTAAATGTCTACAGACTTCTCACAGATCTAAACTAACTGCTGTACAAATTTTTTACCCATATATCAAACTTTTTCCACATTTTTACTAATTGCTTTAATACAATTCTCAATAGTATTTCAAGTGATATAAGAACCTATATGATCAGTTTATGCAGTTTTGTATTATTTGTATCCAAAATTTTAACGCTTACTAATTACTTTAAGTATATTTGTGCTCGGACTAAACTATTATCAAAATAAAAAATATCAAAGATCTAGACATGAAGCAAATAAGCAATTTAAGTCTTTTCAGTTTCGGACAAAGGACATTTTAGACATTAGTGTATGCAGTGGCTACGGTTACTGCCGACTTAAATCCGTATTTTTTTTTCCGGGTTACAGCCATAAATATTACCCACGCTTATGGATTTTGATAAATTTAGAGAGGGAAGTAATCATGTTGAATAACTATTACAAAAATAAATAATGATTACGCCCTTTGATTAGCTTTTATTATTTATATTTAAAAAAAATATAAGCAAAAAACAGTACATAAGAAACTCTTATATTTTGGCCCTGAGAGGTCAGATCGGGCAAATGGACTTTTGATAGACATTTGGCAGGCCAAGACCTAGAAAATGATATATACATCTTGGGTCTAGGAATTTATGGTTACTAGATGTAGGGCACTCCTTTGTTAATATAGCTTATATAGTAAAAACGGTGCTTAATACGCCCCCTTTTTCAGCCCTTGTGAGGTCAGATCGCCATGCACTTTGACAAGAACATGGCAGGCCAAGACCTACAAAGAATATATACATCATGGCCTAGGACTTATGGTTGCTGAGATCTAGGGCGCTCTCCTTTGTTAATATAGCTTATATAGTATAAAAACGGTACTTTATAAGCCCCCTTTTACGGCCCTCAGAGGTCAGACTTAAAATGAACTTTTGCTGCACACATGGCAGGCCAAGACCTACAAAATGATATATACATCATGGGTCTAGGACTTATGGTTGTCGAGATCTAGGGTGATGATGGACAGACAGACAGACAGACAAAACGGGGACAATAGAGCATTTTTTTCAGAATGAATATATTTAATGAAATATCAGATAATTAATAAGATTCAAAAGAATAAAATCTTGAAATAATGCTTATAAAAAATAATTCAAAACGCTTGATAGCCGCACAAAACCAATTGAAAAACCATTTGGCCACCCCTAGTATAAATACATGTGTTATTTATAATAACTAGGGCTGCTGATTAAACTGCGTTAATTTGCAATTAAAGCAACAAAAAAATGTGCCATTAAAATTTTAACCGCAGCACCTAAATGCGTTTAATTTGACCAAAATGCTGAAAGTTCACCAAATCAATAAATAACAGAATTTTACTCAACACTTTGAAGTTAGTACCATCATAAAGTAGATCTACCACCCCCACCTGTTGCAACACACACCCACCCCCAGGTGTCGACAAAAGCCCCAATTGTAATATAAATGAAGATGTTTGTTATAGAGCCCTTCGACAAGTGAACCTTCTGCCCTTCCCGGTTGATATAAAAGGAGAAAAGATTCATTCACTAGTTTACATCATATACTGTAATGTATTGTTGGAGGTACTGTAGTGTATTGCTTAGTAAAAACAAGTGTATAATGAACCCGGTTATAATTAGGTCGAAATAACGAGATGCTAGAAATTTAAATAATTTTTTTAGCCCAATTTTTTATCACATGAAAATACAGTCTTGCTGGTCACGTCTGCAACAGCTGCACTAACAGCTTCATATACATGACACCTGTCAATCAAGGTTCAGACTGGGCCAAACATCCACACGAGGACAGTGGTTGTATTTAGGACTATTGTGACACTGAGCTAAATTTAATATTTTATATAGGGCTGTTGCTTAAGTGCAATTAACGCGTAATTAAAGCATAAAAAAAAATATGCAATTACATTTGTTTATCGCAAACAACTTGGCACAAAGTAAATTTACCCGAATGTTGCTTCAGAGTTGCGGAAAAATAAAAAAATCAGTAACAAGCCAATTTATAAACAGAAATAGATCAGACAAGATAAAAAAAGCAAGAAAAAATACCGGAACACAGAAACTGTCATGTTTTAATTAAAATCATAGCAGCTATATGACCTTGAAACAATATGGGATTGTCATTTCTTAATTTTAATATGACCTTTGAAAACACTTAGTGAACATCTGCAGATGTTCTAGTTTGAAACAATGGAACTGGTGTCAACTTGTTTTGGGACAGGGGCATGGTGGCTGGATAAGCCATAAGTGATGTCATCTTTGTGAGGAGAGAGTGTGTCAAAAATTTGACTTGGTGGGGTATAAGAGGAGCATTGGCTGGATTTTGGTAGGGTCCAGACCAAGCACGACCCGTACATCGGTTGCACCCATGGTAAGGGGGAAAAATAAAGAAAAAAACACATTAAAAATAAGTGAGCCGACTACTTTCTGGCTATACTTATTATTTGTAAGATAGAAAAGTTACATTTGAGTATATAAATGACGTGTGTATTTTTTTCAGTATGGGGAAGTGAAGGGGTAGTTACAGTAGTGGAGGGTTGGGTAAACAAGACTTCCACGTGGGTGAAAGTGTAGCAAAATATGTCAGGGATAGAGGGGTTGAAATATGTCATTAGCTCAGAACCTATGGTGTGAGAAAAACACATGTTTGGCATTGTTGTTGATTAAAAAAAAACATCTTGCATCAACTGACGGGATTGATACATGTCAATTAATTGGTCTCAATAACTAATTCAACAGACATCTATGCCAATGCTTAATAAATCTGTTACAATTAATTATACCCTTTCGTAAATTAATCTGACTTTTCTATTATACCAATTTTATACTATGATATTATGACATACTAGTTTGAATTGCTAAACTTAAATGTATAATATTGTGTTGATTAAAAAATGTGTTAATTTGCGATTAAAATTTTTAATCATGCGTTAATTCTTGATCAATTTTTTTAATCGAACAGCAGCTCTAATAATAACTATATTTATATAATTCTATTTGGCCACCCTTTGTATAAATATACATTTTTTATAACTATATGTACATAATTCTAGCACAATAATTGTATTCATTTGCATATACAATCATCTATAAAAATAAATACCCAATTTAAATGTTATATAGTATAAATAAATTAATAACCTTATCATTTCATTGCATAGATTCTCACCAAAGTGTGGAAAAATAAGTTTATGGGAAGAAGAGAAAGATGTCATGGATGGTATTAATGGTTTACTGCTTTAAATAGAATTTTTGCAGCTACTTCAGTAATGGTATCTTGAATTTACTTTATGGATACAGATGGAGAAAAAGGTATGACACCAAAGAGATTTACAAATGTTAAGCAAGTACTAGTAAATAAAGTGAAGATTATTTTTCATATTAAGTTGCTAAACTCAGAATTTTATTTTGTTTCAATATTTAAATATTTATGTAGCTTTTTTTTTTTTGCAATAGCATTTCAGGAGCTGACAGCATGGAGATGGGCAGGAATTGTATGAAGTTAGTGTACAGGTGCTAATATATTAACTGGAAAAAATGCAGAGAACTAAGAAATTAAAATTTTAAAACACTTAAGAATTTAGTGAGACATTTTTAGAGTACTTTCAAAATAATGCCTCCCATTAACTCAAGTGAGCCTGGTCTTGTTCTCATGTCCACCACACTTCCAGATCTCTAACAACCAGGGGCAGTCCTGACCTGCTGATAAGGATAATTACTAGAATCTGGCCCTGCCAGAAATGGAGAGACTTTTTCCGCGCCGCATCTGACCTCTCAGGCCGTAAAGGGGTGGGCCTTAGTACCGTTTTTTACTATATAAGCTATATTAATAAAGGAGCAACATATCTCAGCAACTATGTTCTAGACCCATGATGTATATGCATCATTTTGTTGGTTCTTTGGGCCTGCCATGTGTACATCAAAAGTGCATTTCACATAGACCTCTGAGGGCCGGGCTTCTGTGGCTCCTAAGGGGCTTATATATTATATATACACCTTGTACTAAATTAATAACCCGTTCATTTGGTGCGAACACGGATCATAATTTTGGCACGTTTTCAATTATGAGTCCTATTTCAGTAACCACAAACCACTTGTAGTTAGATTTAGTTAGAGACAAATAATTTTTTTTTCTCAATATACAGAAACGTCTTGCATAATTTTTTTTTTTTTTTACAGTATATATGCATTGGCTACAATTGAATTTATAAACATTTCCAAAATTTACAAATATTTACTGAAAGCTAACAAACGTACTCGATACATAACATGAAATGCGCTAACACGTTCTGTGTCCAGAATGGAACAGGCTTAATTGCTTGTTTTCTTATAACCTTAAATTTTTATAGAGATCAGTGATTGCCTAATTTTTTTTAATAACATGACTAGGGAGCTTGATAATGTTAAAAAAGTTATATCATTCATCTTTCCAATTTTAATTACATGTTTTTTCTTAGGACGCTCTCTCATTTTGTATTTATGTCTGTATGGAAATATGTAATAAATTTTTAATCCACTTCCCAACACTCGATTTCTTTGAAATGTTGCATACTTGTTTGCTTCCAATGACAATATAATATTCAATAATGAAGCACATTTATTTTCGTTCCAATGTGCTCTAATCAACTAACTGAAATTCCATATGGAAAAATAGTTTTAATTTTTCTCACTAGATGGCGTTAATATTTATGACCACTGAGTAAGTGACTGCGCCTAGATTTTGAACAACTTGTTTATCATAGAGCTCTGGCATGCCCACCGGAGAGCGAGGAGAGGGGTATATGTGTATTGGTAGCAATGTTCCCTCTAAGGTGTTGTCCGTCGGAGTGAGCGATCGTACGTGTAGTATGAGCGACACTCTGAATTCGTGTGAGCGACCGCTCACGCTCTCGGCTTAGAGGGAACATTGATTGGTAGGCGGGGCAGAATCGGACCACTAAAAAATAGAAAATATGCTAACATAAAAAGATTTTAAAAAACAAGCTTTTTAAAAAATAGTGTATTATGCACTAAAATGTGCGACATACAGTGATTAATAATGAGTGATAATATGTTCCATGTTTTATGCTAATGCTGATGAAAATTAATTTTTTACTTTTTAGTAGTATGCTAATGCCCGTTTTTTTTTTTAATCTTATTTATTATTTTTTTTTATTCATACCTAATTTAACCATACCATTGATATGGATGGTGAGAAAGCAAAACTTCATGTTTGACTCTTGTTTACAGTCGCCCTTTAGAATTAGACACTGATGGCATCTGGTGTGTTCTTCCAGCAAGTTTTCCTGAAAATTTTACTTTCAAAACAACTAACCCGAAGAAGTCAAAAGTAACCATTTCTTATGCAGGTGCCATGTTGAATGTTATGGTTAAGGTATGTAAATTTATCAAAATCATGTTAATTATATGATGGTGTGTGTTGATTAATTTTTCTGTATTGACTATTTTGGTAAAATGAATCATTTTTGTAAACTATGCTTTTAATTACAAAGACTTTGTTAAAGGGGCAAATTATGGTGCCAGTGATGTGAAAAAAATGTAAAATGACCCTGTTTCACTGGTTGATAGTTTGACAGGTACAATAGCTTGTACTGTATGTGATCTTTATAATTGATTGAGTGCTATAGCAACATGCATCAGCAGTCAGCCTGATAGTAATGGTTGACTAACTTGTAAAAATAGGCAATGATCGCCATCAGACCATATGTCATAAATACTTGTAATATATTTACTGCATGCAAAATTTGTTCTACCCTCTGAGACATAAAGGGAAAAAATAATAATCTTTCACCAAGACTGAATATTTTAAGCTAGGTCACTATCATATTGGACTGGAGTTATTGCATCAATTCAAAAGTCATAAATTTTACTCTAGTGATGAATAATTTAAATTGCATCATGTACATACTAGCTTACAATTGCAAAAACTTAGCAAATTATTTTTAATTTACAGTATAAAAAAAGTTGAACTTAAAAATGATTCAGTCCAATCAAGCCTGATTATTTCATTGAATGCTTACTGTCACTATTGTAGTAAAATGTTGTAAGTATAAGTACCCATATTTGAGTGCTGGTTCCGGTTTTTTGTTAAAACTCGTTATATAGGGTAGGAGACTTATTATGTTATATTAGTCGAATTAGATTTCATTGATTACAATTAGGGATGGAGTTTTGTTTTTTTTCAACATTATATATTAGGGTGGGTGGGGGATTTATCTTCTTTTTTCCTTTTAAAAGTTTATAATTTTATAGGATGGGACGTCATTTTACTGGGGGGGGGGGGGGAGTCACCAAAAGCTAGAGACTTGTTGACCAAGAGGATGAGTGAGGGGGTCTAAAATTGCTATAATTTGTTGATGTAATTAATAAACAGACCCTTAAAGGCAAAACGCTTTATATTATGACTAAAAAATTCTAACTAGGCTATTCAATATCCTACATAATAAACTTAATTTAAGGAAATCGTGTTTTAAAAAATTGACACATTTATTTTTGTTTTATGTTAATTTTTTCCAGGACTTTTTTACTAATGATCAATACCAAGAATTGACTGACTCTGCTACACTGACATACACAACAAGGTCTGAGAATTCTATATTTTTTGAGGTTGATGGTCCTTATCTTGCTATGATATTACCCGCCTCAAAAGAAGAAGGCAAGAAACTGAAGAAAAGATATGCTGTCTTTAATTTTGATGGTTCTTTAGCAGAATTAAAGGTTATTTTAAATATTTTTTTGCCGTTTATGTTTTTTTTGAATCTTAATTTTGAAACATTTATTTATTTTTGTCCGGCTTTTTTTTTTTTTTAATTTTTGTCAGGGTTTTGTGATAATTTTTTTACTGTAATTATTGTGTCCAAAACATTGCTATTGATAAATACCATACTTCTTAATTAGTCCAGCGATTTTAATCTATTCTTTTGATAAGAACATTAATAATTCTGTTAACTCTATAAATGAAGATAATGGTAATTATTTTAAACAATTGCTTTTGATGGGTTAAAAGTATTTAAGGAATTTTGAAAACAATCAGTAAATGAAACAATACTAAAGAGTAATTTACTAAACTAATTTCTGATCATGTTTTTGTTTTTCATTTTTCTAATAAATTTAGTTTACTGAAAAGCATTTCATAGACAAGAATTTGGGCAGGCTAAATTTTTTAAATTTAAAATAATACTAAAAAGAAATACTAATCATATTTTGTAGGGTTTTGAAGTGAAACGTCGTGGCGAATTAGAGCTGATCAAGATTTTTCAATCTTCTGTGTTTGAGGCTTTTCTGAAGGGGAAAACACTTGATGAATGTTATGCTGCTGTGGCTAAAGTTGCAGATTATTGGCTTGATGTTCTCTACAGCAAGGTAGTGTAGAACAAATTTTTATATAGTAAATTATTATATATTACTGTCATTAAGTCATTCTCTTCAACTAATCATCATTTATGTTTAAATTTACATGAAATAACATAATGCTTTAGTCGTTGTACATACTTTTATTGTTTGTAAATTGCAGGCTGCTAATATGCCTGATTCTGAACTGTTTGAACTTATTGCTGAAAATCGAAGCATGTCTCGTAAACTTGAAGATTATGGCAATCAGAAATCTACTTCAATCAGTACAGCAAAGAGGCTAGCAGAGGTAATTCTAAATCGTAATGGATCTCTAAAAAAAAAAATTTTCTTTAATATTATTATGTTAAAATATTTCATTTATGATATTTTAGGCAGTAATATGATTCTGATTTATTTTACAGTTTCTTGGAGATCAGATGGTGAAGGATACAGGCCTTGCTTGCAGATTTGTTATCTCGAAAAAACCTGAAGGTTCACCTGTTACAGAACGAGCCATTCCACTAGCTATTTTCCAGGCAGAGCCAACTGTGAGGAGACATTACTTGAAGAAGTGGCTAAAAGTTTCAGATGCATCTAATTTAGATATTAGAGATGTAAGATAAATACTAATAACTATAATTATATTTTTAGATATGCAATATTGTAGATGTCTTAATTCTGACTCTGTTAAAAACATAATTTAAACCAAAATTTAAAAAAAAATGTTTGTGTGAATATATAAAATAAACTTAAGTACCTCAGACAAAAAAAGGACATGGAAGCAGTAAAAAACAAATGGCCTGAGTAAATAAACTTCTGGTGAAAACTAATATACAAGATGCACTAAAATATATGTTGTTGTTGGTTGTTTTTCTTTTAATTAGATCTTAGATTGGGAATATTATGTGGAAAGACTTGGTGGATGCATTCAGAAAATCATAACTATTCCAGCTGCTCTTCAGTCAGTAAGTCAAATAAAAAATAGTTTAACACAGTGAAATTTGAAATTTTATTGCAATGTGTTGCAATGTTACAATTGCCTGATTTTTTTAAATGTGTTTATTTCTGTTTCTTTCTTTATCTGACAAATAAAAGGTTTCAAATCCTGTTCCTAGAATTCCTCATCCTGACTGGCTTAGAAAAAAACTTCTAGACAGAAATGACGTCTTCAAACAGAAAAAAATTAATGAAATTTTGGCACCTTCAGTCTCCACAGCCTCAAAAGTTGTACAGATAAAACTTTTTTCATTTTAAAATTATTTCCTAAAACAATTATAATTTTTTAGTTAGTTTTTAAAAGAACATAAGGACATATTAATGTATTGTTTATAAAAAAGATGTTGATGGATTTTAAGTTTCATTTATTTATCTTTCAATTGATTTATGAATATAGTTAACAGTATTACTAACTTCCTGTATAACCTAGTTTAATTTAGCAATTAATGGGAGTTGGAAGACATAGACCCACTATGTTCAGAATATTTGGATGCTTTATTTTTGTCATAAATTAAAAGGAGATATTTATCAGTTCTCATGTTTTTATTTCTGCAAACTTTATATGGTCTAAGGAATAATTTTTTAATATTTTTTAATATACAGTGTGCGAAACTATAAGATTAAAAAGCTTATTTTTATAAAGGATTTTTTTTTTTTAATTATAGTTTTTTATTTCAAAGAATTAAATTTGTCTTTACTAGTTGTACAATTTAACCTAATTTGGCCAATCAATATAAGACTATTCTGTGACTTATTCTCAAGGCTTATTTTTTTCCATGACATGTATTGACATTACTAAAAAAAAAGTAATATGCTTCAAACTCCTTAAGATGTACTCATGAGCTCAAAATAATTAAAGTAGTATATTGTCATGTAGAAAATACATGTGTGCCAAGATTTAAATCCACTCTCACCTCCACTGAAAGAAAAACTAATTAAACGCTTATATAAACATGGATACATTTTTTTTCATATAAAATTTTTTTCAAATTTCCTAGTACAAGTTGTGTTTTTGTCATTTTTTTTTTACTTTTTTAATGCCAAGAGAGCGAATTCTACATATTATTTAATCAAATTTTTCTATAAATGTCTAACAGGCTAAAAGAAATACTGTTGACAATATTGAAGAATCTTCACAAGAACCACAACTTGCAGATATTGAAGATATTGCTGGCAATAGTAAATCTATCCCAGCCCAATGTAAACTAGCAGTATCAAACAAAAGGAAAAGAGAGAATGCTAATAATGACACTAACACACATGAAGGACCACAGGATTGGAGGACAGTACTTGGTCCAATGCCACTCGTTGGTAAAACCAAAGTGAGTCAATCTAAAATTACTTCATTATTCTAAAATAAAAGTTTCTTGCTTCAAATTATAAAAAGAATCCCCCCACCCCCGCCCTTTATTTTTTTACATAAATAGGAAGAAAGAAAGGTTTGGGTTGAATACCAAAAAAAGAAATGGGCAATTCAACATGAGATCAGGCAAGAGAATAAAAAAAGAAGAATGGATGATAATAATTTTAATTTTGACATTAGAATGGGACCATCACGAGATTTGACAGGGTTTCTCAGAAAAACTGCTCGTTCAATGATGGATATGCCATGGCAAATTGTGCAGGTTGGAAAATTTTCATTTTTTTCAATTCCTGTTTCAACATATAGATGTTTTTGTTTTCATTTCACAATTATACCTTTAAATGTAATGAAAACATTGTGACACAAAATGTAAAATGGTGTAGAAATTTTCAAGAACCAATAGATTAACTAAAAAAATGTTTCATCTAATTTACTCATCCATTGATCATAATTTTTGTTTATTTAAGCAAAAAAAATTTATATATTTTTTCATTTTTTAGTTTGGTGGAATCCAATATTTCCAAATAAAAAATTTTCTAATGATAATATTTTATAAAATTAATGTGTAAGTAATGTATAGATATATTTCATTAAGGAATACATTTTTTTTTCATGAAAATGGATATCTGATCAGTAATTTAAAATGTACGACTACAATGTTTTGTTCACTTTTGTTGTGAGGGAGTTGATAACAAAAAATTTGAAGTTACTATTTAATTTATTCACTATGCATTCATAAGTTACATGTGTTTTTGAAGTTTCTATATTTCATGATATACATGTACAAATGAATAATTTTTATACCCAATGATTTTTAATAATAAGCATGCTTAACTATAAAATATAATGCCATTACAAAACATGTTTTAAATTAGTAAAGTTTTATCTGAAAATTAGGTCTAATATGTGTAAAATTATGAATGAAAGAAGCTGTTAATTTAAAAAAAGGAGTTAATTTTTTAAGAGATTAGTTTATTTTCTTTTATCTGTTATAGTTAATTGAAACAGCTCACCCTGGCCAATACAAGTTATGGGCACTGATTGGATCTGATTTACACTGTATTAAGCTAAATGTTCCCAGAACTTTTTTTGTCAACCAGAAAACACCAAAAGAGGGAGAAGGAGCTAGTAAGTTACATTTTATTATTATTCTTATTAAATCTAAAAAGAAAGAATATTTTTTGAAGCATGTTAATGTAAATTTTATCTCAATTTCAGAATAAAAAATATCAACTTTTCATTGTTTAAAAAAAGTGAATTTAATCAGCTTTATAAATTCAGAGCTGTTTACAAATCTGAAGATATGAAATTTTTTTAAAAATGATTGCAAATATTTCTGCTAAATTTCAGATGAAGTAGAAACGAAAATTGTTCTAATGACTGCCAATCATTTTTCTCCACAAATTAATCTTATAATAGTTTTAATGAATTAGACTATACATATTAATTTTCTTGATTATCCTTTCTTTCAGTGTGGAAAAAAGTTCATCGTACATTGCCACGATCTCACCCAGTTTTTCATTTATATCAATATGACATTCCTGAACACATTTACATTAAACACATAAAGTTAGTTTACTTTTTCTCAAGTCTTTTATAATTTAAATGTATATTTTAATTCTATATGTATACATGTACATATTTTTTTGTTCACTTAAAAGACACATTTTTCAGATTTTATTTACATGTACATGAATGAGAAAAAAAAGTGAATTCAAAAAAAAGAAAATTTTGTATGATTTTTATATATTAGTGACATAACTGCTGATCTATCATCACCTGATATTGAAGGTGTTTATGAAACTCAAGTTCCTTTAGAATTTCGTGCAATAGTAAAAATAGGATGTTTGGCTACTGTCAATCGTGAATTTGCCAGGACAATGGAAGGAAGGGTAAGCCAACTTTTTTACTTTTTATAAATAAACTGTAAAGGCTAAATAATTTCATTGTATAGGTATTATCATTAGATTTTAGCCCTATGCATTATATTATTAAATTTTATAGGTTATATCAGTGGTTCTCAAACTGTTCATCGCAACTCACCAGTGCTGGTGCATGGCCCCTACAAAGGGGGACAACCCAAACACTTGTATGGGCAAGCCTCGTTGTTTCCGATTTTCATTTTTACTTGTTTTTTTTTATGAACGAAGTTGGACCTTTATATGTCTTGTAAACAATTTAAGTGTTCTATAGGAAAAAAGACTAAAAGGAACAAACTTGAAGTGGCTGATGAGCATGGAGTAAAAAATCTAGTGTCTTCAGCAAATTTAGTTTTTTTGATGCTACATTCCATCTACTACTTGACTATAATGGGCCAGTTCTAGGGACCCTAGTTAAAAATATTTGATTCCCTCACAAGATTTTTTTTATGTATACATGTAAATAAAGACTGTCTTGTGCATGGGAAAACAAGGCTACTGCTTTAGGTACCCAGGTGTCAAAAAGACCACCTGCCATTTATGATTATTTTCAAATTTAATGGCCTAATATCACAATAAGTATTTTATGCATAACTTGTTATTACGTGTTACGGGCTCTTTCTATATAATCCTTAAATTATTGCTGGATTTTCACACACTCAGTCATATAAACAGATAAGTCAACACTTATTAATTTGAAATATAAAATAAATGAACTTTATTAAAACTACTTGTGACTGCACAACTCTTTCTCAAAACTCTAATCTAACTCTAACTTAAACTTCTGCCTCGATCGACTGCTCACCCCCGAATGTCGCGGGAAGGGAATAGGGGCAGGGGCGTTTCCGGTATCAAAGCCTGACTCAGGGGTTTTCTTTGAGTCTGGTAGGGCTTTGATCTTGGTCAGTGACCACATGTGCGAAGTCGCACCTTCGTCCAGCTCCCGAGCGCCTGGTAGCTTTGATCGCGCTCCGCTGACCACATATCAAAAGGGGGTGGAGATGATGGAACATAATATGGGGTACATGTGATGTGGGGGGATGGGCTGCGATGTAACATCTCCCTCCTTGTCAGTAAGCATGATGCAATCTTGCAAAAAAAATGTGCATATAAATAATAAGAGTACAAGTGTAAGTAAACAGTTTATCATAATTGACCCAGGAAGATATCTAAAGGGGGTGAAGATGAGGGAAACATAATATGGGGGGGTACTTTTGATATGAGGGGGAGGGCTGCAATCATAACATTATGTATTTGTATAGATTAAATAATTATTATATATTCCAAGAGAAATAATTATTTAATTTAAGACATCAGGACCCTGAGGGGTCTGTTTGCATAGAGCTTCAAAATGTCTAATGATGATTCTGCCTAAAACCCCTTAAGCCTTATTAAAGATTAGTACATGTATTAAAAATTAGTACAGGTATAAAGTTTCTTTCAAGACCCTAGGCAAAACTAAACTTATCCATGAAGTTTTAAATAGTCAAATTATGGCATAAGATTCTGGTAGATGTTAACAAAAGAAGCTAGATATAGCTTTAGAGTGCAGCATAAAACATTAGTGCTTTGTTTAATGAATTGAGATGTATCAAGGAGAATAAAAGTCAGAAGCTCTTGTGAAGGATGATAAACAGCAGAGTGAAAATTCATTCACCTAGATCTCGTAAGAAGCCAAGAAGTTTCATCGACTCTGATGATTAAGATAAAAGATTTTTTTCATATCACTCTCTAACAGTTTGGATTTGTTTAGGAATTAACACATTATTACCTTGTTTGCCATAGCTAGTCAAAAAGAGCATATTTCTTTGTTATGGTTATGGTTTTTTTTTTAAATGTAGATCTTTATGCCCTTTCTTTAAATTTTAATTTTTGTGTATACATGTAATAACTTTTTTTTGCTTGAAATGAATATGAAATTTGAATAATTATACATTAACTATACATGTATTTGTAAGCAAAAACTAATTTACAATATTTATTGTTTTTTTTTTTTGTTTCTATTATTTTCTAGGAGACAGATACATTTGATGTCAACAATTTAAATTTTCGTAATGTGGCCCAGTTTCCTTATTTGAATTCTGGTTCTATAAAACACTTATATCTTTACCATCATAAATGGTAACTAAATTTCTGTTGTTTTTTCCCCTTTATTATTATTATTATGTCTTCACTCTTTTATTAGTCCTGAATTTAATATAATGGTCTTTTTTTTTTCAGTCCTATATATATTTGTTTATTTGTGCTTTACAGTGGTAACAAGGCTATATTTGGACTTTTCAATCCAGCAGCAAAAGCTGCATCAGTATTTGCTTTTGACACTGCAATAGGGGACCAGATGCCCAGCTTAGGACCAATGTACAATGCTGAAAGAAATTCAAAGTTAGCTTATTTATTTTATTTTGATTTAGATAATTTGTTTCCAATTTTCTTTTTAGCTGCAGTTGATGCACTGTGCTGTCATTTAATTTTCTGCAATAATTTGCCATGTACAACTTGTCTTTATATTTTAATTGCATGATCAGACTTGCACAAGGCACAGATGAAGACATGCTGCCACCTGCTAGCTTGAATTTTACTGTTACACTGAGTAAAACAGTAAATGAAAAACAGAAGTTTAATCAGCTTCAGAGATTATTAATGGATTACAAGAGAGAGAAAAGAGGACCAACCTTCATTGCTGTACAGAGTGCTTATGGTAGTTATGACACTACCTTTTTTACACTAATTCACTTGTATATATACTTAAATAGATGAAAAAAAATGTTTAAAGTGACATCTTTGTTATTGTATTTATTATTTTCATCTTAAACAAATTTTGTTTTACATCCCTGTCATGAGAACAAATTATAATACAGTGAAATGTCGCTATAACGAAATTGACGGGGACTCGAAATTCGTTCGTAATACTGAAAATTTGTTACACTGAAATGGGGTGGGGGGGGAGCAGCAGTTTCAACGACGTCATTTTCTGTTCTTAATATGTGAATATATCAATGCAAATATATTGTGGCATTTTACAAATTTCTCCAAAGATATTTAGCTAACAATGTTAAATTTTCTTTCCGTTTATTTCTTATTAGTTTAGCTACTAATTTAGCTTTTAGCTTTCGTTACTGCCGCTAACGGTCATTGAACTGAGGGGGCGTAACTCATTTATTTTTGTAATAGTTATTCAACATGACTTACTCCCCTTATTTATAAGACCCATCTGCAACGTGCCTATGACGGCTCTCTTACTCATATTGTCTCATCTATTAAACATTTATAAAAACATATATGTTTATTTTTTTAACTAGAATAAATTTTATTACAATTAGGAAAAAAGTATAGTTATACCACAAAAAGGTCACTCTTTTATTCTTCACATCCTAGCTTAAACTCTCATCTCATCCCCTCCCCGTTCGTTGTTACGTAATGTGCCCCCTCCCTTCCCGCTGTCCCAAGACAACACTTGACTCAGCACCGCACGTGGTGGAATTAATTTTTACTATCTTCATCAACAGAGGTGAAAGGTTGCCATAACATATTACTCCTCTTACACTCCCCCCTCCCATTATTTAGTAACTGTGGATGTCGTTGAGCTCAAGTTGACTTGAAATTTAGAAATTTGCCGAATTAATTTTTTTTTTTTTGGTAAGAGGATAAAATTAAATATCGGCACAACAGCAATTCTTTTCACAATACTGAAAAAAGAAATTCGTTACGACACTTTTTAACAGATGTTATATAAGCAAAGGGGAAGGGGCGAGAAAAATTTGCTGTACTGAATATTTTGTTACACTGACGTTCGTAATAACAACATTTCACTGTAATTGTTTTTCATTTGTTATAGATTTAAATTTTCTGATAAGCTTCCTGCCAGAACTGGGAAATTTTCCTCTAGTACCTATCCACATCACTGACAGTTCAACCTTGTACAATGTACTTGATTGGCAGAGGGTTGGTTCTAAGCGCATGTTGCAGCATTATGTGAATAGTAATGTTTACATCCAGGTTAGGACTGACTAAATATAGTTCAGAATAAGATGTTTAAACTTTAACATTCATGATAGATACAGAAATGTGTAAATGTTAATATTTATTTGAAAAAACAGTTTAAAAATGAATTTTATTTATCTGAATATAGACTTTGCTGGAACAAGCTCGCTATCTACATGTACCTGTTGGGAATATTCCTCAAGATTTCACTCTTTATGGCTGTGATTTATTTTTGGCTCGTTTAGCAATGAAACATAATCACATTCTATGGGCATCACCAACAAATCGCCCTGATTTAGGAGGCAAAGAAGCAGATGATAATAGGTAAATACTGGCATTATAAATGGGTAAATTTTTGAGTTATTAACTGTAAATGATAGTTTTTAAATCCATTTAAAAACTGGTAGATCAGTAAAAATGAATTTTTTTTAATCTATAAAGATAAGTGGGGGTGGATGACCAAGTGGTATAGACTGTCGATTTTCGGGTCCTTGATTTGATTGTTGGTAAGAACCAAGAGAATGCTTTCAGGTCCTGATGAAATTTCCTAAATTTATCCGGCTTTAAAGGGTACCTGAGTTAAGTTGGGGGAGAAAAGGCCTCAGAGCTTTGGGCTAGCCACACAACCTTAAATATGTTGTCTTTAGAGAAACAGAAGAATGCTATACTTCTATGGCCCTGAAGTGCTACTGGAACTTTAATTGATGTATTGGCCCATTTACTGGCATAAATTATTTAGGCATTTGTATTTAATTTAAATTTTACTGTGTCTTTAAATTATTGATGTGGATATTTTGCCAATATATAAATAGCTTTTAAGGAATGTCCACTGTTTATCTTATCATGGTTAGATATAACTTTTAATGCAATACACCATTGGTTTATCTATTGACTTGCATTAATTTATATATCTCACTCAATCTCGATTCATACTAACTGAAATGTATTATTTTTTGCTGTCACTGGGCTTACTTTGTCAATTAAACTTTCAGTGGCTCCCAAAGAATACTAGTCAACATAGAAGTGACTTGTTAAGTGACACTCAGTGATAAATTCTCTATAATGCAGCTTTTTATTTTATCCTTAAAATCAGCATGTGGCTCACAGCCACATCATGCAGCTGCCCATCCTGGACTATTTTTTTGGATGTGGGGTAAAGTGTGACAATATTTGAAATGGAATTATAGAAAATAGGTGTCTGACCCCTGATCCTTAATGAAAACAGCAGACAGTGAGAAATTTTTAATTGTCAATGTTGATTTTCATTTTGCCATTACCATAATAAAAATACACACTAAATTTTTCAATACAAAATATGCACATACCCTGACCTAAATGTTTAATTATTGAAAAATGCATTTAGATTAAAACATGCATTGCAAAAGGAAGAATTTTTATTTCTTACATATTAACTAATACATGTACATGTATTTGTCTTTTACAGGCTTTGTATGGAATTGGAAGAAAGTAGTGCTGTAGATATGAACAATCCTGGCGCTTATACTTCAGTGTGTGTAGATGTTGAGCTGACCAGTTTAGCAGTCAATACAATTGTTGAAGTAAGCCACTACATCAAGTAGTAAAATATTTTTTTAGTCAATACTATTTGTTAACAATTACTCTATACAGTTGATGAAGTTATCTGCTATTAGTAAATATATTAGCTGTCAATGCAATGTATGAAGTTAGCTACTGCATCTGGTAAAATAAGTTAGCAGTAGGTACCACAAACTGGCTCAAAATCTTGGTTTTGCGTCACTGTAGTTGATATTTTGATAGTTTTAACTTAATGATTTCTCTACGTAAAACTGATCAAAACTCAAGAACAATTATACCATTTTAAAGTATTTTCTTTTGATAAAAACAAAAGGTTGAACTTTTTAAATGAAAACCACCACTGAAGTCACTTTTTACCGGCCGACGCGCTATCTAATTTGACCATCGTATTTTTAATCTCTGTGCGCTCCTGGGTCATTCGTCCGACAGTAATGCCAAATATATCAATGTGTGCAAAAATGAATGCCCTTTACAATCATACTAAACATTAAATTATAATATATTTTAAAATACTTTTAATATTAAAGAATCAAAATAAAAAGTAAATTACTATGTGATTTTTTACTTTTATAGGTTTTTCTTTAGTATCATTAGAAAGCTCATCCATTTTTATTTCAAAATACGATAATAAAACTAAATTTCTAAGCAAGGCCCAGAATTGCAGAGCGCTAAGAAATAGCATATAACACACATTTTTCACTCATTCTTGCACGACCGTGAAAATGGCCAACAATCATGTTGACACGCTACACCAGTCACAATGAATTGAACTTTATCAGAACATGAACACCTAGTTGGTAAGTAGAAACGAAACGCACTTGTAGATAAATAGTTACATTATTTGTTCATTACTCTTTTAGCTTTATATTTCTTTGGAATTGTTTATTATTGTAGTTATAATAACTTTAATGTGCTAAACCTTGAGGCCATTTTGATGCTTTGTACATTGAACGATACCCCTCATGTTTGCGGACACTTCTATTTTTTTCTGGCTATTTTTTTTAAAGAGATAATAATATTTTCTGAAAGATTATATATTCAAAATTAACTAGTATGTCTTTTTTACAGTTGTTAGATGGTTTTATTATCTCAAATTTAAACAAATATAACAGGTCACTTGATCGGTAATAGGTTGTTAATGTAAACATATTGTAGATTGTAGGCCGACTGAATTAACATACCTATTATTGAAGGATATTTTTTTTTATTATTGTTGTAATATACTGTTTTTTTAGTCTATACTTAAATTCACTATTATCTAAGTCAGAACCATTTTTTAAATATCATAATTATCTTTATCAGACGGTGAATAAACTCAATACTTTATACATGTAGAAGGTTTCTGTGCTAGTTGGAGGGAATACCTTTATAGCCTTGGCTACTAAAATAGTAATACATTACTTCTTCAACTCTGGTTTTGAAAGAGGAAAATGGCAAGTCATGGACACATGTTACTGTTAGGCCTATAATTTTTTTAATTAAAATATCTCTTAGCCACCCATTCGTTGTATTACTATTAGTATTAAGTATTATTATTAATACTAGATGTACCCTACAAAACCTTTGCATAAAGTTATATTTCCTTAGGTTAGATCAGTAGGCTAGGTTATTTTTGGTTTCGGACATCCGATTTTTTATTACAATTTAAAGATGTAATATGTTGTAGAAATACAAAAAACAAACTAATATTTAAATGGAATTATTTAACATTTTGTCATTTGGGTTTCATATTTAAAAACCGCAGAAACTATTCAAAACTGTAGATTATCGAATCGAGGCGCAGGCAAGAAGCCATTTTGAATTCTTGTTTTCCGCTTTCAATTTAATGCAGAACCCAGACCGCTATTATTATATTAGATAAGTTCAGTTTGAGTATTAGAAACATATAGAAGTTTGAACATCTTTTAGCTTTAATTAAACATGGTTCTCACAAATCCAAAAAAAAACTGGTAATCAAGTTAAGTAACGCATAGAAAAGATTTGTATGTGTTTAAATACCATATCAGCAGTAGATTATAAAACCTATTTGGACCAATTTTTAATGTGGGTTATATATTTTAAAGCCTTGCAACTTTTGGAGTGAATAAGTGAAATATACACAGTCCACTGAAGGAGTCTTCTTCAAAACTACATAGATTAACTTATGAACTTGTCATTTATTTTTATTTAAATTATGTTAAGTAAACAACATTCAAACTCTTGATAAACAAACCAGTGTACCTTTATCTACCAATAGAAAAATAGATAAGAACATAATAAAACATATAAACAATTAAAATTCTTTTGAAAAGCTCCAGAAATAAACCTTTATAACTATTAGAAGCATTGAAAGTTGAAATTAAAAAAGAAGGGAATGATGCTGATCAACAGTGCTGGATTTACGTATAAGCTACCCAAGCTATAGCTTAGGGGCCCCCAAAAAATTGTCGGAGTGAGCGATTGTCATATATACTTAAATATTTGGCACTGACATTTAATATCTGGAATTATAAAGGGCCCCATATCCCAATAGCTTAGGGCCTTATCAAGTCTAAATCGGCCCTGCTGATCACTTAAATGGTACATTAATAACTCATTTAAATGGTACAGTATATGCTTAAATTAACTTAAAAGTAAAATTACTTAAATTTCAAAAGTTGCACTTATTTAGGTGAGCTCCTGTACTGGTAAAATGTGTACATTATTTGCTTGCTTTCCATGACTTGTGAAATATTTAGAATATAATTGAAATATATGCATTTAATGTTACTGTTACTATTGTTACTAATATAATATTTCAAATAATAATTAATAGTGGATTTTTCCCCAATGAAAAGTATTTTTTATTGATTTTTGTACATGCATGGATTTATCCATCCCTGTACTGTATATATAAAAGTATTTGGTCTAATGACTATTTAATAGTTAAGAGCTCTTTATATCCTACATTTTCATATATCAATATTGAATATATAAGTAACAGTTCTTATTTTGTGAATTTTTTAAATGACCAATTTTTTAGTTTTTTTTTTACCCCACCTCTTCATAACCTTTATTATTTTTAACATAAATAATTTTAAGATATTATGACTATTTGAATGTATAGAGCTTAAGTTACCCTACAATTTGATGTAATTAGTTTTTATGTGTGTTTATGATTTTTTGAAATGTCACGAATTTTGAAAATTTATCTCCCTTTTTATTTTTTAATAATTTTTATAAATTTTAATGATATAATTTTACATCCTTGAAATTGAGTTAGTTCAATATGTGTTTGTGTTGAGTGTAAGTCATTTTGTGTACAGGAAATACTTTTGCAGTTAGAGCTTGGCAAAACTGGTGTAGAGAAAAAAAATGAAAAAGTCACATTTTCAAAAATTTTTATCTCATAAACTATTTGAGCTATAGTGATAAATTTGATGTTCACCTTCTTAGATTCTGGAGTTCTTGCAATATTCATGTTTAAAAAAGCTGTAAAACCATTTTAAAAGATCAGTTTGTGTTACCTACTATTACAATTGTTGAAATAAGCAACATGTACTACATTTAGTAGTAATAGAAGAATTCAGCTTGAACTTATGTTGTATTTGCTCTAAAAGATTTGGTAACCAGTTCCATCCAACTTTGATTGTGCCTGCCTCTTAAAAAAGCATTTTATAAAAATGCTGATTATTATGAGTGTCAAGAGAAAACAGTTTATTACTTTATTATATTTATAACATTCCAAACAGTTTAAACAGTAGAGACTGGTTAAAAGAAATGTACTGTTTTTGAA
This sequence comes from Bulinus truncatus, assembly GCA_021962125.1. Classification (NCBI taxonomy): domain Eukaryota; kingdom Metazoa; phylum Mollusca; class Gastropoda; family Planorbidae; genus Bulinus; species Bulinus truncatus. The sequence continues at coordinate 673,125 of JAGDYQ010000272.1, read as the reverse complement.
TATGTCCTAATTAATAATGCATAAAGAATAAATTCTCAGCTATATTCTAAAAATAAAGACATGTTTTAAAAAAAAGTTATTTGTTCTTTTTTTCTTTCAGTCTGGACATATCAATGATTTGGAAGGAGCAAGTGCAGTCAGTTTTGATGCACCACAGACATCTCTAGAAGATATGATTCAAGGCCAAGGAGCTGCCACAATGCTAGCAAGTTATGATGAAACAGCATTGTGTGCTACAACTTTTAGGTCAGATTTGATTTAGATATGCTAAGGAGAGATTTATTCATTTTTAATATGGTCAAACGTTAACTCCTAATTATATACATGTAATTCTTCTGACAATTAAGAGATAATTGATGACTGCATTCTAATATAAACAGATTTAAAAACACTTGTCATTTTTATTGTTTTTTACCTTAACATCGAAATTTAAAGATTATGTTCAAATTAATTCACTTGTTACATAATTTTTTTTTAATTTTATTTAAATTCTTTTTTTTATTGTTTTTAATGCAGTAAATGTCTATATCTTTTTATTTATAGGATATTAAAGATGATGGTTCAAGGATGGTTGAAAGATGTGATGTCACATCAAAATTATCATGCAGACAACCAATTGATCCATTTTTATAGGTAAATATCTGCAGTTCAGTCAAGAAACTTGCTGAATAACAGAAATATGAACAGTCTGTTAATGATTGAAATTGTTAAACTTTAAATTAGTTATTTAAATATATTTTGTTGTTAAGACCACTTTTTACAAACGAGGTCATCTCTTGGATACTATATCCTTGAATATTTAATCCCGTGAAATGGTCTCCGCAATATGGTAGAAAAAATTTCCTTTTTTCGAATAATTTCTTTTTGATTTTTGTTGCATCAATAGGCTAGGGGGCTAAATAATTAGTATTTTTCAAAATGCCTTGTTAGAGGTTATAGTCATATATTTGTACTTCAGCTCATATTGCGAAACTTTAAGAAAATATTATCTTCATTTCTTACGACTGGTGATAAAAATGTTACTTGTGAATGCAGTAAATATTGTGAAATCCTACTAATAAAATCCTTATCTTGGCATCCTTCCGTACGTGCAGAGTGGGAAATCCGTCGCTAAAAATAATCTATGACATCATTTCCCGATGGTACAATTTTTAATTTTCCTACTAATAAAGCAGAATTGAACTTGCGAGTGGGTGCTGTATTATGCCCCACCAACTTGCCTTTGTGCTGCAAATTTGTTTAATAAAGTAGTTATTTTTTACTTTTCATTGCATTTTTATAAAAGCTATTTTTTATGCTTCGTTTTGATTTTAACATTGAGAGAATTAAGGGTAAAACGTAACGGGTGACATAAATTAGACCCATATCTTTACCTAATGGTGTTTAGTTTGGTTTGGTTTAGTTGGTTGGTTTGCTTTGGTTGATTTGATGGGTTTGGTTGGTTGATCGGTTGGTTGGTTTGGTTAGCTAGTTAGGGTGTTTGGTTTGGTTGGTTAGCGTTGACGGGTAAAACGTAATTTGTGACGGTTTGGTTTGGTTGGTTGGCTCGATTGGTTTGGTTTGGTTGGTTAGCATTGACAGGTAAAATGTAATTTGTGACGTATGAAATGTAGGTCGTTTCTGCACATTAGGAAGGTGGCATAAATCAGCACCTAATTAACCTAATTACTCGTATTTAAAAATTCAGTAGTTAACTCTCAACATTCGTAGCATTGATTTCTCGATCACCGGTGGTCAACAATTTTTTTATGTTACGATTCTTTATATTTTTACTTTTTATAAAAAAAAATTTTTTGTTTTATTATATAAAAATGAATATTTAAGCAAAAAATACCATTTTTTACACATTTTTTACATTTTAAATAAAAAAATATTCATTAAAAGTCTCGTGTTTATGTCACAAACTTCCGGGATGATGGTCGCCATTTTGCCACTTTTACGACAGACCTCTTTTTATTAACGTCTCAATTATCTACGAATTATGGATATGTATTCATCTTCTGATGATGAAAATGACTATATTTCAAGTGAGGATGAAGTTTGGCTTGAAGAAGTCAGTGAAACTGAAAATATACATCAATTTTCCACTAAACAAGTCAACAATGGAAGGTAAAAATTAGTCTTAGTGGCAAAGCCGAATCGCACATGGCAATTTTTTTCAATGTTTTTTTATTTTGTTCATATTCATTACTAGATATTTGTAGGTATCAAAACATTTACAAAAATTATGTTAGTTGAACTATTTATATAATTAAAGGTACGTTTCCCACACATTATTTTATAATTCATATTTGTTTAGGGCCATAGTAAATGTAACTTTCTTTTCTTTACATTGGTTACGTATCTATTTGTTCACATTTGAACAAAACAAAAGAAATAATTCAACACTTTTGGATGGCTAATTTATTGCTGAATATTTTGTGGATTAAATATTTTTATAAAATATTGTTTCATTTTGAATAAAAAATGTTTCTAATGTTACTACATCTTTTTATCTTCAGTTATGATGACCAAGATTCTGGACCTCCTGATGCTTTGCCACCTTTCAAACCAGAGAGAACTCATGGAGCACATTTTCCAGAGTCATTTACAAGACAAGACAGAAAAAAGTATCCGACTCCTCTGTCCATTTTTTCTCTGTATTTCACTTCTACTTTGGTCAGAGAGCTATGCAACTTCAGAATGCTGCATTTATTGGGCAAACTAAACCAGCCATGTACAAAAACTGGACAGATGTAGATGAAGAAGAATTTATGAGTTTTATTGGACTTTTCATTACATGGGGATGATACAAGCTCCATATGTTCAGTCTTACTGGAACAAAAAGAGTTTATTCAATGGACTGTGGGCAAGAGCCTTTTTGGCCAGGCCACGTTTTCAACAAATACTTAGTTTTTTTAAAGATTCAAACCGAAACACAGAAAAGGCAGCAGAGGATATATTGACTAAAATTAGGTTTTTGTTTGATTTCATTAGAAGAAAATGCATGAAATTGTACCAGCCTGGACCTAATATTTCAATCGATGAACGAATGGTTCGAAACAAAGGAAGATATTCATTCTGTCAGTATATTAGAGATAAACCAACTAAGTGGGGGATGAAATTATGGGTGCTCGCGGATTCTGTTTCTGGATATACAGTGAAATGTCGCTATAACGAAATTGACGGGGACTCAAAAAGTCGTTCGTAAAACTGAAAATTTGTTACACTGAAATGGGGGGCCGGGGTTTGATGACGGCATTTTCTATTCTTTATATGTCGATAAAGCTCATTTGTGTATCAATACAAATATATTGTGTCATTTTACTCATTTCTCCAAAGATATTTAGCTAAAAATGTGAAATTTTCTTTGCTTATTAGTTTAGTTACTAATTTAGCTTTGTTACAAAGTCAGTGAATTAAGGGGCGTAACTCATTTATTTTTGTAAGTTATTCAACATGACTTACTTCCCTTAATTTATGAGTAACCTGTGCAATAGGGTTATGACTTTTTTGTAACCTAATATTTACATGGCAAGAAAAGGTGACTTTTTATGAGTGTATTATGACACAAATAACCTTTTATGGAAATATTTGAAAAACCTTCCCCACCAAACCATAAAACGAATATCATATATTAATATATACAACACAACACTGTAATGGAAAGTTACATAATAACAACATGTGTGATGAATGTGTGCATGAGTACAGAGATGTCCAAAATATGAAATGATAAAAACGGACGACATAGGAAACATAAAAATGTTTTATGCTTCATCATTAGTGAGAAAGAAACGGTTATTAAGTGTCTTTGAAGTCTTGCAACGTGGAGCAATGTCTTGCATTATTTTTCTGCACAGCATTTACTTCGTTCTATACGAGGTATTGCTGAATCTTCACAAACCCTGAGCCTCAAGAAGCATCTTTTTGCTTTAGGGTATCTATGCAAAGCAGGTGCTAAAATCTTATTTCATATTTTCCAGTCCCTTTGATCTGAAAACCATACTTCAGACCACTGTCTCGCTATGAAAGCACACAAGTTTTCAAATTTTTCATTTCTAGTTTCTGGAATTAGAATGAATGCTAGAAGTGCTAGTATTACACATGAATTCCAATGAGTATTACTTAAAGCCGTCAGTCTCTCGAAGTGAATTACTGGAAAGGTTTTATTTAATTCGTAATAGCGAAATACTTGTGTCATGTGATGTAAAAACTTCATGTCATCTCTCCATCCTTTGTTTTCTCCCATGAGTTCTTGACTATTATCTTGAGAACCAAATTTCTCTTTAAGTGACTCGTAATTTACTCATTTCAGCAACAAATGGATAAGAAATGTTTGGACTAGACGTTTCCCTGCCTAAAATAGAATCCTTAGCATGCTTGAGTACTTTAGGTCTAAAACATGAAGCTGGCAGCCTATGTACTGAGGGATTTGTACACTGTTCTGTTGACTAGGTATTTTGCAGCTTGCATTTGCCACACCATTTTTGCTGCCAGAGGTGGACTATTGATTCTTTATCTGGAAGCTAATTACTCGAATACCATGAATAGAGTTAGTATTCAGCTATCTTCTCTGCACAGCCAGTTTCCGTTAGGGTTGGTTATGTCAAATAAAGTAGAAAATACATCTTTTATGTCTCCAGCAGGTTTTTTAAGATATTTGTCATACTTTGCAACCAGCTTTAAGAACTTTTGTGGCACTGATATTGTTTCCATACACGGTAAGTCAAATCTGTTCCAAATTTCAATAACTTCAGTTCTTATTGTCTTGCATCTATCTGCTTTTGACTTGCACTGTTTTGATAGAAACAAAAATCTACCGATAATGTCAGACTCTTTTGGCAACTTGCAGCGGTTAGATAAAGATTCTTCTACTACTGCAGACTCTCCACGTTTCCTTGTAGACTTCTGAAATGACTGAAGATTTCTTGACCATACTGCACTATTCTTCTGTACAGAAAATGCTGAACTTTTATATGACATGTCGGTATAAAACTTTCTTTACAATTCTTCAGTAACAGAACACAAAATACATAGTTAATCACAAACAGACGATTACAATTGAATGAAATTGACATGAAAGAATACAGTATGCCCAAATCAACCAAGCAGACTACTTGTGACAATTACCAAACAATGGTATCATAAGATTAGACCATTTTTGTCAAAGTTGCAGTAGACGCATATTACATTAAAACAGTGCACTTTAAATTTAAAATTACCTTTTTTATTTATTTTGTATCAGACATAAAGGTAAAAAATACCCTATAATGTTCCTGGATGTAATTAATGTAATCAAATATTTGTTATTGCACAATCCATCAAAGAAGTAATTTGATTGAAAAACGCTTCTTATTTGTAAACACAAGATGGCGTTGGTGGGGAAGGTTTTTTTGAGTGAAAAATAAATTAATATTATTTTCATATTTTGTTCACAATTGTTCATTAAAAAATGCCATGTAAAATAAGATTCTGAAAAAAAATGTAAAAAGTACTAACCCTACTGTGCAATGTGTCTTGCGGCTCTCTTACTTATATGGTCTCATTTATTAAACAATGAAATAATTTAAAATATATATATATATATTTTTTAACTGGAATCAAATTTTATTACAATTTAAAAAAAGTATAATTATCACAAAAAGGTCAGATAAATCACTCAATTATTCTTCACTTCCTGTATTATTAATTAAACACTGGTACCTGTAGTTTGTGAACATTATTGATTTTTTTAATTCTGCGACCTTGTGACGTTCCATAGAGGTTAAAGGTTAACATCCTACTGCTCTCGCGCCGCCCCCCCCCCCCCATTGTCTAGTAAATGTGAATGTCCTTGAGCTCAAGTTTACCGAATAAAAATTATTATTTTTTTGGCAAGTAGGAATTAAATATCTGCAAAACGGCTATTTTTTTCGCAATACTGAAAATAAAAAAATTCGTTACAACGACACTTTTTAACAGATGTTATAAAGCGAAAGGGAAGGGGCAAAAAAAAATTTCACTGTACTGAATATTTCGTTACACTGACGTTCGTAATAACGACATTTCACCGTGCATATGATTTTGAGGTTTATTTGGGTAAGTCTGAAACTTTATCTCCATTTTGATTAGCTTATGGGGTTGTAATGAATTTAATATCTTCCATTGTTAATCAAGGCTATCATTTCTTTTTCGACAATTTTTATACATGTACTAGTTTTGTTTTAGTAAAAGATTTGTCCTGTGGTAGCATTTTGACTACTAGAAAAGGGTTTCCCACTGAATTAAAAAATGTAAAACAATGGGAAAAGACTTCAAAGATGGGTGATATGAGATGGGTTAGGAAAGAGGAAACTTTAACAATGCAGTGGAGGGATAACAAAACAGTATCTTTGGTTTCTACAATGCATAAAGCTAATGCTTTTAATTCAGTCATGAGAAGGAATAAAAAAAAAATGGGGCTTTTGAAAAATTAGAAGTAAGACAATCACTTTTAGTCAAGGATTATAATATTAGTATGGGAGGGGTAGACAAAAGTGATCAACTTTTAAATAAATATAATATGCTTAGAAAAACAAATAAATGGTGGAAAACTTTATTTTTTCATTTTGTTGATATTGCTAGGGTAAATAGTTATATTCTTTTTCAAGACTGGAGGAAACAATAATCCAGATATTATTGAATTAAATCGACCAGCAAGATATAGTCAGTTAGATTTCACAATAGAGTTAATTAGACAGTTAGGAAAGATCGATGACTCTGAAGAGGTTCCAACAGCGACAGCATGTTAAATAAAATCTTATCCTATTTTACCTGTAATGGTTCCTTCAAAGGAAAGAAAAAACTGTAAACTATGTTATTCTCTTTATAAACTTGAAAGAAAAACAATAATTAAATTTCATAAAATACTCTATTATGTGCAGTTGACTACTGTGTTCTCCATACCTTTGCAAGAAACAAAGCAAACTGATTTCACTTCGTTTCATGTCATTTCTTTAGTGTTATTCATTTTACATTTTTCCTTTGTTAGAGAAACTGTTTTGGAGGAGGGTTATCTGTATATTCTACATTACCTATATAATTATCATAAAAAGTATAGATTTCTTTTTTAACAGCAAATAAGAGCTCCCTAGTAAGGTCAGATGAAGTGTAAAACTGTTAAGTAGCCTCTGCATATTGAGTGATATTGTGACTATTACAATGCCCAGCTGCCTAACTATTGTTAGGCACCCTAAGCTGGGTAAACTTGGGAACTTTGCCAGGATATTATAAATATCCCAGGTTTCTCACAGTGATTAAGCCTGGGCCCCTTAAGTTGACAGCTGAGTGCACCACCATCCATTCCCCAAATATAATGACAGAAATAAATAACTATTATTTACAATGGCATATCAAAACTCTCCTTTTAATTCACTTTATTTCTTGAAAGAATTTAATAGTAATACATGTAGTAGTTTTATGTTTCTACCAAAGCGTCTCATCCAAGAAGTGATGACACTAGCAAGTGGTCTATACAGTTAAAAAAATAATTTCCTGTTATCATTCTTTATGATAGATGGATTCGTTCACCTAGTGCTCTACTATATGATCCAGCTCTTAGAAGAACTTTACACAATCTGATGAAAAAAGTGTTCATGCAGGTAATTATATTGAGTAAATGTGTAGAAATGTTTCTTTTTTTATTTCTTTTGTATACATGTATTTGTTTGGCCAGTTGTTTTTATTTTTTAACATATGAAAACTTACATTTACTTACTGTAAAATGTCATTAACAATATTTTATTGATCCCTTTTATTTAGTTGATTGCTGAGTTCAAAAGATTGGGATCTGTGGTTGTGCATGCTAATTTCAACCGTTTAATTGTCTGCACCAAGAAGCGCAGCATTAATGATGCTATAGCATATATGGAATACATCACAACATCAATTAGGAGCAGAGAACTCTTCCAGATGATTGGCATTGATTTTGATAAATGTTGGGAGTTTCTAATATGGATGGATCCAGTTAGTGAAATTATGTTTAGATAAATTATATTATGACATTCAAATACATTATACTGTTGCTCTTTGCCCGTATAGTTAGCTTACTTTTTTACAGGCAAATCGTGGAGGGGTATTTGGTAAGACAAGTACTAAAGAACCTAAAGAAAGTCAAGGAGATGAATCTGATGAGGGTCAAGATGAAGAAGAAGATGACATTGAGGTATATATTGTTAACAAAATTTGGGTAATTGGTAGTGCCGTACCGGATTATAATTTTAAATCCTGCAGGAACTGGAACCGGAATCCAAAGAGCTGTCTCTGAACACCAATACCAATGTAAAATCAGCCCTATTGTTTGGAGCTGAGACCTGGAGGATTACGAAGACCACCACTAAGAGAGTCCTGACCTTTATCAACAGCTGCTTTAGGAAAGTTCTTCAAATACGATGGCCTGACACCATCACCAATGCCAGCCTTTTAGAACGAACCGGCCAAGCTTCAATGGAAGAAGAGATCAGGAAGAGGAGATGGGGCTGGATGGGCCACAAATTACGAAAGCCAGCAAGTAACATCACTAGCAAGCATTTAAATCGAATCCTCAAGGGAAAAGAGAGGCCAGCCAAGAAACACCTGGTGGCGAGAATTTGAAGCAGACATCACCAGGATGGGGTTCAGCTGGAAGCAGCTGGAGAGAATTGCTCAGGACAGAAGTCGCTGGAGATCTTTAGTTGGTGGCCCATACTCCGATAGGACTGACAGGCAATGATGATGATGAATTAACAGTTTTAAAATTGGTTATCTTTTTATTTTGGATTAAGGGAACTAAATATCTTTATTTGCAAAAGGTGGAATTTTTAATCTTTTAATCAGAAATACTCAGAGAAGAATACTGAAAAGAAACCTGGATTTAAAATACAGAATAAAGAGGGAGTAATTCATGTGTACAAACATGCAAAAACATATATGGCATTCACTCCCTTGTTTATTTTTCTATTTATTCAAATTTTAGACAAAAATTTTACAAATTAAACGTATTAAATACATACACAAATGTAATTTTTGGACAGTTTTTGTGAAATTACTCAAATATCTTTGCTAAATTGAAAAAAATACATAAGACCGTCACTTTTCTTAACCATAATTTCACACTGCATCACCACCCACCACCATTAATTTGATCTAGTCTCATAACTTAGTATTTTTTTAACTTACCATAGGTTTTCTTATTTCAACTTAAAGAGAAATTAATTATCTTCACATTTTAGTAGTAAGGGTTGTCTCTGAAAGCAAGACGAAAGAAATAGAACCTCTAGAGTATGTCATCAATAATTAAAAAACCATTGGTACAAAATTTTTGTTAATTTTATTTTTTTTTTGTTGTAATTATTATTATTTTGTAGGTGACCCTATGGCATTTTCCTATCGAAAAAAAAAAAAAGAAAAAAATTGACCTGTAAATTCTTGCAAAAATATAGTATTAAACTCACTTTTAATATTGACATTTTTAGTTTAATTGATAATGCAGGATGATATAAATACAGAAATGGAAAATTAATGTTATTCTCACTTTTGGTTAATTTGCATTTTAGCTTTAAAGTAAAGTTCCCATAAGCCCCTGAGGGCTCATCTGGGCAGATGAAGTGTAAAATTCAGCTGTTACATTAACTTCGGCAGATAAAGGGATTGTGTGGTTAACATAACGCCCAGCCGCCTTTACTCCCCCAATTTAAAGTCGGTACCCATTTTAAAGCTGGGTGGATTTGTGGGACCACTTTGCACCAAATAACCCCTGGAAAAATTCTGAGGATCAAATCCAGGACTCTCAGGTCGAGTATCTACACTTTGCCATCCGTCCTACTAGCTTGTAATAGGGAAAGAGTTAAAATGTATTTACTTGTACAAAAAATGTTTGTAACTTAATTGTTGCTCACATAGAAAGAAACAAAAAACTTTTAACTTTATTAATTATATCATGTACTTTTTTTTTCTTCATTATTTTTTATTTTCATTTGTTTCCATCATTATTGTAAATGTATTTGTAGTCAAGAACAGATATGCATTGGAACATTGCCACTTTCTTACCTGAAGCAGGAGCATGCCAAACTAATTTTAATGTAAGCCACCTGCATATATTTGGTTAAGAATATTCAACTAAAAATGTCATAAAACTAATAAATGATGAACAAATAAAGATTTTTTTTTTTAACTGCATATATTTTTTTAATAAATTATAACCAGTTTTATTGTTAGTTTTAAATATGAAGCATAAAAATTTGTTTATAAAGATTATTTTACCATGAATTCTGGTAATCTTTTCACTTCTTTTTTTTTTCTTATTAGATGTTGATAGCAGGGTACATTCTAGCTGTATATAAAAAAATTCATGAAGACAGTAAGATGACACCTGGGTGTACACCTGTTAAAAAAAAATCTAACAGCCAGTCTCAGGTATGTGTTCTTTTAAAATGTGTCCTAACATATAAACAGAAAACATTATAAAACAAAATCTGTGTATCTTTTTACCTGCATTCACTCTTACAACTTTCTGCAATATTATACACCTTCTAATTAAACTGTTATACAAAAAAATGTTTATTCAGATGCCAGTGGATTTTTTGGTCTATTTTACATATGCTGTTAAAGTATGCTCTAAGGCGGTGTTTTTCAACCAGGGTTCTGCGGAACCCAAGGGTTCCGCAAGGGCCAGCCAGGGGTTTCGCGATTGAATTTTAAAAACAATTTAATAACAACAATTTAGGGCCAAAACCGATCAGGACCGCATCATGACTAACCTGCGTAACTGCCCCATGCTATGCATGCGCACTATATGGTTATTAGTTGTTACAATTGTTTACCTTCATACTGTTGCGGTTGTTAGACGCGTACGGCGTCGTGCGCATTAATTTTCAATTAATTTAAAATCTAAATTATTCTAAATGTACTTTTACCGCTAACATGGACCAATTTATTAAAAAACAAAGGTTAGTTGAAGCTGACGTTACTGAGGAATCGCCTGAAGTTGCATCCAAAGCCACAGAGCCGATGGTGCAGAAAATTGATGCTGTCGGTACTCGTCGTAAAATTCGTCAGTACAGTGACAATTATTTAGCTATGGGATTCACTTAGACAGGAGACACCGACTGTCCATCGCCTCTTTGCATTATTTGTGGGGAACAGCTTGCTAACAGTGCCATGGTACCAGCTAAATTGAAACGACACTTGACTACATTACATCACAATGCAGCAAAGAAAGATGTCGCGTACTTCGAGAGAGCACTAAACCTGAACAAAAAACAAGCAGCAATATTCGAGAAAAATGTCAAGATTAATGAGAAAACTCTAGAAGCAAGCTTTGCTGTTTCAGAGATTGTAGCTAAGAAAATGAAATCACATACTATCGCTGAAACAGTAATTTTACCAGCGTGCCAAGAGATGGTTAAAATTATGTTTGGACAAACTGCCGTATCTGAAATCAATTAGATTCCACTGTCAGACAATACGATAAGCAGGCGTATAGCAGACATGTCAACTGACATTGAAAGTAATATCCTGTCGAAGATTAAGAATCACGGATTGTTCGCACTTCAGGTGGATGAGAGCACCGATGTCAGTGGTAAAGCACAGCTGTTAGGGTTTGTACGTTTTATTGACAATGATGCTATTGTTGAGGACTTCTTCTGCTGTAAAGAGTTGTCAGAAACAACGAGAGGACAAGATGTATATGACGTTATCAGTGCATATTTGCAGTCCGGTGACTTGACATGGAAAAACTGCGTTGGCATTTGTACGGATGGTGCTCCTGCAATGACGGGAAACGTCAAAGGTTTTATCTCACTGGTGCGACAGACGAATCCAGATATCGTGGGCACCCACTGCTTCATACACAGAGAAACACTAGTTGCTAAAACAGTGGGAGAAGATTTAAAATCAGTACTGGACAAGGTGGTGAAAATAGTTAATTACATGAAGATGTGACCTCTTAAATGTCGCTTGTTTGCCAAACTTTGTCAAAGCATGGAAGCGGAACATATCACACTCATTCAACATACAGACGTGCGATGGCTGTCTTGTGGAAAAGTACTATCTCTTTTCTATGAGCTGAGAGAGGAGCTTTTGGCATTCTGTTCCAGTGAAAAACTGAAGGAGTTTGAAAACGCTCTGAGCAACAAGAGCTGGTGTTCTAAAATAGCTTATCTGGCTGATATATTTCAATAACTCAACATTTTGAACAGTGGTTTGCAAGGCAGAAATGAAAACATCTTGACTTCAAGTGACAAAATAAACGCTTTTCAGAAAAAACTGTTGCTGTGGAAGAAGCGTGCAGCTGCTGGGAATTTGGAAATGTTTCCCAATGTTAATCTCACCAACCACCAAGACATTCTGCCGTTGATCGTCCTCCACTTAGAAAGTCTGTCCAGCAGTCTCAACAAATACTTCCCATCAATATCTGTTGACCAGTATGACTAGGTTAGGAATTCATTCATTGAACTTGAATCGTGCGAAAGACAGTTTACTTTGAAAGAGGAAGAGGAGCTGGCTAGCATTGCAAGTGGCAGAACACTTAAACTCAAGCACGCAGAGCTCAACATGGATACGTTTTGGTTGTTGGTTGAAAACGAGTACCCTGCAATTGCTGAGAAAGCTTTGCGACTTCTGTTGCTTTTTTCCACCTCTTACATGTGCGAGTTTGGATTTTCGGCCATGAGCAACATCAAACACAAGAAACGAGAACGCCTTTTGTCTGTCGAAGAAGAACTTCGCGTATGTCTATCCAAAATTCGGCCAAGAATACAGCTGCTGTGCAGAAAGCGTCAAGCACAATGTTCACACTGAAAATTTTTACGTACTTGACCAAACATGCATCTATCATTGTAAACTGCATTTATTGTCGATGATGTATGTTGAATGAATAAATAAATAATTAGTCCTGTAAGACTTGTTAGAACTGTTGATTAATGGTAGGTCGAAAAAAATTTGGGGTTCGCCATGAAGGGACATAAAGGGGTATACAGGTTCCGCCAGAAATCTGACGACACCAAAGGGTTCCCCTGAATAAAAAAGGTTGAAAAACACTGCCGTAAGGTTTTCCTGAATTGAGATGTTTAACAATTATTTAATAAGTTGGAAATGCAGTCTCTTTAGGTCAGCGGTGTAGTGTGGGTATCGGCCGCCCAGGGCGGAAGACGATTTCACCGCCCTCTCATTTAGGTATTTCAATTTAATCTATACATTTTTGCCGCCCTCCCCTAAAGAGTAATAAAAAGTGCCGCCCGGTGCAGACTGCACCCACCGCAAGCCCCTCTAGGTACGCCACTGCTTTAGGTTATGCCAGACATATCTCCCTATCTGACCTTTATCACTTCTGCCCTTTTGCCATGATGCTTAGCTCACTGTGGTTTTCTAATAAGTTAAGGTTAAGATGCTCATCCCCAATAGCACAAGGCTAACATCCCTTTTATGTAATATAACAATAAATCCTATATACTTCAGCTTTATTACTTTTATATATTTCTTATTGCTTAGTCTTATTGTTCAATTTGTGTACATTGTTAATAATTATTACTGAAATGTATTCATTTGAAATCCTCAATATTAAAAGTCAAGAATTCTGCAGAATTTTTTTTTAAATCCGTGTTTCCTGTTCATTTTTTTAATTTCTTGTTTTGCTTGTCCTTTCAGCAACAAATAGATGTCACAATATTACCATCCATAGTTTCATTTTCTCAGAATCTTATCCTAGAAGAATTTTCTCAGCATATGTTGGCGTAAGTTATTATTTGTCAGCATAATTGAAGTAACTACCTTTGAATTTTTTTTCTTTATGGGAAAAAAGTGTTAAATTTAATGATTTTTTTAATTCAGTGTAACTGAATAAGCTCAGATTTATTATTTTATGTACTTTCTTTAGATTTTCATGTCATCACTTTATTAGTTGAATCTGAATAGCATTTTCTCTTTCGTCATCTAATAAATCAGTGGTCCCCCAACCTTTTTCCCGCCACAGACTGGTCAGTAGGGAGCAACTGATATGCCTTTTTACCGATAGTCCGATACCGATATTTTCCCCCAGCATTTTTACCGATACCGATATTTTATTTTTACGGGCTGTCCATTATTTATGTCAACAAATTTTTGACGATTTTTACTACCCCCCCCCCTTGTCAACAACATGTCAAACTTTCCGAGACCCCCCTATAAAATTACGTCAACATTTGATTACCCCCTCCCCCCCTAAAAAGGTGGCTTCCAAAATGTTTATGTGGCAAAATTAGTAGGAAATAGTTAGTTTAACTAAAATACTGAATGTTAAGCGAGTGTGTAACACAGAACTACAAACGCTGCTTAATTTTCGTATTTATTAAGTAATTATATTAAATTTAAAAAAGTAACATTGTTGACGTCAACTTTTCTTGACCTCCCCCCTCCCCCTTGTCAACAATTGTCAAAAATTTTCTGACCCCCCCCCTCCCCTATTTTGTTGACGTAATTAATGGACAGCCCCTTAAGCAACAACAATGCCAATTGCCAAACACGTGTTATTCTCATGCTATATGACGTATTTCAACCCAAGTTCACATATTTTGTAACACTTCGCCCACACCTGTCTTGTTTACCCCCCCCCCCCCCCAGATACCGATATTTTTTAAAATCAACAACAATGCCAAACACGTGTTTCTCTCTTGCTACAGCTAATGACGTATGTCAACCCATGCTTACCCCTTCCCTGTCATATTTCGTGACACTTCGCCCACACGTAAGTCTTGTCCCCCCCCCCCTGCCAACTTCCCATCCCAACAAAAAATACGCACAGATGTTCACTAATTGTATCATTCAAGGTCATACATTAGAATTAAGAAATGCCAATCCTATAGTTTCAAGGTCATATCTCTGATGTAGACGTCACAATTTCTGTGTACGGGGTTTTTTTTTCCTTTTTTTTTAAATCTTGTCTGATCTGGTTATAGAATTGGGTTATTTACTGATTTTTTTTTCTGCAACTCTGTTGTGAAAAAAAACAACAATGTATCGGCAGCCAAAAAACGGCCGGTCCGACAGTTAACCCATAGTGCCAATATCGGTTCGACTATCGGTCGCTCCCTACAACAATCGGCCGATCCGATATTAACCGATAGTGCCAATATCGGTCCGATACCGATAGCGATCCGATTATCGGTCGCTCCCTACTGGTCAGCATTTGATAATTTCACTGCGGCCCAGTGGGGGGGGGGGCATTGATTTTTTTCTTGGCCATTGAAAGTCCCACAATCACGAGAAAAAAAAAATTTAAATATTGAATGTTTCTTGGGCGGCCCAGTAATATTTGTTCCACTGACCGGTCTTGGGGTTGGGGACCATTGTAATAAACTGTATTATTCAGTGTATTCATGATAATAGTTATTGTGGTTTTTTCCACCTTTTTTTAAGATTGACACAAAAAATTAAGAAAAAACTTCCAGGTTCACATACTGGTCGAGATGGATCTTCTGATGTTTTCCCTCATCCTCCTGGGTCACATTTACAATTTACAAATCCAGCTTTAGAGTTTGTTAAGATGATTTGTGAGGTAAACAAATTTTTTATTCAGAATAGAACTTGATTCTCTAAAGAATTTAAGAAAATGGTTTTATCTTCACTTTTTATTTTTTCTTAGGTTTTGGCCCTTGATAGTAACATTACCATACAAGTAAAAAAATTGAAACGAGATTTGTTAAAATTAATAGGAGTTGGAGAATTTTCACCTGATGCAGACTTTGTCAACCCTTGTATGTCATTTGTGTTGCCTGAGGTTAGAATCATAATTTTTTTATTTTTCTTACACTAATATATTTTTATACCTATTTATTAAAAAGTTAAATAAATTTATATTTTTTATTATTCAAGTAATTAATTGTAATTTGATAAAGATGCAACTTATACAGATCAGAAAAATATTTCATTTAACAGATGATTTGTAAAAGCTGTAGTCAAATTCATGACCTTGATCTTTGTCGTGATATAAGTTTAGAGAAAGGTGCAGACATTCCTAAGTAAGTTCTATTTAACTATTCTTCAGTATTGAAAACATGTTTTATTAGTTTTAATCAAACTTTTTTTTGCCTTTCAATAAAATTTTAAGCCAAATGTTTCTTTATTTTGTCAGTGCATGGGTATGTCCACATTGCCATTCAGAATATGATTCTTTAGAAATAGAACAAACTTTAGTGGATGTTGTTCAAAGAAAGTCTATGGCCTATGTTCTTCAAGATCTGTCTTGCTGCAAGTGTAAAGGGGTAAGTTATGTTGATTTTTTTATTATCTTCACAAAAGTAAATTAAATAAACTAACCTGATTATAAATTAAGCTTCATTTATTATTGAATTTTGTTTTCCAAGTATTAGAAAAATATGTACATACTTGTAAACATATTTTTGTTGTGTAAATGAACCATTTAGATCAGTGGTCCCCAACCTTTTTCTCGCTGCGGATCGGTCAATGTTTGTTAATCTCAAGGCCGGGGGGGTGGGGTGATTATTTTTATTTTAGATTGTAAATATAAAGGAAATGATTTAATATTTCTAGTCGGCCTGATACAGTTTGATCCATGGTTCGTTACCGGTCCGCTGCCTGGGGGTTGGGGACCACTGATTAAGATCTCAAACCCTACAACTAAAATCACTTCCCAAATCTTCAGTAGGAAAGATAACTGGTTCTTTGTTTTAAAAATTAATGTTAATATACTTAATACAGTGAAATGTCGTTACGAACGTCAGTGTAACGAATTATTCAGTACAGCGAATTTTTTTTTCGCCCCTTCCCTTTGGCTTATATAACATCTGTTAAAAAGTGTCGTTGTAACGAATTTCGTGTTTTCAGTATTGCGAAAAAAAATAGCCGTTTTGCAGATATTTAATTTTATCCCCTTACCAAAAAAAAATTTTAATTGGGCAAATTTCGATAACTCAAGTCAACTTGAACTCAAACGACATTCACATTTACTAAATAATGGGAGGGGGGAGTGTGAGAGGAGTAAGATGTTATGGTAACCTTCAACCTCCACTGATGAGGATAGTAAACATAAATTCCACCATGTGCAGTACTGAGACAAGTATCGTCTTGGGACGGCGGGGGGGGGGGGGGTGAAGTGAGTGGCGGTGTCACAATTACGTAACAAACGGAGGGGGGGTAGATGAGAGTTATAGCAAGGTCGGGAAGGGGAGAGGAAGAGAGTTAAGACGTCACGAGACAGCCAAGCGACGTCGGGCACAATTACGTAACAACGAACGGGGGGGGGGGGAGTGGAGCGGCGGCGGTTGTTACGAACGGGGATGGGTGAGAGGAGAAGCATTTTAGCAATGGTAGAAAGGGGAGGGGGTGGAGAGAGATAAGATGTCGGCCACCTGCACGTAGAGAACGTCACAAGTAGTGACGTAGGTAGGATTAATTAAAAAATCAATAAACCAGTGTTATGTTTGTGTGCGGGGGGAGGGTGCGGTAATGAGAAAGAAGCAAGACACTTTTTTGGGAGGTATGAGAAAGACAATGGATTTGATGTGTATGGCGGTTATAAGCAAGTAATTAAGGGTAGCATTTCCCAACTACCTAGCCAGGCAATGTTCTTTCGAACATCAACCAGGCTGCAGTTGAAAAAATGATTAAAAAGTAACTTGACAGTTTTAGTATAAAGCAATGTCATTGTTTTGGGTAGGGGCTTGATTAATGCTTAGGGTCGCATTTTGCGAATATGGCTATTAACAATATTGTTTAGAATAATGGCGACGGGTAAAGACTAGATAGACAGAAGACTGCATTCTGGTTGTTGGGGAATATTTAGAAGGATCTTTTATGCTTGGGAGTGTTCAGAAGAAAATTACAGACTTTTTCAGGTGACTTCTGTGTGTTTGTATTATTTGACATTTTCTTATTATAATAAAATTGAATCCAGTTAAAAAATATTTAATTGTTTAATAAATGAGACAATATGAGTAAGAGAGCCGTAATGGGCACATTGCACAGGTTTCTTATAAATCAAGGGAAGTAAGTCATGTTGAATAGCTGTTGCACAAATAAATGAGTTATGTCCCTTAGTTCAATGACGTTGGCGGTATGTATTAAAAACAGAAAATGTCGTGGGGGACCCCCCCCCCCTTTTTAGTGTAACAAATTTTCAGTATTACGAACGAATTTCGAGTCCCCGTGAATTTCGTTATAGCGACATTTCACTGTATAGATTTATAGCCTTGACAAACAAATAAAGAAACATCTTTAGTGAGAATAATATAACAGATTTTTGAGAAAAAAAATTATAGTGGTATCCAATGTTCCCTCTAAAAGTGAGCAAAAAATTTTGTCTCTGAGCGACATTTTGTTTGAGGCCAAAATCTGTGAGCGATTTAAGCTATGTCATCCGTTGGAGTGAGCAATCGTACGTGTAGTATGAGCGACGCTCTGAATTCGTGTGAGCGATCGCTCACGCACTCAGCTTAGAGGGAACATTGGTGGTATCACTAGATTGCTTATTTGTCTATTATTTTAAAGTGAAGTCATTCATACTTAAGTCATCATCTAAATAACTATTTTCCATAAAAACGTATATTAAAATTCATTTAAAAACTAATTTGTCATTACTTAAATGTTCACTTCAACCTGTATCTTCAAGTTATTTTTATAAATGTGTGTGAAAATTTCATCCGTCTTATCTAAAACATTACAAAATTCGCTAACTAAAAAATTCACAGAAAATAAATTACTGCAGAACAAGTATAAAAAAAAGTGGCAATTGGTGACTACATATAGGGTTAAACTATTAAAAAGCTTTCTTTTTTTTATATATATAACATCATTTAGTGTAATCAGATTTTAAATAATTAAAGATACAACTCTTTATTTTATAAAATTTACCTTGCCTCATGAATCATTTGATTTCCACTGTTTTGGTATCAATGAAAAAATTACAAGTCATTTTTTTTCATTCCGGGGGTGGGGGGGGGGTAAATAGCTTCAAGTTAGCTTTTTTAAATAAAATAATACATACGCATGTATTTCTTTCGTCAGCATGCATTATTTGTACAAGTATCAGTGTTATATTGCTTTGTTGGATAGAAAATATGTAACTCTCAACACTGCAGCTGCATTCTAGGTGTTTGTCACATGAAGTATATAGCTAACTTGATTTTGTACATTTTTACTTTTTTACATTTTGTCTCATCAATTTTTTGTATTAAAAATTATGAAAGGGCATATACTAGTTTTTTGTTTGTTTTTTACATAGGTGAAAGACACAAACATGACTTTGCACTGTAAATGTGCTGGAGAATACAAGACAAATTATGACATACATGAACTAAATAAACATTTAGTTACTCTTCAGGGAATAGCCTGGTTGGTGGTTCATTTTTTTTACTTGTTGATAAATTATTAAAGTTTTATATTTTAAACATTCCTTTTTTATTTACTTCAAAGTAAATATGAAACATTTTTTTTTTTAATTGAGGACATTATTCATTTTTTTTAAAATTTAAACCAAAAGTATTTTGTTCCTATATTTTTCAGCCATTATAAAATGACTCTGTTGGAAGAAATGATTGACTGGTTGTTGCGGATGTAGATCATATGTTTAAGAAACAGTTTAATTTATGACCAAGACCACAATCAAAAAATTACTTCATTTAAATAATGTCATTTTTTATCATATTTGAGCAATTTTATAAATGAAATATATTATGTACATATATTTTAATATGTTTATTTAGTGTTATTTATTTTTTTTAAATAAATGTACTTATGATAAATCTTCCAGTTATCTCTGAAGTTTGGCATAAATGATAAAGACAGTACAAGTATTGAAAACTTATGTATTGCATATTTATTTCAGCCATTCTAATAAACCGCTCGCTTTTTTTTAATCAGAAACATTAAAACAATACATTAGACTCTAGCGGAAAAAATATCAAATTACAGCAATTTTATATCAAAATTCACTTTGCTTTAAGAATTATAGGCCTTTTAAAATATGAATAGAATGCTATGGAAAGATACCATGTTTGTGTACAAGTTCTAAAGATAATAACGCAAGAAATGGTCAACAGTGAAATGTTGGGAAATATTTATTTAGAAATTACCAAATGATACAATTATTTTGAATTAGTAAATTTGGACAAAGAATCAGCCTTAGAAAAGTCGCCCTGGCCTTAAATACTTACATAGTATGATAGTTTTCTACCTTTTATATAGTGGTAAGAAGGAACCAGTCTAACATTAACTGCAGAGTCAACTGAAAAGAACTGTGGCTACACATTGCTGATCTCATATTTATATACTAAGATTAACTAAGAGTTAATCAGATTTTTCTCAATTGTAGGAAAACATATGCCTGTGTTTTTGACTCATTTTGTGTCTTAATCAAAGATTGGATTATTATTGATTACAATTAATCTATTTACGTTCATCACTTTGTGTATTGGGGTATTTTGTCTCAATATTTTTCTATTTTGCAGGCTGTTTGATTAGTGATAAATATCATTTAATTAATTTAAACAATATTACAAATTAAAATGCATTATTTCAACAGACATTACATTGTATATTGTAATTTTAAAATTATTTGGTGTACCTAGTGTGAAACTGAATGACTACAAAATTTTGTTTTATTTTTATTCTTTTTATCTAATTGAAAAATGTATGGGACAATGATTTTTCATGAAATCCGAGTCCTAGTTTTTTAAGAGCTGGAATTTGTTAATAGATACAAATGCATATAAGATACAGATGCATCTAATGTGTCACATGAAACAAGCTATATACATGTACAATGTTTTCCCACATCACTTGTCACTACTCAAAAAGCATTAGCCATAAGTCTAACCCTCTCCATTACAAGTAGGTAGTCTAAACCAATTTTTCTGATTTCTCATAAGACATTTTTCTATTATTGAAAAGAACTCTGTTCTAAGAATGTGGATACTAAATTTAGCACACACATGCATCAAACGTATATCATCACATTCACATAATAACCCATAGGCAACACTCAATTTTTTTTAACCGCTCTGACTAAATTAATAGTAACATTACTTTTTGGTTTTAAATATTGCTGTTTGTCAAGGAGACAAAATCACTAAAAAAATGACAATTTTGAAGAATTCACAAAAATTTATCCAAATTACAGAAATAATAATAATTAGTTGTCCTGCGGTGTAGCATACATCGCCTTATCAATCAATATAATTACTGTAATTATTTTTTTAAATAAGCAATCAAACACAAAATATCAGGCTGACATATTTGGAGAAAATACATACTATGCAAAGTTGAACTTTGACCTATCATTAGCAGACTTTATGGTCACTATCTGGTACCTTCCAGCAACTTGTTTTTTAATTTATTGTTTACAGATTTTTAGTTAATTCTTTGGATGCTTTGATTGTCGATGAGCTGCCAGACTTTATTTTCTCTTTATTGGTTAGATATATTTTAATGCCATTTTTTAAGATCAGGATTTTTTTTCATTCAGATTCTAACAAACATATTTCTGGGGGTGGGTGTTTTAATTTGCATTGTTTAACATTTGGGGAAACTAATAATTGTTTGAAAAATGCATTAGAACCAATAGTTGATGATGGAAATAGTTTTTAATAAAATGTAAACAGAAATGTATCAAAAGACATTTAGAAAAAGTCCTCTTATTTAGAGAAATACATGTAGTACATAAACTTTCACATTTAAATATTGATAAAAAGCTCTAGCAGTATACTATGCAGAAGCTGTATTAACAAAATAGTATATCTGTCAAGACAGAACATGGAGTGAAAGTAGGTCAGGGCAGAAGTTAAATTGTCCATCCCCTCCTTGTTTAATTATATTACGTAATTAAATTGAGGAGATAGACAGTTTGTTCAGGCCTGTAGCCCCCCCCCCCCCCCCGGTGCATGATTTGAGCTTTTTGACAATTTTTTTAAATAATAACGGCTATAAAACATCAATCATTTTGTTCAATAAATCAATAATAATAAAAACTTAAAAGTTTATATTTTAGCAATCATTCACGCTATTTTACTTACATATATAACTTATCTAATTTTCGGCCATAAAAGATTCAATCTTATTGAAGTTCAATTTTGGGCAGCATTGGCATTTGGGGCTTCAACAGCCGCGTGTAAGAACAGTTTCTCAACCCTCACACGAATGTTCGCCCCATATCACAGATCAGTGTTAGAAAAGCGTCTAAGCAATCCTGTCCTGCTTGCATTTGAAAAAGACTTTACAATCTGAATTCTGAAGCATTTTTAGATAAATTCAATGCTAAACCAAGACGTTTGCAGATTTGAAAGTATAATAAGTTCGCAACCTTGTAATAGTTCTATATATTGATATCTTTTGAGGACAACTATGAACTTAAATAAGTTTATAAAATTAACATTGACTTCAGACTTCATTTAAAACAAATGTATAATACAGTAAAACGTACCTGATTTCTGAGTGATGTAAGGCTATTTAATTTGCAAATTTACTTTTGTAGCAGAATTAATTTTATTCAAAATTTAATTATTGAGACTGGTCAATTTTGTGTTGATAGATCTGTTCTTTGTCAGAGGCGTAGCTAGGGGGCGGGGGGTACTCAAATCATGGGCATCGCTAGGAATTTTTCCAGGGGGGGGGGGTAAAAAAATTTTTTTATTTTAACTGACAATGCCATACAGGTTTATTTCTTAATTAAATTCAAGTTAAGTATATCATTAATTATATATATTGACATAAATAAATGTATTTAAAAATTCAAGCATTTTGACTACAAGCACAGTAATGTTCCGATTTTAATTTATTTTTTTTGCATTTTGTAGCTTGATTTGTCCTTCGAAAATTTTTTTTTTAATCTGGCAACTCTTGTTAGTTTATTATCGTCTGCCACTGAGTGAGTTAATTAATATGAAAAGATGGATATCAGAAATTGTTGTACAGGCTCAATAAAACGAAAAGTGGAGCAATCGCGGGATTTCGAAAAGCCGTTATTAGAAGATTTTAAGGCGTCTGCAGCATCTGAATTTTCATATGCATTGGGGACAACAGTACAAGTTCAACAGCCAAACACAACTGAAGCAACTATTTTTATTTGATTGTCGCTGTCACTTCTTCATTTCCTAAATTGGATATAGGAAGGTAGGTCTTGACATCACCGGCGGCGGAACGAAATATTTTAGGGGGGGGGGGGCAAGCCAAAATATGACCGAAAGACAAATTTTACCCCCTTAATTCTATAATAGAATATAGTAATTCTGTAGCAAGTATTTAATCGATATTAAAAAAATAATATATTTTAAAAAAAATGAACATTGAGCACTTCTGTCGTCAACTGATTCGTAATGTCAGTTTGTTTACAAATTTAATAGTGAAATTAGATCAGAAAATTACTGATAATAATCATGAATGATGATGAATATGAAGCCGGAAACGGGAAACTCAATAAACAAAAAGTAATTTATGAAAAGATAATAAATAATTGTATTTTCTTTAAATAGTACATTTGCCGTCATTCGGTAGATGGCAATACTTCTCTATACTTATAAGACGCATTTGCTATCTGTCTGTCTGTTCCCTTAAAACTCAAGATCCAGACAACCAAATAACGTGAATTTGGTACACGCAGTGGCGCATCCGGGGGGGGGGGGCTTGGGCCACCCCCCAGGCCAAATCATCAATTCATATTTTACGTTATAAAGTTACAAAAAAGACTCAAACTGTCTTTTTTCAATATGCGACCCCCCCCCCCCCAGCATTTTTTGCTGGTTGCGCCACTGGGTACACGTACACAAAATTACATGGGGAATGTTCTTAAACAGGTTTCGTTCCATCTCAACGGGTACTTAAATTGCAATTAATTATTTTGGATATCAAAGACATGAAAATTGGCAAACTTTTACCCCGATTTCAGGTTTTACGAGCTTCTCTCCCACATAGCTAACTTACTATAAATATGATCGGTACGGGGAACCAAATATCACATTACTTACTACATTATTACATTCCATTCCTTCATCCATATGAATTGTCATCCTTTGATTCAGTCATGCCTAAGAGAGAGGGAGGGGAGGGAGGGAGGGAGAGAGAGGAACTGCCAAAAATGCTAACTTGAAGCTATTTACCCCCACCCCCGGAATGAAAAAAAAATGACTTAAAACTTTTAAGGGGTGGCGGCGCCCCCCCCCCTCTTGAATTTCCAGTCTGCCCCCCCCCCTAAAATTTTAACTTTGTAATTCATTTTAGCTTATATGTATCATTTTCATAATTCATTTGATTTATTTCTTAAATTTAATATTTGAAAGAAATTATAATTAATTGACATTTTACAGTAATCACATTATTGAGAGTTGTTGTGGCATATTTTAAAACTAGTTGCTAGTACCTGGTTTAAAATAATGTTTTCTGTTTATTTAAGAAGCGTAATTTGACGTTTAATTAAGATTTAAAATAAGACGCGTAAAAAAGGGTTTATTTGCATGCAATAAAAGGGTACATTTATCTTAAAGCAATGTGATACACAACATTAAAAGAATGATTTTTAAAGCTGACAGTGGTGGAAACAGAGGTTTTAGATATTCTTGGATATCAGATTATTTATCGTGGGTTGTACACTCGCAAATGTTAAAAGGTGGCTTTTGCAAATTTTACGTGTTGTTTCCACAAAAAGTAATTCCAGGATTTCGGGGGGCATTTGTCATCAAATCATGCACACAATTTAAAGATTTCATCGAAGATGCACGTAGCCACATGTAAAACACATAGCATAAAGGCTCTTATTAAGGATGCAAAAGCTATTTTGTTGCATTATTGGAAGCCAAAGCAGTTTCTAAAGATGAGCAGTTGAACTCATCATTTAGAAGACAAATTCAAGAAAATTGCAACAAATTGGGTCCCACCATTCCTACTATCCTTTTTTGCGGCATGCATGATTTGGCACTTCGTGGAAAAGAATCACATTCTGGTAATTTTTACGACCTGTTAGAGTTTCGTGTTGAATCTGGAGATGAAGTTCTAGGTAATCATTTGCCAATTGGTTCTTGTAGTGCTAAGTACATCTCGGCAACTACACAAAACACTATGATCGAAATTTGTGGGTCTCTCTTGTTAGTGAAGCAAATAATTCAGTTGCAATTTCTTTACTTACGTGCCGACGAGACAACATACATTTCAGGCATTGAGCAGATGTCACTTGGTGTTAGATTTGTTAAAGAACACCATCATTACAAATTCATTAGAATTGGGATTATATATGAAAAAGCTTGTTGGTCAAAGATAAGACGGCTGTTCTACAATGGCACTTAAAGTAGGAGGAGTCCAAGCAATAATTCGAAAAAAGACCCAAAAGCAGCATTTGTCGATGGCAGTTTACATAAACAAAATCTTGTCGTGAAGAATTGAAATAACGTGAATGCTGTACGAAACACAATAGGAAATAAAAATTACATTATAAAACAAGCGATTAAGCCTGTTCCATTCTGGACACAGGACGTGTTAGCGCATTTTCGTGTTATGTATCAGTACGTTTGTTAGCTTTCAGTAAATATTTGTAAATTTTGGAAATGTTTATAAATTCAATTGTGTAATGAATATATTTGTAAAAAAAAAATTATAAAGACGTTTCTTTATATTTGAAAAAAAATCATTGTCTCTTAAATCTAACTACAAGTGGTTTGTGGTTACTGAAATAGGACTCATAATTGAAAACATTCTAAATTATAGTCATTTAATCGTCCGAAAACTCCGTCAATTGTTGCATAGCTCTGATACTTTCAATTAAACTCAGAACACAAGCTTACTATTTCATTTGATGAGTTTCTTAATAAATCTTGGTGAAACTACGTGCTGCAGTATTTCGCACCAAATGAACGGGTTATTGAACGTACAAGGTGTATATATAATATATAAGCCCCTTAGGAGCCCTGAAGCCCGGCCCTCAGAGGTCCTATCGCGAAATGAACTTTTGATGTACATATGGCAGGCTGTCACAGGTTGTGACTAATCTGTCGAAACTATCCCCTTACTCCAACCCTTAACCTAATAATAGTAATAACGTTAATATGTAGATTAAACTATGCATAACAATCTACGTTCCCGCTCCTCAGTTCCCCCCCCCCCCGTTTCCACCCCACCCCGCCCCGTAATTGCGTCACAAGACCAGGTGTTCGGCAGAATCTCCGTCGACGAACCAAAGTAGCTGTTAACAGTAACATGTTATATTCCGCGGGGAAATCTCTGACCACCTGACTGCTGTACGTACTCCGGTCGGCGTCTTCAAAGGGGTCCGCTGGATGTCCAGTTACTATTGTCGTTGTCTGCATGGCGTACTACTTCTCCCCCCCCCCCTAGGCTCCACCCCCTAATTTGAAAGTTTGAATAAAGCAGCTATCATATTTGATTGGTTAATGGTCACGTGTGAAAGGTGAGGTGGGAAATGAAAGAGGGAGATTCGTGGTCAGTCGGCCGGTGAGCGGCGTCTTGTCGAGTCGATTAGTGAATAGTCTCTGAGAGAAAGAGAGACATAGAGAGAGAGAGAAATTGAGAGAGAGATCTAGAGTGAACACGTCCTTCAATTTATTCATGATTTTATATTGGATTACCTCTTTTGCTGTATCTTTTTGGATTACCTTTGCTTTATTTGAAAGGCCACCAGAGCCCTGTTACGGACTGGTGCCTCTCTGTAAATAAATATTTGATTGTTGTCACACGACACTTGTTGGATTGATCATCGTGACTGGTTTTACGTCTAATTGTTGGTGAGACTGTGTGTGTGGCGGAAACGAAAAATACAAATACGAGTCAACCTTTGGGTCAGCCCTCATACCACTAGCAACAAGCCAGGGATACCCTCAAAGGGGACCTCAACATCTGGGGACCCTTCTCGGGATCTTCAACATCTGGGGGTCTCGCTCCGGGATCCTCAACATCTGGGAGGCTCGTCTCGGGATCGAACCTTCACCTGATGTAGTATTCTGCACTAACCTGGCGGGGCCGAAGCTGATTCAACAATAGACTCGGGGGGCTTAATCTCTGCCACAACTCTCCAACAGGCCAGTTCTTCATCAGACTTGGCCGGTTTGAAACGTGAGTAACAAACGCTACGTTCACTCACGTGTATCATCGGAGAGAACCAGAAGTCTACAATTCTCCAACAGGCCAGTTCCTCATCAGACTTGGCCGGCTTGATACGTGAGCAATAAACGCTACGTTCACTCACGTGTATCGTCGGAGAGAACCAGAAGTCTACAATTCTTCGTAGGCCAGTCATCCAGTGGACTCGGCCGGTTTGAAACAGGAGCAGTAAGTGCCACGCTTACTCACATCGTCCGAGGAAAGTACAGACGAAGTCAACAAGACAGTAAAAGAAAAAGCCGCACTGTTATCGGCGAATAAATAACATTTAGACTCTAGACTTTATGCATGTGTGTAAGATTGTGTACGGTGGAAGATATTTCATATTCTGTTGAAAGGAGGGAGGAAGCGTCAAGGTAAGCCATTTTAATACACTTCTTTGATTGTGATCATTAGTGAGTGCTCTGACTGCGTGTTAAGCTGCACGGCGAGCTTTGTCTGGGTTAACTGTCACTCATCTTAGGCTCGTATTAACATCACCAACCATGAAGTCTATGGAGGAGTACGTACAGTACTTCATAGGCTTGGGGTGCGATGTTAATACGGCCATAAAACACGCTAAATGCGAAAGGGATAGAGAGGTGGAAGAGGCTAGGCTAGAACGGGAAGCAGAAGCTGAACGTGCAAAACATGATAAAGAGGTAGAATTAGCCAGAATAACGGCCCTCCTAAAATCATACGACTATACGGAGGAAAGCTTTAGACGAAAGTTTAGGGGGGCCCATTTAGAAAGAGGGGAGACCTACCCTCTATTCGGTGCACGTCTAGCCGACCTCCTGACGAGGTGGGTTGAGCTCAGTGGGACAGAGCATAGCTTTGATGGTGTGACGGACCTACTGCTCAGGGAGCAGTTGATGGACGGGGCCCCTAGTGGGCTACAGGTGTTCCTGAAGGAGCGTAAGCCAGGGACATGGGACGAGATGCTCACCTTGGCCGAAAACTACAGGAAAGCTCATGTGGGGAAAGGGGTAGAACCCACAAGGTGGGGACCTCGAAGGGAAACAACCTACAGGGAACCCCATAATGTACCCTTTAAAAAGGAGGGACCCAAACCAGAGGCCCCTAAAGGTAATGAGAGGCCCAATGTTCCTCCTAGGCCAGACACCGGGCGCCCTTGGAGACCGAGAATGTCCTGCTTCACGTGCGGGTCACCCGGACACTGGTCGGGAAGGTGCCCACAGCGGAAGGTCAGTCCGATGGGACCCAAACCAGAGGCCCCCAAAGGTAATGGGAGGCCCAATGTTCCTCCTAGGCCAGACACCGGGCGCCCTTGGAGACCGAGAATGTCCTGCTTCACGTGCGGGTCACCCGAACACTGGTCGGGAAGGTGCCCACAGCGGAAGGTCAGTCCGATGGGGGCAGTAAGATCAGCATCCCCTCTCACCCCGCCCCAGGCCGCAGCAACGTCGGATCGTGAGGGAGAACAGGTAACTGAGGTAGGGGCTGCTGTCACACATGAGGACACTTCTCCACTTTCAAAAGGGTTTGTTAACGGACAACCGGTGCAGGTCCTAAGGGATTCGGGATGCTGGGGGGTCGTGGTCCGGACCTCCTTAGTACCGATCGAGGGCAGAACTGGACGGAGGGGCCAGTTGAAGACCATTAACGGGGGCGTGTTTGAGGCCCCAGTCGTTGTGGTACAAGTAGACACGCCGTATTACGTGGGGCAGTTGGAAGCATGGGCACTAGATGAGCCCCTCTATGACCTCATTATCGGCAATATACCAGGGGCTCGACGCCCCCTTTCACCCAACCCTGACTGGGAGGGGAAATCCACTACACCCGACCCAACGCTCCTGAACCTTTCAGAGGAAGGTCCAACTAACTGTGCGGTGATGACTAGGGAGCAGGAGAGAAAACAGATGAAGCCAGTTAAACCCCTCTCCACGCCCCCGTGCCCTGCATCAGCCGTTACCCCTTCTGAGTTCCACCTCCAGCAAAAAAACGACCCCTCCCTTCGTAAGTTAAGGGAATGGGCAGAAAGTGGAAGGGTCAACAACCACCGGAGTCACATGGAGAGATATGCAATAAAAGGGGACCTGTTATACCGAGAGCTGGTAACTAAAAAGGGGGAGACATCCACCCAGTTAGTGGTGCCCAAAGAGCAGAGGGGCGAGACGATGAGAGTGGCCTATGAGATCCTTTTCGGGGGTCATCTGGGGGCAAAGAAGACCCTTGAGAGGACTCAATCTCAATTTTTTTGGCCAGGTCAGGGGGCCACGTTAGTACCATTCTTGGATAATGGGAGGGCCCATGGCATTTTAATGTTGTAGGGGCGCCAATTTGTTTGTTCATGCTAGGTTGCAGAGAACCGGTGAACATAAATGTATTTGGATTCTGTGTAAAGGTATTTTGAAACTGTAGTCATTTTGAATGTGGTTGAGTATTTTCATTTTGACTTTGTGTGTACAGTCATTCTAATTTTGTATACCTTCTTCTTTGTTGTTTTGAATATTTTAATTGTTGGTTTGGTTGTGTGTAATCATTTTGATCTGGAGTGCTTTTATTTTGACTTAGTGTACTTTTACTTGATTGAGTTTGCTCTCATGTTGATTGTGAGCACTCTTCTTCTGATTTTGTGTACCTCCCCTTTTTCGTTTGTTGTCAGGGCGCCACATTAGAACCATTCATAGATTGGGTGGGCCCATGACTATATGTTGTTGATGCCATGCCACCTACCTCATGGTACATGTCCCTTAGATAGTTAAGGTCCAGCTGCTCTTTGGTAACACGAGGGTTGGGCGTGGGACTAGAGGAGCCCAGGGGGGGCCCTCGAAACCGCGCAGTAGAACGTCTCGTCTGGTGCGGCCAGCGTAGAGTTATTCAAATGATTGAGTGGACCAGGTTTGATGTGTAGGGAAGTAAGGTTGTATGGAGGCTCGGCATACTCATTCCTTGTGAACGCTAAGAGGTTGTGCGCTACGGGCAGGCGGGCCTCATTGATTAGGCGGACACCGGACTAGATGCATGTATAGTCGTCCGGACGGGTCCCTTAAGTGAATGAGTGGCTGGCTCAACTATTCCATCAAACTGGAGGGTTTTGATAGGTGAAACCCAAGGGGGTCTGTTATACAACAAAGGAAGAAATGTCTGTGCATGCTGTTGTCATGAGTGATTGTTTGTTTAGGCGGCCTTGTAATTTTCGTTGCAAAGCCGAGAGTGTAAACCATGAACTACGCGAAAACCACGGAGATTTTCCCAATGGGGAGGAGTCGGGCCCTAATAAAGCTAGGCTATATATCCCCCCGTGTAAACGGGACATGTTAGGCGTGGGGGGTGGTGGTATAAAACCCGGTCAGGGAAAAGTGAAGGAGATTCTAAAGATCTCCACACCAAATACCAAAACTCAGGTCCGGGCCCTGATGGGGCTCATAGGCTATTATCGGCGGTTCGTCCCGAACTTTGCCGCCTTGACGGCCCCTCTTACCGACCTGACCCGAAAGGGGCTACCCCACCAACGTTACATGGACAGACAGCTGCCAGGAGGCCTTAGAGACTGTACAATCCCTTTTAAGTAGTGACCCCCTCCTCCGACTGCCGGACTTCACACGCCGGTTCATCTTAAGGACCGATGCCTCGGCCACTGGGCTGGGGGCCGTGGTACTCCAGGAGTTCCCAGATGGTAAGTTCCCTATAACTTACATCAGCCGCAAACTGACCGAGAGGGAAAAGAAGTATGTTACCATAGAACGCGAGGGCCTAGCTATTGTGTGGGCAACCAAAAAGTTAGAAAGGTTCTTATACGGCACTGAATTCACCCTCGAAACCGACCATAGACCCCTCCTCTTTATCTCGGAGAGCAAAATGAAGAACGATCGGGTAATGCGGTGGGCCCTGGCCCTACAGCAGTATAGGTACGTGGTGCACAGCATCAAAGGAAAGGATAATGTAGGGGCAGATTTGATGAGTCGGTGCCCAGCATAACTAGTCGACGGCTACATGTCGGTTTGAGCTCACTCACAAAGGGCCACTCTTGGAGAGGTTATTGGATGGCTTGCCTAGAGTGAGTGAATGTCGGGTGAATGTAGTTATGTCATTTATATCATTTATTTATGCATGATTTCCTCTCCATTACAGGTTCAATGTTGTAACGCTGTTGTACTTATTAATGTAAAGTCGTCCCCTCAAAGGGAGACTATCTTGATTACCCTATTACGTATCCAGTAACGCCTATGTAGGCTTACTGATACAATCAATCTTGTTTTAAGTGCCACCTTTCGGAAGAAAGAGTGTTCACCATTTTTTTTATCTATCTCTGGACCAACTTGTGTTGGCCAGACCTTATGTCCGGCCGGCACCATCATGCTGTACGCCGTGGTAATTGTTCTGTTATTTTTGGGATTATTTAAGTATGTATGTTTTTACCCACTGGCCCTATCCATTATGTTGTGGTCAGGGTTAACAAGATAAGTTTTCTTTTTATGTTATGTAATGGCCTCACCTACTACGGTGTCGTCATCCCTATAGTTTCGATTGGGTTGAGGGTTGATGTCACAGGTTGTGACTAATCTGTCGAAACTATCCCCTTACTCCAACCCTTAACCTAATAATAGTAATAACGTTAATATGTAGATTAAACTATACATAACAATCTACGTTCCCGCTCCTCAGTTCCCCCCCCCGTTTCCACCCCACCCCCGTAATTGCGTCACAAGACCAGGTGTTCGGCAGAATCTCCGTCGACGAACCAAAGTAGCTGTTAACAGTAACATGTTATATTCCGCGGGGAAATCTCTGACCACCTGACTGCTGTAGTACTCCGGTCGGCGTCTTCAAAGGGGCCCGCTGGATGTCCAGTTACTATTGTCGTTGTCTGCATGGCGTACTACTTCTCCCCCCCCCTAGGCTCCACCCCCTAATTTGAAAGTTTGAATGAAGCAGCTATCATATTTGATTGGTTAATGGTCACGTGTGAAAGGTGAGGTGGGAAATGAAAGAGGGAGATTCGTGGTCAGTCGGCCGGTGAGCGGCGTCTTGTCGAGTCGATTAGTGAATAGTCTCTGAGTGAGAGAAAGAGAGACATAGAGAGAGAGAGAAATTGAGAGAGAGATCTAGAGTGAACACGTCCTTCAATTTATTCATGATTTTATATTGGATTACCTCTTTTGCTGTATCTTTTTGGATTACCTTTGCTTTATTTGAAAGGCCACCAGAGCCCTGTTATGGACTGGTGCCTCTCTGTAAATAAATATTTGATTGTTGTCACACGACACTTGTTGGATTGATCATCGTGACTGGTTTTACGTCTAATTGTTGGTGAGACTGTGTGTGTGGCGGAAACGAAAAATACAAATACAAGTCAACCTTTGGGTCAGCCCTCATACCACTAGCAACAAGCCAGGGATACCCTCAAAGGGGACCTCAACATCTGGGGACCCTTCTCGGGATCTTCAACATCTGGGGTCTCACTCCGGGATCCTCAACACAGGCCAAGACCTACAAAATGATATATACATCATGGGTCTAGTTGCTGAGATATAGCGCTCCTTTATTAATATAGCTTATATAGTAAAAAACGGTACTAAGGCCCCTTTTACGGCCCTGAGAGGTCAGATCGCGAAATGGAAAAAGTCATTTCTTGGCAGGCCAAGACCTACAAAATGATATACACATCATGGGTCTAGGACTTACGGTTGTTGAGATCTAGGGTGATAACGGACAGACAGACAAAACGGGGACAGTAGAGCATTTTTTTTCGAAAATGCTCTAAAAAATTTTATAAAAATAACGTTTTTCTTGCGTACTAAAAAGCAAAAAAAAAAAATTTCTGGATAAATTGGTAACATGGTAATAGTAGTAGACTTTATAAGAGCTTCTGATTTTTATAAAAACGAAAAACGTTGGGCGCATGTTTTATATTATGTGAATGTTTGTATTACAGTATTAGAATCATCAAATGTTAACAATTAAAGTAAAAATAATTCTAGTGTTGTATAACCTAAACTCATGGTATAGGGGGCTGTCCATAATTTATGTCAACAAATTTTTGGCGATTTTTACCTCCCCCCTCCCCCTTGTCAACAACTTGTCATACTTCCAGAGACCCCCCTATAAAATTACGTCAACATTTGATTACCCGTTTACAACTACACAGTGGCGTAGCTAGAGTAAACGTCACCGGGGGCGGTCCGTTCAAATGTCACCCCAGTGATCCCACACGACCCTTTGCTGAATGGTTAGGTGTAGCTAAATTTTCCTAAATACTCTACCTCTAGGCAGGGCCGCTTTATCAACTAGGAAACAGTAGGCACTGTGCCTAGGGCCTACGGACTTTTCAATGGCCTATGAAAGGTAGAACATAAAGTGAAAATAAGTTCAGAATGCCAGTAAAATTTAATAATGTTTGTATTAAAGTAACTATATATAACCATGTGTGATGAGCACCTGAGCAAGTCAAGCTGCAGTGTTGTAGATCTGTAAATTACAGAATGTTAACTTTTTGGCTCTTTGTCTTAGCAACATCACATATGACGTCCTCAAAGCTATTTTAGATTTCAAATCGCAAAGAAGTGCGGGTGCATTCTTGAAAAATATTAAAAATGAAGTCGGGGAGGGCCTACGACTTTGAAAGTGTCTTGGGCCTACGATGACCGTAAAACGCCCTGCCTCTAGGCTCTACTTTACTGACCGGTACGTTACTGCTTACATGTATGATCGAAGACAAAATCTGAATCCAATACCACAAAACAAATAGTTAAAATCCAAAGATTTTAAAAATGCAACTGTTCACTTTGAGAACATCTAAATGCAAAACACGACAATGATCAGCCCAAAAGAATGCCCTTCAAAACTATTGTCCTACAAGATCGCGAAATGGACTTTTGATGCAGGAATGGCAGGTCAACCCTACAAAAAAGTATATACATCATGTGTCTAGGACTTATGGTTGCTGAGATCTATGGCGATGACAGACGGACAGACGGACAAAACGGAAACAATCGCGCATTCGACCTCTCGAAAATGCGCTAAAAATGAGTATAAATGGCCACATGACCTCTTTAAAACTAGAAAATAACGTTATAAAATACAAGTTCTAAAGTTAAATATATATTGAATTAGACAATCATTACGTCTACTTTTATAAAAGCTAGTCATATTTTAAATTTGGAAACAGGATAAAATTAGATTCATATGCGAATAGAACAGGGGTATATATATATATATATATATATATATATATATATATATATATATATATATATATATATATATATATGTAGACAAAATAAACATTGAGGACTAAATTGTCGACTTTGGATATTTAGAAATTACCAAATGATGCAATTATTTTGAATTAGTAAATATAGACAAAGAACCAGCCTTAGAAAAGTCGCCCTGGCCTTAAATACTTACATAGTATGATAGTTTTCTACCTTTTATATAGTGTAAGACCTGTTTTTTTTAAAAATAAAATTAAGTTTATAAAATACAAGACTAGAGCCTAAACTAATATCCAATGAGTCAATCAACATGTCGTCAATTATAAAAGCTCATAATTTTCAGCATTTCAAGATAGGATAAAATTAGGTTTATCTCCGAATAGAGTAGGGGTCTCGAGACAATGTAAATAGTGAGAACTAAATGTTTCGATTGAAAGGATGGTTCATAATAATGTTTAACCCTT
The DNA here is from genome assembly GCA_021962125.1 of Bulinus truncatus. Lineage (NCBI taxonomy): Eukaryota > Metazoa > Mollusca > Gastropoda > Planorbidae > Bulinus > Bulinus truncatus. The sequence goes on along the minus strand of JAGDYQ010000272.1, from coordinate 638,435 downwards.
TCGATGCTAAGCACTCTAAAGTTGATGTCTTACACAGTGCTCACCTCCAAAATACAAAACGTTCTCCGTGTGCTATTTTTTCGACCTCAGGTGACCCCAGGACACCAACGAAACGCGACGGTGTCGGTCAATTTTTTTATGTACCCGGAATATTTTAGTAGTGTATTGCCAACTTCTTTCGCCCAAGGATACCGTAATTGCACTTAAGCTGTTTAGGTGGAGGATTATGGGAGTGGCGAGCAAATAATGGGTTTTGAAGTTTTACTATCTATGTAATTAGGGGTTTTAGGGGAGGAATTTGGCTTGAAAGAGAAAGAGGGAGATAGAAAGAAGGGTAATCGAGATAGAAGAGAGTGAAATAATCCAATTTACAATGTAGATTGTGGTAAATAAATTAATGTTGATTAGTTATTAATAAATAAATAAACGTTATTTTAATGCAAGATAGATCTAAGATCCAGCCTATTTATGACATCTGTGGTTGACAAGTAATACTTTCTCAAACCATTAGTCAGCAGTTAAATTCACCAACTGCTAAATCAGATGCCAGCTCTAATATGTAGCAGCGAATATATTTATAAATTTATATAACCTAAATTCTTAGCCCGATCAATATACACATTTTCGTCAGCCGTGTTTCCACAATTGTATTGTCAGACAAGCAATAAATCTGTCTTCAATCATCAAGACCCAAATATGGCAAATTAGTATAACGTTTTACATTCCTCATTAAAGTCTTGGTCATTCCAAACATTCCACACACCTCTCCTTGAGATGGACTGATAAACATATATTATCTGTTGTGGAGATACTGTGTTCCCCATGTCACTATAGAAATGTCGCAATATTTTTTTGCCTTTCTATCTTAAAATTCAAACTATTATTATTTTACGCCCACATTGTCCCCCATCAGACCTGAACGTCGTGTTTCTACACTGTATAATGTACTCTGCTTAAACTATCCTAACTCTCCGCTTGCTCCTATCCCTGCTGATAATATCAGTGATGGAGATGGTCAACCGTGTTTCGACAATGGCATTGTACACGTGTCTCCATGTTCCTAATAGTAAAACTCACACCCCTACCCCACTGAGGTTAATATTTCTACTCTTTATACACGTTTTCTGCCTCGCCTCTTTTGGTCCGTCTAAACATTCAATCTCCCCTTGGACAGACGGATAACTAAATCTTTCATTTTGACACTATGTTATGTTGAGATGGTCACCCTGGCCATAATAAAATATCGAAATAATAAATGGGTTTCTCTCAAAACAGGGGTTAAACGAACTACTCGTGGCAGTAAAAAATATCCGGTGTTAAAACTTAGCCGAACCCCGGGACAGAAAATGAGCGTGAAATGGGTGTGTCGCCGGGTTTTCAGTCTAATTATACCATAAAATGAACTTTAATTTCAACTTTCTAAAGTTCTTTTAGTGAAACATGTGCACAATTAGACAATGGATTTCCTTTCCAGCTTTGGTAGAAAACAAATATTTAGTTTTAATACAAATGAATGAAAGCGACTATAGTCGTCATTAGCAATTTTTACGTAGGAATTATTTTTAGCACAATAGTTTACGAGTTTTAGGAACAAAGTCAGCCCGGGAAAGAGGGGAGTGGTATCATTGTGACAAGATAGATGAATCACTTAAGCAAAAAAAAGCCCCCATCTCCCAGTTAATTGTTTGTGAGTCGCGGGTGGTACTGAGGGCTCACGGAGACAATTTACCTGGAGAAGAATGATCATGACCGTGACACGTAGGATGAAGTTTGGGGACCGGGTTACAAATTGTACGTGCGGTAGAATTTACTCAGGGGGGATGCTGAGTTAGAAAGTTTCATAGGTCCCTTGTTTAGATGTCAAATCTGTTTTCCCTCTCACACACCCGTCACGTAAATTACCCCGAGAGTAGAGTTGGTTGGGTTAAGAATTAATTAGGGATAATTAATCACGGATGCCAAGCCAATTGTGTACTGTATGAAAGTTGGACGATTCTGTATGTAAGGCAGACAGGAGTGAGACTGACAGGAGAGCAGGAACGGAAGAGTGTGACGTAAAACGAATTTAAAAAAAAAAGGCTGCAACCGTTTCGACCGTTAGGGGAAGAGTTTAGAAATAGAAAACCTACTGATGTTTCATAAGTGAGAATGAAGCTGTCAAAAATCATATATATATATATACGTTAGTATTTGAATAAACAAACGCAGATCTAGTGTGCTCACAAGCTTTGCTTTAATACATTAGCCGCTTTTTTTGGACATCATCTTATTAGTTTAAAATGCACCACGATAAATTTGTCTCACTCTAGTGGTAAGATCTTCAGTTTAAGCCGATTAGCCGGTCAACTTAACTACAAATAAAATATAACTAAAATAAAAACAAACAAATATCCACATAATAAGCTAGAGACAAATAGAGGCAAATTGAAACAGAGAGAGACAGATTGAAACAGAGAGAGACAGAGTAAAACAGAGAGAGACAGAGTAAAACAGAGAGAGACAGAGTAAAATATAGAGAGACAGTGTAATACAGAGAGAGAGACAGAATAAAACAGAGAGAGAGAGAGACAGAGTGAAACAAGAGAGAGAGAGAGACAGAGTGAAACAGAGAGAGACAGACAGAGTGAAACAGAGAGAAACAGAGTGAAACAGAGAGAGACAGAGTAAAACTAAGAGAGAGACAGACAGAGTGAAACAGAGAGAGACAGAGTAAAACTAAGAGACAAAGACAGACAGAGTGAAACAGAGAGAGACAGATTGAAACAGAGAGAGACAGAGTAAAACAGAGAGAGACAGAGTAAAATATAGAGAGACAGTGTAATACAGAGAGAGAGACAGAATAAAACAGAGAGAGAGAGACAGAGTGAAACAAGAGAGAGAGAGAGACAGAGTGAACAGAGAGAGAGACATACAGAGTGAAACAGAGAGAAACAGAGTGAAACAGAGAGAGACAGAGTGAAACAGAAAGAGAGACAGACAGAGTGAAACAGAGAGAAGCAGAGGGAAACAAAGAGAGACAGATTGAAACAGAGAGACAGAGTAAAATAGAGAGAGACAGAGTGAAACAGAGAGAGACGGAGAGACAGAGTGAAACAGAGAGAGAGACAGACAGAGTGAAACAGAGAGAGGGACAGTGAAACAAAGATAATTTTCTTCGTCGAAGGAAACCGGTTCTGTAGACTTTCTTGTAATTTATAGTTTTCAAGAAAAAGTAAAATAATTTCAGTTGAAATTTATTTTATTTTTAATGGTTTTAACAGATATACATATAAAAGTTAATGCAGAAGATAGATATACTGGTAGATAGTTAGATAGGTAGATCTATAGACATATACATAAATAGATAGAAATATTTATAGATAGAAGTCCCTGTAAAGATGAGATGAAATCTCTTAGATCCTATAATCCACTAATGATACCGTTTTTGATGTGCCTAATTCTTTATTCCCCGTCATCGCCGATACATTGGTCGTCACCAGAGTTCGAACCTAGTACCTCAGGTCGACAGTCAAGCGTTTTACCATCCATTTAACGTCTATCCATCCTTCATATAGATATGTAGATAGATAGATAGATAGATTAATAGATAGATAGATAGATAGATGGATGGATTGATGGATAGATTAGATAGATAGATAGATAGATAGATAGATGGATTGATGGATGGATAGATCGATAGATTAGATAGATAAATAGATAGATAGATAGATAGATAGATGGATTGATGGATGGATAGATCGATAGATTAGATAGATAGATCGATAGATTAGATAGATAGATAGATAGATAGATGGATAGATAGATAGATAGATAGATAGATAGATAGATGGATTGATGGATGGATAGATCGATAGATTAGATAGATAGATCGATAGATTAGATAGATAGATAGATAGATAGATAGATAGATAGATAGATAGATAGATAGATAGATAGATAGATGATAGATAGATAGATAGATAGATAGATAGATAGATAGATAGATAGATAGATAGATAGATAAAAATATAATTATATAAATTATTAAATAAAAAAACAACGTTTTTCTTTTGTACTATAAAAGAAAATAATTCCTGGATAAATTGTTTACATGGTAATAGACTTAAAAAGAGCTTCTAATTTTTATAACACAAAAACCGTTGGTCGCATGAATGTAATTTAAAATAATTTAATATAATGTAATACTTGTAAAGCGATGATAGATTATTTGTTGATGTTGTAACGACCGATTAAACATTGTTTAAACATTCTTACTTGACCAACACTGTTAGGGCTTTAAACTATCTAAGCCAATGTAAAGGGGAAGAGAAACCAAAAGACATGTCTAGTCATAAGCTTACAAGCTCGAATAAGTTACTTTTACGTTTCATTTTGCTGCAAACAAGTGTGTCAATTTCTTGGAGGGAAGGAATGGTTCAGAAGGTCAAGGTATCAGAAATTGTAAGGAGCCTCAGATTGTTTGACTGAAACCCTGATGTGCCCATAACATAGATAGTTAGAAAACTGCCTTCTTTATAATATAATCTCGTTACATGCACCACGATCAATGACCACACAATCACGCCTGACCACCGTAGCCGCCAAAGTGAAGAATTAATAGACGAGAAATGTGTGGTCGGCTAGTTACTATAAAATGAATGACGGTCATTGTCAGTGGAGACATACGTATTGTCGTCAGTGGCGCCGAGAGTCAACACGGGCCCCAGAGAAGGACATCATATTGAGCCCCTTAATAAACAAAAAGTCGTGAAAAAATTGACATGGTCGAGGCGGCCGGGCCCCCTTTAGGTTCGGGCCCCTGGCAATGACCCCTGCCCTACCGTCTCGACGGCACTGGTTGTCGTGTTTGAATCTTCTCAACATTCTGTTACTTGGAGTAGACTAAAATATATTACTCTAAATCAATCTAAAAAGACTCACTTGCCGCAACGTAGAAATAATTAAAAGGGTAAAAAATCATATTAATTTATGTATCTATCTTTATTAATGAAACGATCAATAAAAATGGCGCTTATTTAGGTAGGGAGTTAATCTTGTAAATAGTGCTATCTGCGAGTTCTTATTGAGTAGCTTCCTTTATATACATTTTAAGTCCACAGAGAATGGCTGGTATAAAAATGCATGTACACAAAATGAATATACGCCATTTTGAAAAGCATCTGATTCAGAAAGAGAAATAAATAAACATGTTTACATTTTTAATAGCTTATAATTAAACTTAAAAAAAAATAACTAGTGTATATTTTAGCAACATTTATGACGATTTCAGCATAATAAAATGTTTCTATTTATAGTGTATTTTTTCAATATTTCATAAAATAAGTTTTCTAGATATGTGATCATTGATCCCCAATACAACCATCACTGAACTACATAAATGATTCTTCAATGTTAGCAAAAACAATGACTGAAAAATATAACAAAAGAATTCAAAATATTTTACTGGGTTGTTATTTTATACTCATGTTTACTAAAATACTTCAACAAAATAATATATGTATATATATATATATATATATATATATATATATATATATATATAATATTCATTTGGGTTCAGCGTTGAATCGAAAGTAATGAATTAATACAACAGTATCGCAGTTTAAAATACAATCATGAAACTCTATGCAAAGGTTTTGAAGGGTACATCTAGTAGGAAATAATCGAACGAAGTTTAAAACAACAAACCTGACGTTAGAGGTGGGAAAAAAAAGTCATACAAACAGAGTAAAGTAGATTGAAAAAATAACAACTAAAGTAATAGAAGTTGGGTTAAATTTACATATCTAAACTGGACGTTAGAGAGGTAAATATATTATATCAGGGCTGGCCTAAGGCCAATTTGACCAATGGCTCATAATTGGTCATCGCGATTGGCAGTAAGCTACGCAATTTACATGACCTAATTCATTGTAATAAATATAATTGTAAAAAAGAAAACTAGAAGAGGGTGCTAGCAATCATCCATCGGTGGTGGCGAATTATTTTTAGGGCCGCGAGCCCAAAATTACACTAAATGACCACTTTTTTTTATTGTAAAGTGTTATCATTCCAATTGAGATTAAAGGAAGTGATATTTTATTCGCGTACCGACAGATGAGGCTTTGTATGCCGACTGTGACACCCATGCCATAGGCTCGCCACCACAGATCTAAGTGCATTTCTAATGAAATATAAATTGTGGGCTTCCCTATATTAAAAGAAGAGGATTTCCGGTTTAAATACAGAGAATTCGACTTTTTGATGTAAATGCTAAAGATTTGACTTTTTGATGTAAAAGCTACAGATTAGACTTTTTCATTTACATGCTACAGATTTGACTTGTTGATAAAATTACTACTGATTTGACTTTTGACTCTATCTGTGTCCTCTCTGACACTCGACTCTCTGTAGTGTCTTAACTGATACTCGTCTGTCTCTCTGTTTGTGTCTTCTCTGATACTTGTCTCTCTGTGTGTCTTCTCTTATACTCGACTATCTTTGTTTCATATCTGATACTCATCCCTCTCTGTGTCCTCTTTGATACACGTCTTCTTCTGTGTTCTATGATACTCGTCTCTCTGTGTCCTCTATGATACTGTCTCTGTGTGTCCTCTATGATACACGTCTCTGTGTCCTCTATGATACTGTCTCTCTCTGTGTGTCCTCTATGATACACGTCTCTGTGTGTCCTCTATGCTGCCGAATGTTGTGCTAACAATTGTTGTACTTTCGAATGTTGTGCTGTCGAAATTTGTGCTGCCGAATGTTGTGCTAACAATTGTTGTACTTTCGAATGTTGTGCTGTCGAAATTTGTGCTGCCGAATGTTGTGCTAACAATTGTTGTACTTTCAAATGTTGTGCTGTCTGGTGTTGTGCTGTCGAATGTTGTGCTGACAATTGTTGTGCTGTCGAATGTTATGCGTTCCAAGGCTGTGCTTTGTATACAAAAAATTAGATACAAATTATTATTATCAAAAGTGGGCGGAGTTCCGCAAGAAAAAGTCCAACTCGGAATTTCTTTCACTCTGGCTGGACAAAGGATGGAGCGTAAAGTGAGTGAGTCATGTTGTTGGATAAACTGATTCATTTCCGTTTCCCCTATTTAGTTTGTCAAGGAGCTATTCAAAATGCTGAACTTAAGGAAGTATATTAATTTAAAGTGTCTAGTTTATTATGAGGCATACTTTTCACATAACCCTATAGCTTAAAACAACATTATACTTTACAGGCGACATTTATGGCATCATTATAACGTGGTCATCTTAACCCGGACATTTCTAAGTCTGAAGTGAGGATGTCGTGATGAGCTAAGTATGGATACTTGCCTTTTGGCTATTTTCACTGGTCAAGTAGAGATGAAAACCCCATCGTTATATTTTTTTTAATTTAAACTTGAATGATAGATATTATCCAATACTCTAGGATATTAAACACTTTTCCTAAAAAAAAAATAACAGTAGCTTATCTCCTGTTTACTTAAAGGTTATTTTTCTGACAAAACATAAACTAGCAACAGACAGTTTTCAGCCAGGTTTCCTTGATGTAAAGTCAATTCATTGTTTCCTATTGTTATAAATCAAAGAAAGAGAAAGTTCTATATTTCGGAAAATAAAAATTGAATCTTTTAGTGATTTCATTTCCGTTGTGTTTCCCCTCTACCACTCCCATCATTTCTCGGTAACTGACTCACTCGTTTTCTCTTATGTTTTGATGGCGTCATAACATATATTTATTTTGTCTCTGTGATGAATGGGTCACGGTTAGTCTGCTTTGTTCTTTTATACGTTGAAATCATGTCAGGCGCGGTCATTTCAGAAATAAATGAAACATAAACTGAATAAATTAATAGGTCAAGTAAATTAAGTTTAAAAAAAAAAAAAAATCAATAGATAAATTATCTTTCAACAAATTGTCAGTAAACATAAAATGAAAAAAAAAAATTGTACATTCAAAATACAATCACGTTTAAAAATATTATCATCTTAATGTTTGGTCGTAACCTGATGTCATTCAAGTCTCTTTCCGTTTTATTCAAGTGTCGATAAAAGATTTCAATGAGGTCAAGAGCAGTTCAATAAGAACGAAATAATAAGATAAAAAATTATCAAAAAAAAAAATCTGGATATATTCATTGATCTAATTGTGATTGTAAGATCACAATGTATATGTCTATAGATATAAATACAGCTTAAAGTCAATTTATAACAACTGGTGACTAAGTGCTGTCAAGAACTGAGCCAGACTATTGCATAGAATGTGGGTCTGGCTGGAACAGAGAATTTGGGCCAGGGAAGATACAAAAAAATGTGGACCACGATAATAGAAATGACGAGGGCCAGTATGGTACAAAGACTTTAGGCTAGGATGGTCAGCGAAAAATGTGCGCAAAACTGGTGGGACTTCATGCTATGAAGGTACACAACATGTGGGCAAAACTTGTGCATAAACTGTTGGCTAGGAGGTACACAAAATGTGGGTCAACTGGTCCTATAAGTTGGGATCGGGTGATAAAAAGAATGTGGGCCAAGATAATACATAGAATGTAGACCGAGATGTTACGAAGAAAATAAGCCAGGATAATACAAAGATTGTGTACCAGGCTGGTACAAATACAATGTGGAGTTCTTTTGATAATAAAACGTAGGCCAGTACATGACATTCGCTTATAAATGTTTTCCTATTTAAACTTAAACTTTAAAACGATAATATTTTTGTTAATTAACGAATAGGTTATTACTATTTTTCTGACAAAAACTCTTCTGTGACCTTGCCATTACAAAAAATTTGAGTTCTTCAATAAAAAAGAAATCAATTATCATAGTACTTCTAAGTGTACTGAGTACATAAAGAAGCCCCCACCCTTTCAACAATTTAATGTGTCAACTTGACTTGATTAGTCAATATGTCGCCAGAAGGTGATAGTTCAGTTGAGATTTTTGTAAATATTTCGTCATTTTCATTGTTTCAACACCACTGGGAGTCAATCTACCTCAAAAACATTGACTCAATCTATATCAACAACATTGACTTAATCTACCTCTATAACACTGACTCATTCTACCTCAACAGCATTGACTTAATCTACCTAATAACATTGACTTAATCTACCTAACAACATTGACTCAATCTACCTAACAACATTGACTCAATCTATATCAACAACATTGACTCAATCTACCTCAACAACATTGACTCAATCTACCTAACAACATTGACTCAATCTATATCAACAACGTTGACTCAATCTACCTCAACAACATTGACTCAATCTATCTCAACAACATTGACTCAATCCACCTAACAACATTGACTTAATCTACCTAACAACATTGACTCAATCTATATCAACAGCATTGACTCAATCTACCTCAACAACATTGACTTAATTTACCTCTATAAAATTGACTCAATCTACCTCTATAACATTGATTAAATCTACCTCTATAACATTGACTCCACACGTCAACACAACAGGCAAATGTAGCTAGTAAACACTGCAGGCATTTGTAGCTAGAAGACACTGCAGGCACGTGTAGCTAGAAAACATTGCAAGCACGTGTAGCTAGAATAAACTGCAGGCACGTGTAGCTAGAAAACACTGCAGGCACGTGTAGCTAAAAAACACTGCAGGCACGTGTAGCTAGAAAACATTGCAGGCACGTGTAGCTAGAAAACACTACAGGCACGTGTAGCTAGAAAACATTGCAGGCACGTGTAGCTAGAAAACACTACATGCACGTGTAGCTAGAAAACACTGCAGACTGTGTAGCTAGAAAACACTGCCAGCACGTGTAGCTAGAAAACACTGCAGGCACGTGTAGCTAGAAAACACTGCAGGCACGTGTAGCTAGAATACACTGCAGACAGAGTAGCTAGAAAACACTGCAGGCAGTGTAGTTAGAAAACATTGCAGGCACGTGTAGCTAGAATACACTGCAGACAGTGTAGCTAGAAAACACTGCAGGCAGTGTAGCTAGAAAACTTTGGAAGCACGTGTAGCTAGAAAACACTGAAGGCATGTGTAGCTAGAAAACACTTCAGACACGTGTAGCTAATTTACACTGCAGACAGTGTAGCTAGAAAATACTGCAGACAGTGTAGCTAGAAAACACTGCAGGCACGTGTAGCTAGAAAACACTGCAGGCTAGGGTGCATCACCAAAAAAAAATTTTAATAATTGATCTGTCTGCTATTTAAATTTGTTCCATTGTAGCTAGAAAACACTGCAGGCACGTGTAGCTAGAAAACACTGCAGGCACGTGTAGCTAGAATACACTGCAGACAGAGTAGCTAGAAAACACTGCAGGCAGTGTAGTTAGAAAACATTGCAGGCACGTGTAGCTAGAATACACTGCAGACAGTGTAGCTAGAAAACACTGCAGGCACGTGTAGCTTGAAAACACTGCAGACAGTGTAGCTAGAATACACTGCACACATTGACTCAATCTACCTCAACAACATTGACTTAATTTACCTCTATAAAATTGACTCAATCTACCTCTATAACATTGCAGGCAAATGTAGCTAGAATACACTGCAGACAGAGTAGCTAGAAAACACTTCAGGCAATGTAGCTAGAAAACACAGCAGGCAGTGTAGCTAGAAAACACTGCAAGCACGTGTAGCTAGAAAACACTGCAGACAGTGTAGCTAGAAAATACTGCAGACAGTGTAGCTAGAAAACACTGCAGGCAGTGTAGCTAGAAAAAACTACAGACAGTGTAGCTAGAATACACTGCTGACTGTGTAGCTAGAAAACACTGCAGGCAGTGTAGCTAGAAAACTTTGGAAGCACGTGTAGCTAGAAAACACTGAAGGCATGTGTAGCTAGAAAACACTTCAGACACGTGTAGCTAATTTACACTGCAGACAGTGTAGCTAGAAAATACTGCAGACAGTGTAGCTAGAAAACACTGCAGGCACGTGTAGCTAGAAAACACTGCAGGCTAGGGTGCATCACCAAAAAAAAATTTTAATAATTGATCTGTCTGCTATTTAAATTTGTTCCATTGATCAAAAAAAGCATTGTGTAAAAAAATAAAAAATATTTGACAATATTTAGAGGTCCCCCGGACTTCAACAATGTTTGCATAATTAAGCGAAAACTAGATAAAACCATCCTTCTTGTAAAGTCTTACAGACTTACATACAAAAAGTGAAGCGCTATATAAATTGTTTTATAGCCATTGTTTTATAATGTTTGGTAGCTATGATTGATTTTGATAAGCAGTTGTGCTAGAAATAAAATTTAAAATTCACATTTTATTAGCAAAAACAACACTTTTCCTTACCGCATATTGATGACCAAGGCAAGCATTTTAATTTCTTTATTTATATTATTTTAATTTCTGATACACACGACCTATAAAATCAGAACATGGAAATAATATGAAAAACAACAATAAAATGTTTACACCTGCTAAGGAAATGCTGGCTGACCCTGGCATCACTTCAACAGTTGCATATCCAGTTATTACTGCGTCTCCTTCCCCTGCGAACAAAGAAACCACAAACTCTTCTGAAAACTGAATTGTTTGGCATTGACCCTGCAATCTGTGTTGATGATGCTATAATTACTGGAATTCTTCGACTACCAACTTGTTTACAAGTTTTGAGGTGCATGTTGTAGCAGCACACAGTGAGCGTCCAGGTTCTCTTGGTGCACCTTCTCGATTTACAACTGCCAAAATTGTGCTGAATCAAGTTACTGCTTTCTACGAAAAAGCAAACATTCCAATGGTGAAAAAAAGAGGAGAGCTTGTGAGAAGATTGTTCAGCTTCTTGATGAATACAATAAACTTCGTTCAATTGATAAAAGTCGCCGAAACACACCAGCCACCAAACGTAAACTGGAACAAATGAAATCTATGTTGGCAACAATTTTTCAACTTTGGCCGCCAAATGTCGAGACTGTTATCAAGAATGCAGAAGATCTAGCATTCTTGAGGTCTATGAAAGGAGAAAGGTCTTCCAGCTTTGGATCATTTGACAAAACACTTGCAAAAAAAGTCGCTCGACGCCATTCACGAGATGTCGCAACATTGGAACGTCAGAAACGCGCAAGAGAAGAAAATGCAGCATTTCAACGATATCAGTGCCTTCCAACGAGGGTAGCAGTGACTAAACCGATGATTCTACTTCTAAATCTGAAGATAATATGGAGTTTGTTGATAACTGTTTGGATGATATAATGCCATTGCAAAAGCGAAGAAAGCCAACAGGAGCTTTGGTATTTGTACCTCCAGATGTTTTAAGCCGCCCAAATCTTGTGTCACTAGCGACAAGATTAAAGATTAGACCAACACAGCAGGCAGCTTTCACACAGGGCCTTATTAGCGAGTCTGGGGGTGATGTATCAATGGTGGCTTCTTCCTATGCCACTGCAGATCGTTCACGTCGCAAAGTTGTAAGTGAGATATCTACAAAGATCCACGACTCCTGGGAACCACCCAAACTCTGCACTCTCCACTGGGATGGCAAACTTACACCTTCTCTAAAAAATCATCGTGTCACTGAAGAACGCATAACAGTTGTTGTCGGTGATGCAAAGCAATTGAAACTTCTAGGAGTGCCAAATTATGCCAAGGCAACAAAGAAACCCGTTGGTGAAATAATTGCAGAATTAACCATGAAGCTAATGACAGATTGGCATTGTAATGATTGTATCGTTAATATGACATTCGACACAACAAGATCAAACACTGGTCATCAGACTGCTGCCTGCATTGCCATACAAAATATGCTGCAACGTGCTCTTCTGTGGTCAGGTTGTCGCCATCACATTGGTGAAGTTATCCTCTCGCATGTGTTTGCAGACATGAAAATAGAAGTTTCCAAATCCCCGGATATAACTTTATTCACCAAGCTGCGAAGTAATTGGGAGTTGGTGGCACATCATTGGTCTCACGTTTGTAGCTGATCATGATCTGAAGGCTCAAGAGCGACTGGCGATAATGAGAGATGCGGTATTTGCACATGCCAACTCTAGTAAAAAAACCGAATTCTTGCGAGACGACTACCACTAATTCCTTAAGCTGTCCCTTGTTTACCTGAATGCTACAAATAAGGAGGTTAACTTTAAAAGACCAGGTGCCATACACAAAGCACGACGGATGGCAAAGCTGATATATTGCCTCAAGATTGCACTGTGTGAGAAACAAATTCAATTATTTCCTCCAGGTACTATTACCACACGTGATCAAGTGCCAAAGATTCGTGCATTTGCTACATTTGTAACACATGTTTATGTCGTGTGGTGGCTCACTTGCAAAAAGAGTGTGGATGCACCATGGAATGATCTACAGCTATACAAGCGACTTTTGGATTACAACGATGTCAACAGAGACATATCCAAGTCAGCAATCCGTGCCCTGAATAGGCATCTGTGGTACCTCACTGCTGAAATGATCCCACTTGCTCTGTTCAGAAATGAAGTACCTGTGTTGGAAAAGCGAGCTCTAGCAGATGCTCTGCTAAGGCTTCGACCAGTGGTTGCCCTCCAAACTCCACAGAATCGATTTGGAAATGGTTGGGAAAAACTACGATTCCAATCAATTGATTCTAAAACTCGGTTGTGTGATCTGGCTGGAGTTGACTCGTGGTTTACTATAAACAGACTTCAACTGGATACAGGATTCCTCCAACTGCCTGTTGATGATTGGTGCCAAACAGCTTCTTACATTGCCAGTGCAGAAAATGTTGCTGCTATTAACGTTGTTAACGATTGTGCCGAGAGAGGAGTGAAACTGGCATCTGACTTTGTCGAAGCAGCGCGAACGGATGAACATTTTCAAAACATTCTTCAAGTGGTAGAAATGGACCGCAAAAACATCTCAAATGTGCGTAAACCTTACAAACGTGCAACAAAGTGGAACTGAATTAAATGCAACAGTAATAAATAATTTAATACTTTAATGTAATTTTTATATAGGCTAGAATAAACTTTTTTTCTCTTTACATGTCTTGTGATGTCTTGGACGGGGGGGGGACCTCTAAATCAACTCTGGTTTGAAAAATATTTTACACAAGTTATTATTAATGAGAACAAATTAGAAACATAGACAGCTCAAAAAAAACAATCAATTTTTTCCTCTATTGTGGTGATGCACCCTACTGCAGGCACGTGTAGCTAGAATACATTGCTGACTGTGTAGCTAGAAAACACAGCAGGCATGTGTAGCTAGAAAACACTGCAAGCACTTGTAGCTAGAAAACACTGCAGGCACGCGTAGCTAGAATACACTGCAGGTACGTGTAGCTAGAATACACTGCAGACAGTGTAGGTAGAACACACTGCAGACAGGTGTAGCTAGAAAACACTGCAGGCACGTGTAGCTAGAAAACACTGCAGGCAGTGTAGCTAGAATACACTGCAGACAGTGTAGCTAGAAAATACTGCAGACAGTGTAGCTAGAAAACACTGCAGGCAGTGTAGCTAGAAAAAACTGCAGACAGTGTAGCTAGAATACACTGCTGACTGTGTAGGTAGAAAACACTGCAGGCAGTGTAACTAGAAAACACTGCAAGCACGTGTAGCTAGAAAACACTGAAGGCACGTGTAGCTAGAAAACACTTCAGACACGTGTAGCTAATTTACACTGCAGACAGTGTAGCTAGAAAACACTGCAGACACGTGTAGCTAGAAAACACTGCAGGCACGTGTAGCTAGAATATATTGCTGACTGTGTAGCTAGAAAACACTGCAGGCAGTGTAGCTAGAAAACACTGCAAGCACTTGTAGCTAGAATGTACTGCAGGCACGTGTAGCTAGAATACACTGCAGGTACGTGTAGCTAGAATACACTGCAGACAGTGTAGGTAGAACACACTGCAGACACGTGTAGCTAGAAAACACTGCAGGCACGTGTAGCTAGAAAACACTGCAGGCACGTGTAGCTAGAATACACTTCAGGCACGTGCAGCTAGAAAACTCTGCAGGGATAAGCAGTTAGAGTTTTTATGATTTTTGGTTTTGTTTCAAGTCCCTGAAAGAATTACATGTTCATTTCTTAGATCATATAAACCAGTAATGGGATGATTTATGTTGTGTCCATCAACATCCGCACCATAGAAGCCATGGAGGCACCACGGGAGACTTGGTTAGTTGATTAGAGACTTAAAAACTTACAGCATGCAGTTCAAACTGCAGCATAGCCCCATACACCCTTCATTGTCTATTACTCGAAGTTGTTACTTCTGTTGATGCTTCTTACTATATTTTTAATTGGATTAGGAGAATACAAACATAGCTTTTACTTCCTTCAACGAAATATCAGCCATCTATCATCAATACAAACATAGCTTTTACTTCCTTTAACGAAATACCAGCCATCTATCATCAATACAAACATAGCTTTTACTCCCTTCAACGAAATATCAGCCATCTATCATCAATACAAACATAGCTTTTACTTCCTTTAACGAAATACCAGCCATTAGTCATCAATACAAACATAGCTTTTACTCCCTTCAACGAAATACCAACCATCTATCATCAATACAAACACAGCTTTTACTTCCTTTAACGAAATACCAGCCATTAGTCATCAATACAAACATAGCTTTTACTCCCTTCAACGAAATACCAACCATCTATCATCAATACAAACACAGCTTTTACTTCCTTTAACGAAATACCAGCCATTAGTCATCAATACAAACATAGCTTTTACTCCCTTCAACGAAATACCAGCCATCTATCATCAATACAAACATAGCTTTACTTCCTTTAACGAAATACCAGCCATCTATCATCAATACAAACATAGCTTTTACTCCCTTCAACGAAATACCAACCATCTATCATCAATACAAACACAGCTTTTACTTCCTTTAACGAAATACCAGCCATTAGTCATCAATACAAACATAGCTTTTACTTCCTTTAACGAAATACCAGCCATTAGTCATCAATACAAACATAGCTTTTACTCCCTTCAACGAAATACCAACCATCTATCATCAATACAAACACAGCTTTTACTTCCTTTAACGAAATACCAGCCATTAGTCATCAATACAAACATAGCTTTTACTCCCTTCAACGAAATACCAGCCATCTATCATCAATACAAACATAGCTTTACTTCCTTTAACGAAATACCAGCCATCTATCATCAATACAAACATAGCTTTTACTCCCTTCAACGAAATACCAACCATCTATCATCAATACAAACACAGCTTTTACTTCCTTTAACGAAATACCAGCCATTAGTCATCAATACAAACATAGCTTTTACTCCCTTCAACGAAATACCAGCCATCTATCATCAATACAAACATAGCTTTTACTCCCTTCAACGAAATACCAACCATCTATCATCAATACAAACATAGCTTTTACTCCCTTCAACGAAATACCAACCATCTATCATCAATACAAACATAGCTTTTACTTCCTTTAACAAAATACCAGCCATCTATCATCAATACACAGTAATTTTTTAATTTATTGTAGATGGTATAACACTTGATGTGTAAGCATCTAGAGCACTTGATGTGTAAGCACTGGTATATCTAGAGCACTTGATGTGTAAGCACTGATATATTTTTTGAGTGTGTATCTCAATAGAACATTGTTTTGTTAACCATGTTCACGACTTGCTTGTTATCAATCGTCTACATTTAACTAATATAAAACTGATTACATCTTTGAACTGTTTATTGTTGTATGTGTTAAGCCCCTGAAAGGATGAGATAAAATATTTTACAACTTTTATTATGATTTTAAAATCCATTGATCCTCATTGGAGATCGACTTACCCTCGGGTCGACAGTCGACCATGTGTCCCCTGTTTATAGCAGTGTCCTAATTAAGGTGTTGTTGTTTTAATTTAAGTATTTCTCTGAATTACAAGTTGGTCAGACAACTTGATTCTGAAAATGGTGCAGAATTTAATTACTTAAGTTTTCATTGTGATGTATGTTAATTAGTTTATATTCGATTTTATCCCATCGTGAAATCAAAGTAGGCTATCTATCCATAATACAAAAAATCCTCTCCTGCTCTATCAGCAATCCTGTGTCTGTCACACAATATCGTGTCTGTCACACAAGATGGCTGCATATATAATACAAAGATGGCGGAAACATTTACTTTCCTACTAATAAAGCAGCTATCTTGTAGTCCGTCCGGGTTGTGTGCAGAATATTCGACAACTCGCATTGTTTTCTGATTTCATTTTTATGCTAATATTTTCCCTTTGCAGAATGAATGTCGCTTTAAGTTAAAAATAGTTCGGGAAATTCCAAAACTGGGGATTTTTTTATTTCAAGAATTCTTACTATTGGTCTCCCTCAGGCTAATGGTCCGTAGACTAAATCTTTGATATGTATCAGGCTAATGTTCCGTAGACTAAATCTTTGATATGTATCAGGCTCATTGTCCGTAAACTAAAAATGTGGTGTACAAGCACTGGCGGCGGAGCATGGGGGGCGGCGCACCCCTTGAATTTCCAGTCTGCCCCCCCCCCTAAAATTTTTAACTTTTTAAACTTTGTAATTCATTTTAGTTTATATGTATCATTTTCATTTTCATAATTCATTTGAAATATTTTTAAATTTAATATTTGAAAGAAATTATAAGTAGTTGACATTTTACAGTAATCACATTATTGAGAGTTGTTGTGGCATATTTTAAAACTAGTTGAAAGTGCCCGGCTTTGCCCGGGTTAAAAGTAATGTTTTCTGTTTATTTAAGAAGCGTAATTTGACGTTTAATTAACATTTAAAATAAGACGCGTAAAAAAGGGTTTATATGCATGCAATAAAAGGGTACATTTATCTTAAAGCAATGTGATACACAACATTTTTGGCAGTTCCTCTCTCCCTTCCCTCCTTCTCTCTCTCTCCCTCCCTTCCTCTCTCTCCCTACCCCCCTCTTTCTGTCCCTCCATCTCTCCCTCCCGCCCTATCTCCCCCTCTCACTCCCTCCCTCCCTCTACCCCTCCCACCCTTTCTCTCTCTCTCTCTCTCTTAGGCATGACTGTAGCAAAAGATGACAATTCCTATGGATGAAGGAATGGAATGTAATAATGTAGTAAGTAATGTGATATTTGGTTCCCCGTACCGATCATATTTATAGTAAGTTAGCTATGTGGGAGAGAAGCTCGTAAAACCTGAAATCGGCGTAAAAGTTTGCCAATTTTCATGTCTTTGATATCCAAAATAATTAATTACAATCAAATTACCCATTGAGATGGAACGAAACCTGTTTAAGAACATTCCCCATGTAATTTTGTGTACGTGTACTAAATTTCACGTTATTTGGTTGTCTGGATCAGGCCCGTAGCCAGGTCAAAATAAGCAGGGGGCACCAATACCCAGCAAAGGGGCACCTTTACTTTTTCTTTATTTTTTCCTCTTTTCTTCTTTTTTAAGCGGGGGGCACTCCATACCTAGCGGGGGGCACGGCCCCCAGTGCCCCCCCTTGGCTACGGGGTTGGTCTGGATCTTGAGTTTTAAGGGAACAGACAGACAGACAGCAAATGCGTCTTATAAGTATAAAGAAGTATTGCTATCTACCAAATGACGGCAAACGTAATTTTTAAAGAAAAAACAATTATTTATTACGTTTTCATAAATTACTTTTTGTTTATTGAGTTTACCGTTTCCGGTCTCAGTTTCATGTTCATCATCATTCATGATAATTCTCAGTAATTTTCTGATCTAATTTCACTATTAAATTTCTAAACAAACTGACATTACGAATCAGTTGACGACTGAAGTGCTCAATGTTCATTTTTTATTTTTTTTAATATATTATTTTTTAATAATATCGATTAAATACTTGCTAGAGAAGTACTATATTCTTTTATTGAATTAAGGGGGTAAAATTCTCTTTCGGTCATATTTTGTCTTGCCCCTCCTTAAATTTTCAAGGGGGGGGGGCAGCGCCCCCCCTTGAATTATGGCTTGCCCCCCCCCCCCTTAAAATATTTCGTTCCGCCGCCGGTGTGTACAAGGAGATGTATGAAATGTATTGTGTTCATGGCAATAAAAGATAAACGTTCTTTTCTATTGCAGTATTTCGTACATCTCTTTGTTATTTCTTTTCATATCTTCCCTTTCTTGGCGTGAGTCCGTGTAGAATGGGATGTCACTATTATTTGAACCCTGTTAAAACCGAGTTAATAGTTCCTATTAAAGAAGACAATAAGACAAAATTTGCGCAAATTAGACATGCAATTGAGAGAGTGGAAGGGTGTTGTGTGCCGACCACATCCGTCACCATAGCCAGCTGTGGATACTACGGTCTCGGATAGTCCTCATTGACCACAGTACCACCACTCTCACAAGAATGGGGTTTGTTTTTATTCCTGGCTAGATAACCCCAATTATCTATCCCCCGTAGATTGTGGAATGTCTCCACACACAATCACATCGAAAGATTACTCGATGTGACGAGAAACCAGAGTATCTTACACCAGAGTAGCCGTAGTGTACCACCAAATGGCGATAAGCACAAATTTCGTAAGTATATCTCACGATAATGTAATATTTATGGTGTTCAGTTTGTTATTTAATGAGAAGCGATCATAGGAGAAATATCTACAGAAATCGTTCAATTAATATTATGTATTTTTATAGACTATCTAAATTTTAAAGCAAATGAATTTTACATTATGGATATCTCAAGATAATGTAATATTTATATTGTTCAGTTTGTTATTATTTCTATAATATATATATAGTTCGTCCATCGTATTCGATGAAGACCATCTAGTCATCAGAGGTTGGAGTATTGGTTGGTGGGTGTCGGTGTGTGCGCAGATGGCTGACTAGTCCAATCCTTGCGTGGAAATGTCTATGAGAGTGGGGACAGGGAATGGTGGCTGTCAGATGGTGGTCGGCAGCGCGAGCTTTGCGAACCAGGCGTCGCGTTTCAGAAGCAACAGTTCTATTTGCCTCACATAACCCAGCGCCTATGTGAACAGAGTGACGCCACAAAGCTCTGTCCTGGGCATCTTCCTCCCAGCAATCAGGATCCATGTTGAAAGCCTTCAAAGAGGACTTCAGCGTGTCCTTGTAGCGCTTTTTCTGGCCTCCGCGAGAGCGCTTTCCCTGCTGCAGTTCTCCGTAGAAGATCTTTCGAGGCAGTCGGTGGTCTGGCATGCGAACGAGGTGGCCTGCCCAGCAAAGCTGAGAGCGCATTAGTATGGTGTAGATGCTGGACATGTTGGCTCTTGCAAGGACTTCAGTGTCGGGAACCTTGTCTTGCCATCTGATCCTCATTATGCGCCTGAGGCAGGTTGTGTGAAAGTTTCTTGGCATGGCGCTGGTAAACTGTCCAGGTTTCGCTTGCGTACAGTAGTGTTGGGAGGACGATGGCGTGATACACCTTCAACTTGGTGGGTAGGCTGATACCTCTTCTGTTCCAGACGTTGGAGTGAAGTCTACCAAAGGCTGCACTGGCTTTGGCGATTCGTGCGATAACTTCGTCGTCCATTACAACACAACGAGAGAGAGTGCTGCCAAGGTAGGTGAATTTCTCCACCGTGTTCAGTCTCTGGCCGTTAACGTGGATGTTGGGGTCAATGTATTGTTTGCCTGGGGCTGGTTGGTACATCACTTCGGTTTTCTGTGTGCTGATGGTAAGACCAAAGTTGAGGCATGCACGTGAGAATTGGTCGACGCAGTGTTGCATGTTGGTTTCTGAATCTGCGTTTAGAGCGCAGTCGTCGGCGAATAGGAATTCTCTCGTGGTGTCTGTCAGGACCTTTGTTTTGGCTTGGAGCCTTCTGAGGTTGAATAGGCCACCATCAGTGCGGTATCTCAGCCCAATGACCATCTCACTGCCTTTGAAGGCATCTGTGAGCATTGCGGAGAACATGAGACTGAATAGGGTCGGCGCTAGGACGCAGCCCTGTTTCACTCCATTTGTGACTGCGAATGGTTGGGATGCATCACCGTTGTCCTGCACCCTGGCCTGCATGCCATCGTGAAACTGTCGCACGATGGAGACGAACTTTGAGGGACATCCGTATTTAGCAATGATCTTCCATAAGCCATCTCTGCTGACGGTGTCAAATGCTTTGGTGAGGTCAACATAAGTAGAGTACAGATCAGTGTTCTGTTCCTGACACTTCTATTGGAGCTGCCTGGCAGCGAACACCATGTCAACTGTTCCCCGTTCTTTTCTGAACCCACACTGACTTTCAGGCAGGAGACCTTGTTGTTCCAGGTGTACGTTGAGTCTGTTGAGGAGGAGTCGGGCGAGGACTTTCCCTGCTATGGATAGCAAGGAAATGCCGCGGTGATTGTCACATGCATGGCGATTTCCTTTTTTCTTGTAAAGATGTATGATGGAGGCATCCTTGAAGTCCTGGGGTAGTGTCTCTGTTTGCCATATTAGAATGAAGAGCTGAAGGAGATTTTTTGTCAAAGCTTGGCCACCTTCCTTATAGATTTCTGCCGGGATGGCATCTGATCCAGGCGCTTTGCCGTTGGACAGCTGTCTAATTGCTGTGGTGATCTCAACAAAGGTGGGTGGATCAGCAAGTGTGGTATTAGTGGCGACCTGAGGTAAAAGCTGGATAGCTTCGTCGCTGATGGTAGACGGGCGATTGAGCACGTTGTCGAAATGTTCAGCCCATCTCTGCAAAATTTTTTCCTTTTCTGTAATCAGGTGAGACCCATCTAAGCTGAGCAGCGGTGACGAACCGTTTGAAGTCGGGCCGAAGATTTCTTTCAGACCAGCATAGAAATTTTTCATGTCGTGCCTGTCAGCAAAGGCCTGAATCTCATCTGCCCTGTTGCTCAGCCATGTGTCTTGCATCTGGCGAAGTTTGAGTTGACAAGTTCTGCGCGTGTTGCTGAAAGCAACTTTCTTGGCCACAGACCCAGCGTCGTCCAAGTGTGTTTTGTTTGCGCGGTATTTCTCATCAAGAAGTAGCTTGATCTCCGCGCTGTTGTCGTCAAACCAATCCCGGTGGTGCCTGGGAGAAGGCCCCAGAAGTTCAGCGGCAGTGCTGTAGACGGTTTCGCGTAGTTTGGCCCAGGTTTCTTCCACGCTCAGGTTGTTCAGCTTCAACGAGTCTAGGCGTTCTTCCAGTGTCTGTTTTAGTGACTGCCATGTTGGCCGGCGGTTCTGTTACCTCACATGTACTCAGTTCTCGGTCTTTGGCTCCTATTATTTCTATAATATGTCTATATCTACTGTACAATTATCCTCCTTTACCACTAACAGCAAACTACGTCACATTTTTTTATTATTACATCACATGAATGAATTTTATAAGGGTGGAGTCTAAGTAGCGCCGTACACAATGTAGGCAGTGCAAACTAACCCATTTATAAGGAGGCTTCACACATAGTCGTACCTAGGGTGGGTGGAGGGGGGTCCAAATTCGAAAGTCTTCCGGGCCCCCTTAAGGGGGTCCCGAAAATCTTTCTTTTACGTTAAATATTGAGTTCATTATATCATGTCAACATGCAGGGGCCCCCGAAGAGTACGAACCCCAAATCCCTAGTTTCGGCACTGGCTTCACAGAACTATAATGTTTAAGACTTTAATGTGTCTTTCTTTTTTAAGAGGCCTGATATTTTCTGCGTCTGCGGCCTCATCTGGATTGATGGAATATATATTTTTTAATTGAAGGTCAGATTAAAGCTACACAACGATTCTATCTCTTCGGGACCCAGCTTTAAGGGCGGGGGGGGGGGGTAGGCGGCCCAAAATCAATTTTTTTTTTACATTGAATATTAAGTACATTATCTTATGTCATGGTGTCGAATGTCAAAATGCAGGGGCCCCCAAAGAGACCGAGCCCACCGGTGCCCCAAATTCATAGGTTGGTCTTACTTTTTGTCTCAGTACGATATATTGTACTATGCTTCAATGTGTATAACAGTAAGTAAACCACCTGCTAAACATTTAACGTATCGCTTAACTGGCAGGCACTCACTCACGTCTCTCTTTCTCTTTAAATACATCATGTTGAACAACATAAAACATAAAATGAAGAACTGTTTGGAAATGAGTCCATTAAAATATTATGAATGAATTAAGGTTTATTAATGATAAGGCGTTGTTTACGCAAATTATGTATAGTTGGATGTTAAATTCAGAGTTTAATCGCCGGGGGTTGATTTTGTTAAGATTGTGTACCCATAATGAGTTTTATTTTCTTTGGGTTGAACTATTTAACATATGAACTTTATTTGATGTACTATTAAGTGCCCCTATTCTCAAATGTATGTTGGCTACAATAATCTGTTCATGTTCTTTGAGGCCACTTCGAGTACATAGCCATGCTAATTTTGTTTTTATACTGATTGTAAACGCGCTCAAATACTAGCCTGGCCTTTGTTTACTAGTTTATTCAAAAAAAAAATAATTTATACAGGAAATAACGAAAACATTTACAAATGTAACGTGCTTTTTATTTTTTTATAAGCAGCAACGTGAATTACATCATTAATCAACTTAAAAGCTAAATTTACGTCTCCATGTCCATTTCGAATGCTTAGTTTTCAACAAAAAAATGTAAGGAGACCTCTTACTTCACTGTTTGAGACCACCATACTTTAGAAAAACTCAATACTTGAAGCCAATATTGAGGTAAAAGATAAAATATAAATAACTATCATTAATAAACGTTAACAAATCAAAATGCATAAACCCTTGAACTACTACATTCCCAAACTAATTAAATTACATAAGATTTAAATGGTGAAGCAAAGACTTATTAAATATTAGGTAGGTGCACCATTTGTTTAATCAATTCTCTAATGGCAGTGTTTCCCGAACTTTCGACATCTGTGTACCCCTGTTGTTATTTTCATTAATATTGTGTATCTCTAGTTAAAAAAACAACTTGCATATTGCTTTGTGTCGTCGTTTAATCTCATGTCATTGTTTTCTGTAATGCTTTTCTCTCATTTCATTGTTTTCTGTTATGCTTTCCTCTCATTTCATTGTTTTCTGTTATGCTTTCCTCTCATTTCATTGTTTTCTGTTATGTTTTCAACTCATTTTATTGTTTTTATGTCATGTTTCCTCTTATCCCATTGTCATTTGTCGTGTTTTTCACTCATTTCTTTGTTTTTTATCATGTTTTCTCTTATTTCACTGTCTTTTGTCATGTTTTCCTCTCATGTCATTGTTTTCTATTATGTTTTCTACTCATTTCATTGGTTTTTGTCATGTTTTCCTTTCATGTTATTGTTTTCACTTTAGCCTTGCATGCTTATTAAATGTTCTCAACCTGGTGCAACTCATACCTCCAGGGGTACACTATGGGAAACACTATGGGAAACACTATGGGAAACACTATGGGAAACACTACTGTATGATTGTTGTCCGCGGGATACCAAATAAATTGAAATAGATTTTCTTGAAAAAAATTTAGTAGAATTTTACTTCAAGGCAGGAAAAAATCTTGATGAAGTAATATTGGAACGGTGAAACCTAAAAGAAACATTGTAAATCTTGATTATATAAATGTGCATATTTTATTACTACTGAAAAAAAAGAATAATGTTACAATATAAGTTCTACCCTGAATTCATCAATTCGTTGTAAAAAAAAAAAAAGTGAAGTTCCCTTAGCCCTAGAGGGTCATCAGGGCAGATGAAGTGTAAAATTCATCTGTTTCTATAACCTCGGCATATAAAGGGATTGTGTGGTTAGCACAACGTCCAGCCGCCTTTACTTCCCCAACTTAACTCAGGTACCCATTTAAAGCTGGGTGGACTTGTAGGACGACTTTGAAACAAATGTCACCTGGCAATGTTCCCATGGGTCTCACCGAGAATCGAACCCAGGACTTTCAGCTCGACTGTCAAGTATCTACACCAATCGACCATTTCTTTTTAATTATATGCTGCTACGTTGAATTTTATAGTTAGCTTCCTATGTTTATTTCATCGATTAATTTACCATTTTATACAAGGCGATATATGTATAAATACATCCTCTATAAATCTATTGAATTGAGGTAGATGCATAAAATAGATGATCTACATTTCTTCTATCATAATTCAATGTCACTCACTGATTTTATTTTCATAGTTTTAGAAACATTGATTTAAATCCTGACTGTGGTGTATGTGACTGGTTCTCTCAGGGTTGGTACTCTGTGGCGTTGCTGTATGTTGGTCTCTGAGTGGTCTACTGTGACATAGTTTAGACCACCTTTAGACACAAATCTTCCACTTTCCTGGTATGATGAAGGTAGATAAAGAAACCAAATAACATACAAATAGTGTGTTAAAGAATGTCATGCTGGTGTATGGTATTTCTATATCTGTTGTACTATTAATACAAATTAAACCATACTGGTAATCTTACAATATACTCAGCCAAACAACAATCTGTATACTAAATTGCTTTATTTGTAATGTGCAGAATAATAAGTATTATATATCATAAAACTAATATAAATCTATTTTAAAAACTGACTTATCCAATTTACTTCTGACGCTCAAGTGGATTTTGTCGGTTGACTTAAATAGGTTCGCAGCATCAATTCAAAAAATAAAATAATTGGAAGCTTTTGTCTACTTATACCTTGTTAATAGATCCTTCTTCTAAAAGGAAACCCCTCGAGAGATTCTATAGTCACTTTACTGTAAAATGAACCTCTAGGCCTCGCACGTGATACTCACCCCACTTCACCCCCCCCCGCACACACACACAAAAGACCGCATACCAGTATGGACTTGAAAAAAAATTAATACCCGAATATTATACTTAATACCCGGATATAATACTTAATACCCGGATATAATACTTAATACCCGGATATAATACTTAATACCCGGATATAATACTTAATACCCGGATATAATACTTAATACCCGCATATAATACCTAATACCCGGATATAATACTTAATACCCGGATATAATACCTAATACCCGGATATAATAATTAATACCTGGATATAATACCTAATACCCGGATATAATACTAAATACCCGGATATAATACTTAATACCCGGATATAATACTTAATACTCGGATATAATACCTAATACCCGGATATAATACTTATGATATTTTATTATATTTTCCCACACCAGTTATATTTTTTTTGTAAAAATATAAGGAAGATTTGTTAAAATTTTTTTTTTTATTTCGCTAATATAAAACTGCAGGGCGACTTTATGATCTCATCACCACGATTCTATTGTGCTAATTGAACTCTATACTAACATCACAAGATTTTAAATAATACAGAAACAAATGTAATAAGTTTCTTGAGGCCGGATGTGGGCCGGAACAATAGTTTTGATGACAATCTATCATCCAGTTTGTAACATTTTCTATAGTTATAGGGACGGAACAATAGTTTTATTAGCAAACTATCATTCAGTTTGTAACATTGTCTATAGTTATAGGGACGGAACAATAGTTTTATTAGCAAACTATCATTCAGTTTGTAACATTGTCTATAGTTATAGGGACGGAACAATATTTTTATTAGCAATCTATCATTAAGTTTGTAACATTGTCTATAGTTATAAGGACGAAGTGATTTCAGATTCATTGTATTTTACTACATGCAAGGTTGAAAATTAATCTGTGGTGAAAGTTTTGTTTTTTAATACAACCGCTGCTATATTTTAATGCTTAGATACTACACCAAAATGTAATGGAACCATTTTTTAGACAACGATGTAGGACATTTTATATAACGATTCACTTTCTGGCCAATACATATATTGTGATTTTATTTTTATTTCTTGAATATTATTTGTTACCTCTCTCTCTCCCTCTCTCTCTCCCTCTCTCTCTCTCTCTCTCTCTTTCTCTCTCTCTCTCTCTCTCTCTCTCTCTCTCTCTCTTTCACACTCTCTCTCTCTATCTCTCTCACACACACATATTCTCTCTCTAAAAATAATGAAATAATACAGGTCCGTGTACCTTAGATCTTTCAACATTACTGTATATTGGCTGTGTTGGACAGTTTGTGTATTGACATGACTCTTTCACAGAGTTCAATAACATTACAGGCTCACAAGCTGAAATAATGCACAGACAGTTGAAGTTATCAAGTGCATTTTTAAACCCATGTATAAATCAATGAATATCTTGAATTTTAATTTTGTCATGTCATAAATTACAGCTCCCGAAATTGCACCCACACCTACATTTTCTTTTAATGGGTTTTTTTATGTTTCTTTTTTTTATACATGTTAGTGTTGATAAATGACTCCCCCCCCCCCTTCCCTACGCAATAGTCATCTTACTATACTAAATGTCACATGTATGTAATGTATAAAACTATTTGTAACGGGAGGTAACACTGTTAGTCAAGTCATTGTGTTTAAATTTTATCTTGTTACCACCACAATGTTAAATTTTATACACACGTCACATACACACGTCACATACACACGTCACATACACACGACACATACACACGTCACATACACACGTCACATAAACACGTCACATATACAAGTCATATACACACGTCTCATATAGACAACCAACAGCGTCATTTTTTTTTCAAGTGGATAGCACACTTCATTTAAATTTTCTTCACTGATATATTGAGCTCGTGTAATTTATCCTTTTAATTTTCTTCACTAATATATTGAGCTCGTATACTTTATACTTTTACATTAATCACTTCCCTTGCACGATGTTAGACCAGCGCTATACAAGATGTCATATAATCTCCTTTCTCAGACACCCTATCCTTAAGTAAACATTAGAAAATAGTTCATTACCATCATCGTCTACAAGGTTTTAAGGAATTGACTCGAACACTTTAAAATAGTGCATTGTCATCAAGAATACACAGTTGTTTAAAAATTTGAACCTTGATAAGTAGTGAATGTAGAATTTCAATTTCTTAAAACACAAAAGTACGATAGAACTCTTTCAAACAAAGGTAATTGAAATCATGACTATCAAAAATACTGAAATAGAGAACACAAGGACAAATTAGTCCCAAATATAATCTAGGTTCTACTATAGAAGATAGTATGATTACCATTTATGATAATATAGATGTAAGTCAGGATAGTATATGTACCAATCAAGATAGTATATGTACCAATCAAGATAGTATATGTATCAATCAAGATAGTATATGTACCGATCAAGATAGCATATGTACCAGTCCAGGTAGTATATGTATCAATCAAGATAGTATAGATATCATTCGAGATAGTATATGTACCAATCAAGATAGTATATGTACCAATCAAGATAGTGTATGTACCAATCAAATTAGTATATGTAGGCTACCAATCAAGATAGTATATGTACCAATCAAGTTGGTATATGTATCATTCACAGTTTAAGTTTTCAATTATGTCATATGTATTTTATATTCTGAGATTAGGAAAAGATCATGTAGCTGTATTTGATAGACAACACACAACTATATTAAGTGCTGGAAGACCCATTTGAAAAATGCGATTTGCTGATGGGGGGGGGGATATCAATAGTAAACTCTAAGACGTCATCATCGAATCAGTAGCCACGACAGTGCCTACAACAGAGAAGTATCCGTTGAGAAAAGTTATAATTAACGCCTAAGTTTGAAGCGAGGCACAGATAACATTTGATGGACAAAGGCTGGAAGAGGGGGACATTTTCAGATATAATGGTTCAGACCGTTACGTGGACTGATGCTGCCTGTTTGAGATTCACTTTTGAATCACAACAACTATGGCTGTCTATGACCAGACTTGATAGGAGCTGGAAAAGTAAGGTCATTCGCTTTGGCACCAGGTACAAATGGTACAAATTATTGGTAATCCCCACTGTCGAGGAGTTAAAGTTGATTTAAGTATTCATTAATTAATTTTGGTTTGTGCATGTGTGTTAATCACACTTTTCTAGTAACTCAAGAGAGTGTTAATTTTTATATTACTATGTGACGTAGTTTTTTCTAGTTGACGTCATATTAAGTTGCTTAGAGACAAGCTTGGTAGATTGAGTAAGTTGCTTTCTAGTTCATGAACATATAAGATGTACTTTGTAGATTGAGTTACATATTAGATCCTATACGTGTAGGACAGATATTTTATTCAACTTTGAAGAAGTTATTAATTTGATTTAGACTAGCAAGTGATAGTTTATTAGATACTTCTAAGATGTGCCTATGTCATATACTTTCGTATAAAGATTTATGATATTGTTAATGTCTACGTACGATAATAAAATAATGAATCAGTAACATTGAATTGAACATTGATTGGACCAGTGTTTGTGTGTGAAAGATTAAGTGACACGCTACCACGGTAACGCCTCCAGGTTCAGTCTGACTGCAACTGCAGTCAGACCCCCATAACATCAAGATACCTAACAAACCTTCACAATGGTGGCAGTAGAGAAAACCCGAAGCCTACCAGAGAGACTATCCTAACAGCGCAGGCAACCTGAAGTCTACCAGAGGAACCGGTCCAGTAAACCAGTCCAGTGAACAGGTCCAGTTGGTCAGACCAGTGTACCTATGACCAGTCTGCAGTCCTGACAACGCAGAATCAACACCAAAGAATACTGTTGTGTCATCTGCTCGAGATCATATCTCGGAGACACCTTTGACCGCGATAAATTTATTCTACGGTCCGGTCGAGTGTCTTATGTGTTCATACTTTGAATGCATATGTTTATTGTTATTTCATCATCAAGTCAAGAGAGCTGCTTGTTGTGTTCAAATTCATTCATACTTGGTGATGTCAAAACGTTCCCACCGAATTACGGAAGTAGAGTCAATGTCAAGGATCAAGATGGCCGTTTAGGACTGACTATTGTTTCTTGTGCCTCCATTCAGAAGATCAAGTCAAGACATGGAGGAAACATCACCAAAATTGTAAAGTACTAATTCAACATTTTTATGTTTATTTTCCCTCATATATGTCATATTTTCAGTGTCCATATTTGTAGATTTATTACTAAAAGGGAGGAAGGAGTGGCGACCCAAATATAGGCCAGCTAATTTGGGGTTCTATTAGGGGTATATTAGTATTTCATTTGGATCTATTGCACTTAATTGTGTCATTAGTAATTATTTAATAATATTTGGATCCACTTGAAATACTGACATCATTTAAATGTTTAGTTGTTTTTGAGCAGTTTGTTTATTTATTGTCCTATTTGTTTGTATATATTTCGTCTTAATTAATTTTAACTCAGTCTAGTGTACGTCTGCGTTTTGTTTACATACATTGTATTCTACTGTTCACTATCATCTAATAGGAAGCTGATTCAGTTATTGTTTGTCCTGTAGTGTGAAATTTATAATTATACATACATTTTTATAAATATTTTCTATTTGTTTATTATTTTGGACACTGAATCCCAATCCCATGCATATAATATAGGACATTTATTTATGTAAACATTGATTGATATATGTGATATTTTAAATAGTGCCAATTGTATATATCAGTGCCAGTGAAATTTTTTTTCCTTCTTCTCCAATATTGTTGAAATCTATTTCAATCTATTAGAAATTGTTAATTGATCATTGAGGGGTTTCTTAAATCATAAATATGGAGGTTAAAAATATAGAAGAAAATTTATGGGAAACATATGAGAGGAGAGGTGAAAAATATGGTCTAACAGGAGAGAAACTCCTACAATTTATTAAAGAAAACATTGAAAAAGAAGAGAAATTAACTAAAGAAAGGTTGGACAGGGAAGAAAGAATAATTAATAGAGAAAGGGAAAGGGAACTTGCCAATCTAGAAAAGGAAAGGGAACTTGCCAATCTAGAAAAGGAAAGGTTAGATAGAGAAAATGATAGGGAACTTGCCAGGATAGAATTAGAGAAAGAAAGACTTAGATTAGAGGCAGAAGTACAAATAAAAAAAATAGAACATGAACAAAATACAAGAACAACAAACTATACAAATGATAAACTAAAGTTGGGTCAATACAATAGCAAGGACAATAACATTGACATATTTTTGGCTAAGTGTGAATGTCAGTTTAGACTTAACAAAACACCAGAAAGTGAGTGGACCAAACACCTATTGGGAGCATTCCATGATGAGGCCCTTAATGTTCTACATATGATAGAACATCCTGAAAATAAAACATATAGTGAACTGAAACACCATCTCCTTAAATATTACAACAAAACTGGAGAATATTATAGAAATTTATTTCATAACACCTTTATGTCTGAAACAGAACACCCTACAGCTTATGTCAGTAAATTAGAATCGTATTTAAAGGAATTTATTAAAGCAGCAAATATAGATTCATCTGATCCTCAACAAATTATAGAGTTAATGTTAGTGGACAAAATTTTAAATTTAAGTTCTGAAAAGTTATTTTCATTCATGAAATTAAGAAAGGTAAATTGTAAAAAAGATCTCATTTCTACATTATCTGATTATAGAGACAGTAACCAGAATGTCCCCATGTTTAAGAGTAAGGATAACACTTTTAGTGCCATCAGACACAAAAATAACAACTATAACAACAATAGGTCAAGATACAGCAGTATACCTGGTAATGTTATTTGTCATTATTGTTTTACACCAGGGCATATGGTGGCCAATTGTAGACAATTAAAATACAGGAATGGGTACAGTAATATACAGAATAATAGACACTTACCTAACAGACAATATGCTAGAAACAACAATAATAGAAACTTTAGCAGATACTCAGGACAAGATAATAGGAGACAGAGACAATCACCAAATAACAGTCCACCAAGACAATACAATGACAGAGGCAGAACCTTGGGCAGAACAAATAACATACATACTGTAAATGCACTGTTGAACAATAATGGCAGTCTAGTATTTTACCCCTGTTTCCTAAATGACAAACCTGTCATGTGTCTTAGAGACACAGGAGCCAGTTGTGTGGTTGTGGATGCCTCACTTGTTTCAGATGACTGCATAATAAATAGTTATGAAAACGTCAAATTAGGTAATAGTCAAATTCTAAACTGTAAAAAAGCAATAATAGAAATTGATACACCATGGATCAGTGGCAAAATAGAAGCTATAGCGATGACATCTCCAGTGGCCCCTCTAATAATAGGCAACATACCAAATATCAAACCGGACAATTCAAGTGAATTATTTATACAGTGGTTAGGCAGTAAAGAAATAAGCGTTCAGAAAACACTTCAGTCTGTTCAGAATAACTTAATTGAAGGTGATAGTGTAAATACTTCTATTAAAAATACTGAAACTGTAGAAAGACCAATTAAAATTCCTAGATGGAATGGAGCAGGACACATATTAAACTACATAAATATTGTAGAAAAGCATTTAATAGATGTCCCACTAAATGAAAAATCAGAGATAATTAAGGATTTACTGATAGGACACAAAAAAGCACACAAAATTGCAGATGACAATCCTAATAATTGGGATAAAATGAAGGAACAGTTAAACAAACACATTATTGTAGAATCAGATAGAGATAAAATAAAGGAACAGTTAAATAAACACATTATGATAGAATTGGATAGTGCAAGTGACACACAACATGACATAACAGAACATAGAAAATTATCACAAGTACTTAATGTTACTACCAGAGCTCAATCTCTGAATAAACAAGAAGAAAGACCCAGCATAAACAATCAGGATACATTCACCATATTAAACATTACTAAAGAAGAATTTATCAGACTACAACAAGAAGATAGGTCTCTGTTAGATTATTTTGATACAAGTAATAAGAATAATAAGAAAGCATCATACTCAATAATAGATGATGTCATGGTAAGAAAATTTACAGGTAAGAGAGATTATACACAAATACTAATACCTGAATCACTTAGAACCAGATTATTACAAATAACACATGACAGTCCCTTAGCTGGACACATGAGTTACAGAAAAACACTAAATAGAATTAGAAACCATTGTTTTTGGCCAAACCTAGAAAAAGACATTAAAATATTTATAAAATCCTGTCAGATATGCACTAAATTTAACAAAAACCCATCTAACCATAAAGCCCCCCTACAAGAAATGGACACAAATCATAAACCATTTTACAAGGTAGCCATTGATATTATAGGACCAGTACCTCAACAATCCCAGAGGGGACATAAGTTTATTTTAACAGTTGTAGACTTTGCTACAAGATGGTTGGAGGCCATTCCCTTAGTAAATATTACTGCAGAGAACATTTGTAGTGCCTTGTTAACTATATTCACTAGATTTGGTTTTCCCCAGATTATTTTGTCTGATAATGGTACACAATTTACATCTCAAATAACTCGTGCCTTTACTGAAATGTTAGAAATCACCCAAGTATTTGCACCTCGTTATAGACCTCAAACTAATGGTGCAGTAGAAAGGGCCAATCAAACTATTAAAATCATGTTAAACAAATTAATTATTGATCAAGAAAGCAATTGGGATAGATATTTACCACTAATATTATTTGCATATCGTGAGATTCCTCATGAATCCACTGGATTCTCACCTTTTGAATTAGTATTTGGAACAAACCCAAGAAGTCCCTTAAAGATTTTCAAAAATAATATTCTACCTTCCTTAGAAGATGAAAAAATCAAAAACTCAGTATGGATAGAACAAATAAAACATAACATAACTTATGCCAACAAACTTGCAGAGAGTAATCTAAAAAAAAGTAACAACCAAAATGGACTAGGGAAGAATACAAATAGAACATTAAGAACATTAGATGTAGGAGATAATGCATATGTTTTGTTCCCACAGGATAATAAAAATAAATGGAGAGGTCCATATAAGGTCAAAGAAAGAAAAGGTAAAACTACTTATACATTAGATATAGAAGGAAAAGAAAGTAACTGTCATATTGATGATCTTAAAAAATGTTTTGAAAGACCAGTAAAGTATTTAAACTCATTATTAAGGGCAGATAAAAATTCATTACAATACTTGCAAAATTTGGGAGAAAAACTATTTAAATTACAGAAATGGACTATTAATCTAAACAAATCAGAAGATGATACTATTAAAATTTTTGTAGAGCAAGTTAGAAATTACATCAATCAAGAAAACAATAATATAGATGTTTGTCAACATGAAAATTTTCATCAGTTAGAAAGTCTTTACAATCTATTTGCAAGCAATATAACCAATGATACTGTAAAATCAAATACATTAGTTTTAAACTTGTTAGATCTCCATCCAGTACACAAAAAAGTACCAATTAATAATTTGTACTTCTTAAATGTCATATCCAATGAAACAGAAGTTGATGATATAGATCTTAAAGAAATTCCTTGTATCAATAATGATCAAGATGATTTGACAAAAATAAATTACTGCACAGATATACCTATTGATACAAAATCAAAAATAACAAAGTTAATGTTTGATTTTAATTTAGTGATCTCTAATAAACCAGGTAGAGCAACAAATTTTGAACATAAAATCAGGTTGACTAATGACAAATCATTTAAAGCCAAATATTATGAAATCCCATACAGATATAGAGACATGCTAGAGAAAGAAATTAAGGGTCTACTTAAAGATAATTTGATAAGACATTCTGAGTCATCATATAAATCTCCTATTGTACTAGTAAAAAAGAAAAATGGGACAATGAGATTATGTTGTGATTATAGAGGACTTAATTCAATTACACAAGTAGATAGACAACCATTAGCAAATGTAGATGACCTGGCAAATGAAATGGCTCATGCAAAGATTTTCTCACATTTAGACTTAACTCGTGGTTTTTGGCAAATACCTATGGAGGAAAATTCAAAAAAATTTACAGCCTTTGCCACTCATGATAATTTTTATGAATGGAATGTTATGCCTTTTGGCTTGGTTAACAGTACTGCTACATTTACAAAAATGATGTCACACATATTAAAAGGATTACCCAATGTCAGACATTATGTGGATGATGTGTGCATATTTACAAAAGACTGGGACACTCACATAGAAACATTAACTCAACTACTGACTATACTTAAAAACAACAATCTGACATTATCTCCTGACAAAATAAAAATAGGATACAGTAATATTGATTTTTTAGGGTACAACATAGGTCAAGGTTTAATAAAACCAACAGATAGCAATGTTAGTAAGATTCTAGAAATAGAAACACCTGAAACAAAAAAACAAGTCAGATCTTTAATTGGTCTCTGTAGTTATTACAGAAAGTTCATAAATAATTTTACTAAAACCATGAATCCACTTATCAATCTAACTAAAAAAGAAATGAAGCAGAAAGTTGTGTGGAATAGTGAATGTCAGATAGTACTTGATAAAATTAAAAATTATTTTAAGTGTACACCTATTTTAAATGCCTTTGATCCAAATAAGACATTAGTATTATGCACTGATGCCTCCAGTATTGCTATTGGTTCCTCTTTAATGCATAGAGAGAATAATCTAAATAAACCCATATTATATCTTAGTAGAAAACTAACAGACACCGAGAAAAGATACTCAGTGATAGAAAGAGAATGTCTGGCTATTGTTTGGTCTATCATCAAATTGCAAAAATATTTGCTAGGCAGAAAATTTTTAGTTCTAATAGACCATAAGCCACTTGTCAATTTCAAAAGTAA
The DNA here is from genome assembly GCA_021962125.1 of Bulinus truncatus. Classification (NCBI taxonomy): domain Eukaryota; kingdom Metazoa; phylum Mollusca; class Gastropoda; family Planorbidae; genus Bulinus; species Bulinus truncatus. Next base: position 602,984 of record JAGDYQ010000272.1, on the reverse strand, counting down.
ACAAATAAATAATGCTAAACTAACTAGATGGTCTTTGCTTCTGCAAGACTATAACTTTCAAATTGAACATATTAAAGGTTCTGAAAATTTTATACCAGACATTTTGTCTAGACTAATTAAATAGTCTCTTTTAAACTACTGATTTAAATTACATGGCATAATAGGGTACACAATATATTATATTAATTGTATGGCACATAGTATGGCTTAGATAATTGTTTCTATACATTTGATAGATTATGGCACTGATAAGTGATAATAATGATTATAGGCACATATATTGGTAATAATGATATGAAATTTTTTTTTGTGGATATATATTGATTATTTAATTGAATTAATCATATTGGTTGAATTGATATCTTATAATTGGCACATAAAAATTGATTTTGTTCACTTTGATTATTATTGAATATGGTTGGATATTATTGAATATCATTGATTATTATTGAATATGGTTGGATATTATTGAATATCATTGATTATTATTGAATATGGTTGGATATTATTGAATATCATTGATTATTATTGAATATGGTTGGATATTATTGAATATGGTTGAATATTATTGAATAGTAGGTTGATATTGAAATACTGATGAGTTGTTATTTATGATGGATTATAGTTATAAAGAAATGTTGCACATTTTTGGAGGGAGGGGAGGTGTCGAGGAGTTAAAGTTGATTTAAGTATTCATTAATTAATTTTGGTTTGTGCATGTGTGTTAATCACACTTTTCTAGTAACTCAAGAGAGTGTTAATTTTTATATTACTATGTGACGTAGTTTTTTCTAGTTGACGTCATATTAAGTTGCTTAGAGACAAGCTTGGTAGATTGAGTAAGTTGCTTTCTAGTTCATGAACATATAAGATGTACTTTGTAGATTGAGTTACATATTAGATCCTATACGTGTAGGACAGATATTTTATTCAACTTTGAAGAAGTTATTAATTTGATTTAGACTAGCAAGTGATAGTTTATTAGATACTTCTAAGATGTGCCTATGTCATATACTTTCGTATAAAGATTTATGATATTGTTAATGTCTACGTACGATAATAAAATAATGAATCAGTAACATTGAATTGAACATTGATTGGACCAGTGTTTGTGTGTGAAAGATTAAGTGACACGCTACCACGGTAACGCCTCCAGGTTCAGTCTGACTGCAACTGCAGTCAGACCCCCATAACATCAAGATACCTAACAAACCTTTACACCCACCATGCTCTACTGGTACTAATCCTGGACCCTACAAACTGAAACAGAAAGAAAGAATAATAAAGGAAACAGGAGTATGAGACCAGGTCCTTATAAAAAACTTCTCCAGCTATACATGAATCACAATACCAATACCTACGTCAAAGAAATGATTGGTAACATACTGTTGGAAATAAATATTGTATTGCATTAGAATTAACAAAAATACAAATATATCAAATATGGCGGACATGAACTTCCTGGAGGGGGGTAGGGATCTCAACTCATAATTTCAATAGAATTCTAGAAAATTGTGAGAGAATAAATTTTTAAATTGCATTTGCTGTGAGTCTGATTTTCTCATTTACTTTGTTATTGTTGTCTGAGTACCACTATTGTTGTCTCAGTACCACTATTTTCGTCTGAGAACCACTATTGTTGTGTCAGTACCACTATTTTCGTCTGAGTACCACTATTGTTTTAGTGATAGCGATAATGGTCTAATGATAACTAATGTTGTATTTTCTAGCACATGTGTAATTAATAAAAAAAATGTTTATTTTTAATAAAACATGTCTGTGTACTTCTACTGTTGTATTTGTTCTACCATGTACAATGGGCACATGAATCTTTTTTTTATATATTCAAACATTTATGTGCACTTCTACTTTTTTATATTATTTACTAAACATTTAATAAAGTGTTATAATAATCATTAAATATAATCATGTTTTGATGAAACAGCCCTCGATTTACCATGACCATCTGAATGTGACCAGCAGCCAAAAACTAATGCTCACCCCTGATAAAAATGAGTTAACTCTTATGATAACTATACATATGCATTCAATCGGTTTTCATCTTCTAAACATAATACATTAAATTTAATTTTTATATTTCTTAACTTTTAACTCAAGATAAATTGAGATTGGAAAGAATGGAAGGGTATGGAGAAAGAGTCACGCAGAGACAGATAGAGACAGACAGACAGAGACAGATAGAGAGAAACAGACAGAGACAGACAGAGAGAGAGACAGAGACTGATAGAGGGAGACAGACAGAGACAAATAGAGAGACAGACAGATAGAGAGACAGACAGACAGATAGAGAGACAGACAGACAGAGAGTACAAGAGAATGGGCCTTGTGTGAGTAGACTAAATTCTAAAATTGTTGTGGAAATGAAATCACCTCACCTGTGTTGGGTGCTGCAGGTAAGCGATATTTTCTGGAACTAAACAATAAAATAAAAAAATGTAAACATTTCATTCATTGGTTCAATAGTAAATACCAGACCATCTCCATCCAATCTAAATGATTGTTATAAACGTGTTTAATAAGTCGTCAAATTTATGAAATGATTTTTTTTAATAGTTTGAATGATAAGTACTCTTTCCAATAGAATGCAACGTCCAAGAATTGTGTTGGCAAATTGTGAAAAGGATATGTACCAAATACTAATTTATATTTTTATTTATTATTATTACATACATATATAATAAATGTGTTCACACATGAATGTATTTGTGCCCAATTTATGCTTTTCAAGATATCTGTATTGCCCTTTGTACGACATGTTATTGTCCTATGACTAGTTTGATGACATCAAAAATAATTTAATAAAATTGAGATAAATTGTCGGTTACTTGTCATAGTTACATTTTTATATTTATATAAAATTTCAAATGTAATGAAATGCATAAGATAAAACTAAAACATAACATTTGCAGACACGACAATAGCCTAATTTTAACCCGTGCTGATAGAAACAGTCTAATGGAGTCCGCAAATACCCGCTGAGGACTGACTTTGTTTTTCGTGGACATTGTTTTGAACTAATTATGTCCAGGAAAGTTTTTTGAAAATATTTTGTCTCACCTGAAACTTTGTTTATTTATTTTGTGAAATCTGTATTTTTCTGTAAACAAATAAAAAAATTGAAAAGGTTTTTAAAAACTTTAAATGTCATTACAGTAGAGTGATTGTTTCATGACTTTCGATACACAGCCCCTATTGTATTCATGTGTTAAGAATTGTAAATTTATTTAGCATTAAAAACAAAATAAATAATAAAATATAATTTAAAGAATAAAACACTATATGTTTTAGATAACATAATAAATTTAACTTGGTCTTCAGTGGCGTAGGGAGCTCAACTCGCGCCCGGGGCACAATACCTTTTTAGCGCCCCACCCCTTCGAAAACCATATAATGTTATATGTAAAATATACCATTTGGCGCCTTTTTGTGAGTAGCGCCCGGGGCATGATGCCCCCTTGCCTACCCTCACTACGCCACTGCTGGTCTTAAGTTGAAACTCTATCAAACTAAACTTACTTTGATTAGATAATAGAACCCACATGAAAATAATTATTAGATGGATGAGCAGAGTCACAACACAAACGATAATAGTCACGTGATATGAGTTGACTGGACATGGACATCCTGGTGGGTTTACTGTGGGTCATTTGAAAATACAAGTCAGTTAGGGTCATTTGAAAATACAAGTCAGTTAGGGTCATTTGAAAATACAAGTCAGTTAGGGTATGTTTTAAAATACAAGTCAGTTATGGTCTGTTTCAAAATTCATTGCGTCATTTGATAACAATATAACAATTTATGTTCGTTCTAGAACAGGAGACACCAAACTAAAGCATCCGGCCCGAGAAACCACATTATCCGGACCGTCATCGGTAACTGAATTCATTATGGGAAAATGGACTTTGCAATAAATTTAAATGTTTTTTTTATAATATTTAGAGATCTTCACTGATAGTAATTGTATTTATTATGGATCTATTATAACTATTACAAATGTTTACTGTTGTCATGGTGTTGTGGTGTGGGGCAGGGGGGCGGCTATGGTATTGTGTGGTGTCAGAAGTATGGGTAGCGGAGTCCCTCGAGCCACAAGTATACTGGACAGATGATTTGAGTCGAGCCACAAGTATACTGGACAGATGATTTGAGTCGAGCGACTAGTATTCTGGACAGATGATTTGAGTCGAGCGACAAGTATTCTGGACAGATGATTTGAGTCGAGCGACAAGTATTCTGGACAGATGATTTGAGTCGAGCCACAAGTATACTGGACAGATGATTAGAGTCGAGCGACAAGTATTCTGGATAGTCGAGTCACAAGTATTCTGGACAGATGATTTGAGTCGAGCGACAAGTATTCTGGACAGATGATTTGAGTCGAGCGACAAGTATTCTGGACAGATGATTTGAGTCGAGCGACAAGTATTCTGGAGAGATGATTTGAGTCGAGCGACAAGTATTCTGGAGAGATGATTTGAGTCGAGCGACAAGTATTCTGGACAGATGATTTGAGTCGAGCGACAAGTATTCTGGACAGATGATTTGAATCCAGCGACAAGTATTCTGGACAGATGATCTGAGTCGAGCCACAAGTATTCTGGACAGATGATTTGAGTCGAGCCACAAGTATACTGGACAGTCGAGCCACAAGTATACTGGACAGATGATTTGAGTCTGGAACTAATAAGAGTCTAAAACATGTCATTTAGTTCAAGGCAATGTAGTAGAAATAGTTGAATGTCAGGTAAAGTTTAATGTCAGGAAAAGCTGAATGTCAGGAATAGTTAAAGGCAAAATTGTTGAATGTGAGGAATAGTTAAATGCAGAATAGTTGAATGTAAAGAATTGTTGTATGGCAGAAATAGCTGAATGTCAGGAATAGTTAAAGGCAGAATTGTTGAATGTCAGTAATGGTTAAATGCAGATTAGTTGAATGTCAGAAATTGTTGAATGTCAGGAGTAGTTGGGTGCTGACAAAAGTTGTAAGTGTACGCATCAGTTGTATGTTGACGGCAAGTGTTTAACACCAACATAGCAGTGCCAGAGACTCTCACCAGGTTGAAGGATTTTAATTAATCTCGATATTAAGGGGAGTCTCATTGTGTAGTGTCCAGTGCTAGGGAAGAAATAAAACTGTTAGAATGTCAAGAGTACTGTAATGTAGACCTGCTAGTTTTGATGACACTCTCTTCTACAAAACTGAATGTTACGTAAATACACTAGATACATAATCCAAAGTGTAATTTGTTTCTATAAATAATTTTAATTTATAAATCAACGATATCCAGCCTTGTCTAATCAACGTCAAATCTGTAAGAAGAAAGCAAAATCGCCATTTTTTTTTCAAATATTCGGCCTACGCTTGTCATCGTTTTAAATATCCGGCCTTTAGTAAAAAAAAAACAGTTGGACTTAGAAAAATGTACCAGAAATAAATTACTTAGGTCAGTATAATTGCTGTGGTAAAATATCTAAACAACTGGAGGAATAGTTGGGCCGACATTTGTTTACCTTTTGCCTTAGACTGTGATCCACTGAGATTTTAATTCTCATCCGTTGTTATAAAAATATTGCAATGATCTTATCACATATCACTTAATGATATCAGATATGTGTTTATCTATTTCGATCACCCCGGCATTTAAAGGGATTGTGTGGTTAGCACACTCAGCCGCCTTTAATTCCCCAATGTTACACAGATAGCCTACCTGTTTAAAGTTGTGTGGACTTGTTGGACTACAACCAACTTTCACTAAGACCTGGAATAATTCCCTTTGTTCTCACCGAGGATCGAACCCTAACTCACCTGTCGAGCATCGAACGCTACAAACACTCAACCATCCGTCCCCTTAAATGCTTTTTTTATTTATATTTAACGAAATGTTTAATTACCTCTATTCAAACAAATTTATAGTTCAATGACCCAATCTTCTTATTAAATGTACTGAAAGTAGAACAATTTTAAAATTCTCAAACTACGAAAATATTCCATTTAATCCTACTTCACCAAATTCTCCACGTATCAATAAAGTCGGAAAATGATGAATGAAAAAAGAGAGAAATCTGTATTGTTGTTAAGACTACCTCCTTATACACACCTTCAGTAATTGTAGGCATGCTCTATCATTCATCTCGGAACTTGTATTTTTTTGTGATAGCATACCTGTGACAGTTACGTCTGACGTTGGTATGTACGTTATTTCTGACACATTGTTGTTTTCTGCAAAGATTGGAGTATTCAAGAGAAATATAAGTTTATAATTTAATTTTTTTTTGCTTTTTTTATTGAAGGCTAATAGGTTTTTTTTTTAATCTTCAGTGTTCAATTTTAAAAAATGAAATTCATACAAAACTAAACACTTTATCAGGTAGAGGTGAATCATTTGTTTCAAATCGGTAGTTTACACCCATATATGACGTCATACAATTAAATAATAAATAAAAGACCACATATTTATAATATGGAAAGTAATAATATGGCTAATACGTGTATTCAAGAAACAGTTATAAATTACCAAGGACTAATTTTCACAATGAATATTTGACAACATAGTAGATATGTAATAATGTACTATTATTACTACTTTAAAATATAAACGCATTTATTTGTCTAGACCAGTGTTTCCCAATATTTCGACATCTGTGTACCCCATTTTTTATTCTCATAATACTTTGTACCCCTAATTTTAAAAAAACAACTTGCATATTGTTTTTTAGGTCATTGTATCCCTTCATTTTACTGTTTTTGCCGTTCAAGTTTTCCCAATGTTCTCAGCCCGGTTCATCGTGTACCCCGCCCTATTCTTCTCAAGCCCCAGGAGGTACACGGACCAAACTTAGGGAAACATTGGTCTAGAAAAAATAATTGATAAATATTTGGTTCCCAACTATCTATCTGCATCAAAGTATTGATAGGGGAATAAAAATGATGGTTTACCTAAGTAATATCTCAAGCTTTAGAAAATATTTAAGAGAAATGTTTCTTTGTAACATTTAACAACAGTAACTGGGGAGTTTAAACGATTTTCAATTCACATGACGTGGTTCTAAAGTATTTTAGTCCTAGAAATATATGCTAATGCTTCGATAATAATAAGAACGTCTTTATCCCAATGTCAATCAGACCATGATCCCATTAGGTACACCAACAGAAGTAAAAGAATTATGATAGTCCACATAACCTTTTCGTTTACAGTATTTTCGTTTCACTATCTAATGGCCATACCAAATATAAATATGGTAATAGTGATGTTTAGTAGTTTCATGATGATGTAAACAACTGTCTACTGCAGTGCTTCTTAAAGACTGGGTCATGACCCACTAATTTTATGAATTCAATGCTAGCTGTGCGCAACGTTGTGCACTACACGGTGATATATAGGCCTACTAAACAAAGTATGTGTGCACTACACAGCGGTAATAGGCCTACTAAACAAAGTATGTGTGCACTACACAGTGGTACATAGGCCTCCTAAACAAAGTATGTGTGCACTACACAGCGGTACATAGGCCTACTAAACAAAGTATGTGTGCACTACACAGCGGTAATAGGCCTACTAAACAAAGTATGTGTGCACTACACAGTGGTACATAGGCATCCTAAACAAAGTACGTGTGCACTACACAGCGGTACATAGGCCTACTAAACAAAGTATGTGTGCACTACACAGCGGTAATAGGCCTACTAAACAAAGTATGTGTGCACTACACAGCGGTACATAGGCCTACTAAACAATTTATGTGTGCACTACACAGAGGAACATAGGCCTACTAAACTAAGTATGTGTGCACTACACAGCGGTATATAGGCCTACTAATAAACTATTTGTGTGATTTGTTATAATTACTCTGCGAGTGCAGATTCGCAACACATAAACAAACACTGGCCGTGGTTAATGTAATGTGGGTCACAAAAAAAGGAAATTTACAATCCAACGGTCGAGAGTATAAATATATAATTTAGGGGTGTGCCGGAATCCGGTCCGGAATCCGGATCCGCCGGATTTTGCACTATCCGGTGAAATCCGGTTACGCCGGATTTGCATGTATCCGGAATAACCGGAATCCGGAACATACCGGATTTCGGAATTTTCCAGATTTTGTGACTCACCGGATCATAATCTGAAATAAAAGTAATTCTCTTTCCCAAATTCCACACGATCACGGTACATTAATCGATTGTTTCGACCGTTGAGCTTGTTTAATGTTTTGAACATACCAGAGGCTAGAGTCAGCACCGCTAATAGTGGCCGATCGGTCCAATCCCATACATGATAGTGCGGGGATGAGTAATTATTATTCGTGACGTCATCTTAACCCCACTCACCAATGACGTTGTAACAGAAATAATAAGCAACTATACTGCCCAAGCGCCTGGCCACCAGCCCGCCACCTTCATAACAAAATAAATAACAGAAATGAATGGTTTTTGATAAATTCAACATTTAAGTTATTTTCATTTCTCTGAGAGATGGAAAAGATGTCTTCTTTGTTATTAAATTAAAATGCATCACCCACGAGATTTCCTGTTGAAAAAATAGTTCAAATATGAATATTAAATACTGTAAAATGAAAAATAGAATATTTTTCCATTCTGAAATTTCCTTGAAGAAACACTAATTATCTAACACTAATTAATATAACAAGTCACTGAGTTGGTAATCTAACCCTAACCCTAACGTAACGTCTTCCCTTAAAAGCAATTCCTTCCCAATTTTTTTATTTTTTAATTCTATTTTATAATAAAGGTTATTATAATTCTATTTAAACAAGAAATTAAAAGTCAAATATGCTTTAAAAAAATTTACCGTAATTTTAATTCAAATTTTTATTTATATTATCGTTCACTCAATTGTTAAAAATGCGTATCATTTTTTAGTAAAAATTAACATTACGTTAGCGGTCTAGTATAAATTTAAAGGTCTTTGGTGATCTTTATGTCACCAAGCCATCTTCGGCGATTCTCGCTTGCCCTACGATCTGTGCTCTGTGGTTTAAACGACGGTATGACGTAGCCGCGGCCCGCGGCGCTCAGCTGTGATTGTGTGGCATCACTGGAATGTGTCCATCATTTAGTTGTGGACTTGGAGTAACTTAGCACTGTTAACAAACTAATAATCATTAGTTAGTTATCAACATCTTATTCGTACTTCTTCAGGCTTGAATAATGGCTTTGTCAAATGCCAATTGAATTCATTAAAATTTGTATTTCAATTTTCAAAGTTGTAAAGTACAGAAATACAGAATTATTGTTCTCAAATCTCAATTCAATTCAATCTTGTTATTTGTTTTTTCAATACACATCATAAACTATGAACATTTGAACAATAACAATAAGCAAGCATCCATCATCCAATGAGCCAATGACAAGACAAGATGAACTCAGATGACGAGTCTGACTTTCTCCTCAGATTCAAAACAACTAGTGCACTACAATAGTTAAAAATTACACTGCAAGTGGCAAGTGCCAAAGTAATGAAAGTAAAAGACTAATAGTAAAATTGTTTTCCTTTGACCTTGCAGCGAGTTAGAACTTAACAGCGAGTTTAGTTACATATGGATAATAACTTATTATCAATCTGCGTTATATTCTGATTTCAGTGATTTCTGAATAATTTCTATTTTCTAATTTATTTCAAATTTCTTCACTTCCAACTTCCAATCAGCCAATGCCATTTCTGTTCAGAAGGCATCCAACCCCTCAGATTTACCAGTATCTGCAAAGTACCAAAATCCGGAATAATAATCCGGATCCGGTACCGGATCCGGCGGATTTCGTATAAGAAAATCCGGATCCGGATCCGGTTGGAAAAAACGGATCCGGCACACCCCTAATATAATTAGAGATCTATTTTTATATTTGTTATAAAACTGAACGTTTCCAAGTTTACAAAGTAAAAAAGTTTAAAAAAAACCTTCATGAAAGTAATAATGCGCTTTTATTTTTGTTTATCTTTCCAAGTGGGTCTCAAAAGCAAAAATAAAATTGTAAAATTTTGACGCGAAGTATAAACGTTTGAGAACTACTGTATTTTTGTATTCAATTTATCCCAGTGTCATGTTGATGAGCATATACATGAAGTTGTTTTCAAATTGTGGAGGGTTGCGAGCTGATTAGAAGTGGGTAGTCAAAAACTGATTTATCAAGAATATTTACGGACCTGTAATTAATTTCTGTTTTTCTTTTTATTTTTTTTTATTTATAGGTAGCTTTCTTAGTGAATCGCGTTTCGAATAAAAATTAGAACCACAGACTTAGTGTAGAAAATCTTGAATGAGTTCAGCAACACAAGATTCTCATTGTAAAACTTGGAAAGTACTTAGGGGATTGAACAGCTATTATTTTATTTTAAATAAGGAAAGAGGTAAGGGAGTAAGACAAGCGTTACTTAACTTTTGAGATGGAGGGCTGTGAAAGTGTGACCAAATATAACAAAGGGGAAATAGGCTGAAAATTTTACGTAATGAGTGAGTGGTACCTTGTGAGTTTAAATTTAATTTCTAAAACTGAATTTACCACTCACCTGTTGGAACAATGTTTAAATAAAAGTCACTGCAATAATTTTTTCCATCAGTTTCTGAACAAAGTTTGACCGTCTTGTTACCAAAGTCTTGTTGAGTTATGTTCTTGATGGTGATATTGATTTGCTGCATCCACTTGTTGATGGTGAATTTATCAACACAAAGTTTATCTCCACATTTATTGTTTGTCTGGCTGTGTTTGTCTATGACTGTCACTGTATACATTATCTCATACATTGTGGCGTTGACAGTGAAATACAGGGAATTCCCGATGTCAACTTCACCAGATTCCTCAGTGTGTACAAGTAGAGGGGGACCTTGAACATTGACATTAGAAGAAATAATTAGTCTATCTATCTATCTATTTAATTATCAATATTTTCTCTATCACTCGGTTTATTTATCTCTCTAATCTATCATTCTATCTTTCTATTTTTTTCTATCTGGTACATGTCTTTTACAAAAATCTAGTTATTTACTGTTATATCTGTCTTTCTATTATCTATCTATATATCTTTCTCTCTGTCTATCTATCCATCTATTTAATTATCAATATTAATATCTGTCTAACTACAGTTCTATTTATCTTTCTAATTGTTTATGTACAATACAATTTGAGTAAACTAAATACAACTTACAGTAATGAACTATTAAGTCAGTTTCAGATGACTTGCTGCCATTTTGTGTTTTTGTCTCACACCAATAAGTCCCCATGTCTTCACATGTCACATAAGAGTACGTGAAGTTGGTTGTTGACTTGTCGCTGGTAGAACTCAGGGTTTTCCCGTTCATGGATCTAATGGACACAACATATGGTACATCCGTGTTTATGTCTTTATGTCTGCCACATATAAACGTGAAATTACTGCCACCTCTCATTATGTTAACATTGTTGGATATAAATCTGGATGGTTGTACTGGGCCTGTAATATGTGAAGAAAGTTCCATAGGGTTAATTGTATAGGCATATTTGAAAAGAAATGTCAAAGTGTATCTGGAATCAAGGCCGCAGCCCCCCCCCTCCCAAAATAAATAAAAATTTCATTGCTGATAGTAACTCGTTAAAATTGACAAAAAATTGCCTTTAAAAACTTGGAGTGCCCCCCCCCCCCCAAAATATCCTGGCTACAGTACATTGATTGAGATGAAATTGTTTTATAAATTCTATTCATTTAATATATTTATTTTAATCCATGTCGCTTAAAAAAGCAAGTCGTAAAATTAGTATTTAAGAATCAAAGGATTTTTTAGAACGTGTAACACTTTTCACCACTTTCAATTGACGTTCATTCTATCAACTAGGGCTCTTCTCATAATGAATTACAGAACTATTGATTTGGGTTCATCAAGACTTTGAAATTCCAGTATTTCAATTTCTATAAATAACTATTGTTATTGTAAACGTGTTGAGAGAACGTGTCATCGTGTAAATTGTCTAGCAATATTATTTTTTAATTTTGATAACTGACAAACAAAACTAACATATCATTTTTTTTGTATACAAAATGAAATTAAATTGTATTTGTTTATCCATTTCAATGTGCATTACAATACAAAAAAGACTCTACTTTCAATTAATATGTTACCAGGTGAAATTAAATATAAAGGTATACACTGTATCAAGAAGAATAAGCGAGTGGATTTAGCAAATATTTTTAATTGCGAACTAAGCAACTAAAATAGTTATAATAGGAATTTTTATCAAATATGTCTTAATAAAGTATTATTTCTACTTACATTTAACGATGATAGTTCTGGTAATGTCTTGTATTCTAAGTTTATCTACAGACCTACATTTGTATCTCCCAGCATCTTGACAGTTGATATTGTCCTTTCTATATTCCTCTATGGCATTTCCTTTTCTCGTTATATCTTTTAGAAAGTCTCTCTTTATTTCTTTTTCATCTTTCATGATACTGACGTATATCGAGTCACCAGTGACTGTACAACTTAACGTCATCGAGTCCTTCTGTTCAATGTAGATATTTTCATTTGTATTGTTTATTAAATCTACAGTTGTCTTGTTGGATCTATCTGAACTGGTAATGTTCATTATGAAGCTTTCGATCCTGTTAGTTTCTGTGATAAATATTTAACAGATTATATAATTCATGCACACACACACACACATATATATATATATATATATATATATATATATATATATATATATATATATATATCAGAATAAATTTATCAGTGTATACCTTAATAATGTTTATATAATAAGTAAGTATTTGTTTGTATAAATAAAAGATCAAGACTAAATTATGAATAAAGTAACAAATAGAAATTAATATAACTGACCTACGTACCACAACATCTGAAATAAAAATTGACTAAAAAGAACAATAATGTATTCATCACCATCCTCGATGTACATAAAACAACATTAAACTAAACAATATGTTAGGAATAGTCACTGAACTAAAGACTTTGTAACACGAAATCTAAACGAGTGTCATGTTATAAGTAGATTGAATTAGTCATTGTAACGCTGACACAGATGAACCTGAAGTTTCTTTTAACAAACTCATCAAGTCTACTTTCCATTATAATTATGATTGGAAAAATGGCAGCCAAAAGAAAATGATATAAACAATTCATATCTTAAGCATATAACTCACAAATATTGTATTTATTTGTTATATTAAACAATTAAAAATTGCATAGAAATCCCCTTCATAAAAGTCATACCAGTCTACACAGTATTTAAGTTCCCCACCCACTCCAGTGTCAGCGTCCCAAACGACAGCCATTAAAAAGAAACTATGTTGAGTCCCTCTTTCCGCTACTCATTTGATTAATTGTCCATAAATATATTGGAATATCTTAGTTTGAGGAACAATATTTATGGTTGATGAAGGTCCTTCAATATACATGTACATGTATATATTTGAATATCATAATTTAAGGAACACTATCTATGGTTAGTCCTTTAAAATACATGTACATGTATTTATTATCTTTTTAAAACCAAGCGAGGATTTTCTTCTGAATCATATTTAACTCTGTATTTATTGTATGAGTTGCTGTCCCTTGTTTGCTGCCAGTAATGTTTGAATGGTAGTGCAGGCTAAGCAGCAACAAAGGGCGTTAAATTAAGGAGGAACACCCGAAATAGTCATATTGAATATTATTTCACTCTTCAAATCTGCGGGCTGTATGAGACCAATGGGCCTCAGTTTAGACACCCTTTCATTAATGTAACATCGACATTTGCAACAAACTCATTGTCTCTTTGCAGTTTAATATTTTCAGACTCGAATTACTGTCACTTAACTTTTTGAGAACCGCTCACTTCTCATATATCACCTTGGGGAGGAAAAGGGGGGGGGTCCGAAGTGTGACACGCATTGATAAAAAATGGTAAAAAAAAGCTTTACGTAGTAAGTGAACGGTAATTTGAGAAATCATTATAAACTAATAAATAAATTGGTCTTCAATGTCTGTTGCCTTTGTTTCATTATTCATTACTTCTGTGATATAACATAGATCTGTTCATTTCTTCTGTGGCATAACATAGATCTGTTCATTACTTATATGACATGACATAGATCTGTTCATTACTTCTGTGACATAACACAGATCTGTTCATTACTTCTGTGACATAACATAGATCTGTTCATTATTGTGTGAATACTTTCGTACAAGATTTTGAAATTTGTTCTTTATATTTCCATCCTTCTATTTAAGTCTTGATTACATATAACTGTTGAAGATTTTCTGTCTTATGTTCAAATGTTACCAAGTATCATAAAAGTCTATTGAGTCTATTGTTCAGTTCTATGACAGCGTACATTTCACACCAGACTCCTAATAGTGTATATAGACAAAATCAATCTTTCTAATAAGTCTTACCAAATCACTCAAAAATTTTTTCTATTAGTTTTAAAAGTGTTATTCGGCTTAATTACCAGCTACTGGTACCGTAGCTCATGTTCGCTGTGTTTCATTCTTGACTATTTTCTAAGTGATTTGAATGTAAAGCTCTTGTAGCATCAATTATAGCAGAAAAATCCCCTCTTCCCATTCAACACGCATCATCTCTTTGGTGAAGCACAACGATCTTCTGAAATCAGTGTATATTAGTTATTGCCAATACTTTCTATTAGTGCTGAGCAATTCATCACGTCGTCTCAAGTTTAGACTGTGGGCAGTGGATGCGACTCGTTCTGTACTTCATAATAAATGTCGCTCATATTACTGTTATTAATGTATAGATTTTATCTTTCTACTTTGATGTCTTCTTCACGAGGTTAAACATTATGGTCTAATTTCATCATGGTGCTTAATCGAAGTAAACTGGAAATGTCACTCAACTACATTTCCTTTATTAGAGAACATTGGAAATTAAAAATGTCATCTGATCCAAAGGACAATTTAAGTGTTTCAATCGATGATCCTCGCATAATATCTGTCATCTGGCATATGTCACAGGTACTTGGGATCGATGTTGATTATTGTTTCTGCGTGTCTGAGATTTGAAATAAAGTCACACAAACTAGACGTGATCTGGCCATTAGTTTTAGTTTCTAGTACAGGATGTATGTAACATTGGTATCCCATCATGCTTTATGGGTAGCTATGTTGTATACTGCACCCGGAAACAAAAATACTAGACACATACACTAGACACATACACTAGACACATACACTAGACACAATACACTAGACACATACACTAGACACATACACTGACACATACACTAGACACATACACTAGACACATACACTAGACACATACACTGACACATACACTAGACACATACACTGACACATACACTAGACACATACACTGACACATACACTAGACACAAACACTAGACACAAACACTAGACACAAACACTAGACACAAACACTAGACACAAACACTAGACACATACAATAGACACATACACTGACACAAACACTAGACACAAACACTAGACACAAACACTAGACACAAACACTAGACACAAACACTAGACACATACACTGACACATACACTAGACACATACACTGACACAAACACTAGACACATACACTTGACACATACACTGACACATACATTAGACACATACACTGACACATACACTAGACACAACACTAGACACATACACTAGAGACATACACTGACACATACACTAGACACATACACTGACACAAACACTAGACACATACACTGACACAAACACTAGACACATACACCAGACACATACACTGACACATACACTAGACACATACACTGACACATACACTAGACACAAGACTAGACACATACACTAGACACACACTGACACATATACTATACACATACACTAGACACATATACTATACACATACACTAGACACATACACTAGACACAAACACTAGACACAAACACTAGACACATACACTAGACACAAACACTAGACACAAACACTAGACACAAACACTAGACACAAACACTAGACACAAACACTAGACACAAACACTAGACACAAACACTAGACACAAACACTAGACACATACACTAGACACAAACACTAGACACATACACTAGACACAAACACTAGACACAAACACTAGACACAAACACTAGACACAAACACTAGACACAAACACTAGACACATACACTGACACATACACTAGACACAAGACTAGACACACACTGACACAAACACTAGACACATACACTAGACACAAACACTAGACACATACACTAGACACAAACACTAGACACAAACACTAGACACAAACACTAGACACAAACACTAGACCCAAACACTAGACCCAAACACTAGACACATACACTGACACATACACTAGACACAAGACTAGACACATACACTAGACACACACTGACACATATACTATACACATACACTAGACACATACACTAGACACAAACACTAGACACAAACACTAGACACATACACTAGACACAAACACTAGACACATACACTAGACACAAACACTAGACACAAACACTAGACACAAACACTAGACACAAACACTAGACACAAACACTAGACACATACACTGACACATACACTAGACACAAACACTAGACACAAACACTAGACACAAACACTAGACACAAACACTAGACACAAACACTAGACACAAACACTAGACACAAACACTAGACACATACACTGACACAAACACTAGACACAAACACTAGACAGATACACTGACACAAACACTAGACACAAACACTAGACACAAACACTAGACACAAACACTAGACACATACACTGACACAAACACTAGACACAAACACTAGACACATACACTGACACAAACACTAGACACAAACACTAGACACAAACACTAGACACAAACACTAGACACAAACACTAGACACATACACTAGACATATACATTGGAGACTAGGGCCTTTGTAAAACTGCTTCAAATTACTTGCAGCTAACATAAGACCAATATCTAGTCAAGGAATTGATCAACTGACTGGTTGGCCCCCAGGAGCCACTCCTATACAAGAAAGTTGAAATAGTTCGTCCAAGTCTGATGCTACAATACCTGAGTAGAGATACATTGTAAAGTACCTTGGAAAGAGTGTTAATGAGAGACCTCCATAGAAATAGCTGAATGGCTTGTAATGTATGGAGCTACTTTACTGGATACATTAACATGAAATCACATGACAGAGAGAGTAATGGTGTATGTGGAATCCCCCCTTCCAACAAATAAGCCTGCTAAGGGTCAAATGATGATGGAATTATTTTCTCCAAATATTTCAACCTTTTTTAATCAATATATGTTTGTTGAAATGTATAAAAAAATCTCTTTTCGTTAATCTCCATTTGTTTTCTCTTAGAAACCGATGCAATCAAGCTAGTAAATCAATTGAATAAAATGTATAATACATGTTTACATTGATATATAATTAGCATGGTTGTCTAAGCTTGACCCTTTAGTTGCTTGAGGTACTAGGGCCTCAAAAAAACCTTATGCCGGGTCAAGATGTAATCTGAGATAGTCTTAAGTTTGATAGAAACTAATCCTAAGACTTCAGAACATTTGGGACAGAATCTCTCGCTCTCTATATTTTTATTCTAAGTAGACCGCTTTTTTATTAGACAATATATTTGATATTTATTATTAAACTTGCTTTGTCTTGAAGTAGAAAAACAATTTTAATTTTTGGAAATTTGAAATTTAGAAGACGTGAATTCTTGTTTATATGACTGTCCATTCGAGTAAATTAATTGAATTAATATAGAGTACGAGCTAGTTACTTTTTTTAAAATATGTGCGTAAAGAGGGAAAGAGCAGAAATAGATTATAGTGTCTCAGGTTTAGCTGGTGGTCATTAAAGTGCGGAGTTTTAAAGGTGCGCTATTTTAAATATTGACTATACATTTTATGAGCAAAAGAAAATGAAATTCTTTTACCAATATAAGATTTAAAAAAATATAAAACAACATATTTTTTTTTACTTTTGTTATTACACTATTGACTAAAAGCGTGGGCGCCAGAAACAAATAAAATTAATTTCTATAAATATTAGTATGATCTAAGCAAAAGGAAAAAATAAATTTCTCACTTTTTAGTAAATTTCAATCAAAATCTATTTTTAAACATATTTCTTTATGATTTTATTTTGTTTAATTTATAAACGGATAGTTTTAAAACATATTTCTTTATGTTTTTATAATGTTTAACTTATAAACAGATAGTTTTAAAACATATTTCTTTATGTTTTTATATTGTTTACTTTATAATATATATTGCAAGTTTTGAAGAAAACTTTTTATTTATTATCCACAGGATCACTTAAATTCTTACACATCGGGTCGAATAGCTGAATGAATGTCTAGGAGGGTCACGTAAGCTTTCATTTATTGCATTGTTCATTTATTACATTGTTCATTTATTACATTGTTCATTTATTACATTGTTCATTTATTACATTGTTCATTTATTACATTGTTCATTTATTACATTGTATTCCAATGTTTTTTCGAACTAATTATGGAATAAGTTCGAAAAAACCTTTGGAATACAATGTAATAAATAAACAATGCAATAAATGAACAATGTAATAAATGAACAATGTCATCGACGGGGCAGATAAAGTGACGTTGGCCATGATTACGTGACCCCTGTATGACCCTGTGATTGACTGATTATGTATTAGACTAGACCAAAGGTCCGGAACCCGGACCGGCTATTAGGCACGCAGTTGGAGTTGAAAATGGTGATGCGCTCACAACACCATATCATTGACTTATCTTAATTCATTCATAATATTTTAAAGGAATCTTTCTCAACTCAATAGTTATTTTTTTATAATGTATCAATTCTCTTTCACTTAGCCCCACACCCTTCCTTCCTTCCCTCCATCCCTCCCCCGTCCGCCACCTCCCCTTCCACTCAAGACATGCCCGAATCGCAAAGGGTCTCAATGTACAAAATTACAAAAAGGGGCATGTAGTATAACTGCATGTTCTTAGAACACCCCACCCCCTTCCACTCAAGACATGCCCGAATCGCCATGAACATCCTATACACCGCACAGCGTGAAGGTCTGTCAAACGTACGGTCGAGTATCTTAGACGATTATTTATATAGATATTAAATACGTCATGTTAAACATGATAAATTATAAACAAAAAGAACTGTTGGAATGGGGGTGTAGGGTTGGGAAAGGAGCGTTTAACGGGGGGGGGGTACCATCTAAGACAACTAAGAGCTGGTAAAGAGATACCGAGGCAAAACATGAAAGCTGTCTTTGGCAGATCTAGGCATAGTTGTGTTGTTCAACACGCGAATGTCTGTAAATGTGTGCAGTTGAAGAAGATAAAGTAAATATTCACGACAAAGAAGAAATATTAAATACTCACTACCAAAAATAAGAAATCTGTAAATGTGTGCAGTTGAAGAAGAAATAGTAAATACTAAAGACGAAAAAGAAATATTAAATAATCATGACAAATAATTGATAAAGAAAATGTGCACCAAATATACTCGCATTTAGTAATGTTGGAATTCCCCAGACTATTTTTATACTGACGGTCGACGCGCGCTGTTTTTTTTAACTCCGTGTGACGTAGAATCTCACTTCGTCTTCAGACTCTTTTTTAGCGATGTACTCTTTCAACTCATGCGGTGCCGTGTATTTGTAACGTGCAGACATATGGCTTCTATTGCCATGAACATCCTTTACACCGCACGGTGTGAAGGTCTGTCAAACGGTCGAACCACCGTCTATGTTAGCCGAGTATGTATATAGATTATTTATTAAATTGTTGAGTTATTTATGTTTGAAATATTTTCTAATTGAATCAATTAGATAAAAAGTACAAATTAGAAAAGAAAAACAATTTGTAATTTTTTGAGTTTTCAAGTAAAATGTTTGTTAAAATTCTGAAATAAAAGAGTTTGTAGAATTTGTTTGTTTCCAACCTAATGAAGATAAGAGCATGTACAGTGACAAATTAAAGTCGCGATATTTTTATTGAATGATATCTATGTATTTGTGAACACTGATATTTTTAGCTACACATACTTTTGCCTCTTTATATATAATTAAATGTCTATTGATTGGTTAGAATATTTAAAAAAAATAATTTTGATTTATTAGAAATCAAATACTATACTCTCAGTTCATTTCTTGCACTGTATGTCATCTACTTTGCTGTTCTATATATTTATGTATGATGTGTTATGTATGCTGTGCTATGTTCATTAAATTGTACCACAATCAAGTGTATCTTCCACCCTGTCAAATTGATCTTTGTTAGACTAACTCTTGGAGACACGAAACGCTACATTTTTCAATTATAAAATGTGTTATACCTTATTTACATTTTATATTTGTATATATCTGTTTAGTATTATTAGAATTGCCACTCAGTCTAGTTATATTAAGTTCAATGATATTAATACAATTCAAAAAGGCCAATGCCACAATTTTATTAACAGTTTTATTCCAATCATTTCATCAATTGCTATTTATCAAATAATTTGTCACTAACATGAAATTCTGATTTGCTTAGCATTTGTTTTGTCTTTAGACATGTTATAAAACTGTATCTCCTTTATAGTTGATGATTTTAAGGATACAAATGTCTCATTCATTTCTCATTTCCTTCGACTTGTCATCTTCTAACCAGATGACTTGAAGTAACAAATGTGTCAAACTGCCATCCAACTAATTATATGACATGTATAATTACACTTTGAATTCTCACCGTAATAATTTAAATCAACTTTGATTGAGTCAGTTATGACAAATTTGTTTTAAGTAAATGGTGACCAGGTTTTTCCCAACCTGAAAGAAATAGTTTTTAAAAAAATATTCAAAGGGCGATA
This sequence comes from Bulinus truncatus, assembly GCA_021962125.1. Classification (NCBI taxonomy): domain Eukaryota; kingdom Metazoa; phylum Mollusca; class Gastropoda; family Planorbidae; genus Bulinus; species Bulinus truncatus. Next base: position 582,133 of record JAGDYQ010000272.1, on the reverse strand, counting down.
GAATCCCAAAAAAAAAAAATTAAGATTTTTTTTTGTGTAAATCAATACAATCTATAAAGGTCAAACTGTCGGCCAACTGGATACATGTGGCTCTTTGTTTTCTAATGGTCAAACTGTCGACCAACTGGATACATGTGGCTTTTTGTCTTCTAATGGTCAAACTGTCGGCCAACTGGATCCATGTGGCTCTTTGTCTTCTAATGGTCAAACTGTCGGCCAACTGGATACATGTGGCTCTTTGTCTTCTAATAGTCAAACTGTCGGCCAACTGGATGCATGTGGCTCTTTGTCTTCTAATGGTCAAACTGTCGGCCCACTGGATATATGTGGCTCTTTGTCTTCTAATGTTCAAACTGTCGGCCCAATGGATGCATGTGGCTCTTTGTCTTCTAATGGTCAATCTGTCGGCCCACTGGATGCATGTGGCTCTTTGTATTCTAATGGTCAAACTGTCAGCCCACTGGATGCATGTGGCTCTTTGTCTTCTAATGGTCAAACTGTCGGCCAACTGGATGCATGTGGCTCTTTGTCTTCTAATCTGCTGCCGAACCAAAATACACAAGCTGGACAAAATCTTGTTTTTTTTCCTGATATATTATTTTTTTAAGGATTCTAAGATAACATGTAGTTTATTAGTTTCTAAGCATTGGCTTGTTTACCTATTATTTTTGTCTATGTACTTGTATGCAAGTCATAGGTCTCTATGTAAGTTGTTGGTCTCTATGTTCATTGTAGGTATCTATGTAAGTTGTAGGTCTCTATGTACATAGAAGTTCTATATGTAAGTTGTAGGTCTCTATGTACATTGAAGTTCTCTATGTAAGTTGTAGGTCTCTATGTAAGTTGTAGGTCTCTATGTACCTCTATGTATGTGGTTGAAATATCCCCTAGTAGATTGTATGAAATGACTTCGGTAATTTTTTGTGTACGGCTCTCATTAGAAAACACCATAAATCATGCTGCCATCCATCATAGAACTATGAGCTTAACACGCCTGATCTACAGACTTGATTAAAGACACAGGACCTACATGCTCTAGAATACTTGAGATAGTTTTTGTATATTAAATTGTGTTGTTGTTTTATTTTTATTTTTTTTTTTGGAAAAACTTAAATTGTATAAAATGAACAGAAAAAGGCACACGACATTATGAAGTAATAGCATCAATTACAATCAATTTTACTGTAGCTCTAAATTAAAGTGTTACATTAATTTAAAGCATGTTCATAATTTAAAGGTGTAACGTGAATACATTTTTGTAAACCATATAATCTTTTTCTGTTCAGAGTAAGCCTTTGTAGTTATAAATTGGAAATATGTTCATAAGTTAAAAGTTTATTTAACTTTTTTTCTAAACATTTTACTTTTATTAACTTTTTTGTTGTAGTAGCAGTGGCGTAGCTAAGGGGGGGGAGCGAGGGGGCGGACCGCCCCGGGTGACAGCATATGAGGGGTGACTATGTCACCTCCAACAAAACTTTTCAGCCAGGCTAAGGTGCGAAAATAGTCTGAAAATAGAATTGTTATAAAAACCCAACAAACACAGGAAATGTGACCGGACGTTTCGCATACAGATCATATATCAACCGTAATTAGATATGTTCACATCAGCGGTGGTACAGTCATTCCTTGGATTGTTTCATTTGAAAGGTAAAACAGCTACTGCATTGACTGGCGATATCCTCGAAAAACTAGAAAACGAAGGACTGGATATTCAGTTATGTCGCGGTCAAGGGTGCGATAATGCAAGCATGGTTGGAATCCACGGTGGTGTTTAACAAAAGATCAAAGACACTAATCCGAACGCAATTTTTTTACCTTGTTCGAATCATTCTTTGAACCTTTGTGGCAAACATTCGTTTGCTAGCAATCCTTCTTGTTTAACGTTTTTTGGAAGTCTGTACACATTTTTTGCTCTGGCGACCGATCGTTGGGCTGTACTAGAGAAATACACAGATTTAACAGTGATATGACTGTCCACAACTCGCTGGATAAACATGTCTAACAGTGAAGACACTGTCCACAACTCGCTGGAGTGCACATGATGATGCAGTGAAGCAAGTGATACAGAAGTTTAACTAGTTTGTGGAAGCTATTGGAGCTCTGTGTTATGTCGAAGAAAGCGTCGGGACAAGAGGCGCGGCGAACAATCTATTGCCAGCTTATATGCAACTTTTCTTTCATTTCGTTCTTGTTTTTTCTGAGGTGATGTTTTACAAGAAGTTGACTTAGCACAGAAGTACATGAAAACACCAGGTATTACTGTGGACATGGTTGCAATCAAAATAAGGGCTCTCAAGGTCTTTGTGGAAGAGCATTGTATGAAGGTTGTTGACAATGCCGTCCAGCAGGCACTTGCGAAATGTGAAGAGCTCGATATCCCTACAGAGATGAGAATCATAAGAAAGAGAAGATTACCAGGAAAGTAGGCAAGAGATGCTGGATTGTCTTGCAGCAGGAGACCAAGAGAGCAATTTTAGATTGTCTGGATCGTTCTCATATGGAATTAGATACGAGAGGAAAGGCTGTGTATGACATTTTGCTGACTTTTTCTGCCGTTTAGCCAGACAATATTATTTGTGGCAACGACGAAGAAATACAGTTGTCTGTTACCAAGCTCACAGCCGTGTATGATGAGCTGAAGAAGACCTTTGTCTAGAAATTACACGTTTAAGGCAACACGTACAAGCAGCCAAAATAAAGTTGGAGGAAGTCAAGCACTGAATTGTAACTGCAACTCCTACGGTTTATCATCAAGTGGGACTTTTTAAAATCATTGCCATATTTTAAGCTGACTCTAAGATTCTTTATGACAATATGTGTTTCAGTGGCATCGTGTGAAAGAGGTTTCTCCAAAATGAAACTTATAAAACATTACCACCGGTCAACCATGAGCCAGCCGAGATTGTGAGATTGTCGGATATGGCTGTTCTGTCCATTGAACGCGAACTTACAAGACAAATAGATTTTGACGATATCATTGGCATGTTTTGCCACAATGAAAACAAGAAGACATTCCTTCTAGGCAGGGGCGCCGAGAGCCAACAAGTGCCCCAGGGCAAGACATCATTGCGGGCCCCTTAATAAACAATGAGTCGTGAAAAAATTGACATGGTCGGGTCCCCTTACAGATGCGGGCCCCCTGGCAATGACCCCCCGTGCCCCCTCTCGGCGTGCCTGCTTGTAGGACAATAGTTTTGAAGGGCATTCTTTTGGGCTGATCATTGTCGTGTTTTGCATTTAGGTGTTCTCAAAGTGAACAGTTGCATTTTAAAAATCTTTGGATTTGAACTATTTGTTTTGTGGTATTGGATTCAGATTTTGTCTTGGATCATATATGTAAGCAGTAACGTACCGGTCAGTAAAGTAGAGCCTAGAGGCAGGGCCGTTTTAAGGTCATCGTAGGCCCAAGACACTTTCAAAGTCGTAGGCCCGCCCCGACTTCATTTTTAATATTTTTCAAGAATGCACCCAAATCTAAAATAGATTTGAGGACGTCATATGTGACGTTGCTAAGACAAAGAGCCAAAAAGTTAACATACTGTAATTTACAGATCTACAACACTGCAGCTTGACTTGCTCAGGTGCTCATCACACATGGTTATATATAGTTACTTTAATACAAACATTATTAAATTTTACTGGCATTCTAAACTTATTTTCACTTTATGTTCTACCTTTCGTAGGCCATTGAAAAGTCCGTAGGCCCTAGGCACAGTGCCTACTGTTTCTTGCCTAGAGGTAGAGTATTTATGAAAATTTAGCTACACCTAACCATTCAGCAAAGGGTCGTGTGGGATCACTGGGGTGACATTTGAACGGACCGCCCCGGGTGACGTTTACTCTAGCTACGCCACAGTGTAGTTGTAAACGGGTAATCAAATGTTGACGTAATTTTATAGGGGGGTCTCTGGAAGTATGACAAGTTGTTGACAAGGGGGAGGGGGGAGGTAAAAATCGCCAAAAGTTTGTTGACATAAATTATGGACAGTCCCCTATATCATGAGTTTAGGTTATACAACACTAGAATTATTTTTACTTTAATTGTTAACATTTGGTGATTCTAATACTGTAATACAAACATTCACATAATATAAAACATGCGCCCAACGTTTTTCGTTTTTATAAAAATCAGACGCTCTTATAAAGTCTATTACTATTACCTTCTAACCAATTTATTCAGAAATTATTTTCCGCTTTTTAGTACGCAAGAAAAACGTTGTTTTTTATAAGATATTTTTTTTATAATGTAATTTTTATTTCCTATTGTGTTTCGTACAGCATTCACGTTATTTAAATTCTTCACGACAAGATTTAGTCTATGTAAACTGCAATCGACAAATGCTGCTTTTGGGTCTTTTTTCGAATTATTGCTTGGACTCCTCCTACTTTAAGTGCCATTGTAGAACAGCCGTCTTATCCTTGACCAACAAGCTTTTTCATATATAATCCCAATTCTAATGAATTTGTAGTGATGTTGTTCTTTAACAAATCTAACACCAAGTGACATCTGCTCAATGCCTGAAATGTATGTTGTCTCGTCGGCACGTAAGTAAAGAAATTGCTACTGAATTATTTGCTTCACGAACAATGTCTTCACACAAGAGAGACCCACAAATTTCGATCATCGTGTTTTGTGTAGTTGCCGAGATGTACTTAGCACTACAAGAACCAATTGACAAATGTATACCTAGAACTTCATCTCCAGATTCAACACGAAACTCTAACAGGTCGTAAAAATTACCATAATGTGATTCTTTTCCACGAAGTGCCAAATCATGCATGCCGCAAAAAAGGATAGTAGGAATGGTGGGACCCAATTTGTTGCAATTTTCTTGAATTTGCCTTCTAAATGATGAGTTCAACTGCTCATCTTTAGAAACTGTTTGGCTTCCAATAATGCAATAAAATAGCTTTTGCATCCTTAATAAGAGCCTTTATGCTATGTGTTTTGCATGTGGCTACGTGCATCTTCGATGAAATCTTTAAATTGTGTGCATGGTTTGATGACAAATACCCCCCGAAATCCTGGAATTACTTTTTGTGGAAACAACACGTAAAATTTGCAAAAGCGAGTGTACAACCCACGATAAATAATCTGATATCCAAGAATATCTAAAACCTCAGCTTTAAAAATCATACTTTTTATCAGAGGTCCAACAATCAAGGATCAGCAGCAATTTCAACTCATTTGAAAGGTCGTATGTCAAGACGTCCCTTCCTATATCCAATTTAGGAAATGAAGAAGTGACAGCGACAATCAAATAAAAATAGTTGCTTCAGTTGTGTTTGGCTGTTGAACTTGTACTGTTGTCCCCAATGCATATGAAAATTCAGATGCTGCAGACGCCCAAAAATCTTCTAATAACGGCTTTTCGAAATCCCGCGATTGCTCTACTTTTCGTTTTATTGAGCCTGTACAACTATTTCTGATATCCATCTTTTCATATTAATTTAGGATGAATTAAAAAAAACTCACTCAGTGGCAGACGATTATAAACTAACAAGAGTTACCAGATTAAAAAAAAATTTTCGAAGGACAAATCAAGCTACATAATGCAAAAACAAAAAATAAAATCGGAACATTATTGTGCTTGCAGTCAAAATGCTTGAATTTTTAAATACATTTATTTATGTCAATATAAATAATTAATGATATACTTAACTTGAATTTAATTAAGAAATAAACCTGTATGGCATTGTCAGTTAAAACAAAAAACTTATTTTTTTGCCCCCCCCCCTGGAAAAATTCCTAGCGACGCCCATGATTGTGAGTAGCACCCGGGGACATATGTACCCCCGCTATGCCTCTGACAAAGAACAGATCTATCAACAAAAAATTGACCAGTCTCAATAATTAAATTTTGAATAAAATTAATTCTGCTAAAAAGTAAATTTGACAATTAAATAGCCTAACATTACTCAGAAATCAGACACGTTTTACTGTATTATACATTTATATGTCAATGTCTCTATACTTATAAGACGCATTAGTTGTCTGTCTGTCCCCTTATAACTCAAGATCCAGAAAACCAAAAAACGTGAAATTCGTTACACATACACATAATTACATGGGGAAGGTTATAGGGACGGGGAAAAAAAAAATATTGTTGTTGTTTTTTTTTTCATGCTGCAAGTACCCGACTTTGCCCGGGATTAAAATAAGGTTTTCTGTTTATTTAAGAAGCGTAATTTGACGTTTAATTGTACAGAGAGAGGGAGGGGGGGGAGAGAGATAAATAGAGAGGGGCAGGGAGGGAGAGGGAAGGAGGGGGCAGAGAGGGGGAGAGAAGGAGAGAGGTGGTAGGGAGGGAGATTAATGGGGAGGGAGGGAGACGGAGGGTTGGAGAAAGGGAGGGAGGGAAAGAGAAAGGAAGGGAAGGAGTAGGGAGGGAGTGAGAGAAAGGGGAGGGAAGGAGAGAGGGAGAGAGAGGATGGGAGGGGGTGAGAGATAAAGAGAGAGAGGGGGCAGGGAGGGGGGAGGAGGAAGGGAGGAAGGTGGAGAGACGGGGGACGGGAGTGAGAGAAGGAGGGAGGGAGATAGGGAGAGAGAGAAAAAGAGAGAGAGGGGGGGCAGAGGGGAAAGGAGGGTAGGAGGGAGGGAGGGGGGAGAGGGAGGGAGGGGGTGGACAGGGGAGAGAGTGGAAGAGGGAGCAGGGGGAAAGGGAGAGATAAAAGAAGGGAGGGAGTAGGGAGGGAGAAAGGGAGGGAAAGGGAGAGAGGGGGTAAACAGAAAACCTTATTTTAAACCCGGGCAAAGCCGGGTACTTGCAACTAGTTATTTTATAAACTTATTTAAGTTCATAGTTGTCCTCAAAAGATATCAATATATAGAACTATTACAAGGTTGCGAACTTATTATACTTTCAAATCTGCAAACGTCGTGGTTTAGCATTGAATTTATCTAAAAATGCTTCAGAATTCAGATTGTAAAGTCTTTTTCAAATGCAAGCAGGACAGGATTGCTTAGACGCTTTTTTAACACTGATCAGCGATATGGGGTGAACATTCGTGTGAGAAACTTCTTACACGCGGCTGTGAAGCCCCAAATGCCAATGCTGCCCAGAATACCCAGAAGTGAACTTCAATAAGATTGAATCTTTTATGGCCGAAAATTAGATAAGTTATATATGTAAGTAAAATAGCGTGAATGATTGCTAAAATATAAACTTTTAAGTTTTTATTATTATTGATTTATTGAACAAAATGATTGATGTTTTATAGCCGTTATTATTAAAAATTTTGTCAAAAAGCTCAAATCATGCACGGGGGGGGGGTGGCTACGTGCCTGAACAAACTGTCTATCTCCTCATTTAGTTACGTAATATAATTAAACAAGGAGGGGATGGACAATTTAACTTCTGCCCTGACCTACTTTCACTCCATGTTCTGTCTTGACAGATATACTATTTTGTTAATACAGCTTCTGCATAGTATACTGCTAGAGCTTTTTATCAATATTTAAATGTGAAAGTTTATGTACTATTTCTCTAAATAAGAGGACTTTGTCTAAATGTCTTTTGATACATTTCTGTTTACATTTTATTAAAACAATAAATTTTTTTTATTTTTGTAAATGTGCAAAAACTACATTTTTCATACCATATGATTATATGTGTATTCAGTATTTAAAAAACGCTCAAAGGATTAAGATTATAATATACGATTAAGCTTATAATATACGTCACATTGATATTATTATCTATATATAGTCTAATGAAGATTAATTACGACTTGCAGAACTTAAACTAAGTGATGCATATTGAATCAACAATCAATTGCGAGAAATCGTTGTGAAGGCCCAAACAGATTCTTTGACGTGGACTTAAAGTGATGAACAATGTCACAAGCCATATGAACAATGTCACCAGCCATATGAACAATGTCACCAGCCATATGAACAATGTCACAAGCCATATGAACAATGTCACCAGCCATTTGAACAATGTCACGAGCCATATGAACAATGTCACCAGCCATATGAACAATGTCACCAGCCATATGAACAATGTCACAAGCCCTATGAACAATGTCACAAGCCCTATGAACAATGTCACAAGCCATATGATTGATTGGATAACTTTGCAGTAAAGCTAGTGATAAAAGTTACTGAACATGGCTTTCTGCTGATGCACTTTAGCATTTAAAAGATTGTCATAATGAATTTTTTTGTGTTAAATTAAACATGTAGGTATACATGTTTCAGTAGTAATGTTTCACTATTATTCCTTTTTTCAATAGTATTATACTCGTTTGATTACAAATGACGTTAAATCTGTACTGATGTTATTGGCCATTGATTTCAGTTAAAAAACAAAAAGTAAGGCCATGAATAGTGGTAAGTTCGTTACTTGCAAAAGTAACTATACATTTCTAGCTATCTGTAGACAAAAAATTAAAATGTTAAATATATAGAAATAAAAACAAACTTCTTGTTTTTTATTTTTACAATTCACCAAAAACACGCAACATTCGGTTTTATTATCAACTATAATTTTTTTTTTTACAATAAAATGTATTCCTGACATGTTATTTGATGTAAGTGAATACTCTTTGATCACCTTGGATACAATCATCCAATCAAAACTTGAGTTGGGCATAAACAACTTGTTCATTAGTTGCAAATCTCTGATGGTTCCGTTGTCTGCGACATTCTGAATGGTCAATTGTGACATAGACCAGGCCCTCGCTGGACAGATACCTCCCAGTCTGATGGTCACAAATAGACAAAAATGTATACAATATACGTTTGTAACAAATAAAAAAGAGTTGCTTTAAATTTATTTCATTTACATGTAAAAGATCTATAATAAATATCAAAACAACCATTAAAAACAACGTGTTGAATCTTCATTATCAACATTTGTTTGATTAAGTAATCATAAATTTAGTAATCACAGATTTAGTAATCACAGATTTAGTAATCACAGATTTAGTAATCACAGATTTAGTAATCACAGATTTAGTAATCACCGATTTAACATATTGACCTTGGAATACATATCGACCTAGGCCTGAATTTGACCTAGGCCTACTTTGACCTAGGCCTACATTTGACCTGGACCTACATTTGACCTAGGCCTAAATTTGACCTGGACCTACATTTGACCTAGTCCTATATTTGACCTTGGCCTACATTAGACCTAGGTCTACAGTATTATCTCATTTTTTTTTTCGCTGCACTATATTTTGTTAACGTCTACAAATCAAGATAAAGAAACTTACATTGGAAATGATATCACGTGACTTTGGTGGTTGCCAGTTGGTGTAAATTTTATTGTAATCATCTTGAGCTGAAAAAAAAATGTAAAAATAAATATTATAAACTAAATAAACTGTGTCACTTATATCTGTTAAAAGTCACTGTAAACAGAATCTCTTGAAATTTGTTAATCGTTACAAGTTAGTGAGAATATTGATTGGCTGATCAGCAAAGTATTCAACATTAAAAAATAAATTTAGGTGCATCAAAACTCCTATAAAATTTTCACGTTGGTATTTTTCAATTTTATGTCTATTTCTTGAACCATTTTATGTTGATATAATCAATCTTCCATTTCTTGAACCATTTTTTGTTGATATAAGCAATATTCCATTTCTTGAACCATTCCATATGGGTACAGGTAATCGTCTTTCCTATTTATAATAATTGCCGACCCTTGAAATGGAGCACTCCATATCGATCTCAGTTATGGAAATAGCACAGTGTCCATTTGTGTCCACCCTAACATTTTTTGAGTATGTCAAATGAAATCAATGGTCAGTCTTCATTAATATTGTCTGCACCTAGATATCTACTAGATTACTTTTAATTTTCTCTTACTTTCTATTACATTACTTAAGTTGAATCAAACATTACTTAAGTTGAATCAAACATTACCTAAGTTGAATCAAACATTACCTAAGTTGAATCAAACATTGCTTTATTTTGGTGAAATCTTGCGACGGTTTTCCTCAAAATAAAAAGATCTCTTGTTTATGTACAGCCTCAGTTTGTTCTGTTAGCGGCGGTAGATTTAAACAGTTTATGTTGTTTGGTCGTCAGTTTATGTTGTTTGGGCGTCAGTTTATGTTGTTTGGGCGTCACTTTATGTTGTTTGGACGTCACTTTATGTTGTTTGGTCGTCAGTTTATGTAGTTTGGACGTCAGTTTATGTAGTTTGGGCGTCTAATTCGTTTGATCCCGATAGTAAAGTACTCAATCTTGGGATTCTTCTGGGGTCAAAATATATAACATGACCAGAACATTAAATTAGTCTCACAATGATCCTCAGTTCGATACAAATTATGTAACCTATGTCCAGTATTTACTGATTGCTGATTCTGTCCTACCAGCGGAAATTTATAATAGACCAGAGCTGGTAATGTCGCCATTGCACCAATTGTTTGTATGTCTTCAGTACATGGTCCATGCCTCACACCACTGCAATGTAAACAATATTATAGTACAACAATTGTTTGTATGTCTTCAATACATGGTCCATGCCTTACACCACTGCAATGTAAACAATATTATAGTACAACAACTGTTTGTATGCCTTCAGTCCATGGTCCATGCCTCACACCACTGCTATGTAAACAATATTATAGTACAACAATTGTTTGTATGTCTTCAATACATGGTCCATGCCTTACACCACTGCAATGTAAACAATATTATAGTACAACAACTGTTTGTATGTCTTCAGTCCATGGTCCATGCCTCACACCACTGCTATGTAAACAATATTATAGTAGAACAATTGTTTGTATGTCTTCAGTACATGGTCCATGCCTCACACCACTGCTATGTAAACAATATTATAGTAGAACAATTGTTTGTATGTCTTCAGTCCATGGTGCATGCCTCACACCACTGCTATGTAAACAATATTATAGTATAACAATTGTGTGTGTAGTGTTTTCTTCCATGTCCATCTATAAGTCAGATTCACTGATATATATATATATATATATATATATATATATATATATATATATATATTTATGTTGACTTTATTTTTTTTTCGTTAAACACAAACCACGTAACATTTTGCATAAAAAACAACATTTAAGTTGTGACCTGTGTGTGTGCACGTGCATGTGTGTGTTTGTTTATTGAAAGTGAGCGACTAAACATTTAAATGTCTGGGTCTGAGAATAGTTGGGGTTTTTTTATGATGTAAATTCATAACATTATTTTACTTCAGACTGACCTGTATTCGGTATGTATTCTGTATTCGGTATGTATTCTGTATTCTGTATGTTTGACGTCTCATTTCTGTTGTTTCTAAAAAATCTGTACAGACACAGACAAAACAGATTTTATAAAATGGGAACAGAATACAGCTGACACATATTTCACTAGTAATATACGTGACACAGATGAATTTGATCCAGGAAAATGATTACATGACCCAATTAATATTTAATATCCAGAAGTATAACTAGATAATGATAGACTATTTGATGTTTATATAGGCATCGTTTGTTGTACTATTGACTCAATCAATTGTATTTACAATCCGTATTATTATTATTATTGTATTTAAAATATGATAGCGAATTGGGAATTTTGTTCAGAATTAATTTGCTAATGCATAACATGTTGAAGAAAGGGCGCAACCAAACAGAAATGCAGACTAGATACTAAATAAATACATGTTTTTAGTTTAAAAAAATCAAAACGTTATAAATATATACATAAAATATAACTAACTATAAAACATAAAACTATAAAAATTTATTCAACTGTGTACGGATCAAAACATATTTACTCAATATATTCTCCATGATCTCTGGTGGCTGTAAGTCTCTCTGTATATAAAACAAAATGCATATTGTATTAAAACGTAAAATCAAATTTTAAATAAAGTTATGAATGTACCCAGTGATAGAGCCTGACATAAAGTATCATGTAAAATGTCTAAATAAACACATCATGTTTACTTATTTATATCATACATTTTTATTTCGTTTTTTTTTAGAAATCGAGGTGAATTAATTGTTTTTAGTAAAAGTGAAATAAGAAAATAATGGTGATCTGGAATCATTTTCAAATGTTACATCATTTAAGCATAGTTCATAATGTCATTAAATCCTAGTTCATAATGTCATTAAATCCTAGTTCATAATGTCATTAAAGCCTAGTTCATAATGTCATTAAATCCTAATTCATAATGTCATTAAATCCTAGTTCATAATGTCATTAAATCCTAGTTCATACTGTCATTAAATCCTAGTTCATAATGTCCTGACATTGGTGACTTGTACAAGCTACATAACCAATACATTGCTCAACGCTACTAATGGTTCCGTTACAGACAGCTGTCTCGTGATACTAAAGACTATTGATCTGTTCATATTGATAATTGACATGTCATTTAATTCATTTTCCTACAGCTCACTAGTATTTAGAGCATTTTCGAAAAAAAATGCTCTATTGTCCCCGTTTTGTCTGTCTGTCTGTCTGTCTGTCATCACCCTAGATCTCAACAACCATAAGTCCTAGACCCATGATGTATATATCATTTTGTAGGTCTTGGCCTGCCAAGAAATGCCTTTTTTCCATTTCGCGATCTGACCTCTCAGGGCCGTAAAAGGGGCCTTAGTACCGTTTTTTACGATATAAGCTATATTAATAAAGGAGCGCTATATCTCAGCAACTATAAGTCCTAGACCCATGATGTATATATCATTTTGTAGGTCCTGGCCTGCCATGTGTACATCAAAAGTTCATTTCGCGATATGACCTCTGAGGGCCGGGCTTCAGGGCTCCTAAGGGAGTACCGTTTTTTACTATATAAGCTATATTAATAAAGGAGCGCTATATCTCAACAACTATAAGTCCTAGACCCATGATGTATAAATCATTTTGTAGGTCTTGGCCTGCCATGTGTACATCAAAAGTTCATTTTGCGATAGGACCTCTGAGGGCCGGGCTTCAGGGCTCCTAAGGGGCTTATATATTATATATACACCTTGTACGTTCAATAACCCATTCATTTGGTGCGAAATACTGCAGCACGTAGTTTCACCAAGATTTATTAAGAAACTCATCAAATGAAATAGTAAGCTTGTGTTCAGAGTTTAATTGAAAGTATCAGAGCTATGCAACAATTGACGGAGTTTTCGGACGATTAAATGACTATAATTTAGAATGTTTTCAATTATGAGTCCTATTTCAGTAACCACAAACCACTTGTAGTTAGATTTAAGAGGAAATAATTTTTTTTCAAATATAAAGAAACATCTTTATAATTTTTTTTTACAGATATATGCATTACACAATTGAATTTATAAACATTTCCAAAATTTACAAATATTTACTGAAAGCTAACAAACGTACTGATACATAAGACGAAAATGCGCTAACACGTCCTGTGTCCAGAATGGAACAGGCTTAATTGCTTGTTTTAATTAGTCTCTATAATATTGAGATGTTATCTCTAAAATTCTTTACTCCATCAACAGGAAGGATTTTGTAAAGTCGCGTGGCCTAGAATCCAATGGCAACGCGAGACTTAGTATATAAATACATAACGTTCACACTTTCATAACTCATTTCAGTTACACATGTACACCTGGTGTCTTTACCTTGCATACGATACTAGCTTGATGTGTCCAACTAGGAAATTAGTTCAAGTCATTCATGATAATTTTGTGTTAAATACCCGGTATTGAAAGATATATAATTGTATTACATTATTATTTTATTAAACTAACTATGTCGAAGAAATTCTAATAATTTTACCGTAATAAATTTAATTTCTTATATGGTTTTCTTGATCATGATAGTATAATAAACCATTTTTTTTTCAGTGTTGAGGAGGTGCATAGTTCATTTTCCGACTGGTAGGGCCCTAATTCATGGGCGGGGGTCGGGGGTGGGGGAAGTATCCGAGTAAACCATTACTTACTTTTTACTGTCAACTTAATTTTGATCAAAACGACTGCCATTAAGATAAGTAGAGCCGCCAGTAAAATGGCTACAGTCAGTATTAGGACGAGTTGACCGCTACTGTCAGGAGTTTTACTGTATTGAGGACCAGGTCTGTGACCTGTGGAGAGAGTTGTGTTTTTAATTGACAAATTAAAAGCGAAATACAAACAATAAAATACTTATTGAATTAAGATATTAGTTAAAGTTGGCTACTATTGATTCAAAGATTGTTAAAAAAGAAATATAATCAATGGGCAACATACCTGTTCATTCTAGTTAAATCTGTTCATTCTAGCTAAATCTGTTCATACATTTACATGTTACTAATCTGTAAATCTTGCCGTTACTAATTAGGCAACTTATTTGTGATTTGAATATTTTTGTTCATTTTTTCCCAGAGCCACATGACCTCAAATAGTATTTCTCTGATTATTTTACTACAACATTTATTGTATAATTTATAGTCATTCATTCATTTATTATTTGAGTAAAATGAAGAATTTCTCTAAATGTAATGAATGATGTCATTATGTGAATATTTAAAATAGAATTATAAAAACTCTCTAAATATCGAATATTATTTTGTAAAGTTTAAGACCATGAAATAAACAATGAATCATTTGAATATGTTTAGTGTATAACTTTTATTTACAAACCTGTACTATGGTGAATTGTTGTATTACACTCTTTCCTTTCAGTACCAGTGCTGTTGAGACACACAAACTGTAGTGTGTACATTGTATCTTCTTGTACATCTATACAAGTTACATGATCTTTTTTCTGAAGAAATGTTTCATTGTGTACAACTGTAGTGTTAACTGTGACCAGGAGATGGACATCTGTACACGAATTGTTCCAGGCTATATAGATCTTATTAAAACCGACAGGAGTAATCGTTGCTTGAATGAGACATCTATCTGAATACAAGAGTTCGCAAGTCATTAATTCTCTCTGTGTATAATGGTTTCTAATATAAAAATATGCAGAGCCGTATCAAGGTATTTTAAATCCTGTACGAGCTACATTTGTTCGCGCACTTCCCCTAATAGGAAAAGTGTAAAAGTATTTAAAAGCAATCTTTCGGCGCCCTTCTTAGCTCAGTGCAACCCACAGTACCCTTCTTAGCTCAGTGCAACCCACAGTACCCTTCTTAGCTCAGTGCAACCCACAGTACCCTTCTTAGCTCAGTGCAACCCACAGTACCCTTCTTAGCTCAGTGCAACCCACAATACCATTCTTACCCTACACATTCAAACACACAAATTAGATATTGCACATTCAAAAACACAAATTAGATATTGCACATTCAAACACACAAATTAGATATTGCACATTCAAACATACAAATTAAATATTGCACATTCAAACACACAAATTGGATAATGCACATTACAACACACAAAGTAGATATTGTACATTCAACACACAAATTAGATATTGCACATTCAAACACACAAATTGGATAATGCACATTCAAACACACAAATTAGATATTGCACATTAAACACACAAATTAGATATTGCACATTCAAACACACAAATCAAATATTGCACATTCACAAACACACAAAGTAGATATTGCACATTCAAACACACAAAGTAGATATTGCACATTCAAACACACAAATTAGATATTGCAATTCAAACACACAAATTAGATATTGCACATTCAAACACACAAAGTAGATATTGCACATTCAGACACACAAATTAGATATTGCACATTCAAACACACAAATTAGATATTGCACATTCAAACACACAAAGTAGATATTGAACATTCAAACACACAAAGTAGATATTACACATTATAACACAGAAATTAGATATTGCACATTCAAACACACAAATTAGATATTGCACATTCAAACACACAAATTATATATTGCACATTCAAACACACAAAGTAGATATTGCACATTCAAACACACAAATTATATATTGCACATTCAAACACACAAATTAGATATTGCACATTCAAACACACAAATTAGATAATGCACATTCAAACACACAAAGTAGATATTGCACATTCAACACACAAATTAGATATTGCACATTCAAACACACAAACTAGATATTGCACATTCAAACACACAAATTAAATATTGCACATTAAAACACAAAAATTAGATATTGCACATTCAAACGCACAAATTAGATATTGCACATTCAAACACACAAAGTAAATATTGCACATTCAAACACACAAATTAGATATTGCACATTCAAACACACAAATTAAATATTGCACTTTCAAACACACAAATTAGATATTGCACATTCAAACACACAAATTAAATATTGCACATTCAAACACACAAAGTAGAATTGCATATTCAACACACAAATTAGATATTGCACATTCAAACACACAAATTAGATATTGCACATTCAAACACACAATTTAGATATTGCACATTCAAACACACAAAGTAGATATTGAACATTCAAACACACAAATTAGATATTGCACATTATAACACACAAATTAGATATTGCACATTATAACACACAAATTAGATATTGCACATTGAAACACACAAATTAGGTATTGCACATTCAAACACACAAATTATATATTGCACATTCAAACACACAAATTAGATATTGCACATTCAAACACACAAATTAGATAATGCACATTCAAACACACAAAGTAGATATTGCACATTCAACACACAAATTAGATATTGCACATTCAAACACACAAATTATATATTGCACATTCAAACACACAAATTAGATATTGCACATTCAAACACACAAATTAGATAATGCACATTCAAACACACAAAGTAGATATTGCACATTCAACACACAAATTAGATATTGCACATTCAAACACAAAAACTAGATATTGCACATTCAAACACACAAATTAAATATTGCACATTAAAACACAAAAATTAGATATTGCACATTCAAACGCACAAATTAGATATTGCACATTCAAACACACAAAGTAGATATTCCACATTCAAACACACAAAGTAGATATTGCACATTCAAACACACAAATTAGATATTGCACATTCAAACACACAAATTAAATATTGCACTTTCAAACACACAAATTAGATATTGCACATTCAAACACACAAATTAAATATTGCACATTCAAACACACAAAGTAGAATTGCATATTCAACACACAAATTAGATATTGCACATTCAAACACACAAATTAGATATTGCACATTCAAACACACAATTTAGATATTGCACATTCAAACACACAAAGTAGATATTGAACATTCAAACACACAAATTAGATATTGCACATTATAACACACAAATTAGATATTGCACATTATAACACACAAATTAGATATTGCACATTGAAACACACAAATTAGATATTGCACATTCAAACACACAAATTATATATTGCACATTCAAACACACAAATTAGATATTGCACATTCAAACACACAAATTAGATAATGCACATTCAAACACACAAAGTAGATATTGCACATTCAACACACAAATTAGATATTGCACATTCAAACACACAAATTATATATTGCACATTCAAACACACAAATTAGATATTGCACATTCAAACACACAAATTAGATAATGCACATTCAAACACACAAAGTAGATATTGCACATTCAACACACAAATTAGATATTGCACATTCAAACGCACAAATTAGATATTGCACATTCAAACACACAAAGTAGATATTGCACATTCAAATACACAAATTAGATATTGCACATTCAAACACACAAATTAAATATTGCACTTTCAAACACACAAATTAGATATTGCACATTCAAACACACAAATTAAATATTGCACATTCAAACACACAAAGTAGAATTGCATATTCAACACACAAATTAGATATTGCACATTCAAACACACAAATTAGATATTGCACATTCAAACACACAATTTAGATATTGCACATTCAAACACACAAATTAGATATTGAACATTCAAACACACAAATTAGATATTGCACATTATAACACACAAATTAGATATTGCACATTATAACACACAAATTAGATATTGCACATTGAAACACACAAATTAGATATTGCACATTCAAACACACAAAGTAGATATTGCACATTCAAACACACAAAGTAGATATTGCACATTCAAACACACAAATTAGATATTGCACATTCAAACACACAAAGTAGATATTGCACATTTAAACACACAAAGAAGATATTGCACATTTAAACACACAAAGTAGATACTGCAATTTAAACACACAAAGTAGATATTGCACATTCAAACACACAAAGTAGAATTGCACATTCAAACACAAGAAGTAGATATTGCACATTCAAACACAAAAATTAGATAATGCACATTCAAACACACAAAAGAGATATTGCACATTCAAATACACAAAGTAGATATTGCACATTCAAACACACAAATTAGATGTTGCACATTCAAACACACAAATTAAATATTGCACATTCAAACACTCAAATTAAATATTGCACATTCAAACACACAAATTAGATATTGCACAATCAAACACACAAAGTAGATATTGCACATTCAAACACACAAATTATATATTGCACATTCAAACACACAAATTAGATATAGCACTAACGCAAATACGACATGAAATGCCTCCAACAATTTACTGACTGTCATGACGCTATGAGCGCTGCCTTACTGTCTACTTTTACGATGCTTTGGGGCAAGTATCGTTGACGGAGTGTACTATGTGGAGCCTTTAACGAATGTCATAGACGTAGTGTTCAATGCTGTTAGGGAGAAAAATAATCCACAATCTAGCACTGATCTAGTATGATGTACTTAATAACATGAACAGAAGCACTGATCTAGTATGATGTAATTAAACAGAAGCACTGATATAGTATGATGTAATTAAACAGAAGCACTGATCTAGTATGATGTAATTAAACAGAAGCACTGATCTAGTATGATGTGATTAAACAGAAGCACTGATCTAGTATAATGTACTTAATATCATTAACAGAAGCACTGATCTAGTATGATGTAATTAAACAGAAGCACTGATCTAGTATGATGTAATTAAACAGAATCACTGATCTAGTATGATGTAATTAAACAGAAGCACTGATCTAGTATGTTGTAATTAAACAGAAGCACTGATCTAGTATGATGTAATTAAACAGAAGCACTGATCTAGTATGATGTAATTAAACAGAAGCACTGATCTAGTATGATGTAACTGAATAGAAACACTGATATTGTATGATGTAATTAAACAGAAGCACTGATCTAGTATGATGTACTTAATAACATGAACAGAAGCACTGATCTAGTATGATGTACTTAAACATGAACAGAAGCACTGATCTAGTATGATGTACTTAATAACATGAACAGAAGCACTGATCTAGTATGATGTAATTAAACAGAAGCACTGATCTAGTATGATGTAATTAAATAGAAGCACTGATATAGTATGATGTACTTAATAACATGAACAGAAGCACTGATCTAGTATGATGTAATTAAACACAAGCACTGATCTAGTATGATGTAATTAAACAGAAGCACTGATCTAGTATGATGTAATTAAACAGAAGCACTGATCTAGTATGATGTACTTAATAACATGAACAGAAGCACTGATCTAGTATGATGTACTTAATAACATGAACAGAAGCACTGATCTAGTATGATGTAATTAAACAGAAGCACTGATCTAGTAAGATGTAATTAAATAGAAGCACTGATATAGTATGATGTACTTAATAACATGAACAGAAGCACTGATCTAGTATGATGTAATTAAACAGAAGCACTGATCTAGTATGATGTAATTAAACAGAAGCACTGATCTAGTATAATGTAATTGAATAGAAGCACTGATCTAGTATGATGTAATTAAACAGAAGCAATGATCTAGTATGATGTAATTAAACAAAAACACTGATCTAGTATGATGTACTTAATAACATGAACAGAAGCACTGATCTATTATGATGTAATTAAACAGAAGCACTGATATAGTATGATGTACTTAATAACATGAACAGAAGCACTGATCTAATATGATGTAATTAAACAGAAGCACTGATCTAGTATGATGTAATTAAACAGAAGCACTGATCTAGTATGATGTAATTAAACAGAAGCACTGATCTAGTATGATGTACTTAATAACATGAACAGAAGCACTGATCTAGTATGATGTACTTAATAACATGAACAGAAGCACTGATCTAGTATGATGTAATTAAACAGAAGCACTGATCTAGTATGATGTAATTAAATAGAAGCACTGATATAGTATGATGTACTTAATAACATGAACAGAAGCACTGATCTATTATGATGTAATTAAACAGAAGAACTGATATAGTATGATGTACTTAATAACATGAACAGAAGCACTGATCTAGTATGATGTAATTAAACAGAAGCACTGATATAGTATGATGTACTTAATAACATGAACAGAAGCACTGATCTAGTATGATGTAATTAAACAGAAGCACTGATCTAGTATGATGTAATTAAACAGAAGCACTCATCTAGTATGATGTAATTAAACAGAAGTACTGATCTAGTATGATGTAATTAAACAGAAGCACTGATCTAGTATGATGTAATTAAACAGAAGCACTGATCTAGTATGATGTAATTAAACAGAAGCACTGATCTAGTATGTTGTAATTAAACAGAAGCACTTATCTAGTATGATGTAATTAAACAGAATCACTGATCTAGTATGATGTACTTAATAACATGAACAGAAGCACTGATCTAGTATGATGTACTTAATAACATGAACAGAAGCACTGATCTAGTATGATGTAATTAAACAGAAGCACTGATCTAGTATGATGTAATTAAATAGAAGCACTGATATAGTATGATGTACTTAATAACATGAACAGAAGCACTGATCTAGTATGATGTAATTAAACACAAGCACTGATCTAGTATGATGTAATTAAACAGAAGCACTGATCTAGTATGATGTAATTAAACAGAAGCACTGATCTAGTATAATGTAATTGAATAGAAGCACTGATCTATTATGATGTAATTAAACAGAAGCACTGATCTAGTATGATGTAATTAAACCAAAACACTGATCTAGTATGATGTACTTAATAACATGAACAGAAGCACTGATCTAGTATGATGTAATTAAACACAAGCACTGATCTAGTATAATGTACTTAATATCATTAACAGAAGCACTGATCTAGTATGATGTAATTAAACAGAAGCACTGATCTAGTATGATGTAATTAAACACAAGCACTGATCAGGTATGATGTAATTAAACAGAAGCACTGATCTAGTATGATGTAATTAAACAGAAGCACTGATCTAGTATGATGTAATTAAACAGAAGCACTGATCTAGTATGATGTAATTAAACAGAAGCACTGATCTAGTATGATGTAACTGAATAGAAGCACTGATATTGTATGATGTAATTAAACAGAAGCACTGATCTAGTATGATGTAATTAAACAGAAGCACTGATCTAGTATGATTTACTTAAACATGAACAGAAGCACTGATCTAGTATGATGTACTTAATAACATGAACAGAAGCTCTGATCTAGTATGATGTAATTAAACAGAATCACTGATCTAGTATGATGTAATTAAACAGAAGCACTGATCTAGTATGTTGTAATTAAACAGAAGCACTGATCTAGTATGATGTAATTAAACAGAAGCACTGATCTAGTATGATGTAATTAAACAGAAGCACTGATCTAGTATGATGTAACTGAATAGAAGCACTGATATTGTATGATGTAATTAAACAGAAATACTGATCTAGTATGATGTAATTAAACAGAAGCACTGATCTAGTATGATGTACTTAAACATGAAAAGAAGCACTGATCTAGTATGATGTACTTAATAACATGAACAGAAGCTCTGATCTAGTATGATGTAATTAAACAGAATCACTGATCTAGTATGATGTAATTAAACAGAAGCACTGATCTAGTATGTTGTAATTAAACAGAAGCACTGATCTAGTATGATGTAATTAAACAGAAGCACTGATCTAGTATGATGTAATTAAACAGAAGCACTGATCTAGTATGATGTAACTGAATAGAAGCACTGATATTGTATGATGTAATTAAACAGAAGCACTGATCTAGTATGATGTACTTAATAACATGAACAGAAGCACTGATCTAGTATGATGTACTTAAACATGAACAGAAGCACTGATCTAGTATGATGTACTTAATAACATGAACAGAAGCACTGATCTAGTATGATGTAATTAAACAGAAGCACTGATCTAGTATGATGTAATTAAATAGAAGCACTGATATAGTATGATGTACTTAATAACATGAACAGAAGCACTGATCTAGTATGATGTAATTAAACACAAGCACTGATCTAGTATGATGTAATTAAACAGAAGCACTGATCTAGTATGATGTAATTAAACAGAAGCACTGATCTAGTATGATGTACTTAATAACATGAACAGAAGCACTGATCTAGTATGATGTACTTAATAACATGAACAGAAGCACTGATCTAGTATGATGTAATTAAACAGAAGCACTGATCTAGTAAGATGTAATTAAATAGAAGCACTGATATAGTATGATGTACTTAATAACATGAACAGAAGCACTGATCTAGTATGATGTAATTAAACAGAAGCACTGATCTAGTATAATGTAATTGAATAGAAGCACTGATCTAGTATGAAGTAATTAAACAAAAACACTGATCTAGTATGATGTACTTAATAACATGAACAGAAGCACTGATCTATTATGATGTAATTAAACAGAAGCACTGATATAGTATGATGTACTTAATAACATGAACAGAAGCACTGATCTAATATGATGTAATTAAACAGAAGCACTGATCTAGTATGATGTAATTAAACAGAAGCACTGATCTAGTATGATGTAATTAAACAGAAGCACTGATCTAGTATGATGTACTTAATAACATGAACAGAAGCACTGATCTAGTATGATGTACTTAATAACATGAACAGAAGCACTGATCTAGTATGATGTAATTAAACAGAAGCACTGATCTAGTATGATGTAATTAAATAGAAGCACTGATATAGTATGATGTACTTAATAACATGAACAGAAGCACTGATCTAGTATGATGTAATTAAACAGAAGCACTGATCTAGTATAATGTAATTGAATAGAAGCACTGATCTATTATGATGTAATTAAACAGAAGCACTGATCTAGTATGATGTAATTAAACAAAAACACTGATCTAGTATGATGTACTTAATAACATGAACAGAAGCACTGATCTATTATGATGTAATTAAACAGAAGAACTGATATAGTATGATGTACTTAATAACATGAACAGAAGCACTGATCTAGTATGATGTAATTAAACAGAAGCACTGATCTAGTATGATGTAATTAAACAGAAGCACTGATCTAGTATGATGTAATTAAACAGAAGTACTGATCTAGTATGATGTAATTAAACAGAAGCACTGATTTAGTATGATGTAATTAAACAGAAGCACTGATCTAGTATGATGTAATTAAACAGAAGCACTGATCTAGTATGTTGTAATTAAACAGAAGCACTTATCTAGTATGATGTAATTAAACAGAAGCACTGATCTAGTATGATGTACTTAATAACATGAACAGAAGCACTGATCTAGTATGATGTACTTAATAACATGAACAGAAGCACTGATCTAGTATGATGTAATTAAACAGAAGCACTGATCTAGTATGATGTAATTAAATAGAAGCACTGATATAGTATGATGTACTTAATAACATGAACAGAAGCACTGATCTAGTATGATGTAATTAAACACAAGCACTGATCTAGTATGATGTAATTAAACAGAAGCACTGATCTAGTATGATAAAATTAAACAGAAGCACTGATCTAGTATAATGTAATTAAATAGAAGCACTGATCTATTATGATGTAATTAAACAGAAGCACTGATCTAGTATGATGTAATTAAACCAAAACACTGATCTAGTATGATGTACTTAATAACATGAACAGAAGCACTGATCTAGTATGATGTAACTGAATAGAAGCACTGATATTGTATGATGTAATTAAACAGAAGCACTGATCTAGTATGATGTACTTAATAACATGAACAGAAGCACTGATCTAGTATGATGTACTTAAACATGAACAGAAGCACTGATCTAGTATGATGTACTTAATAACATGAACAGAAGCACTGATCTAGTATGATGTAATTAAACAGAAGCACTGATCTAGTATGATGTAATTAAATAGAAGCACTGATATAGTATGATGTACTTAATAACATGAACAGAAGCACTGATCTAGTATGATGTAATTAAACACAAGCACTGATCTAGTATGATGTAATTAAACAGAAGCACTGATCTAGTATGATGTAATTAAACAGAAGCACTGATCTAGTATGATGTACTTAATAACATGAACAGAAGCACTGATCTAGTATGATGTACTTAATAACATGAACAGAAGCACTGATCTAGTATGATGTAATTAAACAGAAGCACTGATCTAGTAAGATGTAATTAAATAGAAGCACTGATATAGTATGATGTACTTAATAACATGAACAGAAGCACTGATCTAGTATGATGTAATTAAACACAAGCACTGATCTAGTATGATGTAATTAAACAGAAGCACTGATCTAGTATGATGTAATTAAACAGAAGCACTGATCTAGTATAATGTAATTGAATAGAAGCACTGATCTAGTATGATGTAATTAAACAGAAGCACTGATCTAGTATGATGTAATTAAACAAAAACACTGATCTAGTATGATGTACTTAATAACATGAACAGAAGCACTGATCTATTATGATGTAATTAAACAGAAGCACTGATCTAGTATGATGTACTTAATAACATGAACAGAAGCACTGATCTAGTATGATGTACTTAATAACATGAACAGAAGCACTGATCTAGTATGATGTAATTAAACAGAAGCACTGATCTAGTATGATGTAATTAAATAGAAGCACTGATATAGTATGATGTACTTAATAACATGAACAGAAGCACTGATCTAGTATGATGTAATTAGACACAAGCACTGATCTAGTATGATGTAATTAAACAGAAGCACTGATCTAGTATGATGTAATTAAACAGAAGCACTGATCTAGTATAATGTAATTGAATAGAAGCACTGATCTATTATGATGTAATTAAACAGAAGCACTGATCTAGTATGATGTAATTAAACAAAAACACTGATCTAGTATGATGTACTTAATAACATGAACAGAAGCACTGATCTATTATGATGTAATTAAACAGAAGAACTGATATAGTATGATGTACTTAATAACATGAACAGAAGCACTGATCTAGTATGATGTAATTAAACAGAAGCACTGATATAGTATGATGTACTTAATAACATGAACAGAAGCACTGATCTAGTATGATGTAATTAAACAGAAGCACTGATCTAGTATGATGTAATTAAACAGAAGCACTGATCTAGTATGATGTAATTAAACAGAAGCACTGATCTAGTATAATGTAATTGAATAGAAGCACTGATCTATTATGATGTAATTAAACAGAAGCACTGATCTAGTATGATGTAATTAAACAAAAACACTGATCTAGTATGATGTACTTAATAACATGAACAGAAGCACTGATCTATTATGATGTAATTAAACAGAAGAACTGATATAGTATGATGTACTTAATAACATGAACAGAAGCACTGATCTAGTATGATGTAATTAAACAGAAGCACTGATATAGTATGATGTACTTAATAACATGAACAGAAGCACTGATCTAGTATGATGTAATTAAACAGAAGCACTGATCTAGTATGATGTAATTAAACAGAAGCACTGATCTAGTATGATGTAATTAAACAGAAGTACTGATCTAGTATGATGTAATTAAACAGAAGCACTGATCTAGTATGATGTAATTGAATAGAAGCACTGATCTAGTATGATGTACTTAATAACATGAACAGAAGCACTGATCTAGTATGATGTACTTAATAACATGAACAGAAGCACTGATCTAGTATGATGTAATTAAACAGAAGCACTGATCTAGTATGATGTAATTAAATAGAAGCACTGATCTAGTATGATGTACTTAATAACATGAACAGAAGCACTGATCTAGTATGATGTAATTAAACACAAGCACTGATCTAGTATGATGTAATTAAACAGAAGCACTGATCTAGTATGATGTAATTAAACAGAAGCACTGATCTAGTATAATGTAATTGAATAGAAGCACTGATCTATTATGATGTAATTAAACAAAAGCACTGATCTAGTATGATGTAATTAAACCAAAACACTGATCTAGTATGATGTACTTAATAACATGAACAGAAGCACTGATCTAGTATGATGTAATTAAACACAAGCACTGATCTAGTATAATGTACTTAATATCATTAACAGAAGCACTGATCTAGTATGATGTAATTAAACAGAAGCACTGATCTAGTATGATGTAATTAAACACAAGCACTGATCAGGTATGATGTAATTAAACAGAAGCACTGATCTAGTATGATGTAATTAAACAGAAGCACTGATCTAGTATGATGTAATTAAACAGAAGCACTGATCTAGTATGATGTAATTAAACAGAAGCACTGATCTAGTATGATGTAACTGAATAGAAGCACTGATATTGTATGATGTAATTAAACAGAAGCACTGATCTAGTATGATGTAATTAAACAGAAGCACTGATCTAGTATGATGTACTTAAACATGAACAGAAGCACTGATCTAGTATGATGTACTTAATAACATGAACAGAAGCTCTGATCTAGTATGATGTAATTAAACAGAATCACTGATCTAGTATGATGTAATTAAACAGAAGCACTGATCTAGTATGTTGTAATTAAACAGAAGCACTGATCTAGTATGATGTAATTAAACAGAAGCACTGATCTAGTATGATGTAATTAAACAGAAGCACTGATCTAGTATGATGTAACTGAATAGAAGCACTGATATTGTATGATGTAATTAAACAGAAATACTGATCTAGTATGATGTAATTAAACAGAAGCACTGATCTAGTATGATGTACTTAAACATGAACAGAAGCACTGATCTAGTATGATGTACTTAATAACATGAACAGAAGCTCTGATCTAGTATGATGTAATTAAACAGAATCACTGATCTAGTATGATGTAATTAAACAGAAGCACTGATCTAGTATGTTGTAATTAAACAGAAGCACTGATCTAGTATGATGTAATTAAACAGAAGCACTGATCTAGTATGATGTAATTAAACAGAAGCACTGATCTAGTATGATGTAACTGAATAGAAGCACTGATATTGTATGATGTAATTAAACAGAAGCACTGATCTAATATGATGTACTTAATAACATGAACAGAAGCACTGATCTAGTATGATGTACTTAAACATGAACAGAAGCACTGATCTAGTATGATGTACTTAATAACATGAACAGAAGCACTGATCTAGTATGATGTAATTAAACAGAAGCACTGATCTAGTATGATGTAATTAAATAGAAGCACTGATATAGTATGATGTACTTAATAACATGAACAGAAGCACTGATCTAGTATGATGTAATTAAACACAAGCACTGATCTAGTATGATGTAATTAAACAGAAGCACTGATCTAGTATGATGTAATTAAACAGAAGCACTGATCTAGTATGATGTACTTAATAACATGAACAGAAGCACTGATCTAGTATGATGTACTTAATAACATGAACAGAAGCACTGATCTAGTATGATGTAATTAAACAGAAGCACTGATCTAGTAAGATGTAATTAAATAGAAGCACTGATATAGTATGATGTACTTAATAACATGAACAGAAGCACTGATCTAGTATGATGTAATTAAACAGAAGCACTGATCTAGTATAATGTAATTGAATAGAAGCACTGATCTAGTATGAAGTAATTAAACAAAAACACTGATCTAGTATGATGTACTTAATAACATGAACAGAAGCACTGATCTATTATGATGTAATTAAACAGAAGCACTGATCTAGTATGATGTACTTAATAACATGAACAGAAGCACTGATCTAATATGATGTAATTAAACAGAAGCACTGATCTAGTATGATGTAATTAAACAGAAGCACTGATCTAGTATGATGTAATTAAACAGAAGCACTGATCTAGTATGATGTACTTAATAACATGAACAGAAGCACTGATCTAGTATGATGTACTTAATAACATGAACAGAAGCACTGATCTAGTATGATGTAATTAAACAGAAGCACTGATCTAGTATGATGTAATTAAACAAAAACACTGATCTAGTATGATGTACTTAATAACATGAACAGAAGCACTGATCTATTATGATGTAATTAAACAGAAGAACTGATATAGTATGATGTACTTAATAACATGAACAGAAGCACTGATCTAGTATGATGTAATTAAACAGAAGCACTGATCTAGTATGATGTAATTAAACAGAAGCACTGATCTAGTATGATGTAATTAAACAGAAGTACTGATCTAGTATGATGTAATTAAACAGAAGCACTGATTTAGTATGATGTAATTAAACAGAAGCACTGATCTAGTATGATGTAATTAAACAGAAGCACTGATCTAGTATGTTGTAATTAAACAGAAGCACTTATCTAGTATGATGTAATTAAACAGAAGCACTGATCTAGTATGATGTACTTAATAACATGAACAGAAGCACTGATCATAGTATGATGTACTTAATAACATGAACAGAAGCACTGATCTAGTATGATGTAATTAAACAGAAGCACTGATCTAGTATGATGTAATTAAATAGAAGCACTGATATAGTATGATGTACTTAATAACATGAACAGAAGCACTGATCTAGTATGATGTAATTAAACACAAGCACTGATCTAGTATGATGTAATTAAACAGAAGCACTGATCTAGTATGATAAAATTAAACAGAAGCACTGATCTAGTATAATGTAATTAAATAGAAGCACTGATCTATTATGATGTAATTAAACAGAAGCACTGATCTAGTATGATGTAATTAAACCAAAACACTGATCTAGTATGATGTACTTAATAACATGAACAGAAGCACTGATCTAGTATGATGTAACTGAATAGAAGCACTGATATTGTATGATGTAATTAAACAGAAGCACTGATCTAGTATGATGTACTTAATAACATGAACAGAAGCACTGATATAGTATGATGTACTTAAACATGAACAGAAGCACTGATCTAGTATGATGTACTTAATAACATGAACAGAAGCACTGATCTAGTATGATGTAATTAAACAGAAGCACTGATCTAGTATGATGTAATTAAATAGAAGCACTGATATAGTATGATGTACTTAATAACATGAACAGAAGCACTGATCTAGTATGATGTAATTAAACACAAGCACTGATCTAGTATGATGTAATTAAACAGAAGCACTGATCTAGTATGATGTAATTAAACAGAAGCACTGATCTAGTATGATGTACTTAATAACATGAACAGAAGCACTGATCTAGTATGATGTACTTAATAACATGAACAGAAGCACTGATCTAGTATGATGTAATTAAACAGAAGCACTGATCTAGTAAGATGTAATTAAATAGAAGCACTGATATAGTATGATGTACTTAATAACATGAACAGAAGCACTGATCTAGTATGATGTAATTAAACACAAGCACTGATCTAGTATGATGTAATTAAACAGAAGCACTGATCTAGTATGATGTAATTAAACAGAAGCACTGATCTAGTATAATGTAATTGAATAGAAGCACTGATCTAGTATGATGTAATTAAACAGAAGCACTGATCTAGTATGATGTAATTAAACAAAAACACTGATCTAGTATGATGTACTTAATAACATGAACAGAAGCACTGATCTATTATGATGTAATTAAACAGAAGCACTGATCTAGTATGATGTACTTAATAACATGAACAGAAGCAGTGATCTAATATGATGTAATTAAACAGAAGCACTGATCTAGTATGATGTAATTAAACAGAAGCACTGATCTAGTATGATGTAATTAAACAGAAGCACTGATCTAGTATGATGTACTTAATAACATGAACAGAAGCACTGATCTAGTATGATGTACTTAATAACATGAACAGAAGCACTGATCTAGTATGATGTAATTAAACAGAAGCACTGATCTAGTATGATGTAATTAAATAGAAGCACTGATATAGTATGATGTACTTAATAACATGAACAGAAGCACTGATCTAGTATGATGTAATTAGACACAAGCACTGATCTAGTATGATGTAATTAAACAGAAGCACTGATCTAGTATGATGTAATTAAACAGAAGCACTGATCTAGTATAATGTAATTGAATAGAAGCACTGATCTATTATGATGTAATTAAACAGAAGCACTGATCTAGTATGATGTAATTAAACAAAAACACTGATCTAGTATGATGTACTTAATAACATGAACAGAAGCACTGATCTATTATGATGTAATTAAACAGAAGAACTGATATAGTATGATGTACTTAATAACATGAACAGAAGCACTGATCTAGTATGATGTAATTAAATAGAAGCACTGATATAGTATGATGTACTTAATAACATGAACAGAAGCACTGATCTAGTATGATGTAATTAGACACAAGCACTGATCTAGTATGATGTAATTAAACAGAAGCACTGATCTAGTATGATGTAATTAAACAGAAGCACTGATCTAGTATAATGTAATTGAATAGAAGCACTGATCTATTATGATGTAATTAAACAGAAGCACTGATCTAGTATGATGTAATTAAACAAAAACACTGATCTAGTATGATGTACTTAATAACATGAACAGAAGCACTGATCTATTATGATGTAATTAAACAGAAGAACTGATATAGTATGATGTACTTAATAACATGAACAGAAGCACTGATCTAGTATGATGTAATTAAACAGAAGCACTGATATAGTATGATGTACTTAATAACATGAACAGAAGCACTGATCTAGTATGATGTAATTAAACAGAAGCACTGATCTAGTATGATGTAATTAAACAGAAGCACTGATCTAGTATGATGTAATTAAACAGAAGTACTGATCTAGTATGATGTAATTAAACAGAAGCACTGATCTAGTATGATGTAATTAAACAGAAGCACTGATCTAGTATGATGTAATTAAACAGAAGCACTGATCTAGTATGTTGTAATTAAACAGAAGCACTTATCTAGTATGATGTAATTAAACAGAAGCACTGATCTAGTATGATGTACTTAATAACATGAACAGAAGCACTGATCTAGTATGATGTAATTAAACACAAGCACTGATCTAGTATGATGTAATTAAACAGAAGCACTGATCTAGTATGATGTAATTAAACAGAAGCACTGATCTAGTATAATGTAATTGAATAGAAGCACTGATCTATTATGATGTAATTAAACAGAAGCACTGATCTAGTATGATGTAATTAAACCAAAACACTGATCTAGTATGATGTACTTAATAACATGAACAGAAGCACTGATCTAGTATGATGTAATTAAACACAAGCACTGATCTAGTATAATGTACTTAATATCATTAACAGAAGCACTGATCTAGTATGATGTAATTAAACAGAAGCACTGATCTAGTATGATGTAATTAAACACAAGCACTGATCAGGTATGATGTAATTAAACAGAAGCACTGATCTAGTATGATGTAATTAAACAGAAGCACTGATCTAGTATGATGTAATTAAACAGAAGCACTGATCTAGTATGATGTAATTAAACAGAAGCACTGATCTAGTATGATGTAACTGAATAGAAGCACTGATATTGTATGATGTAATTAAACAGAAGCACTGATCTAGTATGATGTAATTAAACAGAAGCACTGATCTAGTATGATGTACTTAAACATGAACAGAAGCACTGATCTAGTATGATGTACTTAATAACATGAACAGAAGCTCTGATCTAGTATGATGTAATTAAACAGAATCACTGATCTAGTATGATGTAATTAAACAGAAGCACTGATCTAGTATGTTGTAATTAAACAGAAGCACTGATCTAGTATGATGTAATTAAACAGAAGCACTGATCTAGTATGATGTAATTAAACAGAAGCACTGATCTAGTATGATGTAACTGAATAGAAGCACTGATATTGTATGATGTAATTAAACAGAAATACTGATCTAGTATGATGTAATTAAACAGAAGCACTGATCTAGTATGATGTACTTAAACATGAACAGAAGCACTGATCTAGTATGATGTACTTAATAACATGAACAGAAGCTCTGATCTAGTATGATGTAATTAAACAGAATCACTGATCTAGTATGATGTAATTAAACAGAAGCACTGATCTAGTATGTTGTAATTAAACAGAAGCACTGATCTAGTATGATGTAATTAAACAGAAGCACTGATCTAGTATGATGTAATTAAACAGAAGCACTGATCTAGTATGATGTAACTGAATAGAAGCACTGATATTGTATGATGTAATTAAACAGAAGCACTGATCTAATATGATGTACTTAATAACATGAACAGAAGCACTGATCTAGTATGATGTACTTAAACATGAACAGAAGCACTGATCTAGTATGATGTACTTAATAACATGAACAGAAGCACTGATCTAGTATGATGTAATTAAACAGAAGCACTGATCTAGTATGATGTAATTAAATAGAAGCACTGATATAGTATGATGTACTTAATAACATGAACAGAAGCACTGATCTAGTATGATGTAATTAAACACAAGCACTGATCTAGTATGATGTAATTAAACAGAAGCACTGATCTAGTATGATGTAATTAAACAGAAGCACTGATCTAGTATGATGTACTTAATAACATGAACAGAAGCACTGATCTAGTATGATGTACTTAATAACATGAACAGAAGCACTGATCTAGTATGATGTAATTAAACAGAAGCACTGATCTAGTAAGATGTAATTAAATAGAAGCACTGATATAGTATGATGTACTTAATAACATGAACAGAAGCACTGATCTAGTATGATGTAATTAAACAGAAGCACTGATCTAGTATAATGTAATTGAATAGAAGCACTGATCTAGTATGAAGTAATTAAACAAAAACACTGATCTAGTATGATGTACTTAATAACATGAACAGAAGCACTGATCTATTATGATGTACTTAAACAGAAGCACTGATCTAGTATGATGTACTTAATAACATGAACAGAAGCACTGATCTAATATGATGTAATTAAACAGAAGCACTGATCTAGTATGATGTAATTAAAAAGAAGCACTGATCTAGTATGATGTAATTAAACAGAAGCACTGATCTAGTATGATGTACTTAATAACATGAACAGAAGCACTGATCTAGTATGATGTACTTAATAACATGAACAGAAGCACTGATCTAGTATGATGTAATTAAACAGAAGCACTGATCTAGTATGATGTAATTAAATAGAAGCACTGATATAGTATGATGTACTTAATAACATGAACAGAAGCACTGATCTAGTATGATGTAATTAGACACAAGCACTGATCTAGTATGATGTAATTAAACAGAAGCACTGATCTAGTATGATGTAATTAAACAGAAGCACTGATCTAGTATAATGTAATTGAATAGAAGCACTGATCTATTATGATGTAATTAAACAGAAGCACTGATCTAGTATGATGTAATTAAACAAAAACACTGATCTAGTATGATGTACTTAATAACATGAACAGAAGCACTGATCTATTATGATGTAATTAAACAGAAGAACTGATATAGTATGATGTACTTAATAACATGAACAGAAGCACTGATCTAGTATGATGTAATTAAACAGAAGCACTGATCTAGTATGATGTAATTAAACAGAAGCACTGATCTAGTATGATGTAATTAAACAGAAGTACTGATCTAGTATGATGTAATTAAACAGAAGCACTGATTTAGTATGATGTAATTAAACAGAAGCACTGATCTAGTATGATGTAATTAAACAGAAGCACTGATCTAGTATGTTGTAATTAAACAGAAGCACTTATCTAGTATGATGTAATTAAACAGAAGCACTGATCTAGTATGATGTACTTAATAACATGAACAGAAGCACTGATCTAGTATGATGTACTTAATAACATGAACAGAAGCACTGATCTAGTATGATGTAATTAAACAGAAGCACTGATCTAGTATGATGTAATTAAATAGAAGCACTGATATAGTATGATGTACTTAATAACATGAACAGAAGCACTGATCTAGTATGATGTAATTAAACACAAGCACTGATCTAGGTATGATGTAATTAAACAGAAGCACTGATCTAGTATGATAAAATTAAACAGAAGCACTGATCTAGTATAATGTAATTAAATAGAAGCACTGATCTATTATGATGTAATTAAACAGAAGCACTGATCTAGTATGATGTAATTAAACATAAACACTGATCTAGTATGATGTACTTAATAACATGAACAGAAGCACTGATCTAGTATGATGTAACTGAATAGAAGCACTGATATTGTATGATGTAATTAAACAGAAGCACTGATCTAGTATGATGTACTTAATAACATGAACAGAAGCACTGATCTAGTATGATGTACTTAA
Organism: Bulinus truncatus; assembly: GCA_021962125.1. Classification (NCBI taxonomy): domain Eukaryota; kingdom Metazoa; phylum Mollusca; class Gastropoda; family Planorbidae; genus Bulinus; species Bulinus truncatus. The sequence goes on along the minus strand of JAGDYQ010000272.1, from coordinate 547,599 downwards.
ACATGAACAGAAGCACTGATCTAGTATGATGTACTTAATAACATGAACAGAAGCACTGATCTAGTATGATGTAATTAAACAGAAGCACTGATCTAGTATGATGTAATTAAATAGAAGCACTGATATAGTATGATGTACTTAATAACATGAACAGAAGCACTGATCTAGTATGATGTAATTAAACACAAGCACTGATCTAGTATGATGTAATTAAACAGAAGCACTGATCTAGTATGATGTAATTAAACAGAAGCACTGATCTAGTATGATGTACTTAATAACATGAACAGAAGCACTGATCTAGTATGATGTACTTAATAACATGAACAGAAGCACTGATCTAGTATGATGTAATTAAACAGAAGCACTGATCTAGTAAGATGTAATTAAATAGAAGCACTGATATAGTATGATGTACTTAATAACATGAACAGAAGCACTGATCTAGTATGATGTAATTAAACACAAGCACTGATCTAGTATGATGTAATTAAACAGAAGCACTGATCTAGTATGATGTAATTAAACAGAAGCACTGATCTAGTATAATGTAATTGAATAGAAGCACTGATCTAGTATGATGTAATTAAACAGAAGCAATGATCTAGTATGATGTAATTAAACAAAAACACTGATCTAGTATGATGTACTTAATAACATGAACAGAAGCACTGATCTATTATGATGTAATTAAACAGAAGCACTGATATAGTATGATGTACTTAATAACATGAACAGAAGCACTGATCTAATATGATGTAATTAAACAGAAGCACTGATCTAGTATGATGTAATTAAACAGAAGCACTGATCTAGTATGATGTAATTAAACAGAAGCACTGATCTAGTATGATGTACTTAATAACATGAACAGAAGCACTGATCTAGTATGATGTACTTAATAACATGAACAGAAGCACTGATCTAGTATGATGTAATTAAACAGAAGCACTGATCTAGTATGATGTAATTAAATAGAAGCACTGATATAGTATGATGTACTTAATAACATGAACAGAAGCACTGATCTATTATGATGTAATTAAACAGAAGAACTGATATAGTATGATGTACTTAATAACATGAACAGAAGCACTGATCTAGTATGATGTAATTAAACAGAAGCACTGATATAGTATGATGTACTTAATAACATGAACAGAAGCACTGATCTAGTATGATGTAATTAAACAGAAGCACTGATCTAGTATGATGTAATTAAACAGAAGCACTGATCTAGTATGATGTAATTAAACAGAAGTACTGATCTAGTATGATGTAATTAAACAGAAGCACTGATCTAGTATGATGTAATTAAACAGAAGCACTGATCTAGTATGATGTAATTAAACAGAAGCACTGATCTAGTATGTTGTAATTAAACAGAAGCACTTATCTAGTATGATGTAATTAAACAGAAGCACTGATCTAGTATGATGTACTTAATAACATGAACAGAAGCACTGATCTAGTATGATGTACTTAATAACATGAACAGAAGCACTGATCTAGTATGATGTAATTAAACAGAAGCACTGATCTAGTATGATGTAATTAAATAGAAGCACTGATATAGTATGATGTACTTAATAACATGAACAGAAGCACTGATCTAGTATGATGTAATTAAACACAAGCACTGATCTAGTATGATGTAATTAAACAGAAGCACTGATCTAGTATGATGTAATTAAACAGAAGCACTGATCTAGTATAATGTAATTGAATAGAAGCACTGATCTATTATGATGTAATTAAACAGAAGCACTGATCTAGTATGATGTAATTAAACAAAAACACTGATCTAGTATGATGTACTTAATAACATGAACAGAAGCACTGATCTAGTATGATGTAATTAAACACAAGCACTGATCTAGTATAATGTACTTAATATCATTAACAGAAGCACTGATCTAGTATGATGTAATTAAACAGAAGCACTGATCTAGTATGATGTAATTAAACACAAGCACTGATCAGGTATGATGTAATTAAACAGAAGCACTGATCTAGTATGATGTAATTAAACAGAAGCACTGATCTAGTATGATGTAATTAAACAGAAGCACTGATCTAGTATGATGTAATTAAACAGAAGCACTGATCTAGTATGATGTAACTGAATAGAAGCACTGATATTGTATGATGTAATTAAACAGAAGCACTGATCTAGTATGATGTAATTAAACAGAAGCACTGATCTAGTATGATGTACTTAAACATGAACAGAAGCACTGATCTAGTATGATGTACTTAATAACATGAACAGAAGCACTGATCTAGTATGATGTAATTAAACAGAAGCACTGATCTAGTATGATGTAATTAAATAGAAGCACTGATATAGTATGATGTACTTAATAACATGAGCAGAAGCACTGATCTAGTATGATGTAATTAAACACAAGCACTGATCTAGTATGGTGTACTTAATAACATGAACAGAAGCACTGATCTAGTATAATGTACTTAATAACATGAACAGAAGCACTGATCTATTATGATGTAATTAAACAGAAGCACTGATATAGTATGATGTACTTAATAACATGAACAGAAGCACTGATCTAGTATGATGTAATTAAACAGAAGCACTGATATAGTATGATGTACTTAATAACATGAACAGAAGCACTGATCTAGTATGATGTAATTAAACAGAAGCACTGATCTAGTATGATGTAATTAAACAGAAGCACTGATCTAGTATGATGTAATTAAACAGAAGCACTGATCTAGTATGATGTAATTAAACAGAAGCACTGATCTAGTATGATGTAATTAAACAGAAGCACTGATCTAGTATGATGTAATTAAACAGAAGCACTGATCTAGTATGATGTACTTAATAACATGAACAGAAGCACTGATCTAGTATGATGTACTTAATAACATGAACAGACGCACTGATCTAGTATGATGTAATTAAACAGATGCACTGATCTAGTATGATGTAATTAAATAGAAGCACTGATATAGTATGATGTACTTAATAACATGAACAGAAGCACTGATCTAGTATGATGTAATTAAACACAAGCACTGATCTAGTATGATGTAATTAAACAGAAGCACTGATCTAGTATGATGTAATTAAACAGAAGCACTGATCTAGTATGATGTAATTAAACAAAAACACTGATCTAGTATGATGTACTTAATAACATGAACAGAAGCACTGATCTAGTATGATGTACTTAATAACATGAACAGAAGCACTGATCTATTATGATGTAATTAAACAGAAGCACTGATATAGTATGATGTACTTCCTATTATGAACAGAAGCACTGATCTAGTATGATGTAATTAAACAGAAGCACTGATCTAGTATGATGTAATTAAACAGAAGCACTGATCTAGTATAATGTAATTGAATAGAAGCACTGATCTAGTATGATGTAATTAAACAGAAGCAATGATCTAGTATGATGTAATTAAACAAAAACACTGATCTAGTATGATGTACTTAATAACATGAACAGAAGCACTGATCTATTATGATGTAATTAAACAGAAGCACTGATATAGTATGATGTACTTAATAACATGAACAGAAGCACTGATCTAATATGATGTAATTAAACAGAAGCACTGATCTAGTATGATGTAATTAAACAGAAGCACTGATCTAGTATGATGTAATTAAACAGAAGCACTGATCTAGTATGATGTACTTAATAACATGAACAGAAGCACTGATCTAGTATGATGTACTTAATAACATGAACAGAAGCACTGATCTAGTATGATGTAATTAAACAGAAGCACTGATCTAGTATGATGTAATTAAATAGAAGCACTGATATAGTATGATGTACTTAATAACATGAACAGAAGCACTGATCTATTATGATGTAATTAAACAGAAGAACTGATATAGTATGATGTACTTAATAACATGAACAGAAGCACTGATCTAGTATGATGTAATTAAACAGAAGCACTGATATAGTATGATGTACTTAATAACATGAACAGAAGCACTGATCTAGTATGATGTAATTAAACAGAAGCACTGATCTAGTATGATGTAATTAAACAGAAGCACTGATCTAGTATGATGTAATTAAACAGAAGTACTGATCTAGTATGATGTAATTAAACAGAAGCACTGATCTAGTATGATGTAATTAAGCAGAAGCACTGATCTAGTATGATGTAATTAAACAGAAGCACTGATCTAGTATGTTGTAATTAAACAGAAGCACTTATCTAGTATGATGTAATTAAACAGAAGCACTGATCTAGTATGATGTACTTAATAACATGAACAGAAGCACTGATCTAGTATGATGTACTTAATAACATGAACAGAAGCACTGATCTAGTATGATGTAATTAAACAGAAGCACTGATCTAGTATGATGTAATTAAATAGAAGCACTGATATAGTATGATGTACTTAATAACATGAACAGAAGCACTGATCTAGTATGATGTAATTAAACACAAGCACTGATCTAGTATGATGTAATTAAACAGAAGCACTGATCTAGTATGATGTAATTAAACAGAAGCACTGATCAAGTATAATGTAATTGAATAGAAGCACTGATCTATTATGATGTAATTAAACAGAAGCACTGATCTAGTATGATGTAATTAAACCAAAACACTGATCTAGTATGATGTACTTAATAACATGAACAGAAGCACTGATCTAGTATGATGTAATTAAACACAAGCACTGATCTAGTATGATGTACTTAATATCATTAACAGAAGCACTGATCTAGTATGATGTAATTAAACAGAAGCACTGATCTAGTATGATGTAATTAAACACAAGCACTGATCAGGTATGATGTAATTAAACAGAAGCACTGATCTAGTATGATGTAATTAAACAGAAGCACTGATCTAGTATGATGTAATTAAACAGAAGCACTGATCTAGTATGATGTAATTAAACAGAAGCACTGATCTAGTATGATGTAACTGAATAGAAGCACTGATATTGTATGATGTAATTAAACAGAAGCACTGATCTAGTATGATGTAATTAAACAGAAGCACTGATCTAGTATGATGTACTTAAACATGAACAGAAGCACTGATCTAGTATGATGTACTTAATAACATGAACAGAAGCTCTTTGATCTAGTATGATGTAATTAAACAGAATCACTGATCTAGTATGATGTAATTAAACAGAAGCACTGATCTAGTATGTTGTAATTAAACAGAAGCACTGATCTAGTATGATGTAATTAAACAGAAGCACTGATCTAGTATGATGTAATTAAACAGAAGCACTGATCTAGTATGATGTAACTGAATAGAAGCACTGATATTGTATGATGTAATTAAACAGAAATACTGATCTAGTATGATGTAATTAAACAGAAGCACTGATCTAGTATGATGTACTTAAACATGAACAGAAGCACTGATCTAGTATGATGTACTTAATAACATGAACAGAAGCTCTGATCTAGTATGATGTAATTAAACAGAATCACTGATCTAGTATGATGTAATTAAACAGAAGCACTGATCTAGTATGTTGTAATTAAACAGAAGCACTGATCTAGTATGATGTAATTAAACAGAAGCACTGATCTAGTATGATGTAATTAAACAGAAGCACTGATCTAGTATGATGTAACTGAATAGAAGCACTGATATTGTATGATGTAATTAAACAGAAGCACTGATCTAGTATGATGTACTTAATAACATGAACAGAAGCACTGATCTAGTATGATGTACTTAAACATGAACAGAAGCACTGATCTAGTATGATGTACTTAATAACATGAACAGAAGCACTGATCTAGTATGATGTAATTAAACAGAAGCACTGATCTAGTATGATGTAATTAAATAGAAGCACTGATATAGTATGATGTACTTAATAACATGAACAGAAGCACTGATCTAGTATGATGTAATTAAACACAAGCACTGATCTAGTATGATGTAATTAAACAGAAGCACTGATCTAGTATGATGTAATTAAACAGAAACACTGATCTAGTATGATGTACTTAATAACATGAACAGAAGCACTGATCTAGTATGATGTACTTAATAACATGAACAGAAGCACTGATCTAGTATGATGTAATTAAACAGAAGCACTGATCTAGTAAGATGTAATTAAATAGAAGCACTGATATAGTATGATGTACTTAATAACATGAACAGAAGCACTGATCTAGTATGATGTAATTAAACAGAAGCACTGATCTAGTATAATGTAATTGAATAGAAGCACTGATCTAGTATGAAGTAATTAAACAAAAACACTGATCTAGTATGATGTACTTAATAACATGAACAGAAGCACTGATCTATTATGATGTAATTAAACAGAAGCACTGATATAGTATGATGTACTTAATAACATGAACAGAAGCACTGATCTAATATGATGTAATTAAACAGAAGCACTGATCTAGTATGATGTAATTAAACAGAAGCACTGATCTAGTATGATGTAATTAAACAGAAGCACTGATCTAGTATGATGTACTTAATAACATGAACAGAAGCACTGATCTAGTATGATGTACTTAATAACATGAACAGAAGCACTGATCTAGTATGATGTAATTAAACAGAAGCACTGATCTAGTATGATGTAATTAAATAGAAGCACTGATATAGTATGATGTACTTAATAACATGAACAGAAGCACTGATCTAGTATGATGTAATTAGACACAAGCACTGATCTAGTATGATGTAATTAAACAGAAGCACTGATCTAGTATGATGTAATTAAACAGAAGCACTGATCTAGTATAATGTAATTGAATAGAAGCACTGATCTATTATGATGTAATTAAACAGAAGCACTGATCTAGTATGATGTAATTAAACAAAAACACTGATCTAGTATGATGTACTTAATAACATGAACAGAAGCACTGATCTATTATGATGTAATTAAACAGAAGAACTGATATAGTATGATGTACTTAATAACATGAACAGAAGCACTGATCTAGTATGATGTAATTAAACAGAAGCACTGATCTAGTATGATGTAATTAAACAGAAGCACTGATCTAGTATGATGTAATTAAACAGAAGTACTGATCTAGTATGATGTAATTAAACAGAAGCACTGATTTAGTATGATGTAATTAAACAGAAGCACTGATCTAGTATGATGTAATTAAACAGAAGCACTGATCTAGTATGTTGTAATTAAACAGAAGCACTTATCTAGTATGATGTAATTAAACAGAAGCACTGATCTAGTATGATGTACTTAATAACATGAACAGAAGCACTGATCTAGTATGATGTACTTAATAACATGAACAGAAGCACTGATCTAGTATGATGTAATTAAACAGAAGCACTGATCTAGTATGATGTAATTAAATAGAAGCACTGATATAGTATGATGTACTTAATAACATGAACAGAAGCACTGATCTAGTATGATGTAATTAAACACAAGCACTGATCTAGTATGATGTAATTAAACAGAAGCACTGATCTAGTATGATAAAATTAAACAGAAGCACTGATCTAGTATAATGTAATTAAATAGAAGCACTGATCTATTATGATGTAATTAAACAGAAGCACTGATCTAGTATGATGTAATTAAACCAAAACACTGATCTAGTATGATGTACTTAATAACATGAACAGAAGCACTGATCTAGTATGATGTAACTGAATAGAAGCACTGATATTGTATGATGTAATTAAACAGAAGCACTGATCTAGTATGATGTACTTAATAACATGAACAGAAGCACTGATCTAGTATGATGTACTTAAACATGAACAGAAGCACTGATCTAGTATGATGTACTTAATAACATGAACAGAAGCACTGATCTAGTATGATGTAATTAAACAGAAGCACTGATCTAGTATGATGTAATTAAATAGAAGCACTGATATAGTATGATGTACTTAATAACATGAACAGAAGCACTGATCTAGTATGATGTAATTAAACACAAGCACTGATCTAGTATGATGTAATTAAACAGAAGCACTGATCTAGTATGATGTAATTAAAGAGAAGCACTGATCTAGTATGATGTACTTAATAACATGAACAGAAGCACTGATCTAGTATGATGTACTTAATAACATGAACAGAAGCACTGATCTAGTATGATGTAATTAAACAGAAGCACTGATCTAGTAAGATGTTATTAAATAGAAGCACTGATATAGTATGATGTACTTAATAACATGAACAGAAGCACTGATCTAGTATGATGTAATTAAACACAAGCACTGATCTAGTATGATGTAATTAAACAGAAGCACTGATCTAGTATGATGTAATTAAACAGAAGCACTGATCTAGTATAATGTAATTGAATAGAAGCACTGATCTAGTATGATGTAATTAAACAGAAGCACTGATCTAGTATGATGTAATTAAACAAAAACACTGATCTAGTATGATGTACTTAATAACATGAACAGAAGCACTGATCTATTATGATGTAATTAAACAGAAGCACTGATCTAGTATGATGTACTTAATAACATGAACAGAAGCACTGATCTAATATGATGTAATTAAACAGAAGCACTGATCTAGTATGATGTAATTAAACAGAAGCACTGATCTAGTATGATGTAATTAAACAGAAGCACTGATCTAGTATGATGTACTTAATAACATGAACAGAAGCACTGATCTAGTATGATGTACTTAATAACATGAACAGAAGCACTGATCTAGTATGATGTAATTAAACAGAAGCACTGATCTAGTATGATGTAATTAAATAGAAGCACTGATATAGTATGATGTACTTAATAACATGAACAGAAGCACTGATCTAGTATGATGTAATTAGACACAAGCACTGATCTAGTATGATGTAATTAAACAGAAGCACTGATCTAGTATGATGTAATTAAACAGAAGCACTGATCTAGTATAATGTAATTGAATAGAAGCACTGATCTATTATGATGTAATTAAACAGAAGCACTGATCTAGTATGATGTAATTAAATAGAAGCACTGATATAGTATGATGTACTTAATAACATGAACAGAAGCACTGATCTAGTATGATGTAATTAAACACAAGCACTGATCTAGTATGATGTAATTAAACAGAAGCACTGATCTAGTATGATGTAATTAAACAGAAGCACTGATCAAGTATAATGTAATTGAATAGAAGCACTGATCTATTATGATGTAATTAAACAGAAGCACTGATCTAGTATGATGTAATTAAACCAAAACACTGATCTAGTATGATGTACTTAATAACATGAACAGAAGCACTGATCTAGTATGATGTAATTAAACACAAGCACTGATCTAGTATAATGTACTTAATATCATTAACAGAAGCACTGATCTAGTATGATGTAATTAAACAGAAGCACTGATCTAGTATGATGTAATTAAACAGAAGCACTGATCAGGTATGATGTAATTAAACAGAAGCACTGATCTAGTATGATGTAATTAAACAGAAGCACTGATCTAGTATGATGTAATTAAACAGAAGCACTGATCTAGTATGATGTACTTAATAACATGAACAGAAACACTGATCTAGTATGATGTACTTAGTAACATGAATTAAACCCATTTAACTTCATTTTGTGTCATACTTGAATACTTTCTCTTCAAAGTAACACAAAGTCAAGTCAATAAGCTGGCGAATACATAATAAAAATAATAATAAACACGCGGCGTTAAACATAACAAAAAAAACGCACGGACATTCTTTTATTAAACATTCAGGTTTGATGATCCAACACAAGTGTACGGACATTCCTTTATAAAATCACCATTTAATGATATTTTGGAAGAAAAAAAAACATTCCCAAATCTCAGTGTCAATAAATGAAGAAAATTGGCAGAGTGATTGATGTTTACATTGGACATAAGTTATATTATATGTGAGGTCCCTGTTGATCTCATAGATTAATAAAAAATTGAGGCTGTTTCCATGGAGACATCACGGAAAACATGGAATGAACTTTCACCAAGACCAGAAAAATTCCCTAAATTCTACCTAGAAGTCAAACCCGAGACCTTCAGGTCGACAGTCAAGCCTTCACAGCACGACAGACTATACATTCCCTCGAACATAAATTATAAGACCTGTGGTTATTGACAAGTAACTCGCTATCAGTAGAGGTCTTAGGGTGTCTTAGGTCTGGTGTGATAGTCCCAACCACACGCTAACTATAAGTAGAACTACACGTTGTTTCTATGTCACACGTATGACGCTCACTCTAGGCCCAGCACATTAAAACTAAGCTCCCTAAGCTCCGTGTAGTTTTAAGTCGCCTCAGCCCGTAAGTATGACATAACGCCATCATATACAAAACAATCATTTCAATCAAGCAATAGGACAAGACGAAACAAAAAGAGTACGTTAAATTAAAAAGCCGTGAGTTCATATATCCCTGTCTAAAGTTTTAGTTTCTTACTGAGTTGAAGCAAACGTTTTGTTGACTTAGTTTTTTTTACATCATGTATTTCTCAGTTTCAAACATAGAACTTATTTTAATATTTATTAGTTAGTGACACTTTCTGTCGGTTTTTTGGTTTTGTCCTTGACTATTTAGGACCTGTTTTTTATTGAGTCAGTCAAATTTTGAACAAATGTAGATTCTAGATGAAAAGATTTTAGTAATTTGTAGTCCAGGAACAAACACAATAAAGAATTACAAACCAAAAACATTTTAGTAATGTTTAAAATGGGAAAACGTATCATTTCGAAATAAATATGATGTATAGCACCGGCTTGTGCACATAGAAACACACCCACGTCCATTCAAGACCATAAGTAAAAAGAGACATTCTGCAAGAGTTCTAAGAATCATTCGTGTTATGGTTTCCCCCGTCAAAGTAAAGCAAGCCTTCAGGATCAAGACAATGACCAAATCATCAACTTCACGGTAATACGGATGAAAAGCCCGTTGAGTGTGATAGGCTCACAGGCTTTCTGAGCTTCATCGTCAGCCATTTCTCGAATTCTCCTTGATACGGTATCATCTGACTATGAGATTGTTTTCACTGCATTGATATCTTACAGTCTTACATTATTACAGCAACTTTTAGTGTTGCCGGAAAAACCAACCCCTCAACAATAGTGTGAGTTTACTTTTTTTCGACATCAATAGACTTACTTTATAAGAGGCGCGCAAAGTTTTCTCAGACTTTGCAAATATCCATGAAACATTTCTTTCTTAATGTTTTCATGATGTCTCTTAAAATATTCCAACTTTCTTTCTTTCAATTCAACTTGTTTGGTTGGCAGGTTTATCTTCAGAGGCGACGGTTTCGTGCTTTGATTGTGCACAATTTTATTCCATATGACACTTAGTGAAAGGTGGGTGGTGGTGTCAGAAATGCTCAGTCCAATCCAGAGTACAAATATTCTCCACTTTGATCACAGTAGTATAGATCATTGACACGTCATTCCACTTTACGAGGCTACACTACCCCGTGCTATACAACAGTTACTCTGTGGCACTTGGTTTTGTGTTGGGTCACGCAACTAACTGACGATGTTCTTCAGACCCTTGGTTGTTTTAAACAAAAAATATATATGTCACCGCATACCCCTGCATAGTAGGGTGGAGTGGAACAATTTTTTCTGAATATCTTGTTTGGATAGCTATAAAAACTTGCTAACGCAAGCATTTAGTAATGTAGCAAAAAATTAGACAATTTAAAGCATATCTTGAGGATCCGCAGCTGACCTAAAGTATAGGAATATTTAGATTAAAAAAAACAATAATCTTCAAAAAACCAAGTTTATATGTACATCATTTTCATGTTGTTGTTTACCTTTTTAACAGTCTATACAAACGTTACATGTAAAAAGAACCATATATTTAAAGGGAAAACACATGCAAACTGGCAAACATGTTTTTATAACCACAAATGATGTTTGGCTTTAGTGTCCAGTTTTGGCATTTTCGATCTTGATTCCAAGCGTGCATTTATGAATCCATCTCGTTTTTCTGGACTACACACCACATTGGAAGCTTCTGTAGCTAACTTGATATGTCTCTCTACTGACTGGGCGAAAGGATAGCGGGTGAAATCCAGTCTTGCTGTATCTTCTTCCCGGATCATGGTTAACAAAGTATCGTCATAAATGTACTTTGTGATCGGAGGCTCTGTGATCGGAGTTTTCTGCCAATCGATTATTTCTTTGTTGCTAGTAGCCCCGTCGTTGAATATATACAGATAAACTGTGTTCTACCATCGAGTTTAATTTATAACGACTTAAGTACAGATCAGAAATACCTGTTCTACTTGTGTACTGATGTAAGTGTTGGCGTTTGTCCTGTCGACCATTCACTTAGCAATCCTGGTCTTATCAACCATTCAAGGTGGTTAACAACAGCCAATCGTATACTACGTCTGCTTGTTGCCACAAGAAGCCCGTCGGATTAACTGAAGACGATTGTTACCTTCATCGTAACAGTTTATGTACCAGCATGGTTTGAAATAACTAATACTCCTTCACGTAAAGACGGCGCTTGACATGTTCACAATACGATACTAAAATCACGCTACCTCACTGACGAGCTGGAGAAAGTTGTTGACCCGGTAATTGTAAAGCAGAAACGCACGAGTTCAGTTAGATCAGTCTGTGTGCTAGTAATCAACTTTGAGGCTACTAGCAACATAGACATGATCGATTAGCTGAAAACTCCGATCACAGAGCCTCCGATCGTAATGGACATTTATGACGATACTTTGTTAACCATGATCCGGGAAGAAGATACAGCAAGACTGGATTTCATCCGTTATCCTTGTCACACCCAGTCAGTAGAGAGACATATCAAGCTAGTTACAGAAGCTTCCAATGTGGTGTGTGCCCCAGAAAAACGCGACGGATTCATAAATGCACGCTTGGAATCAAGATCGAAAATGCCAAAACTGGACACTAAAGCCAAACATCATTTGTGGTTATAAAAACATGTTTGACAGTTTGCATTTGTTTTCCCTTCAAATATATTTTTTTCACTCCATCCGACTGCATAACTCCTTGTGGTACTCGTACTAGTGGTTGAGAACCGTGTATTTATAACACCGATGAGCAAAATAACGAAATACTTAAACTATTTAGTCTAATATAGACTTGCTAAATGTATTACATAATAATAATGTATGCAAAAAAAAAAACGGTTAAATTCTTTCAAAACTAAAAAATAATAAAAATATAAAAGAAACCTTTTTTTAAAAGATAAGCTTTTGTTAGAAAATGTATTCAATATTTTAAAAAAATAGCTCATTATATCATACAAATATTTATATAAATTATCTTAAATAAAAGGAAATGCTTAAGTAATTACTAAATATGTCTTCACATTAGATCAGTGGTCGGCAAAGTGCGGCTCCGGAGCCGCATGTGGCTCTTTGGCTCCTTAAGTGCGACTCTGGCATTTAGTTTTATTTAGTATACAACTTATTTAATGTACTACTTATTTAGTGTAATAAAAGCAGATTTGGCTCCCAATTTTTGTTTAATTGCTGTAATGTTCATATTTGGCTCTTTGGCTGATAAGTTTGCCGACCACTGCATTAGATGATAAATAGCAATAAGCAAAATAAATAATTCAAATATCTAGATGGGCGACAACACTTATATTTATTTTTTTTTAAATAGAATAAATATTTGAATGATATTATGAGTCAATCGTTTACTTTTTAGTGAATTTTTACGATAACTTATTTTAACGGATTTTTAAATGTATCATTTTAAATACAGAGTCTTAAAATATAAAACAAGAAATAGATCTTACTATGTGAGGTATTTCTCAATAATGTATACCCATAATTTATCTGAGAAATGGTTTGACTGAAATTATAATGAGTTCCCACTGTGACGTTTAAATCTCCAAAATCAGACTTTGTTATATTTTCTATAACAATTGTTATTAAATATGATGAATCGTTGAGATTTGATCTTGACCAAAGAACACATCTGCCATTTAATATACATTGACTGCGATAAAATAAAGTTCCATTCAAGTTAACGTAAATACGATGTAGTTCATGGCGCAGGAATACATTGATACATGTTGATAACGTTAGTTTATCTCCTTCATATAGGCTTAACATTGTTCCATTCTGACTGTGTTTACTGTCACAAAAACTTAGATTATCTGAAAAATAAAATATTATTTTAAAATATTGTACTTATTTATGCACACTATTATTTATTTGTTATAAAAGTACGAAGTAATATTCTTTTCTCCTAAGACTATATGTGAATTCTAAAAATGATTTAATGCATCGAAAAAATTTTCAGAACACAGATGTACTCATAGTTTAGAAAAGATGATACTTGTATAAATAATAGTAGCCTACTTGAACTAAGTAAACGATCTTTACTATGTCTAGTCTACCAAAATATAATTATTTAATTACTTCATTAGTTTATTTGTTTAATTCATACTAATGTAGATTAAACTATAGTATCCAACAGTAATACTGTACAGTTCAATATATTAATTACAAGGGCGTGGGGCGCTGTGAAATATTCCAATATGGAGCCTGTGGTTTTAAACAGGTAAAATATATTCAATGGGCCGTCAGACTCGCGTTTGATTGCTCAGGTTGCCGTGTTTGATTGCTCAGGTTGCCACATCCTAAGGCTGCTATTGGTAACAGTTTCAGTAACGTAATATCAGCCTTCTTTATGTACGGTTACAGCTAGACACTTGATCAATGGACCTCATATTATATCGAGACCCCCTTCCTCCAATGTGTAATGAGCAATCGGGATCAACCATAACGTAGAAAGATTGCAATCTTAGTTCCTTAATAAAAATCTTCCCTCATTTATCCGTTTGTCGCACATTTATTGTTTTGACATTCCGCACGCTATATTTAGGCCGTACTATCTGCAACAAAGCTTTTTCCCGCAGTATCATTAATCAAACCCTGTGATATGTTTTTAGTAGCTGTCGTATGGCCTTAGACATAGTTATTATCCTGGGCCCACGTAGATGGGACACGTAAGGTCATCACGATGACCACATCCTCGGTTTGATGGGATGTACATTAGACATTACATCAGGCAATAGGTTTTAGAATAAGATCTATGATGTCTATGTCTATAAAATATTCTAATTTATGGAACGATGGACTTCATTTAACATTTGAACAATATTTTGAAATTTTCGATATAAAATTTATAAAACTCCTCAAAATGAGAGTAAATTATAAATAATAATAACGTCTGAGTCCTTTAAATAATTTATTTTTAATTATACGCAGATACAGTTATTTTATTTCTCAGACAGCATAATGAGACTATAACATGAGAACAGTTATTGTTGACGCATGTAAAGATTTTCATTTTGTGGAAATATACATTATCATAAATGTACATTACCTGGAAATAAAATGATTTCAAACTGTACACTTAATGATGTACTTGTCTCATTCTGTTCTTTATATTTTGTTGGTTTATTTGAAAGATTGGATTCAATATGCACATTTTTCCTTCGTGTACTGAACACGACTTTATACAGCCGGTCATCTCCAGGTACAACTTGATCTACAACTACTGTAATGTTATGATACAGATCAGTTTGACTTGTGTTTGATATCACTTCAATGTTTCCGTGACTTGGTTGGTTCAAGACATAAACTTCATTGTTGATGGTTAAAAATTCACTCAGATTTGCAGAAATGACACAAAAATTGACTCTCACAGTGTCACCAACATAAACTTTAAAACTTTGATTGGAAGATTGAATGTCACAAAAAGTTGGTTCACCTACAAAAATAAGTCACATAAAATTAGATGTATAACAAATAATAAATGGTGTATGTTAAAATATTCATAGAAACTGTTATTGTTTTATTGATAGTAGCATTTTTATGTTACAGATATTTTTATAATTGTAATAAATATTTTATTATTTTTGAATGTATGAGTTTTTAAAAATATAAACTGTTACAAGATGTTGACAAAAAACATTCCACAACTATAAGATGAACTGATACAATAAAGAATCTATGACTACATCTATATTAGCCTAAAGGTTATATCACCCCTATATAAATATAAAGTATAGAAGGGAATAATAGTAGTGTCACGTGACTCTTATATTCATTATTGAATGTCCTGGTTGTTTATGTAAGATTCAACTATAAGACCGACTTATAGAACTGGGTTTAATCTCGACGACCATGTTAATCATACAACAATAAGCAACATGTTGTTATAATTAATACCAATAATGTAATAGATTAACAGACAAGTAATTTCTCAAAGTCCTATAAAACTCGACTAACGTAACTTCCCTCAAATCACGTTTTTTTTTTTCAAATTATAAAGGTAATTTAATGTCTTGTATCAAGTCCCGTAAATTTCACCTTTCTCAATGTATCAAATGACCCTAGAAATCACGTACCAGTTAGTGTACCCCGATGAATACACCTGGCCTGGCTTGTCTCTACCAATGACCTGAAGTGACCCTCCCTGATATATATTTCGTGTCACTTTCTGTCCTAGTCATTGATACAATACCACTAGGGAACAACATTTTTGCTTCCTGGGATCTATTAAGTGTACTAAGACCATTCTGACCTGCTGATTCCAAATATGTCGTTGAAAATTGTGTATCACGTCAGGTTTTAAAGTTATATTAACATGTTGATTTACCATTATAACGCTTTATGGTCAATAGAAATATAATGTAAATGCTTCTACATTTCAATACAATAACTACAATTTACATGGAAATAGAAGAGAAGAAGCAACAATAGAGAAACATATGTACAAATAACCTCTGGTAATCCTAATACAATGCATTTTGAAGTCAGAAATAATTAGAACTTAAGGTCCGGTGAACACCCCCGCACTTATCTTTGCTGGTGTAAGGGTGGTCTTAGACTTATCATAAAGATACGCAAAGCCACCCGAATCCTTGTCCAGAGCCTTCACAAAATTTGTGAACAGTCTAAGCTTTATGTGAAGAGGGGAAGCAGTATTTTGGTAGGATCAACAAGAGACTCATGTTGTACATTGTATCTGCCAGGTACATGATCAGTTCCTGTTGGCCAGTCTTTAACTGTGTAATGATTTTCGTCATCACGGTTGCTCCTCAGACATAGAAAGCCCATGTACCTTGTTTATCCAAGGTGCCATCCAAGAAGAAGGGAAACTACTTTTAGATCCCCACAGAGGCACCAGTTATGATCTCTGTAATTGATAACATTGAGGAGAAACTTCATAGAATCATATGTATAATTTATTCCGTCTGCGCATCACATTCACACTGTGTAGGACAACTGCTGTAAGATTAAAACTTTACTTGAGTCTATAAACAGACGCCAGTCTCCTGGAATATACTCACAGTCTAGTTCTTTCATTAAACCGTTAATGCCAGTACAATAACACATACTGTCATTCTTGTCATGTAACTTTACTAGCAATCTGTACATCACGAAAATGTGAAATTGCTGTTCCGCTTTGTAACAAATTCCATTGTTGTAAACGAGATCCAAACTGTTCTGCCTTCTTCTTCGTTAACCCCAGATCCTTCACTAAATCATTCAATTCACTTTGACCAATAAGATGAGGTATTTTTTCATCATCTAGAGGTTCAGAGGTTCATATGCATCACTCTCCTGCTCCCTGTGACTTTCCTCATCATCATCGTCGCTTTCGCTATCAAGGCATACTGGGAGATTCGGAACTGAATTTTGTTCATCGTGTGGAACAGGTTTCAAAGCAGAGTCACAATCTGCATAATGAATTGCTGATTTTTTTTTTTTTTTTGGAATATCCAGCAATATTTATCATGCAAAAGTAACAGTCCGAATGATGATCTCTTGGCTCTCGCCATATCATTGGTACCGCAAACGATATAGACTTCCTTTTGCCATTAAGCCACTGGGTGTGCCCCCCATAACAAACACTGCAGCAAATATGTGGCGCCCAGGTTCTGTCTTGATCACATACTTTGACGCCGAAGTAGTGGTGATAGGCAACCTTCACTTTTCTTGTTGTTTCCGCTGATCACGGGGAGTAAAATGTCCACAGATATAACAGAAATAGTCTGGATGATTCAAGCAACGCCTTTTAACTATCTTCATATTGTTTTGAAATTAATACACAATTAGTCTAAAATATTTTTTTTAAATCACATTTAAAGGTAGAGCACAAAGCACGGCACAGCATTATCAAGCAATTATAATAGCTAGCTACAGCATGCAATTTTACCAAAAATGTAAGTCATATAACTCAAGAACCTGACATGCTAGAAAACCACTGTAATGTACACCACTGTAATGTACACCACTGTAATGTACACCACTGTAATGTACATCACTGTAATGTACACCACTGTAATCAGCTTGTCAGAATTAGTCAGACTGACGTTTTTTCTCAGGTACCAGACAGAAAAAAAAATTTTTATTCCATCAGTTCATTTCAACTATAATAATTGTGAGAGCCATACAGGTCTTCAACAATGAGAACAAAATTATGTATAGAATTTGACTGAAATAATGAGTAAGACTGTTTATTAAATAATTTTCATCTTTTCAAATTATTTATAATTTGATCATTTTTAATCACAGAAAATCAAGAATAAACTGACTAAAAAAACAGGAAAATTCATCTAAGTTGAACCAATATTTGTAACATATTCTAACTATAAATGTTGTGCAATTATTTTTTTTTTTGCAAATAAATAAACTATGAATGCAGACAATATGCATAAAGGAAAGAGGGATAGCCGATTATATCATTTAAATCATTACATCATCACTCTTCATTGCGGATTTCATAAGACTGGTATAATGAATAACTTAAGAACTTTTGTTCGTAGATAGAGTGCTATACATGTCATATATTGATACATTACATTGGGTTTAATTTATATTCTATGTATGGAGTGGAGAGAGATGTTGGGTCTTGACACAAAAAGCTTTAGTGCAAAGGGCATCAAGGTGATTCAAACTGGCACTGATTCCATCTCAACGTTTTTTCTCTGCTTTCAGAAAACTGTCACTGGTGTCATTACAGCCGCGGTTCTCATTCAGTCGTACTATACCCCAAGGTGTAAGGGATAGGTTGTACAGAGGTACGCAGCGACATATCACCAAACCACTTGCCCAAGTTGCATTAGA
Source organism: Bulinus truncatus (assembly GCA_021962125.1). Lineage (NCBI taxonomy): Eukaryota > Metazoa > Mollusca > Gastropoda > Planorbidae > Bulinus > Bulinus truncatus. Next base: position 528,510 of record JAGDYQ010000272.1, on the reverse strand, counting down.
AAGGTAAGCACATACCATAAGTTTATTTATTCGCGAACGTGCGAGTGAGGGGTACCCGAGGACATTTCCAAGGACATACTTTCGCACCCCTAGGAGTACAGTCGCGAAAAAGGTTGAAAACCACTGATTCAGAAGGTCTCCCCTCAATCATTTGGCGAGACACTCGTAAGTTGTCAACACACCACAGATACCAATACAATAAGTAATAGCTAAATTAGTGAATGAATGATTTATACAATGACTCAGAAAAGAAATATCACTTATTCAGATTTTATAAAAATCCCCTTTTAAAAACAAATTAAATGAGATAATTTATTTTTCCTTAACTTAAAAACTTACAGTAATTTATGTTGATATCAGTTTCACGTTGTACTGTCTCCCCTGAACTCAGCTGCACAACACATGAGTAAGTTCCTATGTCTTGACACTGTAGAGGTGTAAATGTGTACACTGCCGTGTTAGTTGACGAAATATTTATAGGGTTCAATTGGAATCTTTTATAGATATGTACACTCAGACTAGATCCATTGTTGAAATGACAAAATAAACGGTGACGTTCCCCTGTTGCCACATCTCTTCGTTCAATATTGAAATCAATATCTGAAAATTCAATTTTTCTTTCATAATTTTTTAGATATTTGGCCATTAAATATATACGGTTTTATGTGCGAGTTTTTTTTTTTTTCAATTTAACAATTATCTAGCGATTAAACTGGAAGACAAGCATGTATGTTAAATTGTTCACAAAGAATGCAAAATACATCGTAATATGTCAATATTTATGTTAAGTTATAAAATATTACATTTACTTGCCATTGACTAGTAAAATAGTAGTAGTTCTATTAAAACTAACAAGTGTAACTGCAAGATGACGTGTGCAAAAGAAAACAAAAAGCCAAAACAACTTTTATTCTTGTAACTGGATTCAGAAATATTTAATTAGTGAAATTATTTCTGGATATTTCTAAATAAGGCTCGCATATATATTTTTATCTATAATCAGGGTTGTTAATAATACTCTTAGAGTGTATCGTCAATACCGATACCAATACTTCATGAAAATAGTATCGCCAATAAATACTTCATGAAAATAGTATCGCCAATACCAATACAAATACTCAAGTAAAAATGTATTGCCAAAATCGATACCGATACAATACCGATACTTTTGAGAACAATAAACTATTTTTATTTAAAATATAATGAGTACAAGTTTTTCAAGTTTTAAAAAAAAGTAAAAACAGTAAAATACAATGTCAAAGCACAAATGTAATGCTAATCACTTTAGTACTTAACGGATGGCCAAGTGGTATAGATACTCGACTGTCGACTTCAGAGTCATGGGCTCGATCCTCGGTGAGAACAATGGGAATTTTTCCACAAGTTCACCCAGTTTTAAATAGGTACCCGACTTTAAGCTGAGGAAGTAAAGGCGGCTGGGCGTTGTGCTTACAACACAATCCCTTCATATGCCGAGGTTATAGAAACAAATGGCCCGTCAGGGCTAAGGGAACTTTTCTTTACTATTTAATCACTTGGCAGCACGTAAGAAGACCATCATTTCAAAACGATCATTGCTTAGCCTAGAACGTAATGGCATCAAAACACACCCACCCAATGAAAACAGGCGCTCAACTCAGCGCTAACCTATCAACTCAGCAATATAGTTTCTTAATGCTTGTGTAGGTTGGGTAGGCCCGGGTAGGGTGCTAATGACAGCATTTCTGATGAGTTATCTTCATATACCTGTCTTACTTCAGCAGAACTTTTACTATTAAGCTGGTTCTGCCGCCATGCAATAAAACTGCACAGCTGACTGTACTGAAGCCGCACCACCCTGCCGATTAAGTGTAGTGGAATCTGCACTCAGTGCACTGCAAGCACGCTTTTTGTTCAACTTAAGCATTGTGATCCAAGTTTTCTTGGTGGGGAGGTGGGTGGTATTAATAGTGTTAGGGTTGATGGTTATCATTACAAGCAGTGATTGAATTTATGAAGATTACTTTTAAAACAATGTATTAAAATCGCTATTGTTTTTCTGCAATTAAAACTAATAGTGGCAACAGAAAAGTATTGGTATCGAGTATCGAAAAATTTTCGTTTAAAATGTATCGGCGATACACAAATCAATACTTGATACAAAAAGGATCGGCAATACAGCAACCAATACTGAAAAAGTATCGCCGATACTGTATTGGCCGATACCGATACTTCGATACTAACAACCCTGTCTATAATACAAAAAATCCTTTTTGTCTGTCACATTCCCGTGTCTGTCATGCAAGATGGCGGCAACATTTACTGTATATTGTACTTGTTCTGTACTGAATGAGTCTATTTTTAATGTCATGCAAACATTTCTTACCACACATGCATGATACGTCTCCCAAATGACCAGCCAAGCAAGACATCCCCTACCTAGCAGCTAGTAATAATATTAGTCCTGCCCAAGGTTTAGTGGCGAGATGAGCAAGAACCTTACACTTTAACATATGTCAGGCTAAGTTGTGTAATCTTTTCGATCGACACGATCATGGCCTAAATGCATTAAGTAGCGATCATAGAAAAATAACATAATACATTCATAGCATGATAGGGTGTAGTGTGCCTATCACACCAGCATCGTTGGCGGCGCTGATGCATGTCTGCCATCCCTACAGCGCGGCGGGGTGAGTGTGCCCTCTAACATCTGCTGGGATGGCAGAAAAAGGGTTTTTAAGACCTGCCCAAATGACCAGACGGGGTGTGTACTGCTGATCGGCCAGAAGGGCCAGGCCATGGGTTTTTCCTGCCACTCGACAGAAGGGAGTAGGGAGGGTGTAATGTGCCTGAACCCCCGCCCAAAATGGCAAGCTGCGCATGTGTGTTTGAGTGTGACAGAGTGGAAGGGTGTTGTGTGCCGACCTCATCCGTCACCACTGTGAATACTATAGTCTCGGATAGTCCTCATTGACCACAGTAACACCACTGTCTCAAAAGGGTTGTTTTTTTTCCTGACTAGAGAACCCCAATGATATTTGCCTGTAGACCATGGTTTGTCTCCCAGACAAAGACAGCCTGGAACAGGAAATACCACCTTATTGATCATGGTACCTCCTATTGCAAGGTATGTATTCAATAGGGTGGGTCAAAAAAATTTTTTTTTATTGAAGCATTATTAAAAAGTTGTTACATGGAATATGTACACATATTTGAAAACTACATAGTTTTACTACTCCCAACTTTTGTTCGAAATTTTAACCATATTTATTGTGAGTTTTTTGGGACTGAACATGTTAAATTTGTGACCTAGGTTATTCAAAAAAGAAATGATATGCATTTAAAATGTGTGTTTTATCTTTATAACCTTTGTTGTAAAATGTCATACATTGGGGGGAGGGGGTACCGGGTCAAAGCAAAATCTTTTTTATTATTAAAGTTTAAGACATTTTAATATCTTAGTAATGATATAGTAGATTTAAAAATAATTTTGTTCAAAAAAAAATATTAACATATTGATATTTGTGGGTGCGGCATGCCACCATCTTGAAATTTATGACCTTTTTGTGGCAAATATTTCTGAAATATGTATAGACTGATTCATATAAAATGTACATTTTTATAATTAGGAAAGCTTACTTTAGGGAATGTCAAGTACTTTTTTGATAATATAATAAATACATTTTTATGAATTTTTTAAATTTTTATGGTGAAAATAAGCAAAAAATGCTAATTTAGAAAATTAAAAAAAAAAGAAGGACTTAAAATTTCTTGAAAAGCCTCTGACATTCTATAAATGCACCTCTTCTACATGCAAATTAAAAGTTTTACCAAAATCTGACATGTGTTTTTTGAGATTTTCTTGCCACAGTGAAGCAAAATGTCAAAAATATTTTTTCAGAGAAAAATGACTTTTAAGTTTTTAAATTATTGAAGTTTCTGAATGAGTAACATTCTGAAAATACATTTTAATTGATCTAAAAAAAAATTTCTGCAATATAATTAATTCATAGTTATTATTGACATGTTTTAGTATCTAAAAATGTAAAAAAAAAATTATTTTTTTAGACATAGTGCATTTTTTTTCGCCCCGTACCCCCTTGAAGTAAAAGTTGGGAGTGGAAGATATTATCTGATTTTTACAAATTTTACATTTTTACATTCAGTAGGACCCATAGGCAACTTTTTGAATATGTTTCGAATTCCCAACTCCAAAAAAAAATTTTTTTGACCCATCCTAGTATACAAGTACCTTTATTTTTTTTTTAACAAAAAGGGGGTAGGGGGGGAGAAGGCTTCATTAAATGAAGAAATGTTTGGAAAAGAGTCTTTTAAAATATTATGAATGAATTAAGATTTATCAATGATATGGTGTTGTGTGCGCAAAATTATGTAGGCTATAGTTGGTTGTTAAATTCAAAGTTTAATAGTCGGGGGTTGTTTTTGTTAAGCTTCTGTACCCTTAATGAGGATTATTTTCTTTGGGATGAACTATAATTATATATAAAATATGAATTTTATTTGATGTATTATTAATTGTCCCTATACTTAAATGTATTTTGGCTACAATAATCTGTTCGTGTCCTTTTGGGCCACTTCGAGTACATAGATATATCTATGCACATATGCTATTGTTTGTATATAGACTGATTGTTAACGCGCTCAGATATATATATATATATATATATATATATATATATATATATATATATTACCTACTAGCCGGTCCGGGTACCGGGCTTTTGTTTACTAGTTTCTAAGCAAATAACTGTTGTTTTTTTTTTTTGTTATTTTTTTTTTGTTTTTTTTTTTAGAGAACGGCTGCGGACCATCTTGTGATTCATACTCCTCTTCTGTATCTCCTCCCTCGTCTAAAGTAGTGGCCTCATCGTCGCTGTCAGGAAGATCTCTGAACGCTGGTACAGGAATTTCTTCGCAGTGAGCAGCTGGACGATGGGCAGATGGAAAGTCGGGATGCTGGAGGCTGTGCCCAATCAAGTGCTGATGCATTAAATAACCAAGTGAAAATCCAGATTGATGATTTATAAATAAAATATAATTATCTCTGTTTTTATAATTGTGATTATTTTGCTGCTAATTTTTATGCAGCTAATTTAGAGAAATGATTGAATTCAAAATCCCTGATATAAGAATACGTATAGCTCGTCAGGTAGGTCTATGGCTGTATCTCAAGAAGTTGACCTGACCGAGCAAAATCAATGTGATATTCGGACTCAGAACACCAAAATTAGTCTAAATCAGTTGGAAAACCCCAGACGATTTTTTGGCTGTTGCCCAGTGTAATTCTATGTATAAAAACTTAAAGTAATATAAAAATGTTTATATACAAACAGCGTAACTCTGAAATCGTGTAAAACGAGACCTGACTTAATTATTCCTTAATTAAAAATTGTCTGTGTGTGATGTATTGTCTATGTGTGATGTATTGTCTATGTGTGATGTATTGTCTATGTGTGATGTATTGTCTATGTGTGATGTATTGTCTATGTTTGATGTATTATCTATATGTGATATATTGTCTATGTTTGATGTATTGTCTATGTGTGATGTATTGTCTATGTGTGATGTATTGTCTATGTTTGATGTATTATCTATATGTGATATATTGTCTATGTTTGATGTATTGTCTATGTGTGTATGTATTGTTTATGTGTGATGTATTGTCTTTGTGTGATGAATTGTCTGTGTGTGTTGTATTGTCTATGTTTGATGTACTGATTAGCTCTTTTTAGGCCTACACGATTTCTAAACATTTTTTTTACCATCATCTCATAATTTTAAGTCATATAATAGGTGCACAAAAGAAATATTCATTTATACACAAAAATAAAGAATTTAAAAGTGGATGCAAAAGATGTTTCTAAATAAAATATTTTAACACAAAACTTACCTAGTTTTCTTACACCTACTTCAAGTGTTAATTTTCTTGATTCATTGTCCATAATGTCAAACTGGAAATTTATGTACGACGACTGTGTTATGTTTTTAATATAAAATAAAACGAAATATTCGTTTGGCGCTTCACCGTCAGTTAAACGTACTCCGATGTTACTTGATGTATCAGTTGTATGAAATATCTCCGAATTAATTAGAACAACATCTACCAACTTGTTTGCTGATGTAAAGACACAAAATGAAGTTTCTATTGATTCACTGACACGAGCGTACACCACAGTCTTATTGGAATGTTTTTTACAAGTCATGAAATCTAAAACAGAGAAATAAAAGACAATTAAGAAAATTAACAATTTCGTTAATCGAATTTACCTTCTAAACTGTATAGATCTTTTGTACTGTTAGTTAAAGCTGTTGTATCATTTTATTTATTGTTCTAACATTAAACTTAAACATTGGAATATTAAAAGATATTTTTAATATATATATATATATACATATTATAATTTATAAAGTCTTACCACTAGACGTGTACATAATTTGAACCAGCACTAATGTTGCCCATAAACATTTGTTTACATAGTACACTAACATAGTGCACTAACGTCATATGGAAATATTTGTTTAGCTAGTATAGGGTCCATGAAGAACGCAAATTATTATTCATTGGTACTATGAGATCACACATAAATTGTAGACAACACAAGAAATATTCGTACACAATAATGTCATACTATTTCCCTAAGACTGTCAACACAACATTTTGTCTTGTCTTGCAGGGGACTATGACCTTAAACTAAACAACTGTCTACAGAAAGTTTCACTGTACTTTAGTCTACTTTATGGAAGTTACAATTCTGATCTTTACTTTCCGTTCACAATGACTTTTTCTACAATAATCATAAAGAAATTTAGACAAAAACAACACAGTTTTAGTTGCGCATGATGTGTTTAACAGACAGGGACATAAACAACACAGTTTTAGTAATAAATGACAGGAGCAAAAATCTGCCCGTGGGTCAAGTACGTTATTGTTCAGTCTTCTTGTTCAGATGAATGGCCTATAAATATAACTCATATTAGTTCATATAAACATTACACTAATTGTCAATTTCTTGCCCCACTTTTTGTGTCAAATTTTACTTCCCCTTGTGGCTCCCGGTTTAAAAAAAAAAATTACCCACTCCTGACCCCTTAAGTGTTCTAAAATAAATTGTTCCATCCTAATTTTTAATATTTAGAATTTAGATTATCACTTAATGAAGTCTAGATAGAATGTTTTAGGGAGAAAGAAAAAAGGCTTCAGAGCTGAAAACATACAAGTAAATCAAAGTAGATTATTTAAAACTCAAGACAAGAACTTGTTCATATTTCTCTCCTTAACAGTTAAATAGCCTCCATACATAGTTTATTTCAGTATTTTTTTCAGAACTTCATAACTCTAACAAAAAACTCTTTAAAATGTATAAAATGAAGGCTATAGTTTGTGGTCATCGATGCAATAATTGTAATATAAACACCAATTAGGATCACTTATAGATATCAGGCTAAAATTATTCCACGAAATGTTTTGATAATTCCGATTCAAAATTCGGATGTCTGGTCCCATGACAAATTTTAGCCAAAGACCTTCTAGTTGACCTACTGTCCACTTGGTTCGTAATTGAAACCATTTCGTACATAATTAGAGTACAATAATTTTATATGAAACGCAGTAAAAAAATCCTTTTAAAATATATTGAGATGGCAAAGTCACTCCATCAATAAATTAACATGATAAAGAAATCGACTAATTTATACTCCAGTTTAATAATATAGTTCAATTCTTCTCAAAGTGAGGATCGCGACGCATTGATGAGTCTCAGGTGAGTTTCAAGTGGGTCGCGATAAAAAAATTGTTATCATATTTGAAAGATACAAATACTATATATGTATAGTTAAAACTCAGTTTCTCTATATATTTCAAAACCAAAGTGTGTGTAAGTCTACAGAGTTAACAGGGACATTTATACACAAAATTAAACACAATTGTATTCCATTTCTTTAATGGCAAGAAGTTAAAATACTGAATTTATAGATCCTGGATACTTGAATTATGAATTTTCATTTTCTCGCGACTTACCAGTAGGGTATCGAGACTTACTTTGAGAACCACTGCTCTGGCTCATACTCTACTTCATAGGTTACATACAGTCAGAAAACTAGGGCATACTAAATTTTGAGATGTCTCACACTGGAAAATGTCACGTGAATAATATCTCTTACTTTTTAAAGCACTCTTGTGTGATCGACAGGTGGGTCAATCTACGTAGAGTAGTTCACTATGATTAAGTAGTAACGTATGTTTTGTTGCACATAAAAAATATTGTGTACTTGGCATTCAGATATTAATTCCTGGTCCATACATGACATCCATACAATGAAACATTAACCGTACTGGACATCCAAACAATGAAACATTGACCGTACTGGACATCCAAACAATGAAACATTGACCGTACTGGACATCCAAACAATGAAACATTGACCGTACTGGACATCCATACAATGCAACATTGACCGTACTGGACATCCAAACAATGAAACATTGACCGTACTGGGCATCCATACAATGAAACATTGACCGTACTGGACATCCAAACAATGAAACATTGACCGTACTGGTCATCCATACAATGAAACATTGACCGTACTGGACATCCATACAATGAAACATTGACCGTACTGGACATCCATACAATGAAACATTGACCGTACTGGACATCCAAACAATGAAACATTGACCGTACTGGACATCCGGAAAACGTTGTTAGTTTATTATAACCATATTTAACTTTAACATATTGTTTATGAACAGCCATTCGAATGAAAATGCTAAATAGTCTGCCGAGGGCCCCCTAAGTCATGTTTGTATAAGGTCCTAAGTTATGTTTGTATAAGGTCATAAGTTATATTTGTATAAGGTCCAAAGTAATGTTTGTATAAGGTTTTAAGTTGTGTTTGTATAAAGTCCTAAGTTACGTTTGTATAAGGTTTTAAGTTGTGTTTGTATAAGGTCCTACGTTATGTTTGTATAAGGTCCTAAGTTATGTTTGTATAAGGTCCCCACCCCCAATACGTAAGTACGGCTCTTGTAACATGGACAACTGTAGACTTGACAAATCATTTCCATATTTCAACCAAAATGTTAATTTAACTGGATTGTTTGTGATAGAGGAGTACATATGAACACACAAAATGGAAGAGAGTACAGAGAGAGGAAAAGAGAGAGACATTGAGAGGGGGAGGAGGAGAGCGACAGATATAGAGAGAGAGAGAGAGAGAGAGAGAGAGAGAGACTGTCTTTACATACGAATATAGAGTTATCAGAATACGAATTATAACAGTACTGAAACATTTTACAGGAAATGTTTTTCTGTAGGTCAAGAGAAAGGTAAAACACTTCCTGAAAAATTTTCCTGGTAAAATTCTAAGAAACGAATGTTACATTTATTGACATACATACAAAAATGTACAATAATTTCTGTATAATGACACTTCTAACACTGTATAATGACACTTTTAATTAATATGTAATGACACTTCTAACACTGTATAATGACTTTTCTAACACTGTATAATGACACTTCTAACACTGTATAATTACACTTCTAACACTGTATGATGACACTTCAAACACTGTATCATGACACTTCTAACACTGTATAATGACACTTCTAACACTGTATAAGACACTGTAACTACTAACTCATTATTCATATTTTCTACTTTTTTATTACTGGAATGTAAAAAAAAAAACAAGATTAAAAAAATAAAACCTTTATGAAAACATGACAATAATAAACATATTTATATTTGTTTAGGAAAAATAAGTTACAGGTAAAATTGTTTAGTTGATAGGCTTTGTATTAAACCAGGTAGGATAAACACATCAACAAACACTCGCCGACACACAAGGGTTATAATTTATTTCTTAGAACACCCACCATATAGTTCATGTATTAACGTGTTAATGGGCCATAGTTTTAAACACTGAAGGACATTAACTATTACATTGGATTCAGCAGCGTGACAAATATTGGTTTCGTTCAGAGAGGACTCTAAAAATGCCGCCCATTTCCCGTGCTAAAAAAAAATGTGCAGTGTTGAAATGGTGGCACGTTGCTCTGGCCAAAGTAAATGCCTCCCGAGGCGGAAAGTTCCACATATACACAACATGACTGTACACAACATGACTGTACACAACATGACTATACACATTATGACTGTACACAACATGACTATACACAATATGACTGTACACAACATGAATGTACACAACATGACTATACACAATATGACTACACAACATGAATGTACACAACATGACTTACACAATATGACTGTACACAACATGACTGTACACAATATGACTGTACACAATATAACTGTACACATTATGACAGTTCACAATATAACTGTATAAACATGACTGTACACAACATGACTGTACACAATATGACTGTACACAATATAACTGTACGCAACATGACTGTACACATTATAACTGTACACAACATGACTGTTCAAAATATGACTGTACACAATATGACTGTACACAATATGACTACACAATATGACTGTACACAACATGACTGTACACATTATGACTGTACACATTATGACTGTAACTATATGACTATACACAATATAACTATAGACTGCATACAACATGACTGTACACAAAATGTCTGTACACAATATGACTGTACACAATATAAGTGTACACATTATGACAGCACACAATATAACTTTATACAACATGACTGTACACAATATGACTGTACACAATATAACTGTACACAACATGACTGTTCACAATATGACTGTACACAATATGACTGTACACAATATGACTACACAATATGACTGTACACAACATGACTGTACACATTATGACTGTACACATTATGACTGTACACTATATGACTATACACAATATAACTATAGACTGCATACAACATGACTGTACACAATATGACTGTACACAATATAACTGTACACAACATGACTGTTCACAATATGACTGTACACAATATGACTGTACACAATATGACTACACAATATGACTGTACACAACATGACTGTACACATTATGACTGTACACATTATGACTGTACACTATATGACTATACACAATATAACTATAGACTGCATACAACATGACTGTACACAAAATGTATGTACACAATATGACTGTACACAATATAAGTGTACACATTATGACAGCACACAATATAACTTTATACAACATGACTGTACACAACATGACTGTACACAATATGACTGTACACAATATAACTGTACACAACATGACTGTACACATTATAACTGTACACAACATGACTGTTCACAATATGACTGTACAAATATGACTGTACACAACATGACTGTACACATTATGACTGTACACATTATGACTGTACACTATATGACTATACACAATATAACTATAGACAATATGACTACACAATATGACTGCATACAACATGACTGTACACAAAATGTCTGTACACAATATGACAGTACACAATAAGACTGTACACAATATGAATGTACACAATATGAATGTACACAATATGACTTTTTCCAGAAGATGTCAAGAGTTATCCTTTTTTTTTTCTTTGCTGCTTTACATAAGTGAATTTATATTTTAACAAATAAAGACACATAAAGTACAAGTTTTATGGCTTAAATGTGGTTGTATTTAGGTGGGCAGCATCAAGTGAATTGATGATTAGCATTTTGTTGATGTTTAAAGATATGTCTATCACACGCTTCATCAGTCCTTTGTCAATGTCAGCCAAAAACGTACAATTTGTCTGCTGACCTCCTTTGCATCACTAAGGGCACAGAATTCTACAAATTGGTTGCTACTGACTTCAGCATTGCCAAAACACTGATATATCGTGTACTATTACACAATACTTCAGAGTGGTTGGTAATCGGTTGTTAATGTTAGTTCGCTTAGCAAGTGTTACGAGCTCTTTGTTTGTTTCCACTAGTTGCGATATTTCACGTGGGAATAAACCACGTGATTCTGTTTCATTCATATCGTTCGACAAAGCCATATTAATATGTTGACATGCATCAGCCGATCCATGACATCTCTTTAAATGAAGTCTTTATATTGCTCGCATTTTCTGTGACAACAAGATTATGGTGAAACCACAGGGCGGATCAAACAGTCCAACGGAGCTAGCGAGCTCTAGTTTGTCCGTGTCTGGTCTAGACAATGGTTGGTCCATTTTTTTAAATCTACAATTAATATCCTGACCAAACATCTGGGATGACAACATGTAGTCACAAGGACTGTCATGTCTGGTGCTCATGGTCACTTATCTAATCTATGGTACTAACTGACACTTATCTAATCTATGGTGCTAATTGACACTTATCTAATTTCTGGTGCTAATTGCCACGAATCTAATCTCTGGTGCTAATTGACACATCTAATCTCTGGTGCTAATTGACACGTATCTAATCTCTGGTGCTAATTGACACGTATCTAATCTCTGGTGCTAATTGTCAGGTATCTAATCTCCGGTGCTAATTGCCACGTATCTAATCAATTAAAGTGAAAAAGTTTGAGGACTGGTGTTTTCCTCCCCGTGGGATTCCCGTTTAGTACAAACCCATATCCACGGGATTAATGCAAATTAACAACCAACCCAGCGGACTCCTCGTGAATGGTGGTTTATCCCCTCGGAAACCTGCGTACTGCGCGGGTAACCTGCAAAACCTGCCCCCGTGGTATGTTGTTGATAATATAAATCGGTCACAAGGGATGCAGCAGTTACTGATTACCTGTAGGTCAACACGAGCTGCCAGATGATGGCTGACATTTTCCAGGCCCTAAGGTAGCCCTAAATACAAAGTACAATTAAAGTTTGAAATTCTATCAACGATGGGCTAGGTGGGTGGCTCGTATCAAATGAAATCACCACCATGGAGACGCCGACGGCAATATAATGACAAGAGACTTAAAGACGTAGATTCAAATGAACGGAATCAGTCAATCGATGATTCAAGCAGAAAATAATTACGGTTCTGTTATATAGTGAGTTCAATGACTAATAATCAAATGAGCAATATAAGAAATCAATGCCACAAGGAGTAAAATCTATTTCATCGTTTCTATCTAATAATGAGAGGAAACAACAGCTTGAGGTTATTCAGGTTGACGTAACTTTAATTTTCTTGATCCTTAACAATACTAATTGTTTCACGGCTACTGTAAACGACTAACTGTGGCTGTGTGTCGCATGAATGGCTCCGTGTGGCTGAGTGTCGTAAATATGGCTCAGTGTGGCTGAGTGTCGTATGAATGGCTCAGTGTGGCTGAGTGTCGTATGAATGGCTCAGTGTAAGCTGAATGTCGCATGAATGGCTCAGTGTGGCTGAGTGTCGCATGAATGGCTCAGTGTGGCTGAGTGTCGTATTTATGGCTCAGTGTGGCTGAGTGTCGTATGAATGGCTCAGTGTGGCTGAGTGTCGTATTTATGGCTCAGTGTGGCTGAGTGTCGTATGAATGGCTCAGTGTGGCTGAGTGTCGTATGAATGGCTCAGTGTAAGCTGAATGTCATATGAATGGCTCAGTGTGGCTGAGTGTCGCATGAATGGCTCACTGTGGCGAGTGCCGCATGAATGGCTCAGTGTGGCTGTGTGTCGCATGAATGGCTTAGTGTAGCTGAATTTCGCATGAATGGCTCAGTGTGGCTGAATGTCGTATTTATGGCTCAGTGTGGCTGTGTGTCGCATGAATGGCTCAGTGTGGCTGAATGTCGTATCAATGGCCCAGTGTGGCGTTAATCGCCAACTCATTTAACGAGTTGTTTTTATTTTAATATTATTATTATTTTTTTCATTATACTACATTGCGATTCTTAACTTTTTTAGTCGCACAGACCAAAATATGAAAATGCCGCCCCATATACATCATTTTCCGCCCCTGCCTTGAAGCGAATAGAGTACTGCTAAGGCGGACCGAGCCTGCTTTTTTATACGCCACTGAATATACGCCATTTAATATATGCCAGTAAATATACGCCATTAAATGTACGCCATTTAATATACGCCACTGTATATACGCCAATGTATATACGCCACTGTATATACGCCACTGTATATATACGCCCACTGGCGGCGGTGCAGCGGGTGCAGGGGGGCAGCGGCCCCCCCTAAAACTTTTAAGGGGTGGCGGCGCCCCCCCCCATTGAATTTCCAGTCTGCCCCCCTAAAATTTTAACTTTGTTTAAATTTTTTAACTTTGTAATTCATTTTAGTTTATATATATCATTTTCATTTTCATAATTCATTTGATTTATTTCTTAAATTTAATATTTGAAAGAAATTATAATTAATTTAAATTTTACAGTAATCACATTATTGAGAGTTGTTGTGGCATATTTTAAAACTAGTTGCAAGTACCCGGTTTTGCCCTGGTTTAAAATAAGTTTTCTGTTTATTTAAGAAGCGTAATTTGTAATTTAATTAAGATTTAAAATAAGACGCGTTAAAAAGGGTTTATTTGCATGCAATAAAAGGGTACATTTATCTTAAAGCAATGTGATACACAACATTTTGGCAGTTCCTCTCTCTCTCTCTCTCTCTCTTTCCCCCTCCATCCCTCTTTCCCTCCCTCCCTCCCTCTATCCCCTCCCTCTCTCCTTCCCTCCTTCTTTCCCTCCCTCCCTCCCTCCCCCTCTCTATCCCTCCATCCCTCTTTCCCTCCCTCTCTCTCCCTCCTCTTTCCCCCTCCCTCCTTCTTTCCCTCCCTCCCTCCCTCTCTCTCTCTCTCTCTCTCTCTCTTAGGCATGAATGTAGCAAAAGATGGCAATTCCTATGGATGAAGGAATGGAATGTAATAACGTAGTAAGTAATGTGATATTTGGTTCCCCTTACCGATCATATTTATAGTAAGCTAGCTATGTGGGAGAGAAGCTCGTAAAACCTGAAATCGGGGTAAAAGTTTGCCAATTTTGATGTCTTTGATGTCCAAAATAATTAATTACAATTAAAGTACCCATTGAGATGGAACGAAACCTGTTTAAGAACCTTCCCCATGTAATTTTGTGTACGTGTACCAAATTTCGCGTTATTTGGTTGTCTGGATCTTGAGTTTTAAGGGAACAGACAGACAGACAGCAAATGCGTCTTATAAGTATAGAGTAGTATTGCCATCTACCGAATGACGGCAAATGTAACTTTTAAAGAAAATACAATTATTTATTATCTTTTCATAAATTACTTTTTGTTTATTGAGTTTCCCGTTTCCGGTTTCAGTTTCATGTTCATCATCATTCATGATAATTATCAGAAATTTTCTGATCTAATTTCACTATTAAATTTGTAAACAAACTGACATTACGAATCAGTTGACGACAGAAGTGCTCAATGTTCATTTTTATTTTTTTTTCATATATTATTTTTTAATAATATCGATTAAATACTTGCTACAGAATTACTATATTCTATTATAGAATTAAGGGGGTAAAATTTGTCTTTCGGTCATACTTTGTCTTGCCCCCCTTAAATTTTCAAGGGAGGGGGGGGCTTGAATTTCGGCTTGCCCCCCCCCCCTTGAAATATTTCGATCCGCCGCCGGTGTATACGCCACTGTATATATACGCCACTGTATATACGCCACTGTATATATACGCCACTGTATATATTCGCCACTGTATATATGTCACTGTATATACGCCACTGTATATATACGCCACTGTATATACGCCACTGTACTTACGCCACTGTATATATACGCCACTGTATATACGCCACTGTATATACGCCACTGTATATATACGCCACTGTATATACGCCACTGTATATATTCGCCACTGTATATATGTCACTGTATATACGCCACTGTATATATACGCCACTGTATATACGCCACTGTACTTACGCCACTGTATATATACCACTAATGCCTATCAGTGAATAATTTGATAGCAGAGATTTTTCTGTAAAATCCAACGTTGGAAAGGGCAGGTTATAAAGTGGTTAAACACAGTGAAAGTTCCTGCCCATAAACTCTCTCCTTCCCACTCCTGTCTCAGGTGTAGGTACTACTGTAATACGGTAAATGCTAGAAGATTCTGATAAAACTAGGTCACCTTATAACAGTTTCGTACTGGTCTAGGCCCTAGCAATGGTTTTTGGTTTTGGAAAATAAGTTAAACTAGCTGCACCCTGCAAAACCTTTGCATAGAGTTATATCCCCTTAGGTTTGATCTATTGGCTAGGTTATTTTTGGTTTCGGGCAGATCCGATTTTTCATGATTGTATTTTAAACTGGAATACTATTGTATTAATTCTTTACTTTCGATTTAACGCAGACTGGAAATGAGTATTATTATATATGATTAATTAATGCCAGACGTTTTAATCAATTGATACAATTGTATACAAAAGGTTTTTAAATTCGATGAATATGTAACATGTAAATGCACGTTACATAAATACAATCAGTTAATCGTGTTAGATAAATTGTGAAGATACTTCATGACCTGCATATGTCATGGGCCATGTCAATCTCCACCAAGTGGCAGAGGCGTACCTAGCGTGGGAGGAGGGGGTCCAAATTTGAATGTTCCCCCGGGTCCCAGCTTGGGGGGGGGGATTTTATTTACGTGAAATATTAAGTATATTATCTCATGTCATGGTGTCTAATGTCAAAATGCAATGGTTCCCCAAAGAGACCAAGCCCCCCCTCGGGCCCCCAAATTCCTAGGTTCGGCACTGTCAAGTGGGCCCCTCTGATCATACATACTTTCAACCATTATACGTCGTTTTAATGCAGATGGCTGTATTTATACGCCAGAGCCGTAGCTAGCCAATGTGGCGCCCTATTCGAGATAAGTTATTGGCTCCCCCCCCCCATCCTAAGCTTTCAAATTACAAAAACAGATAACCACGTTCTAAAGATTGCAACATAAACTGTCATGGGCGTATTCAAGGGGGTGGCAAGGGGGAGGGGCGAATGCCCCCCCCTACATTTTGGAAAAATGTCATAAAGTTATTACAATAAAACTGAACGAAATTTCCTGAAAGAACATGTACATACATCAAAAATAAAAGTGAATTATATCTGCAAATATAACTTATTACATTATTGTAATTTTAAAAATTATGGTTTCAGTGTCGAACAGTTACTATACTAATAAAATTAAGTATAAAATTATAAATTACACTGATACAGCAACAATATTGTAATTTTAAACTATACATTCTGAAATAAACCATATAAACGTTTTGGTATTTGTCCAAATTCTTCAAATACGATGGCCTGACACCATCACCAATGCCAGCCTATTAGAACGAATCGGCCAAGCTTCAATGGAAGAGGAGATCAGGAAGAGAAGGTGGGGATGGATAGGCCACACATTTCGTAAGCCAGCAAGTAACATCACTTGGCAAGCATTGAGATGGAATCCTCAAGGAAAAAGAAAAAGAGACCGGCCAAGAAACACCTGGAGGCGAGAATTTGAAGCGGACATCACCAGGATGGGGTTTAGTTGGGAGCAGCTGGAGAGAATGGCTCAGGACAGAAGTCGCTGGAGATCTTTAGTTGGTGGCCCATATTCCGATAGGAGTGACGGGCAATAATGATGATTTGTCCAAATCGATTGATAACCTTTTCTTTAATTTGTTCCTTGTTTTAAGATATTCTTTTTCTGTGGATACTCATCATACAAAGACCAGATAAACAATCATCACCTGTTGTTGAGCGTAGCCACGTTTTTACTGGTCTTAAAGTTCTAAATGATCTATCAACTGTGCATGTTGTTACTGTAAGAGCCAATGCTGTCAAAAAAGCCATTTTAATCATGGGTAGAAAATTGGTTTCAGCTAAAACCTCACATAGAGTCATTGTTTCTTTTTTTCCCATTTACTAGTTTCACTCTCCTCGATTAAATTGCCAACTGCATAATATTCAGCGATAGCCCCGGTTCGATCCTTAAATGCAAAGTCTTTCTAGTTTTGTCATCAAAAAGGGATGCACAACTAAACACAAAAACGAGTTTCCAGTTGATATAATAGAATCAAAGTATGGTGTAAAAATAGTTATTCTGAAATAATCCTTGGGCAAATCAGCTTTTGGATTTTACCTGTTCATTTGTCCTCCAGCTTTTCGTGCAGGTTTAATGTCGACACCTATGTCATCTACAACACCTTTTGTAACTAAACATTTCCGTATACCTCTTATCACAATTTTGTCGATCAACAGCCAATGTAGTCAACAATTCTTCAATGTATTTTTGTACTGCCAGTAAATCTAAATGCACTGACTGTAATTTTTGGGTCACAGCTTCTAGGTTTGATGAATATTTTTGTATAATAACTAATCAAACAACAAATGTACCCAAAACCTAACCTCTAACAGCAGAAAGTAACTAATGTGCAACCTGCTGACTTTTTACCAGATTGTTCTAAATATTCCAGTTGTTTATCAATTTCTGTCACATTTTCAGCGAAAATCTGCAAGCTTTTATATCTGTGTCCATCTAGTTTAACATAGCAAGGGAACATTTGGAATTAGTTTTCATCGCTGATTAATTTCTCAGAAAAACACTATATTTGACTTAATTTTTCCTATTGTGTTTCGTACAGCATTCACATTATTTAAATCATTCACAACAAGATTTTTTTTATGTGAACAGCAATGTACAAATGCTGTCTTTTTTCGGATTATTGCTTGGACTCCTCCTTCTTTACTTGCCATTGTAGAACATCCGTCTTATCCTTGACGAACAAGATTTGTCATATTTAATCCAAATTCTAATGAATTTGTAATTATGGTGTTCTTTGACAAATCTAACACCAAGTGACATCTGCTCAATGCCTAAAATTATGTTGTCTCGTCGGCAAGTATAGACATTGCAACTGAATTATTTGCTTCACGAACAATGTCTTCACGCAAGAGAGACCCACATATTTCGATAAAATTAAAAAACAAAACACTATGGTGTTTTGTGTAGTTGCCGAGATAGACTTAGCACTAACAGAACCAATTGACAAATGATTACCTATAACTTCATCTCCAGATTCAACACGAAACTCTAACAGGTCGTAATTACCAGAATGTGATTCTTTTCCACGAAGTGCCAAATCATGCATGCCGCAAAAAAAGGATTGTAGAAATGGTTGGACCCAGTTTGTTGCAATTTTCTTGAATGTGTCTTCTAAATGATGAGTTCAACTGCTCATCTATAGAAACTGCTTTGGCTTCCAATTATACAACAAAATAGCTTGCATCCGTAATAAGAGCCGTTGTGACATATGCTTTGCGTGTGGCTACGTGCATCTTCGTTGAAATCATTAAATTTTGTGCATGGTTTGATGACAAATGCCCCCTGAATTCTTGGAATTAATTTTTGCGGAAACAACACGCAAAATTTGCAAAAGGCACTTTTGAATATTTCCAAGTATACAACCCACGATGAATGGTCTGATAACCTAGCATATCTAAAACCTCTGTTTTCACCACTGTCAGCTCTAAAAATAATATTTTTATCAGGGGTCGAACAATCAAGGATCAGCAGCAATTTCAACTCATTTGAAAGATCGTATGTCGCGACATACCTTCCAATATCCAATTTAGGAAATGAAGAAGTGACAGCGACAATCAAATTAGAAATACTTGCTCCAGATGTGTCTGGCTGTTGAACTTGTACTGTTGTCTTCAATGCATATGATAATTCAGATGCTGCAGACGCCCTAAAATCTTCTAATAACGGCTTTTTTTTAATCGTAAACAATGTTTCTGATATCCATTTTTTCATATTAATATTTTTTTGAGTGTCTGAATTAATTTAGGATAAATTTAAAAATTCACCCAGTTGCAGACGATTATAAACTAACAAGAGTTGCCAGATTTAAAAAAAAAACCCTGATTGCCAAAAACATTTTCGAAGGCCAAATCAAGTTACAGAAGGCCAAATTAAACAAAAAAGTAATTAAAATAGGAACATGCTTTTGCTTGTAGTCAAAATGTTTGAATTTTCGAATGTATTTATTTATGTCAATAGAAATAATTTATGTTATACTTAGTTTGGATTTAACTGAAAAATAAATCTGTATGCATTTTCAGTTAAATTAAAAAAACGTGTTTTTTTACCCCCCCCCCAGAAAAATTCCTAGCGACGCCTATGAACACTGTGCAGCCCCGTAGCCAAGGGGGGGCACTGGGGGCCGCTAGGTGTGGAGTGCCCCCCCCCCCGCTTAAAAAGAAGAAAAAGAGGAAAAAATAAAGAAAAAGTAACTAAAATGAGAAAGTACCCCCTTGCTGGGTATTGGTGCCCCCCTGCTTACTTTGACCTGGCTACGGCCCTGACACTGTGGACGTTTTAAGCCATTTCTATCTATGTTTTAAGCTAATCCTGGCTCATAACCCATGATCATTTTTTTTAAATTTACAATATCAATTTTAGACAATTAAAAAACATGACAAAAAATCAGTATTAAAACATTACGTATTAAAAACTACGAGGCTACTGAAGTCATTTACACGCCAGACATTTTGTCGTGTTATAAAAATGATGCTACTTTATTTTTATTTTTTTACTAAATAACTAAAAGTGAAAAAAAACCGAGAGGAAGAGATCATCATGCAGTTGCGAGATAAATCTTTTTCATAATTAGCTTTAGGACTAAATATAACAAATAACAGAAACCACACCGAAGCTGAAAAAATCCTGACCATAATAGCCTATTCACATCTATGGATTTTACCCATTGATCTTTAAAAATATGATGGTAGCCACTGAGCTAGCTGACCGCCTCCGTTTCTTCCCCGTTTACATCTTTCCTTTTTATTTTAGCTTCACTGATCTATATAATTACACGGATCATTGCTCTTTTATCTGGAAGGTTTAATTAAAAAAGGAAGTCGAAAACTGGACGTAGTTGAATCGTCAGAGATTCTTTGTTATCTTGTCTCTAACGTTTAAGAAAAATAGACAAATACAGCGCCGAATATTAAAATTTAGATGCGGTACGCGTATTATTTTATACTTAAGCATGGAATGTGATTTTTCAAACACAGACTTGAAAACAGATGAATCATCTGTTAAAATGGATGAAAAAAGAAAGGTCTCAAGTAAACGAGTTTTCTTAAAAATGTCACAGTTTCCGTCTAAGGAAAGCCTACATAAAATTATTAAAGATGCCCATGAAAGAGAAATACCAAAGCGGAAACATTATAGAGCTATGTCATTGGCAGCACGTCGTTGTACATACAAATCTTTCTCTGAAAGTTATCAGTTAGGAGACATGTTTTGGGCCAAGATCAGAGGCTACCCGTTTTGGCCTTGTATGATATCAAGAGATCCCTTTAGTAACTTGTTTGTTAAGGTTTCAGGTATGTATATATCAAGAGATCCCTTTAGTAGCTTGTTTGTAAAGGTTTCAGGTATGTATATCAAGAGATCCTCTTAGTAAATTGTTTGTTAAGGTTCCAGGTATGCATACCAAGAGATCCCTTTAGTAACTTGTTTGTTAAGGTTTCAGGTATGTAAAAGAAAAATTGATTTTGACAACTATTTAGACATTTCATTAGACATTATTTTAAAATTGGCATGCCTATGAGTAGTGTCAACAGTAGTTGTAAGGTAGAAACTTAGATTTTTAGTTTGCATTACTCATCATGCACAATTTTTTTTTTATTGTATGCATATTTTGATAATATATCTTGAAAATGAAAATTTCGTGTTATAAATATATTATATATTTGTATATGCTTTTTGTCAGAAAAAATCTCATACGGTAGCCACAAACAAGTTTGATGAGAGCCAGAGCCTTGAGAGCTGCACTGTGGTCTTTTTATATATTAAAAAAAAATCTTCAAAAATTTCAAATAAGATAAAAATGGCATTTTTTTTACAAGCATTGATTTTACCTTAATTTTTCAGTTCATACAAATACATTTATTGAAGAATTAAGCAATTTACCCATTTAAAATGTTCAATAATGTGTGAAAATATGATGATGGTAAATTAATGATGCTAACCTATTAGATTAGCTGAACTACATTTAAGGAAAATGCAAGAAATAAAATATTGTTTATTATCATTTCAGGTAAATCAAAGGCCTATCATGTACAATTCTTTGGACGTGGCTATTATAGAAGCTGGGTAAAAGAAACATCAATGTTAAAATATAACGGTCGTGAGCAATACTTTGAGATTGCCAAGTACGGTCCTGATAATATTACAAAATATTGTAGACCTTTAAAAGATTACATTGTCACTCCACCCTGGTTCCCATCCTGGAACATGGCAGTGTTTGATTCAGAAAGAGCTTTTAAACTATCCCAGGAAGAAAGGAAAGATCAGTATACATTTCATTACATGTATAAGATGGGGGGCAAGGAGTTTTCTGTCAGAAAGATGGTGAAAAGATTTCGCAAGCAATTGCTACAGTTATCAGATGAAAGTAGTACTTCAGAAGATAGTCAAGATGAAGAACAAATCTGCCAGCCTGCTAAGAAAAAATATCAGGGTGTTAAAGGGAATTTTGAAGTTTACTATGCGCGTCATGCAAAGTTTGTTGAGACTGAGCACCCTAGCTGGAATATGTCTGATGTATTGAACCATTTAGAACAGAAATGGAGCCAACTGTCTCAGCCTGAGAGAAGAATTTACCAACTTAGAACTATCAGGTCTTCAAACATGAACAGTTCCAGCACATTGAGAAGTAAAAAAGTCAATAAAAGGGTTAGTAAAAACAGCTTCAATATTAGTACAATTTTTTTTTTCATTGTGTTCTGTAGTTATGTTTAACATTTTCTTGTCTCTTCATGTTTTTTATAACTGACAGCTTTTTTTTTTTTCTAGTCTCCTTTTTTCTTTACTTTATAACTACCTTCATTTTACTCATTTTTTGTGCATGATTTTTAGGACAACTCAATACTTTTTTTAGACTTCTCTTATCACTTAAATAAAACAACCAGTCTCACTATCCAATAAAATGTTCTGCTTGGTTTCCATTAGTTTTATGTTCATCCTTTTTGATGAAAGATGCTGTACATCCATGATTAGCCCATTGCTCTAGCTTTTCACTCCAATAATAAAATACATAGGTTAGGTTAAATTAAATTAAGTATATAAAAAATGCTCAAAAAAGTAAATTGTATTCAAGTATTACAAAATTAAAATTAGATGTAGTTAATTAAAATAAGTATTAACAACCTAAATATGTCCTAAATTTACAGATCCAAAAAAATGATGTAATTTATTTTTGTTCTACTTACATTCAAAATGCATGAAGATGTTTTGGTGAATTAAAACATATTTCTTACTAAAGCTCATAAAATAATATATGATACATTGACGTCACAATTTGTGTGCTATAAAATTAATGGAAACATTTACTGTTACATTTTTTGAAGGAACAAGAAGTGAATTCAAGGATGATAAAAATAAACCCTGAATCATTAAATCTTCAGATCTCAAAGTTGGTAAATCAAATAAATATTTGTGATGCCAAACCTAGTTGCAAAGTTTGTAAAAAAATTGGGAAACAGTTACAGATCTGTAAAGGAATTTGCCAACAGCATATTCATACTAAATGTGGAAAAACTGCAGAAAATAAAATGGTCTTTTGTGAAGACTGCTTAACAGGTGAGTTGGAAATCAGTTTTTGAAATTGTAAAGTAGTAATCATACATCTAATTACATTTATCATTGATGATAGAATTTTAAAATATACCTCTACTTAATGTTAAATATTTTTAGTTTAGTCACTTTTATTGTGTAATTTTATGAGGGATCTTTTCTCAGTATGCTATTAGCAGTCTTCTTTTACAGTTGAACAATAAAATTGAGCTTTTTATCTTTGTCTCTGCAGCTGATATATGCCCCTGTCCTGCCACATCACTTCTCTTGACTCCTCTATTTTTTTATATCTTTCTCAAACTTCTAAATCAATGCTTAACTCTCAACTGTTGTTCATTTTCGGCAATTTTTTTAAGCTGATTTCAGGGTGTTTTGTAAAACTAGGCATTTTTCATTATGTTATAAGCTACCTAGTGAAGTTATACGTCGTTAAATTTGGAAATGAATAAGCTATTTAATGATAAAAAACTTTTGATATAATAGAAATTTTTAATTTTGTAAAATTATAGTGTAAATGTTTTTTTTAATTATTTTTTTTAACTAAAAATACAAATACATCACAAACGGTAAGAATAAAAAAAAAAGGTATGAAGAATTTAAACAAAGTCTTTATTATTTACATAAACATTATTCATTTGTACAACACATAAATAAATTTGGACGTAAAATTATGATAATTTTTTTTTTATTCAACTTTAAATGATACTATAGAAATTGGGAAAAAAAAAAAGGACTCATGCCTCTAGAGCGAAAAAAGACATATAATTTTCACACAATGTTAGACAAGACAAAATTGATCATTAAAATTTCTATATTATTATTATAAGTGACAGGAAACACATTTAAATGAATAAAAAAATAAAGTTTTCCACCATTTATTTGTTTTTCTAAAGATATTATACTTATTTAAAAGTTGATCACTTTTGTCACCCCTTCCATATTTAAAAAATCACCAAATTTCACTTTTCCCAAGAAATGACGCTTAGTCACCAAACAGCCCGGCGTCAAATACGCGCGAAGCACTCCCTTTTTTGACATTTTGTCAAAAAAGGGAGCTACAGCGACAAAAATTGCTAGTGCATTATGTCTTTTTTCAAAATAAAACTTGGAATATTTTACCAAGTACCACATTTTTACAAAAATAAAAAATCTATTTTCTTTGCCACTGTATCCCAGGGTCGGCGTTGCACATATATAATAAAACATAAAAAAAAATTGACCAAAAGTAAAAATATAAAGAATTCTAACGTCCAAAAAATTGTCGCTCACCGGTGGTCGAAAAGTCAATGCTACGATGGTTGAGAGTTAATGGCACTTAACTCTATGGGTCTAGTTGGAGTAGTGAGGATGTAGGAAAATGCATTGTGAAAAGTGTCCCAGTAGTTAACATCTCATTCCTACTGGGACATCATAGGGTGATATTACAATAGTAGTGTCCCAGTAGTACACAGGGAAATCCTCTGGTGATGCCAATCTGTTGTACAGTTTTACTGTTCATATCGACAATTAGCAGTCTTCTTTTATAGGGATATATATGTGTTAAGAATTTATATATCTCACATACTTAAAGCATAGGCAGGATGTAGTACACATAACTGTATATAGGGGAACCCGTGATGGGCTAAACTAAAAAGTTACTTACTTAAAGTTACTTTTTTTTTGGTTATGAGCAAAGTCTAAGTGAAAATATTTAGTTACTATCAGAATAGTTTCAGACAGCAAATTTTTGCTACATGTTTTATTTCATCTTCCAGGTGAAATTAAAATAAATCTCTCAATTATTTCAACAGCCCTCTCCCTACCCCTATTCACATTTTGTTCCAAACACATGAAACATTAGTCTGCTGATGCATACATCTAAGTTTGTACTATTTCCCACCTGTAAAAACCCATTGCTCAGTTCGCTTCTGTATGCAGGGAAGTGATTTTGAAACATTGTTATAAATTTGTTTTGATTGTTTCTCAATGAAGGGGAGGATAGACCACACACACACATACATTTCTATATTAGCTATGAACCCACTGTTAAAACAAAATGTTTAACCATCGCATACACACCATATTAAGGGATTATGTGGCTAAGGGAACCTTTTTTTTTAAATACATTACTTGGTCTCTACCTGTTTGTTGATGTTCCATGCTTTGTTCTCTACCTGTTTGTTGATGTTCTATGCTTTGTTCTCTACCTGTTTGTTGATGTTCCTTGCTTTGTTTTCTACCTGTTTGTTGATGTTCCATGCTTTGTTCTCTACCTGTTTGTTGATGTTCCATGCTTTGTTCTGTATGTTACTGCTTGTCTGTTTATTTCATCTTGTAGATATTATTTTTTAAGGTTTCTATGTAATTGTTTTTTTTAGTATTTGCTTAATAATAATTGGTAATGAAGATATGTAGACCTATTCACATATATCACTTGTGTAGTCAAATTAATTTCATGTTTCATCCAAATTAGTCAAGGACTGCCATTTCCATCTAATTTCTAAGATAATATTCTTATGGAGTTGGTATCTTTTAAAAAAGTAACCAATAAATGTACAGATATTTTACAGAGAAAATTGCCAAAATTACAATTTGTCTATAGAAATGAATGTGGTTGAATGTATTAACTGTTAGAATTTCAATTTTAATTATGAGATAATGTCATTTTATGAAGTAAATAATCCATGTATCTATTTATATTCCAGATGTTCAAATATGTTTTATTTGTAAGTCACAAGAGGAGACAACCATGAAATGTAGTAGAATGACCTGTTCTGTATACTACCATGAAAGTTGTGTGACTAACTTAAAGCATACCAAAGTTTTAGATAATGGATTCATCTGTCCTTTGCATACTTGTTCAACTTGCTTAGGTGTAGAAGGTATGTAATAACAATCATATATGAAATAATTCCTTTGATTCTAGAAATATTTACAAATTATGATTACAATAATAAAAAGGAAGTGAGGGGACCATCTGGATCATATAAGGCAGTGTGAAGTTGAATTTAGCCATGCATGCAATTGTAAGATATAATTTAATCATGTCATGAGTTACAACATCGAAAGTTTGTTAAATTGCACTCACCCTTTTTTATAATTGAAGGAATTACATGTGACTTTTTAGTGCATTTTAATTTTAAAAAGCTGCTTTTGTTTGTCTAAGGTATCCCTAGTGTGTAGATGTGAGACTACAATATTTATAATGTTTTAGTGTTTTGTCTTGGTTTTAACACTATAGGCCGTAGACTCTTTCTGTATTTTCCCCCATTAAAGACTTCTAAAAGAAAGGGTTTAGTTTTAAAATCTACAAGATATTAATTATTTGATGGCTGATTGCAAAGATAATTGATTTAAAAAGATATTTCCATTCTTAAAACTTTTAATTAAATACTTGAATTTGCATGTAATAGATTTGTTTTGAACATTTACAAAATAAGCATTAGTCCTATGTTTATGTTTAGTAATTTATGAAACTCAAGTAATGTATATACTTTATACGTGAGACATCATTAATGTTCTAAAGAATCTTTTTTTTTTCATTATACACTTTTATTCAACTGGCTTTGTTATACTGTTTTGGTTGGTGTAATGTTTTGGCAGATAAGACATTAATTTTTGATAGCTTTATATTTACAAACAAAAAATGTAAAGTTCCCTTGGCCCATCAGGACAGATGATGTGTGTGTAAAGTTCCTGTAAGGATGAGATGACATCTCTTAGATCCTATGAGCCCCTAATGGGACAGTTTTTATGGTGCCCTTCTTTCATCTCCACCATAGCCGATAGTGCAGTGGCCATGTAGGCACCACAGGAGACAAAGCGGGGACTTAAGCCATGACCTGAAAAATTTCCTAGGTCCTCACCGGAGATCGAACCAGGTTGACAGTCGAGTGCTTTACCACACGACCATCTGTCCCCTTGTAGATGATGTGTAGAATTCATCATTCTGTAACCACTGCATATAATGGGATTGTGTGGTTAGCACAACACCCAGCCAAGCAAGCAATCTCTCCTTCCATTTACAAACAAAAGCAATTTAACAAGTTTTATCACTAAAAAGTAAAAAGAAAGTTAAAAAAAATATACTTTCAATTGTGCTTTTATGAAAGTGTTCTTAAAGTGTAAAAAATAATAAAATATTAAAAAAAAACATAAACACTAACAAAAATAAAAATTGTTCAACAATTTGTACCTTCTATAAAAGTTCCAAGTTTTTGCAAAGATATTTACAACAGTTGTTTTTAATAAGTCCCTGAAAGGATGAGATGTTTATCTATTAGATCCTATAAACCGCTAATGGGGCGGCTTTTGTAGTGCCCTTGGTTCATCCCCACCATAGTTGATAGTGCAATGGCATGGAGGCACCATGGGAGACATGTTGGTGACTGGGACTTACTGGGAGTTCTATGTGTAACCCACACCATCCAGGTTTTAGCAATGACATTGGTGTTTCAATCTGTGTGTGGTAACATTAGAGCTGATGTTTTGTTTTTTTAATTCTTTATCAGTTGTGTAGTAATGGTACTGCAGATTGTGCAGTCACACAGGGCGTCTTGATGCTGAAAGAGGGCTGTTAAATGTTTTGCACTTTTCAGATTGGGAGAAGGATGCCAAAAAATGCGACTCACACTGGGCGCCACAATAGCTAGCAATGGCTCTGTTCTTTATTTTATCTATTTTTTTTTCAGTTAGAAACTTTTCTTTCCCTTATAAATGTAATTACATTTTTTTTTGTTATAGAAAGCATGCATAATGTATATGCATAGCTGCGCTAAAATATACTTAATAATTAATTTATTAAGATGATTTTTACGAATTCTCTTTATCAGTTTACAGGTTTGAAGGTTTTATACTTAAATACCTTTAGGTAAAATTTTACATTAATTTTTCTAGCCACTCTACCTTTCATCCGATGTGTTCAGTGCCCAGCATCATACCATGCCAGTGAATTTTGTGTAGCTGCTGGCAGTCAAGTTAAAAATATCCAGTCTATGGTATGCAGCAGACATTACAAAATGGTTCCATCCAACTCACATCTGGCAAAAATCAGTTCAAAAAAATGTCTTCAGTGTAGCACAGGTAAGCATTTTAGTAAATGACTATTTTTTATGGAAGTTGTAAGAAAATCCTACAGTTTGTTTCTTTCTGATAGTACTCTAGGGAATTCTTAAGACAGGCCCATAATTAGCATTATAAAAGGCAGACTTTTGCTGTTTGTATTAATTATAAATTTTAATTAACTACAGTTTAAGCCTAGTATGTTGAAGCTTTAAACTGTGATGAGCAGGAATGTGGGAAGACATAGTGTGGGGGTAGCACAATATTTATGTCAACAGGTATTAAACAACAATGAATGATTGACAATTATATAGTTTGTTTAATACAAGGTTAAAAACAAGCTAGTAACAATAAATTAGTGGCATAATTACATTGTCATCCAGCCATTTTTGCTATTATATCAAAATATGTTTCAATGATTGAAATTATTTTAGTGAGTGTTGGATAATAAGATTTGTATACTTTTTTTTTCTTGGCGTGCATCATCCTTGAATAAATTGGTTCCTCCAAAGAAGCAAATAAAGAGCTTTGATAAATTTTTCTTTCAGTAGAATATTAGATTATAGTTATATGCATTCAATTAGAGCAATGACAGGAAATATAGTTGAATGACACTTGACATATATTTATGTCTTCTTATTGTCCTAGTGATGCTATTCCCCCTATAATTTATATCAATCATCAAAACCTGTTATTAAATAGCTATTAGGGCTGTATTGGAAGCATCATGGCTTTTTTTCAGATGTTGCGCATACAATTTCTGGATTGTTTTACTTAAGTATTAAATTGCTTAAACTTTTTGGAGTAGAGACTAGCTATAGGCTGTTGTTGAGACAAACTGATTTTTATGAGAAAAATATTTCTTTTTTTTTTTTTTTTTTTTTTTTTACTAAGCAAATACTGTTTACTCCGCTTTCCATACACTGAATTATATATTAACCAATGGAGTTTTTACGCAAACATTTATTGTTGCCTTTGTTAAGAAAATAAATTTTATTTCTTTCAGTCGGAAAACTTTTCAGCTGTTTAAAGTGTCCAGCTGCTTACTGTTTAGACTGTTTTACAAGTCAGTTACCTGATGGACTTACTGTACAACAATTCACATCCAGAAAGTATAAACCAAGTTGGCTGTGTTTAGACTGCAAGATGGGCCAAATGCCACTCTATGGCGATATAGTTTGGGTGAAAACTAAATTTTTCAAGTAAGTTTTTTTTTTGATTTTCTCTAGTGGAGTAACTCAAAAGTGAATTGGTTGAATTGATTCATCATTTGACATAGAAGGAAAGATATCAAAGATCTCTTCTGTTTCTGTATAGCAATGAAAATTACACTTTAATTTGTAAAGCTTATTTTATTTTTATGTCAAGTCCTGTAAGGATAATATGATCGCTAAGATATTATCAAGCCCCTAATGGAATGGTTTTTGTAGTGTCCTTCTTTGCACCCACACCAAATAGATAGTACAGTGGGCACGGAGGCACAATATAAAACAGAGTTGACAGAACAAGCTGGGCATTAAGCTCAAACAAGCAAATCTGGCTCACTACCACAGCACCAACCAGCTACATTGTAGAACCTTTTGCATGCTTCATTTTCAAAACTGGTATATATATTTCTTGTTAATGTTACTAGGATTTAAAACTCAATTCTTAGATATCTATATCACAAATCCTAACTGTATTCCTAGGTGGTGGCCTGCTGAAGTATGTCACCCTGGTCACATTCCAGAAAAGTTCCAGTTAAAAACCAGTCAGGTCGGCAGGTTTCCTGTTAGATTTTTTGGTTCCTATGACTACACTTGGACGCATCAAGGCAGGTCAGTCCAGTTAGTCTTATTTCACTCACAGTATTGTGAAGCTCAACCACTTGCATGATCTTGATATCCAGTTACAGTCAAACATATGTTTACAGGTATAATTTATTCCAGAAATGTGCTTATAATTCAAATTATTTACATATCAAAGCTGATTTCACTCAAAATAATAATAATAGAAATTTAGGGAAGTAATTCATGGATACAAACACACAAAAATTTATTGCCATTGACTCCCTTAATTTTCTTTCTACTCTAATTAGGTTACACGGTAGAAAATTCACAAAAATTAAATGGGAAAAAAAAGGTTGCAACCTTCTCCCACAAATTTTAGTGTGACAAAATTTTAGTATGAATGAATGATGTGTTCCCTGTCAATTGTGACAAGATTTCAGTATAATGAATGAATGATGAGTTCCCTGTCAATTGTGACAAGATTCAGTATAATGAATGAATGATGAGTTCCCTGTCAATTGTGACATTTCACTGTATCTTCAAATATTACAAATAAATCATGTTCAGTGAGTTTGAACTTTGGAGAGAAGACCCACTGAATCACTGGTGATCACATAATTACTGCTTGTACTGCATGACCTTGTTCACTTAGCCATTTTGAAATTATAAAAGTATTAAAAAATATTCTTTTCTGGCAAGATATTGCTCGTATATCAAACCGTATTTTATTTAAAATCTTGTACAATAGTTATAAACCGAGACCAAGGGTTGACTGTAAAAAAACAACAGATGTTTATGTTATAGTGAGGATACAAGTCCAGCTGGGTTGGAATTTCCAACATGTCAGTTGTTGCCTTCTATTTATGCTGTAATAACATTAAACTTTTGCCTCCTTGTGTTTCGGTCATCATTGCAGAAATTGCCTAGATTTTGAAAGGACAAAATAAGAATAAAGACTAGCTTCTCACCTTTTTGAAAGTCTGCAAATGATGTTTTAAAAGGCTGCATCAGTCTAGACATGTTAGAATGACACAATGATAGTGGGTATTCAGTAGATGCACTTACATTAATGGGCTGGATAACAAAAGCCTTCTAACGTAGATTTTAATGAACACTCATTTGAAACTCGACTGGTATAAAAAAAATCTGCCATTATTTATAGTTTCTGAAACCTCTATTACTATTCTGTATTGTACACTTTAAAAGAAATCTAATTCCATAAAAATGAAAATAGGATGTCAGTCGTGACGTCATCGCTCTGAAAGTTCCTCACCGTTTGGTTTGAAATTTTGACACGAAGTAGCAGTAAATTACTGCATCTTTTATATACTTATGACCTTGAATAACACTTGTTATATTCTAAAATAATATTTATCAATCAGTATTATTATTTTTCATTCAAACCGACCAATTTACCTCACACTGTCCTTACGCATCCCAAGTATCCTGACAGTTTCTTGCTCTCAATGGGTCAATTGTCAGCAGTTGTGATAAGTCTATGTTGATTAGAAACATAACTATCATATTTTCTCTCCACAAGTTTTCTTAGCTTTGCCACACTAGTATTGATGTAAACAGTAGTATAGTTCTTGGTACATAAAACTTTCTTGAACAATGCTCTGAATTCGTCCCACCCCTTTAAGTATCATACTAGTTGTATTCTGCAACAATTTTGTCTAATTGTTTATGTTAGTTTAACGCCCAACAGACGGCATACAATAAAATGTGACTCTGGTGATCCATGAATACAAACCATGAAAAATAATAATTTTTTTTTTTATTATAAGTATAATATTTTTTATAAAAAAATGCTTTCTAAATACTTATTACTAAAAAATAATTGTCAATTTTTATTTTAACTACAATTTCTCGTAAATAAAACAACGCTACCAGGTGACCGGCACCGAATGCCATTTTGATTTGTTAATGTTTTGTCAGTCACTTTGACTACACTAAAATGGACTCAGATTCTGATTATTTAGAGGAAAATAAACTTGATTCAAGTGACAACGATGAAAATTGGGAGCTTATTACTTCTTCAGATGACTTTGATGCTGAAAATATTAGTTTTTATTCAAGTTTCAATACTTCAAACTCACATGTGTAAGTATTGAACTAACATGCTTTGAACTTTGACTTTGTCTTTATGATCTTAAAGCTGTTTATTTATTTATTCATTTATTTATTCTTTAGAACTTATAATGTGGGAATATTTATAAAACAAGCGAAAAGTAAAAAGATTTATATTTTATTATATAAAGGTTTATGTATAAATATTATTTTTTTAGTTCTCTGTTGCTAACAGTACTGTTTTATATTTGTGTTATTGCCAATCAGCTGATGTTCGTAAACACACAAAAAACTGAAGTTTACATAATATTTACATATCTGTATTGATGATTTTTTTTTCATTATTATAAAATAATTAATTGTTGCTTGATAAATAAGCTGAATTATTTTTTTTTATGGTTTTCTTTACAAATTTTTGTATCCCCCAGATCATATGGTGTTGTTATGATATGAATGAATTGAATGACATATGACCAGAAGCACCAAAGAATTTTCTACCTGAGAGGGATCCAGGCATTCAGGAGGAGCTAAAACAAGGGAGACATTAGGAAATTCTGCAATGCTGTGGCATTTTTAAAACTGTATTTTACTTTGGACTTAGTAATTCATATTTGTGACTACTAATAGCAATTCCGGACATTACAAAACCTTGTGTTTACAAAGGCTGGTTTGATCTTACACCAGATGAATTCTACCGATTCTGTGGACTTAACATTATGCTGGACTTGTTCAAGCATCGAACATTGACCACTTCTGGTCTACTAGATCACTATACAATGGACTTTTATGTCTCGTGATCAATTTAAATCTATAATGAACTTTCTAAAGGTAAACTGGAGACGAAAACAACAAGTTATGTAAAGTACATCTTTTCTTCTACTTTATTAGAATGAAATGTATAAAACTGTTTCAGCCTTACCAAGATATATCAATAGATGAAAGAATGATAAGAAATAAAGGTAGAAATAGTTTTAGGCAGTATGTAAGGGATAAACCGACTAAGTGGGGAATGAAGTTATGGGTATTAGCTGATTCTCTTTCTAGGTATACTTATGATTTTCATTTATATTTAGGTAAAGAGGATAATGGGCCTTTTGGGTTGGCATATGGGGTGGTGATGAAATTAATTAAATCTTTTGCTAAACAGGGGTATAAATTATTAGTCGATAATTTTTATACTAGTATACAATTGTCTAAAGATCTTTGGAATTTAGGGGTATGAGCATGTGGAACTATTCTTAGGACATGTAAAGGTTTTCCACAATCTTTAAAAAATATAAAAGACTTTGAAAAAAATCTAAAAGAGGGGATATGAGATGGGTTAGAGTGGGAGTTATTGACAGTACGATGGAGGGACAATAAAACTGTTTTGGTTATGTCCACTATGCATAATGCCAATGGATTTGGAACATTTAAATGACAGACATAATGTAAATGGAAAATTTGAGGAACTTACAGTTGACCAACTAGCCATAATACAGGATTACAATAAATATATGGGGGGTGTAGATAAGAGTAACCAGTTGATAAATAAATATAATGTGCTACGAAAAATTATCATAAGCTTGTATAATAGTTACACTATTCTTGTAAAATATTTTTAGCAAAGTTATAAAACATACTGAATATGAGCTTTGTTGTTATCAATAGACATTAGAATGTTAGTATTTATAACTTAGATTTATTATCTTTTTGAATTTTTCTTGTTGCATGGTCAATGTTGATCCCAGCAGATTTTTGTTCTTTTTTCTGTTAAAACATATCATTTTTAGACATTTTTAAATATCTTTTGTTTCTGAATATAATGTCTTCAAAAATATCCTACACACAGAGAATTGAATGTAGTTTAATAAAAAGTAACTTTTATTGAAATGAATCATAATGATTTTTTTTTACTTCTTTGTGTTTGTGGATTGTTTAATTTATTTTTTTTTTTCATCTAAACTATTTAAAAAGAATAAAAATGTTGCTTAATAATATCACTTTGAAACATATATTGTTAATTTCAATTTACTATAGATTAATATAAACTATAATAACATAACTGTTAAAATAAAAAAGTTATTATAACTTAATTGAAAGATATCACAGCGAACTGAAAATGTTTGAAAAACGTAGTCTGTTGAGAGTTAAAAATAATTGTTGAACATTTAAATAAATATTCTATCTTAAATTTTCATCACTTTGTATTCAATGAATGCAGTCGCTCAATTTTTTTTTACTTCTCACATGTATCCTGATCATTTCTCTAATAATGTTACATTTTTTAATTTCTATAAATATCAATAAAATAATAAAATGTTAAAGTAAAGTGTGATCTGGGCCACTGGGCTTTAACTGGAGTGCTAAATGGGAATCACTCTCATACACTGTAAGAACATGACAGAGTTTAGATTACACCTTCCAAATGGAACATATAATATGATCATCCTTTATATTCAGTTTTTGTAAACTTTTTTGTTTTCTTTCAGAGTTTTACCTTACAAGAAAGTAATTGGACAACTGGATGGCGGATATCAATCGGGTGATTTGGTTGGCTTATACAGACTAGGTTTGCAAGAAGCTGAAGCAGCTCATCAGTTCTGTGTTACATTCAGACAGTCTATTGGTGCAACACCTTCTATGGATTCTGTCAAGCCTTCAGTGAATGCTGCCTCATGTGAAATAATGGAGACTCCAGAAAATGAGAATGTTAATAAAAAAGTTTAAAATGCTGAAAAATGGGGGGGGGGGGGGGGGTTTACAATATTCATTTAATTTTCTAAGCCCGTTATGTTTTTTTTCATTTTTAGATAGTTCAATTAGAATATTTGTTAATGTTTTCAAATCTTTTACACTTTTAGTGTGGATAAGATAAATACCTAGATCATAAAATATAGGTCACTGTTGCCTTATTGCTTACTCTATTTATTTGTCGTACAAGAACATAATAATAATTTTTCTTTACATTCCATTGTTACCTTTGAAAAATTTTCACTCTGTGATTAATGACTAATCTGTGCAGATTTATTCTTTACAATGTCACAGTTTTTTTTGTTAATTCTAGTCATGATTTTTATTATATCCCATTATGATAGCAATGTTTTGTTATTGATAATTGTGATTTGCATGATCTGAGATTATTTTTATTTGGTTTTATATCATTTTATATGGAGAATATAAATGTCATATTTTTAAATTTGTTGATATTTATTGTTGTAATGTATCCTAGATGTTTACAAATCTGCATGTTGATATTGTTATTAAATATTTTTTTGCTGTATTTATTATGTCTCTATTTGAGAAATTAGAGTGTTACATTACTTCTTGTTTGTTACATAACTTTTATGATTCTGTTTTCTTTTCATATGAGAATGACAGGCTAAAGTATTTTTGGCAAAATGTAGTACATTATATACACACATATTTTATGTCTTGTTATTTGTGAAATACATTCTTCATAGAAATTAGCAACTTTTATAATTATAATAATAGGCCATCATGGATGATGAAGTACAGAATTCATCTGTTTTGAAACCTCGGCAGATAAATAGTGTGGCTAGGACAAAACCCAACCGCCTTTAATTCCCAAACTAATGTCAGCTGGGTGGACTTGGACTTTACACCAGATTTCAGCTGGAAAGTTGCCCCCAGTTCTAGCCGAGGGTCAAACTAGGGACTCTCAGGTTGACAGTAAAGTGGGACTCTCAGGTTGACAGTAATGTGGGACTCTCGGGTTGACAGTAATGTGGGACTCTCAGGTTGACAGTAAAGTGCTCTTGTTTACATGGAAAGTTTTTTTATTTTAATTAGAGGTGACTTTACTATTTTCAAACTTTTTCTCTCTTTGATTTTTTTCAAATTTCAATTACAATATTTTAATGTTTAATTTTTTAAAAAGAAAATTTTGTATATTAAGTCCAATACCCATAAATTGTTAGTCACAAAGTCTGTGGATACAAGACACATTTGTACCCATTTACCTACAATTATTTTTTACTTTGATTTTTTTATCCATTTACACATCAGTGTATCTCCATTTAAAATATTTTCTGTTAAATACAGAGATGTGTACAAAGTTAATTTTACTGTAAACTTAAAAAATTTGGTTTTTATTATATTTAAAATAATTTTAAAGAAAATGTTAATAAAGCTTTACTAATTCAAATATTTTATAATCCATGTATATGTTTACATTTTTTTCTTACAGTATTATATTATAGCATTATTGTAATCTCTTGTTAAACTATAATTAATATTTATATTCTACAGTTTTCTTTCTTTTTTTAACCTAGATAATTTTTTTGAACTCAGTATTAATCATGTTATATTGCATGTTACATAAAAGTTTTTGTTGAAATTAATATTTTTTATAATTATTTTTACTTTAAATTGATGGCTTAATAACAGTATTATAAAACTATGTAGATCTCAGAAATTGATTATAGAATATTTAACTGTTACCGGTAATTATGAAAACCAAGGAAATTGTTAAAATATTACCTGTATGTTTTACTTTTCTGTTTTAGAAAATGACTGTCTGCTTACAAGTTATCTGGTTTGATTTTATTTGAACGAAATTTCGTATTACACTATGTCACTTGTATTACACCAAGCTCTTTCCATCAATGATATTTTTTTATATTAGCAGTATTTTAAGTTAGGTTATAAAATAAATGACTTTTGCTTGTTAATAAATGTTATTTTCTGTATAAAACACAATGAACATTTGGTGATATAACCAAACTTCAGGTTATTATATTGGGTTACTTTACTTCAGGTTATTATATTGGGTTACTTTACTTCAGGTTATTATATTGGGTTACTTTACTTCAGGTTTATATATTGGGTTACTTCATGTTACTGATTTACAAAGTTGAAATATTGTTTTATGTATTTTTTTTGTATCAGATAAATAAAAATGTTTATTAACAGTATTATGCAGTTATTGTTTTTTTCTTTCTGAAGTTCACTCGTAGATTTAGTCTCAAGTACAAAAAAATATAATGTAATCCTGCTACTATCAAATGTAATGTGAACATGAAGATGTTAAATAGTTTTGTTGTACTCACATTACATCTGCAAAGCTCAACTTCTAACATTATATTGAAATAACACATATTATATCTGTGATGTATATAAAAATAAAACAAAGTAAAATATTCCTTAAATAATTTTTAATGAGGTTAATTAATCTCACAACTTACCCAAGTTTTTAGTGAAAAAAAAAAAGGATTTGAAAAAGTGCTGGATTTACATATAAACCATACAAGCTGTAGCTTAGCTTCCCCGCTTTCTTGGGGGCCCCTAAAAAATTGTCAGAGTGAGTGATTATCATATATACTTGAAGTATTTGGCACTGACACATAATATCTGGACTTAAAGGGCCCTATATCTCAAATAGCTTAGGGTCTTATCAAGTCTAAAACCGGCCCTGGAAAAAGATTATAGAATTATTTTAAAATATGCTTTTAAAATTAGTAAATAAAATAAAAATACATAAGTACCTGTAGTCAGTATGGAAATTTGGAATAGTTTAAAATATTACCTTTAATCCTGCTTTTAATTTATTGTTCATTTTTTGCCTTTATTACAAAAGTTTCAAAAATAATCTTTATATCCATAATTATTTCAACTCTGTCATTAAATTAAATGACCTGGTTTTTAAAAAAAGCAATAACATTCATGGCAATGATTTCGAACAGTCATGTAAAACGGTGGTCCGCAGCAGAATGCGGCTCTTTGTTTCATAATTAAAGTGTTAAATAGATCTTTGAGGTAAACAATGATCAACAGAACTGATCTCACAGTTTCAAAGTGACATTCTTATGGGTAGGAAAAACCGAATCTTTTTGTTTAATTCTATAGCATTATGAAAATGACAAGATTCGATTTTTATTACTGGATAAACATTTCATGAAATGAATGGGTTTAGAATTGTTTCTAAAGAAATATCCTGTTGGAAAATATCACTTTCTGTTAGTTTCAATGTTAACGGTACAAAACCTGTAACAAATTAGGATCTGCCTAGTTATAACATTATAGTCTACTGTGTCTACAGGCTGTTTGATTCGCCCCGCCAGACTGTTTAATCTGGCAGCACTAAACATTGACAAACTCTTGCAGCATTAAACGTTGACATACTCTGGCAGCACTAAACATTGACAGACTCTGGCAGCACTAAACATTGACAGACTCTTGCAGCACTAAACATTGACAGACTCTAGCCAGCACTAAACATTGACAGACTCTTGCAGCACTAAACATTGACAGACTCTAGCAGCACTAAACATTGACAGACTCTAGCAGCACTAAACATTGACACAGTCTGGCACCAACATAAATATTTAGTTCATTGCAAAATAATGAAAGAGTCAGTCTGTTGCCACTAAACAATGAAAGAGTCAAGTCTGTCGCCACTAAATAATGAAAGAGTCAGTATGTCGCCACTAAACAAAGAAAGAGTCAGTCTGGCATTGCTAAACCATGAAAGAGTCAGTCTGTCGCCACTAAATAATGAAAGAGTCAATCTGTCACCATTAAACATTGACAGACTCTTGCAGCACTAAATATTGACAGACTCTGGCAGCACTTAACATTGACAGACTCTAGCAGCACTAAAATGGGAGATTTAAAAACCAAAATTTAAAAAAAAAACAGAGATGCGTGTATATTAAA
This sequence comes from Bulinus truncatus, assembly GCA_021962125.1. NCBI lineage: Eukaryota > Metazoa > Mollusca > Gastropoda > Planorbidae > Bulinus > Bulinus truncatus. Next base: position 489,419 of record JAGDYQ010000272.1, on the reverse strand, counting down.
ACAAAAACGCACATGCAGCTTTTATATAAAACAAAATAAATAGTACAATTGTGTCCCAATATACTTGCTCTTTAGAATATAAAGGCAACAGTTTTATGTATGTCTATTCCCAATTACTACCAAACACCATACTAAAATATTTCAAAACAAACCAGCATCTGGGTCAGATAAATAATAAATCTAAGGTCAGCGGGTTGGGGGTGATCAAGCTAGTGAGGGACAACGTTAAATTAGCACTTACAAGGTCATGTATCTGTTAAGGTCACAGTCCCTCAAAAACCAGAACTACCCCCCCCCCACCCCATATGAGGTGTTCATCATCTCCACCCCTTAAAGGATCAACAAAAGCTGTGGTCAGGTGCAGATCAAAGTGACCACGTGCTCAGAAGTTGGACGAAGGTGCGACTTCTCACCTTCGGCCACTGACCGACAACAAAGTGCCACTTAACCCGGGAAGAAACTGAGAGGCTTTGATATCCTAGTGTCCCCTCATCCAAATCTACCACAATTCAGGGGCGAGGAGTCGATCGAAACGGACGAGTTAGTTTTTGAGTTATATTTTAGAGTTTGAGTGTGGACAAGTAGTAGAAGATTTTAGATAGAGAGGAGAGCGGTCACGAAAAGTTAAAGTTGATATATTTCTTGTTGTGTAATAAATAGAGCTGCTGTTTGATTAAAAAAATTTAATCGAAATTGACGCACATTTAGAAATTTTATCGCAAATTAACGCATATTTAATAACAAAAAAATATCAACTTGGCATCTTAAAATAGGTATTTTCATTGAAACTTAACTGAAGCTGTCTTATTTATTCAGCCAATTGCTTAAACAGGCCAGTTGAATTCTCGCGCCAGACTTATAGCAGAAGGAACAACAGAGCATAAGAACAACAGTGGTCAAAAGTCAATCTTTGTTTTTATGTAAAACAACATAGGACATGATCTTTTACATCGACAAATATTTCCCGTAGCCCGTGGTCAAGATTAGTGCTTTAAAAGTATCAATAATATCGAATTAAATTCGATCTTAATATTTTGGGGGTTCTGTCAGTTCATGCACATGATGTCGGCAGGAAATATGTAACAGCTCCTCTTGCAACAATTTACATGTCTCCTTAGTAACACCAGTGTTGACGGATGTTGTGTCAAAACACATACTAATAATATCATCAGATACCTCCCATAGTCTTAACAGCTGTATTATTGCATTGGCATGTGCCTTACCGGTACGGTTGGTATTTTAACTAAACATAAAATCTTCTCAACTTCTTTCCCAGTTAAAACTACAACTAATCTGTCTACGTGTGAATGCAGCTCTGGATAATCTGTAGTTTCCTCCATTATCTTTCCGTCCCAGTGAATGACAAATGGGCATTTACTTCTAAAACGAAATTCTGATTTCAAATTTCTTCGTCTGGCATCGAACCCTCTGACAGAAGCTTCTTGTAGTAAACAGGAATCTCAATTTCAATATCGTCGTCATCTTTACCTTCATCCTCACTTTCGCTGTTGCTTGTAGAGTGTAGACCATAGATATAAAGAATAGATTGCTCATGGGCTATGGAAGAGCGTCGAACCAACGGTGCTGAACTACTTCCGACCATTACCTATATATTTCAAAAAATCTTGCCAACTTTGATGACGTATTACGTAAGTACTCATAGATTGAATAAACAGGAAGTCGATTCAAACAAGACGATGTTATTATTCAATTTATTTCAACTAAAACATCATGCTTGGTTTGTCAGTGATGTATTTTAATTCCGAGAAAACACTAAATCAAGGACTTTTCACAGGTAATGACGCATTATAAACTATTTAATTTATTTTTCAACCTGTATTCTTTAAAAAAACTAACTAGAAATGGTAATACACATGATTTAAAGCATTGGGCTTGGCTTATAACTTATAGGCACTTGCTACGAGTACGTAATTACGTACTCCGTATTTTTTTCTTCGGGGTACGTAAAAAGATATGCGTATTTTTTAGCGATATGATGCTAACCCTAACCCTTTTTTCAGATAGCGATATGATGCTAACCCTAACCCTTTTTTCAGATAGCGATATGATGCTATCCCTAACCCTAACCCCCCTATCCCTTTTTTTTAATAATGCAATAAAACAAAAAAAATATGCGCTAAATTAGTATCTATTATTGTGAAAAAAAAATTTCTCTGACGGGATTTGAACCCACACATAGTCGGCCAAAATAGGGTCCCGGCCAAGCGTGCTACCGACTGTGCTAACGAGCCACACAAACATAGCCTCAATTTTTAATACCTTATGTTTTCAATTCCAAAGTCTATTTCCGTACCCTCACGTACGCCCAAAGAAAGAAAATACGGAGTACGTAATTACGTACTCGTAGCAAGTGCGTAACTTATATTAACTTATGGCACTTGTTACTCGACCCACTAGAGGGTCGACTACTAGCATATGTACGGTTGACCCGTTATTTTTTTCCAGGGATTTTCGCGCAAATTGATATCTATCTCTATCCCTAACCCTAATCCTGAAAAAAAAAATTCTGAAAAAAAAAAAATTTATATATGTCATGTTCCTTATACCCTAATATAATGGTCACTAGTGGGTCGAGTAACAAGTGCGTTAACTTATAACTATAAGTAGTTATTATTAAGGCACTCACCACTTGCCATATTTTTATTAGGTAATTATTAACGAGTCTACACATATTTTTATATTAATGTGAAATAATGTTTTGACCAAATTAGTTTTATTACCTTTAATTACCTTTACAATTACATGTGATGCAGTTTATCATTATTTTTAATACATATCTATTTTATCATTCTTTGTAAGGTTTCCATTGGCCTCTAAAAGAAGAAACTTTTGAATCAATTGCCTTCAATTAAACACAAGAGAGACATCAACTTAAAGTGTGTGGTGATCACTTTGTACTGTCATTACACATCCATTTTGGTAAATACTAAACTATGGTTCCTTTTTTTTTACCTCTGATTTCTTTGACAGATTGAGTGATGAAATCATATCACATTTATATCTCTTAAAAATAATTTTCACATAACTCAGGGAAATGATGGTCTAACTAGTTGGATGTCCAGAGCAGCATTTTTCTAAGTCTTTTGGTTTGGGAATGGCTAGAAACATATACTTTTTTTATTTACATCACATATTTAGGTCTAAAATGGATAGCTCAATACTGCTCGCATGCCAAACTTGGAAGCAGAAAATTTTATAGGCATGACAAAAGATTTTAAAATCTATAAAACAATATGTGATACATAATGATATTAAAACATAAGGTATGGGCAAGTTTTTTTTCCACACTGTGATGCAGTTCGTGATGCTTGATATCAAAAGCCTTTATCACCCCTGCTTGTTTATAAGTTAAAATATCCCTGTTGAAGCCAACCAGTCCATGGGCTTATAATGACCAATGATAAATGTTTTAAATAAATGTTACACATTGTCTAAAAAAAAGACATGATTTCTTTATTATTATTATATTGTTTTCCATTAAAGCAATTAAAATAAATATTTTCACAGTTGTCAACATCCAGTTTTCATGTGGATAAGGAATATCAGCTCCATCAAACTTAGTAGCTGATCCATGTGATGTCTACTTAAAAGTATGAGGAGGATGAACCCATACCGAAGAGATAAAGTGCAGAGTTGATAAGCGATTTCATTCAACAAAGAAGCCCAAGAAGTCAAAGAAACATTTCAAATTTGTTAGTTATGCTCCCACATTTACCTATTTAAACAAATATATTGACTTGTAAATAAATACTGGTATCAGAACACTTATCCGATCAGTTATGTTTTATTTTGAATTTTCTGTTCTAGAGGCAATTGTTCAAATTTTGTAGGATTTTCAGATTAATTTAAGTAATTTGATACATTTTGTTAGCTATAAATCAGGATTCAAAAGTTTAAAATGTATGCTTGAAGAAATGTTATGCTCATCATACAATCAAAACATGACAAGTCACACCAGCTGTTATATTGGATTTTCAATGCAATTTAGTGAACTTAAAATAATAATTTGTCATTAATAAACCAACTAATGTGGATGCTTAACAATAAGATTAATAAGATAGCTGGGTCTTTTTCATTTGGGTTATAACCATTGTGAAGTGATAGACTCATGAGGTCTTGGTTATCTGATTGGACAAATATTTTTAGAAATTAACTTTAGGATATGGTAATTGTTGCATAAGTGGAGGTGGATAGGCTAAATAATTTTTAGAAACGATTACTGTACATACTTTTTAATAATAATATTAGTAAAAAGTTTAATCGTAGGTGCATCTATTTTTATTCAATTTATGTGAAGGTAGAAAGACTTATATGTAATTAACATACCCTTTAGATAATGCTAAATCATATGTTTATAATGTCATCTAATTGAAATAAAATTAAGTTAGTTTCACTAAATAAAATACTGGTTCAATTTCAATTAAGTACAACTAAATAAAATCACCTTTTCACCACTGTGTACAACATCGCAAAATGCTTTAAGTATTTGTTTTTAAATTGTGGTAGTATCTATTCTATTCATCAATTCATCTATTTCACAATTTGGTATAAAAAACTATAATACTGGAATCATAGTAATTATTGTAAAATTGAATGGATATATTTTCATTTTATAAACATTTTAACTGTCTGAATGAAGAAAAAATTACATGGTCCAGTAATAATTTGTAATATTTAAGATAATCCAATTAAGAACTATGTGCATAAATTAATAAACTAGATAATTCTACACTACAGTCTAATTGAGTGGTTCTCAAACTTTACACTTCGCAACCAACTGTGGCAAACTGTTTTTGTTAACACTACCCACCTGCAAAACAATATACAATAAAGAAAGAAAAAAAAGCACTTTTAATTTGATATAGGTTATAATTTAATGAGACCCAATTAAAATTCGTCCGCAGCCCATCAGTGTGTCACAACCCACTTTTTGAAAACCACTTGTCTAATACTACTTAATATCATTCAACTTTAAGTTGTCTAACTTTCTAATGTTTTTTTTTTCTATGTCAAAATAATTTTTTTTTCCTTTTAAAGCAGCCTATTAAAAATTTTATATTACTTGACTTAAATGGCTTTTGAAATTTTTTTTCTTAGATGTTAATTAAAACAAGTTAAAAATTATTTTAGATGCAAACTTTGGTTATTGTGTTTTTCAATTATTTATTTACAATAAATGAATTTCTTAAAAGAAAAAGTTAATGTTTTTTTTTTAAATTATCAAATCAACTAGAGGATACAATGTTTAAATGTAATAATAATCAGTATTTTATTAATCTAAATACATATATAAATATTAAATGAAACACATGAAGGTTGTCAATAGACATTATTCAGTAGATCACAAAAAACTGGTAATGCAGAGATTAAATCAAAGATGTAGAAATACTCCAATAAATTATTCATTAGATGAGTCCAATAGTCTGAGAATTCACAGAGGTTATTTTAACTGTAAGTTGTTGAAAAAACTGTCCACATTTCTTATGATGAAGTTAATGATCCCAACTTGTTCACTTAGTGGGATTGTTGCCTCCATTCAATGTTTTTGAAGAATCTATGAAAATGTCTTAAAATACTTTTTGAATTTCTTTGTCCAAAAAAATGAACTCAGCTATAAGTCAAACAATGACAAGACAAAAAGCAGAATGTCTCTTGAACTCCCTATCAGAATGACAATTGTAGCATTATAGAAGTACTTTTAATTTCTCTTGCTCTGTAATATTCTGTGGATTAAAATTTCTTATACATTAAATTAAATAATACTAAAATTTTCAAATAAAATAGTCAAACCCAGGTTTACTAGTATTTTGCAAGATGTAGCGATTCAAGTAATAAATCTGTTTAATGACAACGTCATGTGACATTTCTGATAAACGGCGTAGAAAGTTTCACTATGTTATAGGGTCTAGGCACGTTAACGCACCACAAAGAAAAATTTCAATGGGATAGTATTGAATTAATTGGCAAGAGCAAAACATGTCCTATTTAATACATTTGAGCACTGGATATTGAATAAAAATATATAAAATAGTATTCAAAATATGCTTAAGAATATTTTTTAGATGCAATCATTTTGGTTTCCATTAAATCTTACGGGGAAATCTTAAATAAATGTCTACTTTGGATTATAAAATTATTTCTAGAACAGGAAAAATTTCATTGGAAAACGAAGGTTTGACTGTAATTATTTACATTATAATAATATAAATAATAAACCTTAAATTATAATTAAATCTTTATTTTTAACTATACTAATTGTCTAATAGTATCTGTACTCTTTAGTCAGTGGCGCAACCAAATCATCAATACGTTATTAAGTTATTAAAAAGACTGTCAAACTGTCTTTTTTCAATATGTGAGCCCCCCCCCCCCCCCCTCCCAGCATTTTTCGCTGGTTGTGCCACTGTCAATAGTATGCATGTAAACTCAGCTTTCAAATCTTAAAACCAAAAAGAACTATCACTATGCTACTATTTGTCATTAGCCTTGTTAGAAAAACAAAAGATTACTAAAAATAGATTTGTTTAGACTGCGCAATTCGATGCGCACACATCGGGCGTACAAACATTTTTTCTCAATAACTTAAATAGAGTTGGATGACATTTGATCATTGTTTTATTACAGAAATTTGATTTTTCTAGTGAAAAAGGCACATTGCTCCTGTAGGACATGTATATCTGGTAGCTTAACTGTTTGATATTGATGGTATGAAACGATTTTCGTCTCCGAAACAAAATCAACAAGATCGGAACAATGAGTATAACATACCGTAATAGTAATCGAAGTGGCTATTCGGACCCGGGTCCCAATAAAGTTCGATCGCTATTCGGACCCGAAAATCTATTTATAGATTTTTAGTAATCGAAAAACCTAAAAAAAAACCTACAGTCTTAGTAATCGAAAAACCATGCCACAAATTCCGACATCTTCATTAGTATCTTGATCCTGATGACCCAACGTGTTTGATACGTACGCGCCATTCGACATCTTTTGCAAAGAAAACAATGTCTTATTTACTAAAAGGTCATCTGAGATAGCAAAGGGTCACTATATATCCTGAAATTATGTACTTAGAATATTTATTTTAATTGAATAAAGTTTTTACTGCAACTAATGAACAAAGTTTTTGTGTTTATTTTCTTCATAACTTTTAACTTGCTGAATTGAAAAAAAAATGTGTCATTTAACATTTTATAAGGTGATATCAATTTTACAGCTTCGCTCTGTAAGATAGTACCCTAAATAAAGGGGAAGTATCATCATACCCAAAGAGTTCATGAACTAGAAAATAAATAATTATACTTTTTGTCACCCACACAATGGCCCCTGTGAATTTCAAATCCCTACTGTTTGCCATTTCAGAACTTTCAAACTTTCAGTTTAATAGTACAGATGTGACAAAAGTGTAAGATTTATGTAACTTTCATAAACATACACCATTATAAAGAGCATAAAATGAGATTTGCATTGATGCGTAAAACTTAATAATCTTCATAACAATATAAGTTCTGTTTTGTATTAAAAAATTACAGATCATTCTTTTTTTTTTAAATCCAGATAAATACATTGGTGATATCTCTACAGATACCATTTAATAACAAAGACAACTTTAACATTTTAAATACATTCATTATTGACATTGAGACTAAAAAAATATTCTTTTGTACTTAAAGAGAAATAGATGAAATCACAATACTATTATGAATTAGAATAATTTTAGTCATGGTGGGCAGCGAACAAAATTAATTAAAGCCAAATTTGAAAAAAAAAGCCTCTGTAACTCAACATTATCTAAAGAATTTTTTTTTTTACATAAAGACAAAAAGTTTTAACAATTTGTATTGTTTTATATTTCATGTGTTTTATTTCATTTATTTATTTGTAAGAATTCCCAATGGTTATGGTAGTTTCTTTTAAATACATTAATAAATGACAACAATAAGTAGATAATAATATTACGATGTTGGTCATATATACTATGGAAACTCATTTTTCACAAGCTAAGTTTTTAAAGAAAATAATAAATATTTTTTTCATTATTGTACTACAGAAAAAAAATCAAAATAAAAAAAAATATGCACATAATGAATTCCCAAAATGTTTTCAAGAAACCTGGTCACAAATTTTCGTGACCAAAGAATGTCGTAAAATGGAAATCTCACGAAAATTAATCTTATGTTATCAATTTGGTTACTAATTTTTAAAGAGTGTTTTGTGTTTTTAACTTAACAATTAAATCATACAATACCAACAATTATTATAAAATAAAAACAATAATGAAGTTTATATGCTAAATATAATATAGCTAAGTACATATTAGCCACGGGTCCGAATAACAATCGGACTTTATTGGGACCCGGGTCCGAATAGCGGCAGCCTCTATTGGGACTCGGGTCCGAATAGCCGCAGCCAATAGTAATATGGATACATACTAAGAGACGTGTACACTACTGACATTTAGTCGGATAAGACACAATACAGTGTAATAAAACACCCATATATATGTAGCAAACATTAACCAATAGTAGGTTTGTTGAAGATTGATTTCTAGCCAAGGCGAAAGAACAAAACATAGTCATACTATTCCATTGGCAATACATTCATCAATGATTCATGCTGATCGATAGCAAGCCGTCCAAGCAGATAGATGCAAATGATTGAAATAAGTCTTTTGAGTCCAGCCTTTGACTGAGTCATCGCGCCAGAGACTAACAGTAATGAGATTTTAAACATGGATTAGTCTGATCAATGTATGAAGTAACATTTTTGAGCCAGTTCATATATGAATAATTATTGATAGTATTGTAGTATTAGTCTAACATTCTAACTAAATGATAGATATGGAAGGGGCTAAAGCTAAGAAAATAATTATCTCAACTTTTGAAATTTTTATTTATTTGTATATTGTGTTATACTGCAAATATCTGTTTTATTTTTTAGTTCAAAGAATGGTTAAGACAAAGTTACCAAATCCCAAAGCTGTGACAACTGTTTGTGACAGTAAATACTTTCTGATTGAGGTAAAAATCACTATCGAGTCTATTGTATAGCACATATTATTAATTTGATTTTATTATTTTTACATAATTATTTATAGTATTTGTATTTTATATTATATGGCTTAAATGATAATTTTTTTTCAGTAATTTACTGAGTAATTTAAAAGTGATGCCTGTTTTAATGCACCCATCTTTAGGTGCCTCAATTTTTTTTATTTAATAGGTCTTCAAAAGTTGAAGTATAGCCACAACTCTCAGTCTTAAAGCGTTGATTGAAATGTGCAAAGCCAGCCAAATGACAGCATTTCACAAGTATAGGATAGACATCCTGCCTGATCATAAAGTTGAATTAGCATTACATTCAGTAAATATTAATTAATTAAAATAAAGCTTTAACAATACAGAAAAAGAATTGTCTCTTATTGTGCACTTGATGAATAAGTTTGATGTGTGCAATTGCTAATGTTTTATTTGTGTAAACATAACTGTAAAACACTGTGTGTCTAATAAATAATAAAAATTCAGTCACAACAGTAAAAAAAAAAAAAAACACTTCACATATTACAGCTATTAGATATTTATTAGCAATTATCTTGTTAACATACTACACATAATCAATTCTTAACAAATCCATTAAGAAAATCTCAATCTTTGACTTATCTAGAAAGAGAAAAAAAAGTTGTTTAAAAAAAAATCAATGTAAAAAAAAAAAAAAAACGAACACGGGCTCATTTCATCAGTTTCAGTCTTGTTATTACAATGCCCTGATGGCTTTGCTTCCACGAAATATGTCAGATGCTTACATAAAGCTGGGTGAACTTTGCTCCAGTGGCGCAACTAGGGGGCGGCATTGGGGGCATTTGCCCCCTACGAAATAAAAAAAAACTAAGATTAGACCAAAATTTGTTTAAAATAAAATAGTTTGGTCTAGTTGAGTCTCTGCTTTGCTCTACACTGTACTAACACCTGCCCAACTCCTAAGGGGCCATCCATAAAAGACATCCACCAATTTTTTGCTATTTTTTTACCCCCCCTCCCCCCTTGTCCACATTTGTCCACTTTTGACTTGGACCCCCCCCCCCCAAGTTGTGGACATCCAAAACATAAAATTTACCAAACATGAATTAATGAATATTTCGAATTTTTAAATTGGGAGAATGTAAACAATATAAAGAGTGCATATTTACAAACTTTTTTTTTAGAAATTCAAAATTCTAAATATGAAAAAAATTACTGTTTAAAAACATTTTATTGAATAATAATTAAAAAATGCAAAGCATTAAACCACAATTATTCAGCGGGATTGAAATTCCAATTGCAGCCATTCAAACATATTTCGTATGATGACTACATCTGTTGGTGAATTTTCAATTTCTGGTTCAATCTCCTTGTATGATACTTCTGCCTCATCATGTTCACAAACAGGAATATTGTAATGGACGACCTTATGTTTTTTCATTGCCACCTGTGATGGGAAGTATTTGCCGCAGAAACACATTCGCTTGGGAATTTTTCCAGCCACTGATGGACAATAGAGATCAAAAGGCATGCTACTGTAACTGTGATCGGGCTCCAGACCAACCAGTGCAAGCCTCTGAAACAGTGATCCATAAGTACCACTACTACTCCCGATAGCTGCAGCCATGACGCCTGCTTCATGCCTAACAAAAGGTACAGGAGCTGGAATGAAACGTTTGGGAAATAGTTCATTATAGTTGGTTCGTCTTGCTCCACAGCACGTTACATCATTACATTTGATGATCTGCAGAAAATATTGAGACTGTTGGACATGATTCCAACACCAATTCACAGAGGGAGATGGAAGAAATGTGCTTGTGCTGCTTGGTTCAATATACTGTGCATGCACATCATAGCCATCAATGACAGCCTGACTCCAAACTTCAGCGAGTATTTCTCCAGCCTTTTTAAAGTTTGCTTTTTCCAGGTTTTGGTCTATAGTTTTACCATTTGCATCCAAATGGGACCCAAAATGATCATGAGGAAGAATGAGGCCTGATAGGTCATGAGACAATGGGGCCATTCGTCGTTCTACCGCATTGTAGGCACTGTGACCCGGGGCATGACAGGCTATAAAAAAAGCATCAAGATTGTGTTTGGTAAACAATTTATATGCAGCGTTCAATGTTTTTGGATAACGTGGGTTCTCGTCTGGGCCTCCGTCAACAGTAATAATAACTATAGGCTTTACTAATCCACCATTTGTACATGCCACATTCTTGAAAATATCCTTAGAGACAAGTACATCAAAATCCGCAACATGTGAGGCAGCATTACTGGAGTCATGTTTACCATTCCTTATTGATATAGATGTTGGTCCAGAATAGGTCACACTGCCATCCTTGATAATACATGCAGCATAAACTGAAGGTATTAGTTTATGCCTATCTGCCACAACCCAATCATGGTCAGGCAAATGAATACGATATTCCAGATGCATTAGAAGTGGTGCCTGTTTTGATGCAGCTGGAAGGCCCAAAGGAACTCTAGCCTTGTCGTCCTGGCTAAGAAAGAATGTGCACTGACTGCCCATCAATACTGCCAAATCTTTCAAATAAGCTACAGCTGATGCTGCAAAATGGGCATCTATGTGCTCTTTGCGCAAATTGTTGGCAGCTTTGATAAGTTTTACTGGAACGGTAGTTATGTGGCGCTTACCTTCAGCAGTCATATAGTTGCATGGTAGAAGACGAAGATAAGTTGCAGATCGGCTTAGGTTAAAACCAAGATTTAACAGCTCTGAATGTAGATCATCAAGTGTTTTACATGAACTATTGACTTCAGCAAGTCTGATTGATCGCTTTCAATGCAAGGTCGGCCAAGCTTCTTCCTAGTGAACTTTTTGAGCTTTTTTGCTGCAGTGGGATTTTCTGAAACAAGTAATTCCAATGCTTTCATGTCTGCTCGGGCTGAACGTTTTCGTTTCCGGTCAAATGAAAGGCGATGCAACTTCTGTTTCAGTTTTTTCTTTTTTTCTTCCAGTTCATTTGCATTCTTTTTCATTTTCGTCTGTCCATAAACCAGTTTGACGCATTGCTGTGCAAACCAGGATAGTTTTTGAATTTGTCAAATTTAACTCCTCTTGAGTTATCCGCTCGGCTGGTCTATTTTTTTCAAATTTAAGTGCATTACATTGATCTGTTTTATGCTGGTTATTCTTGCTCGATAACTCATCAATTTTTTCTTCATTGTTTGTCTTCCCATTTTCAACTCTGAACAGGAAAAAAAGTATTTTCGGTAATTAAATGGTAAAAATAAGAAATAAATATAAAAATGAATTGATACACACAATATTTACACAGTATAAAACTACAACTACATCTTTGATTACAATATCGCAACACACAAAAACATAATTAAAAATAAAAATTTATTATTCATTTTAAACTTATTGCAAGTACATTTTATCATTTAATGAGCAAATTAAGTTTTGCTAAAATTTCTTACCGATTTTTTTACATATAAAAACATGACAGGACAAAATTTCCATATAGAAAAACATTTGCTGTTAAATCCAATGGTCTCTATTCTACAATTACAATCCAATGGTCTACAATCTACAATTACAAGGCTTGCACATACATAATTTAAAACAAGTGGCTTACTTTGAATTTGCTTTTCGCACTATTGATGCTACATCACAATCACCAGCTTTCAAGTTCCCATTTTCAACTCTTTCAAAATATTGTGATATATTTTTTTTATTGCAAAAAGCGATAATAAAATTAGTTAAAATAAAAATGAACAATAAAAAAATAAAATTTGAAATTAAAAATATTTACATGAGAAAAAAAAACCTTTTATGCCGACACTACAGTTGCCATTTTGTCTGTTTCGTTTTAACAACATGTATCTGTCGGCATACTTCTGACAACTTTTAAATAATAAAACGGCTTCCGATTTCTATAACTCTTTTGTCATTAAACTGGAATTTTTCGCAGTAAATTTATGCATAAACACTACATTGTGGACATCCACTCTGTCCTAAACCCCTCCCCCCCATGTCCACTTTTTGCTGAACCCCCCCTCCCCCCCTTTGTGTGGACGTCTTTTATGGATGGCCCCTAAACAGAACGAACATGCTGGATTTTATCTTTAATTTAAACAATAAAAATGTGTTAACATTATAATTAATTGAATAACTTTATATTTCATTTGTTTTAAAATAAATCACACTAATTTGTGACTAATCATTGGTCATCAAATTTTATGGTTTTTACTGGTGCTTTAGATTACAAAGAATATTCGTAAAATATTCAACACTGTATACAATAAATATTTTTATACAAATCATTTACCAAAAAAAAAAGACATTGAATCGTAAAGGTTGATCCTTCCTGATACCATAGTCATTTGGCAGAAATGAAGCTTTTGAGCTTTGCACCAGTAACAAAGTATGTCTAGAAAAAAGAATGTAATCAACGTGAATTAGTTTTAGTAAATATCAGCACATTTATGATTTTATACTAAAGGTTTATAATTAACGCCATAGCTCAAAGCCATTACTGATCTATAATTCTGACTATTGGGAATCCAAGCAAAAACAAATTGCCTGTAAATATGTTCTATTGCTTTTAATTTAGCTAATATTATTTTAAATTAAATTATTTATCTGTATACAGAGACCAATGTAATTTTCTGTTTCTAACAAATTTTATTACAATGCATAATTAGTTAAATTTCATGTACTGGTACATAATTAATGACAAATACAAGTTAGATCCCTTCTAGTTCCAACCCACTGAGCAAATCCCTATGACATGTCAACTAAATCAGCTTTATACAATCTTGAAGTTCCCTTAAGCCCCTAAGGGCTCATTGGGGCAGATGAAGTGTTTCAGTAACCTTGGCATATAAAGGGATTGTGTGGTTAGCACAATGCCCAGCTGCTTTTACTCCCCCAACTTAAAGTCGGGTACCAATATAACGCTAGGTGGACTTGGGGACTTTCACCTGAAAATCCAAAGGGTCTCAGTGAGATTCGAACCCAGGACCCTCTGGTCAACAGTCAAGCATTCTACACCACTCGACCACCCATCCCCATTTATACAATCTTGACTTACTTGAACTTCTTGTGAAGCAAAGGACCTCTGCAACCACTCTCTAGAGCACTCTGTTTTGGGGGGGGGGGGGCCTTTTTCAATTCCCTCCATGTCTGTTTGCAGCTTTTCATCTCCTGCTCGCAAGACCTTCTCCAAGTGGTCTTTGGGCGGTCGATTTTTCTCTGGCCTTGGGGGCTCCACTGCAGGCTTCCTTATACACTCTGCATGTTCAGATTTTGCACACTTCAGTCAAGGCATTAGTTTGTGTTCATAAGATGCCTAAGTAAAATAGAAAAAAAAATTGTTCATTGATCAAATAAAGAGTATTTGTACCAATTTTATTTTTTTCTTAATGCATTGTAAAAATAATTATCTTTTTTCTCCATGTAGCAAAAGAAAGCTTTTTCTCAGCAATAAAATTATCATTTATTTATAATAATAAATACATTTTTCTAACAAAAAAGTTTAACTATTGATAAAAAAATAATTTTCACAGCTTTTATTATTTATGCTTAGGTTTAAGTTAAGCCTTGCTTTAACACTTAGACTTAAGTGCTCAGCCTTTATGGTCCTTATTACTATTTACTAAATGACCTTATAAGTTATGATGACTGCATTATTAAATGTTGCAACAACAATTTAGCTAATTTAAACTACTATATCATAGCTTTTTTTTTATAAATATCATAACATTTAAGTTATAACCACATGAAACGACGTTCACGTTCTTAGCCTTGGCTTGGCCGAAAATACAGCCCTATACTGAGTCATAGTGTCATGGCGAACATGACGGATAAATAATTAAGCTAATTTAACTTGTATTAATGTCAGAACTTATCACTGTGGCATGTCACTTTAAAAAAAAACTATTATAATTTTATTTTTGTTTGAATAATGGACCATTTCGTGAAATTTCTATTTTTTTACAATCACACAGCAGAACGTTGCGTACACATTACAAACAAACTTGCCATGACCATGTTATGTTACACCATGCATTTATTTTGATATTTAGGAATTTTCAAGACAATTTTAGAAAACTATACATTAATTTAGTTATTGTGTTTCTAGTTATAGAAAATAAAACGTATTCTTACCTAAAAAAGAGACCATTTTATGAAATAAACTGTTTAAAATGTTGCCTTCTCCTCTATACAATCACTATTGCTAGAAAACTCTTGTATGCCGGAAGTGACTCCCATGTGATTCTCGTCAAAATCACATGCCGGAAATGAGATTAAATGATATACAGCGCCATCTATTCTAACAAGGCTAATTCTATTTACGGATACGTAATTACGTACTCCGTATTTTTTTCTTCGGGGTACGTGAAGGTACGGAAATAGACTTTGGAATTGAAAACATAACATATTAAAAATTGACGCTGATTGTGTAGCTCGCTAGCACAGTCGGTTGCACGTTTGGCCGGCACCCCATTTTGGCCGACTATGTGTGGGTTCAAATCCCGTCAGAGAAATTTTTTTTTTCCAGAATAATAGATACTAATTTAGCGCATATTTTTTTGTTTTATTACATTATGGAAAAAAAAGGGTTGGGGGGGGGGGGTTAGGGATAGCATCATATCGCTATCTGAAAAAAGGGTTAGGGTTAGCATCATATCGCTAAAAAATACGCACATCTTTTTACAGACCCCGAAGAAAAAAATACGGAGTACGTAATTACGTATCCGTAGCAAGTGCCTTCTATTTAAATACTCCCTTCTTAACAAAAAAAATGATGTATCAACATTATTGCTATTATCATATACAAGTATTTAATTTTGGACATTTTTGATCACATTAAAAAAATTTTTTACTTGATCAATATCATTAAGAATAAAATCAGTCGAACTATAAATTAAATAGTTCGTAGTTGACTTATAAACAGTAATTATATTCGTTTTACATATATTGATACATTAAATGTCATATACAGTACGAGTCATAGCAATAATGTTGGTACTATTAAAATATATAAAAAATACAGGACCACTCTATGTTTCAAGTTAAATACATAAAAGTGATTTTCTGCCACATCTGTTGATTATAGTAGCGCCCAAATGTTCTAGCTGGTATTTTTTTTTTTCATTTAAAATGGCTGCGCTGCGTCTTGCTAACTCTAAGGAAAGAAATCTTTTTCGGAAAAAAATAAAGAACTGTACTCTTCTTTTTTTAAACTTCAAGCACCATTTTATAGCACTTCATCGGGCACAATCAATCTAGTCTTTATATCTATGGTGTAGACCAAGTAGTAACAAAGCCTTCTGAAGTCTTCAACTACTCTTTGATTCTCTTAAACTGCTTTTCTTTTTGAAGATCGTTAACAATTACATTAATGCTTTCGGATGTTGTCTTCTTTAGTACCTTGCGATTATAGAAAACCAGTGATGTTAATCCTTGTCCTTAAGGACCATTTTTCAGTCCTTATCCTTGTCCTGGTCCTTGGCAGACGCCCTTATCCTTGTCCTTGCTCTTTCAGTCCTTATTAACATTACAAGGACCTGCTTTGTGGTTTTTAATAAAAATTTTTTTTTTTGGTATGCTTAGGCTGGTGCTATATTTAAAATCAATGCCAATCTATGGCAATGCACTCTGCATGTATTTATAATTTATTATCTATGGTGCTGCCATTTCTAGACTTCCTTTTCTTTTTGTTTCCGGTTTATTATTGGCGGCATATTTCTAATCTCATAAATATAAATTGATTTTTTTTAAATTTAATTATAAAAAAATAATGGCTCCGCTTCGTATACCAAATGTAATTAATTTTGCCTATACCGACTTTAGTGAAGATAAGGTTAAAAATAAGTGGAGTGCAAAATGTTGCATTTGTCACAAAATAATTCAAGACAATATCAACGTGACTTCAGGGTTTACAAAGTAAGTGTGCTTTGTTTAGCCTTAGTAGTAATTTTTTCAGATTTTTGAATTAGTAGTATTACGTATTTTAGTAGTCTTGCTACATGTGTTCTTAATAATTTTAATTACGCCTTATACGGAAAATACCGTATTATCGCAAACAATGTTCAAAATTCAAGCATACAGTAGCAATAGTTTATCAACAGAAGTAATTAAAAACAATATACATTAAGTATTTTGATTTAAGAATATATGTAGTCGCCTTAGATAACGCGCACACGTAGATAATGCGCAGGAGGGTTGCGCTGTTTGTAAAATCGTGTATAGCGCGCGCGTTATATACGTGAAAATACGGTACACGTTGCCAGTGTAGAACTTTTTTAGGCCTAAATTTTATATTTTTATATTCAACTCAACAGACATCTGTCCAACCGTCACGAGGATAAGTACAAATCTTACCAAAGAGAAACATCTCGACCAACAACATCTGATCAGTCACAAATCACAGATTTCACAAGTAGTCCATCTAATTCAAATGCGGGTGGTTCTACAACATATGGTGCCAGCAGCAGTCGGCAGAAAGTCATCACCCAATCGATTATTGATAATCTGATTGTTGGTTTGGGTATTGCGATTTCAGCCATTGACAGCCCCCAGTTTCGCCAGTTCTTACAAGTTGTTGATCCAAGATACCAGGTTCCGTGTCGGAAAACTTTGTCATATTCAGTTATTCCAAAGTCAGTCGAGGAGCAAAAGGCTAAGTTGATGGTCAAGCTGAAGGGCTGCACAGATGTGGCACTGACTGCTGATATCTGGACAGACCGTCGGTGCCATTCATACCTTGGTGACCAGTGCACAGTGTGTTGTATGCGGGGATCCATTCTCCTCAGCTGTTGGCATTCTCAGCTTTTCGTGGATCACACACCGGTCAATTAATTAGTGAAGCACTCGATCGAATAGTGAATGATTTCAGTCTGAATGGAAAAGTTAGGCACGTGATTACTGATAACGCGAGCAATATGTTGAAAGCCATAGTGTCTTTTTTTTTTCCCATCATCTGAAGAAGAAACGCCCTCCAGTGGACACATATGTTGATGATGATCAGCTGTGGGAGGATTTGCCTGATGAGGAAACTGATTCACTGACTGATATTGAAGCCGACTTGCATGCTTCAGTCATTCACTGCAGCTGGTTGTGCGAGGTGGCCTTGATAAGACCACCAGCTGTAGATCAGTCACTCCTCAAAATTTCGAAATTAGCCAATATTGTTCATCAAAGTGCATTATTTCGAACGGCTTTCAGAGGACATTTTCAAGTGTGGAAACATGGTAAAGTTAATTCCGGCAACAAACGACACTCGTTGGAACAGTGTATATAGACAGCTGGAAGCAGTTGTCGACTTGGACCAGGCAAAATTGATGGATTTGCAAGCGACAAACATCACATGAAAATCTCTTATAATGACAGCCAAGGAATATGGACAAATCCAAGAACTTGTTGATGTTCTAGCTCCATTTGCACAGGCGACAGATATTGCACAGGAAGAGAAGATCGGTTACAATTAGTTGTGTGGTCCCGACCATTTTCAGCCTTCAAGCCGCTTTCTTTTCTGCAGCAGCTAAATAAAAATTTGCTGTACCACCATTCTGTCCTAAATATGAACTTCTTTATGGCAGTTGGATGAGTTGGGTTTTTCATGCTGTTCAAGCGTCTTGATAAGTGACAAATCACTTGACTCGTCAACAAACTTTAAAGTCGTTGGCACATTTTGACAACAGGCATTTTTACAACATCTTAGCATCTGCAGCAGACCCCCAATATGCTTTTCTAACTGGCTTGCCTGGACCACCTAGGACCTCAAGATGTGTGAGACAACCTACTGACATCGAATAACTGGTAAGTTGATGATTTTATTTTTTATGATTGTTTGGCAGTTAATACTAGTGCAATGCCGGAGTTGTAAATTTTGTCGTTGTTTATGGTAATTTTTTTTCTAAACGTTATTATTCATATGCTCCTAGTAACCACTTGGCCAGTGCTAGTCACTCATTTATTTTTAATTGAACAAAAATGTTTACCTAATGCATATGTGTATAAATGTACATAGTTGTAAACGGTTTTTTGTTTTTTACAGCATTAATGCTGCAGTCTGAGCTCACTGTTTGGCCAACTGCAGCATCTTCTATTTCCACATCAGCCGAGTCGTGCATCAAGCCAACTCCAGCTCCCTCGGAAAGTCAACCTTCTGCGAAAAAAGCCAGAGTCTCCCTCTT
Source organism: Bulinus truncatus (assembly GCA_021962125.1). Lineage (NCBI taxonomy): Eukaryota > Metazoa > Mollusca > Gastropoda > Planorbidae > Bulinus > Bulinus truncatus. The sequence goes on along the minus strand of JAGDYQ010000272.1, from coordinate 470,208 downwards.
TTCACATTATAAAAACAAGTTGGAGACTACTGTAGAAGATGCAGCTGTTAAGAGTGAGAAACAGCTGCAGAATTACCTGGAAGTTATAAATTCATCATCATTTATGCAGACGAGTGCAAACTGTCAGGTCAGACATATATAAGAAACCGGAATTTTCATTGCTGCAGCCATTGCTGGCGAGACTGTTTTGCGCTCCTGCAAGTTCAGCTCCAGTGGAACGAGTCTTTTCACAAAGTGGATTGTTTTTTACGTATAACCACTGAACTTTCAACACCGCTGTGATGATTCACTATTGGAGGCACTTGTGGTTCATCAAGTGTAACGCTTGACAATTGACTAACATTATGATTTTGTTGAATGCACTACATTACATGTATATACATGAAATTTAAATAAATTTTGTTGTTAAAGAAATATTGGATTTTATTGTTTTATGAAATCCTTGTTTTAGTCCTTGTATGCAAAGTCCTTGTCCTTGGCAGGCAAGTCCTTGTACTTTGTGTTCTTGTCCTTGCACTTTGTGTCCTTGTTAACATCACTGTAGAAAACCATCTTCATAGCATGACCCAAGGTTAGTAAGACATCGCTAGGTAGATAAGAATTCGTTTGTCCAATCAACCAAACTTCATTTATACGTCTTGTCAATACACTTTGTGAATTACCACTTGATGTGGATGCCATATCAATTCAATAATTTGTAGTTAGTCAAAAACTACTTTATTATCCAGCAAACTTGAATGATAAAATTAGTTGTAATCTAAAATTCAAATATCACGGTATACTTTTAATTTTACAATGAACTAAAATTGCACTATAGCAAAAGCAAGCAAGCGACACATCAAAACTGCCACATTATCTCTTAAAGTGAAACTTCGGGTCGCTTGAGCGACATCTAAAAGTGGTCATTTTTCAACAAATTTAGTTTTTGTTGATTTGCTTGCCAAAAGGAGAAAAATGAGCCACAATGCATTAGAAATTCCCCCCCCCCCCATGCAATGATGAATCACCCTATAATAGCATGTGTAAATATGTACACACTGTAACTAGACTTCAAACTGACACTAAACAATCATGCACAAAGTATCAGAAAAAATCATTAAATTTTTTTTTAACCCAAAACTTGTTCCAAACTGTTTAATAATGTTAGCTTATAAATTTAGATGAATTTATTTTATATGCATTATATATTTTTAAAAATTACATAACAATGATAACATATTATTGTATTAATTTTAGTCGTACATTTGATCCTAATATTTAATTAGCCTTTAGCTAATGCTAAGCATTTAGAATAAATAACATTTCTTGAATTATCTTTTACATTTAATTTATTAGAAATATACAAATGAATTTTTAATTGTCTAACAGGGGATCTTACAAAATTTTCTTTATTACCATAAAAAATTCAATGAAGTAAAGCCCAAGTCCGTTGTAGCCATAGATTTATATATCTATGGTAGTATATAAATTTGTATCTATGGTTGTAGCCATAGATTTATATATCTATGGTAGTATATAAGTTTGTATCTATGGTTGTAGCCATAGATTTATATATCTATGGTAGTATATAAGGTTGTATCTATGGTTGTAGCCAACTGGTTTAAAAAATCAAACAGCATTTATTATCTCTGCAGCAACACAGAACATTTAAATCTACTTCTGCTTCTGGAGTCTTTTTGCGTTCACAAGTAATAAATTCTCACAATATTAAATTCCTGTAAATAACGCATAAAATAAAATATCACAGGAACACAAACCCAGGTTGTCTTTTCTGTTGGGATTTTGGGTTTCACTGCTTGTCATGGGTAACATTCAATGTCGATAGCTCAACAAATCTGCTCGATAAGACAGGCTGGGTTTGGCTTTCAAGTTACGCCCTGTTTTATTAGCTCTCAGCTTTTTTATTTGAATACTCTGTTCAATAACTGCCTTGTACTTCTCCCTTGGTTGTGTCAGTTTGCAGTGCATGAAGTTGAAAATGTTCTTTCCATAATTAGTTGTTTCCAAGTGGTGGATACCACTTATATGTGTATAACTGACAGTAGTAATGACAACCTCTGCATTCACACATGATGATTTTTGTCTGTACAAGATTTTAGACAATTTTAAATCAAACATGATAAATGTCGCAGCAACAAAATTATATGTCAAAAGAAGTACATTACTTGTCTGTTAGATAAAATTTCAACTGTTTAAAATATTCATTACAGTATTCAGGTATGTTTTCTGACAATTGACTATTCATTTATGAAGGTTTGGATTTAATTCTAGATATGCTCAGGTGATGTTGTATATGGCTGACATCACTGCCACATTATTCTAGATATGCTCAGGTGATGTTGTATATGGCTGACATCACTGCCACATTATTCTAGATAAGCTCAGGTGATGTTGTACATGGCTGACATCACTGCCACATTATTCTAGATATGCTCAGGTGATGTTGTATATGGCTGACATCACTGCCACATTATTCTAGATATGCTCAGGTGATGTTGTACATGGCTGACATCACTGCCACATTATTCTAGATATGCTCAGGTGATGTTGTACATGGCTGACATCACTGCCACATTATTCTAGATATGCTCAGGTGATGTTGTACATGGCTGACATCACTGCCACATTATTCTAGATATGCTCAGGTGATGTTGTACATGGCTGACATCACTGCCACATTATTCTAGATATGCTCAGGTGATGTTGTACATGGCTGACATCACTGCCACATTATTCTAGATATGCTCAGGTGATGTTGTACATGGCTGACATCACTGCCACATTATTCTAGATATGCTCAGGTGATGTTGTACATGGCTGACATCACTGCCACATTATTCTAGATATGCTCAGGTGATGTTGTACATGGCTGACATCACTGCCACATTTAACTCTTCTGTCACCTACCATTTATCTTTTTTTACTATCATTGGGTGGCTTTGTTAAGTGAAGTTTTAGTTGGTTTAAAACTTATTATAATACTCATTTTAATACATCACTTTGTCCACAAATACTCAAATAATAAGATTTGGTACTTTTGTTGGCTGATCTATCCAAATGATACTTTTTTTGTATATAAAATAAAAAAACTGAAATTAATTTTTTTTTATATTACAAACAATCATCTAACACAAAGAATAAAATAAAATCTTTTTGAGATATGCTTTAAATTTTTTTTCATATTGAACCTCAGTCAAATGTACAGATTATAACACAATTTCAATTAAATTTATCAATAAATAGAATAGTTTTGAAACATAAAAAAATAATTTTATGAGCCAAAATAATCAGACATCCAAATAAATGAAAAAACAAACATTATTTAAAACTAATAAAAGGCCACATATTATATATCAGTGTGTGCAGAAATGCAGAATGATTTATTATATGTCTGTTTAATTAAGACTTTATTTAAAATGATTTTGTGGTATTTAAAACTGAAAAAAAAACATTGTGTAAAATTTTACTGATAATACAAAAGAAAAAGGAAGGAATACATTTTTTTTTTTACAAAAATGCCAGAAATTCTTGTGATTATATTAGTCTACATTTGATTATATTAGTCTACATTTGAACTACACAATATTCTAAGGAATATTTCTCCATAAATGAATTTAAAAAATAATTTTCAGTAAAAGTTCAGAAACATTTCTTTCTACATATGGAAAAAAAAAACAACTTTGCTAAAATTATAAAAAAAACATTTTTAACATTAAACAACATGGAACTAATCACACTTTTATGTTATTTTCACATAGGGGTCTTTATTCTGTTGCAATGAAAATAAACAGAAGTATATTAAAGACCTTGTCAATCATGTCTAGGTCAGATTATAAAAAAAAGACTAAGATCCACTCTAATTGAATGGATGTTCTAACAGCCAACAATTCCTTATGTCACTAGAGCAATAATGTAGATCACATGTCTGACATTTTACTTTCATCTGCCATTGACTTTTTTCTCAGGGATGGTAACACACATTAATTTTTCTTGCTATCACCAAAGACAAGAACAACACAATGATCAAGAACAACACAATGATCAAGAACAACAACACAATGATCAAGAACAACACAATGATCAAGAACAGCACAATGATCAAATGAAGTTTATTTATAGACTTGTATTTCATACAAAGGTTACACTGACAGCCTAATGTAGACCAGCTGATTCCTTAATTAATTATAAAGTAAACTGTAACTAACAATAAATGTTTGGTCTTTTAAGTTATATTTCACTATTAGCATTTATAAACTCCTGAAAAATAATGTATGTATTAACTCTTAGCTATGCCTAAATATGATACAATAAAGTTTTCCAATAATTTGATGTTCTTTAAGTACTTTATAATTCTCTATAAAATGATCTGACAAGTCAACTCCGCCATAAAACTATATGTATTATAATATTTAATTACTTTTGGCTGACTAATATGCATTTTTCAGAATTGATTATTAATTTCACATCGTCTTGAACAAAATACTATAGCTGATAAATTTGTATGTAATGAAATATGTAAGTTCACTATTCTGTTGTCCTTCCACTGAATTAATCCTAAATTGTCCATCCTTATCCACCTCATGCTATCCCTAGTACTATTTTTATTGAAAGATTTTGTATTTTTAAAATTAGCTGGTATATCCTTTCTATTTAATGAAATGGTTCTCTTTGAAAAGATCTAAAAATAATTTAATCAAAGTATAAAAATTATCCATATACAGTCTTTACCCTTGCCCAAATAAAGATCTACAATATCCATAACAACATCATGAGCTAACATTTGAGCCTAGACATGAATGATCTAAGTCCATGAAAACACACATATGGACCAATACAAAAGCAAAGTTGGTGCAGGTATAATACTCGGGTACATGAGCAAAGTAAAAATACATATAGCTCATTTGAATCACATAAGTCCAGTACTCAGACAGGGAGCTTTTTAGGTCTTTCTTGAGTATTGCATAACTATTTGTGTAGTTGCAGATTTGTATCCTAACTTCATTGCAGAAAAACCACGTGAAATAAACCCTGCAGAAAAGAAACAATGAAAATTTTTATGTGGTTATATTTTTTTCATAAGTACGATTTAGTTTGTATTGCATAATATAACAAATTAGAAAAAGGCAACACTTTTCTTCCTAAGTACTGATGAATTTGATATCATTTTTAGTATTTTAGTTTAAAATGTGTATTACCTGGGGTGAGAAATACACAATAATCTTGTCTCGTTTCTTGGCCTGATGCCCTATCTGGAAGGAAATCTGGATTCGTTGCATTAATTACCAAGTTTACAATATACAAATTGCAACTTTCAGCATCAAGCAAGCCCCAACTGATTAGGATTATTCCTTAAGTAAATGACTGAACAAAGAATTTATGTTACAATAAAGACTAAAGCTTAGAGAAAATTATGTCAATTAAAAGTCTTGATGAAGTTTTTTTCAATGTTTTTATTACAAGCTATTAATTTAATAAAAATATTTATAAGCTATTTACATAATTTTGAATATAAATTTTAGTCATTTAAAAAAAGTAATTTATTAACAAAAACATAACATCATTTAAACAATGCATACAATTATGTCAACTACTTGGAAAGGGGGGGGGGCTGAAAAAGTTTGACAGTTGTGAACATGGGGCAGTTAAGATTTTTTGACGTGAACAATGTCACTTTTTTACAAATACACAATGAAAGTTTTACCGAAGTTTAATATGAACTTGAGGCAATTTTTACTCTGATCAATGAAATAAAATTTTTAGTATACAGTGTACTAGTATAAATATATAAATTAACTCCCTTTGAACTTGGGGTATGCCGGAATCCGGTTCCGCCAGATTTTGCACTATCTGGTAAAATCCGGATTTACATGTATCCGGAATAACAGGATTCCGGAAAATACCGGATTTCTGAATTTGCCAGATTTTGTGACTCACGGACCATAATCTGAAATAAAAGTAATTCTCTTTCCCGAATTCTACACGATCACGATACATAAATCGATTGTTTCGAGCGTTGAGCTTGTTTAATGTTTTGAACATAGAGTCAGCACCGCTAATATTGGCCAATCGGCCCAATCCCATACATGATAGTGCGTGGATGAGTAATTATTATTAGCGACGTCATCTTAACCGCAATCACCAATGAAGTTGTAACAGAAATAATAAGCAACTATACTGCCCAAGCGCCTGGCCGCCAGCCCGCCACAAAATAAATAACAGAAATTAATGGTTTTTGATAAATTTAACATATAAGTTATTTAGATTTCTCTGAGAGATGGAAAAGATGTCTTCTTTGTTATTAAATTAAAATGCATCACCCACGAGATTTCCTGTTGAAAAAATAGTTCAAATATGAATATTAAATATTGTAAAATGAAAAATAGAATATTTTTCCATTCTGAAACTTCCGTAAAGAAACACTAATTCTCTAACACTAATTAATATAACAAGTCACTGAGTTGGTAATCTTACCCTAACCCTAATGTAACGTCTTCCATTAAAAGCAATTCCTTCCCAATTTTTTTATTTTATAATTCTATTTTATAATAAAGGTTATTATAATTCTATTTAAACTAGGAATTAAAAGTCAAATATGCTTTTAAAAAATTTACCGTAATTTTAATTCATATTTTGATTTATATTATCGTTCACTCAATTGTTAAAAATGCGTATCATTTTTGAGTAAAAATTAACATTACGTTAGCGGTCTAGTATTAATTTAAAGGTCTTTGGTGATCTCTATGTCACCAAGCCATCTTCGGCAATTCTCGCTTGCGCTATGATCTGTGTTCTTTGGTTTAAACCAGGCTTGCGAAGCCGGAGCCGAGGAGCAGGGAGCCGCTACTTTTTGCTGGAGCCGGAGCCGAAAAAATCTGGCGGCTCCACGGCTCCCAAATGCTTTTTTTTTTTTACAGCAGAATTTTTTTTTTTTTTTTAGCTTTAAAATTCCAAATTTGTTTGATTGTTTGCCTCCTACAATTTGAAATGTTGTTATTTTTACGAACGCCACAACAGTAACAGCGTTAAAATGATAGTGTGCACGCACATCACCACAAGAAATCCTTAATGGGGAATCGTTTTGTGTTCGTTTTAAATCTTGTTTACCTTCCGAAATTTTTTTAACGGCTTGTTATTTTGTTATATATAAAGTTAAAACAGTTTTTTTTTCATAGAAAAATTGTATCAATCATTTAAAATAAATTTTTACTAAGACGACAAATAGAACGCGTCACTTCGTATTATTATTTGACCGCGAATCAGGACCGTAGCGTGTGTGGGGGCCGGGGGCTTAGCCCCTCTTGCGTTTTGTCTGTCCCCCTCTGCTTATTTGCTCTACTTAGTAAAATGTATTACCTGCCCCCTGCTGTAGAATTTTCACGCTACGGGGCTGCCGCGAATTTGTAATAAATTTAAAACAAAATGATCGCTTTCTGTATTTAGCAATTTTATTATAAACAGAATATCTGAAATAGAGTAGATAAATTTATAAGGCTGTGGCTATACGGACCCGGGTCCCAATAAAATCCGATTGTTATTCGGACACGTGGCAAATATGCACTAAGCTTAGCTATATTTAAACTTTATTAGACGGAACCCGAAAAAATAATAATACAGAGTCCGCTTAGTGGAACCCTAGACACTGAGTAATGATTAAATCATACAATTCAAACAATTATATAAAAAAAAACAATAATGAAGTTTATGTAAAGCTAAGCTAAGTGCATATTTGTCACGGGCCCGAATAACAATCAGACTTTATTGGGACGGGGTACGAATAAAAATCGGAGTTTATTGGTACCCGGGTCCGAATAATCACTTCAAATTTATAAATAATAAATATAAATACTGAAGTCTTTAAAATATTTTAAATAATGTATCATTTTACTATTTGCTAATTTGATCATTGAAATAACTTTTTATTACCTATGAAAATGGCGACTAGTGAAACCTCGGTCGAAAATAATGATATGATTCTGGATGCACTGAAACGGTTTGTTTTTAGTAAAACCGACATACGTATATTTTTCAAGTTCCTGGCTATGGGGCAGCCCCGTAGCGTGAAAATTCCACAGCAGGGGCCAGGCATTCTACAGCAGGGGCCAGGCAATAGCAGGGTGGGGGCAGGTAATACATTTTACTAAGTAGAACAAATTAGCAGAGGGGGCCAGACAAAACGCATGGGGCCCTGGCCCCCCTGCCCCACCCGCAAGCTACGACCTGCTATGGGGGTGAACGCAACAAAATTTGCATAACTTTTTATCAGCGGCATGTTTGCGTGGCGCAATTACAAAAATGTTTGTCTCGTGTGATACTATCTTAAAAAATAATAGCCGTGAAATTTGTGGGAGCCGGAAAAAAATTTGGCGGCTCCGCAAGCCTGGTTTAAACGACGGTATGACGTAGCCGCGGCGCTCAGCTGTGATTTTGTGGCATCACTGGACTTGGCTGTGGACTTGGAGTAACTTAACACTGTTAACAAACTAATAGTCATTAGTTAGTTTTCAACATCTTATTCTTACTTCTTTAGGCTTGAATAATGGCTTTGTCAAATGCCAATTGAATTCATTAAAATTTGTATTATAATTTTCAAACTTGTAAAGTACAGAAATACAGAATTATTGTTCTCAAATCTCAATTCCATTCAATCTTGTTATTTGTTTTTTTCAATTAATTATCCATTTCAATGCACATCATAAACTATGAACATTTGAACAATAACAATAAGCATCCATCATCCAATGAGCAAATGACAAGAAGAGATGAACTCAGATGATGAGTCTGACTTTCTTCTAAGATTCAAAACAATTAGTGCACTACAATAGTTCTTCACTTCCAACTTCTAATCAGCCAATGTCATTTAACCATTTAGGCCAACTGTTCAGAAGGCACCCAACCCCTCAGATTTACCGGTATCTGCAAAGTACCTAAATCCGGAATCATAACCCGGATCCGGCGGATTTCACATTAGAAAATCCGGATCCGGTTGGAAAATCAAGATCCGGTTGGAAAAAACGGATCCGGCACACCCCTACTTTGAACTATATTTAGCCAATGTAATTATGAAACAGGAAGAAAGTTTTTATATTGCCTAATATATGTATCAGTCGGCATATTATATCAGAGGGCTCATTCAGCAATCTAAAACTGGTACAATATATTTTAAGATGTGACATCTCATAACCATTCATTGTGGACTGAGCAAGGCTGATATATGAACTAGCGAAACCAATTATTTTGATAACCCTGGATAATATATTTCTTAAATTAATTTTATTATTGCCTTTGCAATACATTTTTGTTTATATTACATTATTATTAAAAAAATATCTAATCATTTTATTGGTAATAAATACCGTATTATTATTTATTTCAGTTGTCATACATGTAGTTTTAGAGAGCAAGCTGGAATCTTGATCGCCTGATTTCATTATAAAAGTGGAATGTCATTAAGTGCAAAAAACTATTAATTTCTATCTTACCTTGACAAAACTGCAGACTGCCTGTATCCAACTTATGTATGAATACACCCCATGTGACTAATTTGAAGCATGGCACATTTTCTTCTATGCTTGTGAATGGTTTTCTTGCTGTAGAATCCACTGCATAAAGTACATTCAGCATTAACTGTAATGTGTTCTTGAAGTATATTATTATCAGATTTTTAGCTAGTTTATCTGTTTTATTTTAATATTCCTTGCTTTTGAAGGCTGCTAAAAAATAAAATCTATTTCTGTCTGATACAGGTTAATTAGTTCAATGTTAACTTCCGTTTCTTTCCTGTGAATTAGTCTGAGGTGGCGAGATAACTTCTTTTGAAATATTCCACAAAATGGGCATGGTCTTTTTGGGTTCTGAAAAAAATAATAGTTATGTAAATATTTTCTATTTTCTAGAGATTAAAAACAGACTAGAAGTAGGGAAAAGAATATATTACAAACTGCATAAATTACTGAAAAACAGACAGATCTCTAGAAAACTTTTTAAAAATCATATACCAGACAATGACCAGACCAGCAGTAACATACGGTAGTGAAACATGGACCATCAGCAAACAAGCAGAAAATATGCTAAACACTTGGGAAAGAAAAATATTTAGGAAAATATATGGGCCAGTAAAAGACAATAACGAGTGGAGAGGTAGAATAAATTCAGAACTGTACGAACTATATGAAGAAACAAATATAACAGCTGAAATCAAAAGGAATAGATTGAGGTGGGTTGGGCACATAGAAAGAATGGAAAACAGCAGAGGTCCAAAAGCAATATACAATGTATAAGGCAACAACCAAAGGAAGAAGAAGAAATATTTTCTATCCAGTTATATTAATAAAGTCTAGTAAATAACTTCATTTTGATTCCCATTTTTTTAAATAATAAAAGTATATAGTGCACATAGTAATGCGCACATGATATATATATATATATATATATATATATATATATATATATATATATATACACACACATATATCCCTTTTGTTTAACTATTCTAGTATTTAACCCCCCCCCCCCCAGATATTTTTGAAATATAATTGTTTAGTTTTTTTTCAGTCCTCTATTTATATTTAGTACTCAGATAGATTTATTTTTGTAAATCATTTTTTTAACCTAAATTATTATTTACAAGAACTTCATATTGACCTGATTTACTATAAGTAGTGCAGCTGGTACTGGAATCAAAGTAAATACCCTCTGCATTTTATAAGTACAGCCTATTTAGTCATATTTTATGAATTTTTTTAATATATCTGGTTGAAAGCATAGGTTAGGGCTTCCTCTGGCTGATTTATGTATTTATCTGGCTTGGATTTATCAGCTATTTGTTATAAATAACAGATATCTTATTTTTGGTTAGCAGAATATAAACACCTCACGTTTTTTTGTAGGTAAGAAGGTTGAAAATATTGTTATAGCTCTGCTCCCTCCGGTTGCGCCCCTACCCCTGAGATGAATGATGCAATCATGACTTTAGTACAATGCCTACACATTGCTATTTCGGTCATTTGCCACCTGCACTTGTACACCTAATCAATGACCTCCACCCTCAGTTTGGCAGGAAACTGACACAACAAGTGTGGGTGGACTACCAATAAAAGGAACTAAAGCTGTGATTCATGAAAAGAAGAGAGAGCAACTAGTCAGTAACAGATCGATAGTGACACATGGAGAACACAGAGGAGAGAACCTTAGGTCTGTTGTTTGCAGCGAGTTTGTTATCGGCACGTCACCAGCAATAACACATAGACTTGTTAAACCGGATTAGTTGTACACACAATAGACTTTGTTTTCACCCGGACTATTATAACCTGTACATTGTACTATTTGTAGACTTTAAATAAATCTGTTATTATTCAACTAACGAATCCATGTGTCCTTGAGTGCCTACCTAGAGAGAGATTGAAACTCGTAACAATATCTATTTTGCATGGTCAGACATTAAACAAATAAGAATCATCTAAAAATCTGATTGATTTACTAAACCCTTTTTAAATTTATCAGCTAAACGCTTCATATTTGATAAGAATTTTTTGAAAATAATTAATAATGTAACTATCAATGCCAAATTTATAGAAAGATTTTAACAGAAATTTAAACTAAAATTTTAAGATAAAATACTTGCGAATAACATAAAACAACTCATGGATAACAAATACTAAAGTAAAGAATAATAAATACTCTCAAACCAATGAACTACAAAGGTGGCTCTGAAAATGTGTGTAGTGACCCACTGGTGGGTGGCGATCAAATAAATGTTGGTGACGAAATTAAAAAGATTATTTTTTAAAATAAGTTAAATATATACAAGTGAAGTTATCTTCAAATTATAAGATAAAACCTGGTTTAAAAATGTATGTCCTTTGTTTTACTCTATTCATATATTGTAGTTTTCTTTAAAGGTTGGTTGCGACAATTAAAGATTTATTTTTTTGGGTCGCGAAAAAAAATTCTCCTTGTGTGCCATGTTATGTAAAAGTTTATGAATCAATGGAATAAAGCATTAGTCAATATAGAAGATATACTAGCAAAATAAGTTATACATGACACATTGAATAAAACCACCAAAGGTCAATAAATACTACTGGGAAAAATAATGCACACTATATAAAATAATAGATTGAAACAACAGTCAATAAGAAAGATTCAAAGGTAGAATAAAAACAGGGGTTAATGGATAAAAAACTAGAGAGGGGGAAAAGACCTATTTAGGCTTCAATATGGTTTAAGGACTCATATCTCATATACACGGGTGTCACTAAAAACGTGTACGCCGTTCTGCTATATGTTTGAGGGTGGACCTGATTAAATATTTCCTCCCAAACGGGCCATCCTGTGAGCTTCCTTACTGGTAAGTCCGGTAGAGTTAGTTTACATTTTATAATTAGGTTCTTCATTGAAAAATTAAATGTTTGCACAGAATTTTTTTTTTAAATTTAATGTTTGCAGAGAATTAATTTTTAAAATTTCCTTCAACTCATTTTTTTCAGCACCTACTTTACTAGCTCAGAGACTACAAGGATGAAGAATTCTCTCAAAACAGTGGATTATCCCCTGTGTGAATGTGGGTTGTAGAATACATCCACCGTCTGACTGCCAGGCGTGTCGTAAGAGGCGACCGATACAGACCCCTGTACAGTGATATTTGTGAACAAAACCAACCAAAGGCATAACACAAATGGAATCACAAAATGCCTTCAAAAAGAACACTAAATCAAAGGAAAGAAAATTCACACCAGCTGATATCAGCCCATTTTTGTGGATGGCAGAACTCAGGAGAGTTATGAAGAAGTTCTGAAATATAAAATTTTCTAACTGAACTGAGTAATTTTTCCAACCTCAGGTGACCTCAGGACACCATTGAAACGAGACGGTATTGGTCAGTTCTATTGTACCCAGAATATTTTATCAGTTTTAGTGTACCCAAAATATTTTATCATAGTTGGTCTTGTTTTCTTTTTATAAATTAACTTTGACCCCCAGTTGTGGCTGGGATACCCTGAAATAGCAAATGATCTTTACGCAGTAAGCCATACACATCATCTGCATAACATCAATGCTTTTACGCTCTCCATCGCTGGTTCTTATGTTGGTGGAATGTTTAGTGAGTATTTCTTTTATCCTACTTAAATGAAAGTCTGCCAATAGAATGTTCTTTTCAGTCACTGACTTGAATAGCAAGTGAGAATTAATAATAGCAATATCCAGTAAATTAAAAAAGAGTTGTTTATATGTTATAATTTATCTAATTGATTACACTGAGCTGAGAAGCAAATCAGTTTTATGAACTAATCCCATACAATTGTTGCAATTAACAACACACATAGTCTTTAGCATTGGCTCACCTTTTTTCCAGTCTTTTTTGTTGGCTTAACAGTTTCTGTACTGTGGCAAGTGGTTTGCATCCAAACATTTGTCACATCATTTGTACATCTCCAGGTGATTCCAGGTGTGTCCCATCTTTATGGTGTCTACTTCCAGGTTCTGATGCCAGGTGTTTCTTGGGCAGCCTCTCTTCCTTTTACCTTGGGGGTTCCACCTCAGTGCCTCCCTTGTGACAGCGAGTAATTTGTTTGTTGACCTGTGAGAAATCTCTCCTTTTTTTCAATTTGCATGTTATTGTAGGCATACACTTTTAACTGTTTTATTAAAGTTCTGGGCTACTATACCAGTTGTCTACAAACAATTTTTGGCCTTGTCGAATATAAGGAGCCATCAAAGTCGGCTGATTTGCCTAATCCACACGCTGTTAAATCAATTACAGCTCCTGTGTAGACGGTAAAGTTCAGAACATGTTTTAATTCCAAATCTACTTCTTTTTGAAGGAAAGTTTAAATGACAGCCTGCCCTTGATAGAAGTAGTGACTCATCAATGACAATATCTTGGTAATAAGAGAATGTAGCTCTAAATAAAGAACATATTGAGTCTACAATATTTCTTATTTTAAATAGTCTATTGGCTTCAACAACATTGGCTGAAAAATACAGCACCCTGAGTAAAACAGAAACCTTCCATTGACATTATTTCACTGAACACAAGTGTACTGAGTAGAAAATCTTTCAACCAGTATTCAGTAATTTTTAGATTTTTCATTCTTGTCATTAACAGATTCAATGCCGAAAAACAAAATATCTCATCCATGTTAGTATCAGTTTAATGTTTAAGATGAGCTGTAATATTGTCAGAATTTTTGTCTATGATGAATTTGTAAAACTTGTCACATTCCTCCGCTATAAGTGTTGCTAGTGTTTCTGTGAAAAAAAGCATAAAATGTACTCTGCGTTAACTCTGTCCTAGCAAAGTGTAATTAAGAATTTTAAAATGTAAAGAAATAAAACGAAAAAATGGAATGATAATTTTTTTTCAGGGCACTGAATTTGTTCAGTTTATAATAGCACCAGTGAATATTATTTTACTTAGAATTTAATCTCATATAGGATGAAGTGTATTCTTGAGCCTAATTAAATATTAATTTTTGTTAATGAAAATCAAAACATCCCCTGAAAATAAAATGAATATGACTTTTGTAGCAAAAATCATTATCTTGTCTTTTTTAGAAACACTGTAGTTATTGCTGGCTAATATTTTTAATTAAACCTTATTTTCATTTATTTACCAACTAGGCATTATTAATGTTCAACTCAACAAATTATATATTTTGGTATAGTTAATGTATTTTAAATGTATATAATTAGTATGTTTTTAAGTAATATTGTGTATTGTGCAAGCATTGCCAAATTGAAACTTTTTTTATAAATTTTTCTTCATTGTTGCATTAATTTATTTGAAAAATTACATTATTAAAAACAATAAATTTAGAACACTTTTGTTTTTTCCAATGGTTTCATGTGAATGTTGCATCATTTGGAAGCATGCATGTAATGTAGCTTTACTGCTCATCCTGAATGCAGAAAATTAACTATATTTGGTTGAAATATACTGGTTAATAAATATACACTTTTAAAAAATTTTGAATAGTAACTTTATTTGCCGATGTAAAATGTTCACATTTACAAATAATTACTTGATAACTTTATTTAGAACATTTTATTTAGCTGATGATTTTGGACAGTTATTTTTAATTGCTTTTAAAATCCAATGTTCAGTAAATATATTTACAATATCTCTCTAAATCCTAATCAATTAGTTTAATATGAATCAGTAAAACAGTACAAAAAACAGCCTTTGGTCTGATTTACTTTGAATAGTTAGCATTAGTTAGTTTTCATAACTGAAAAAAGTTGTGCTTTAATTGTATATATTTCATGCGGTCCACATTATTAGCACTTTTGATCACGTTAATTAATGATGTTTTTGTTTGAGGTCAATGAGAGATGCATTTTGGTTCTAAATATTGTAAAATATAATTTAAAGATCTAACAGCTAAAGATGTCCTATACAATGATTTGATTCCATATTTTTATATTCAATTTTAATAAAAATAACTTTGAATATTTTGTAATAGCTAATGGTCAGATTTGAAATACTAGTGCTTTGGATTACAGGCATCTATTTAAAAATTGTGCTCATAAACCAAGGTTTGACAGCTATATCATTATTAAACAAAATGGCTCTATTAGAGAAGCACTAAACTCAAAGAGAGCCATTTTAGCCTGATATTTAAATGCTTATTTAGGATATATTATAGCTATACATCCCCCTGAAAAATGGACACTAATTATTTTTTCCTAAGAAAAAAAAAAAGGTTGTAGTAGCATCATAAAAACTGATAAAATGTACATGTCCTATTAGTTGTAGTAGTCACTATAAAAACATTACTGATAATTTTGGAGTAGGGCTATTCAGCATTAAAACAATGTCAAGACAAAAATGATGATGTCTGCAATATCAAAATAGCCCATACTGAAAAAACACTGCTCTAGCCATCTCAAATTGCGGCCTTGCGTCGAAGATATTAGGCCTATTATTTAAAAAAGTATTGTAGAGAGTATTAGCTTTTGTAAAGGGTGGACCATTTCGACCTAAGTATTAATATTTTAATATTATATTAAACACACACACACATATATATATATATATATATATATAGGTATATATATATATATACATTGATATATGTATGTATATGAGAGAGATAAGTAAATTGTTAAACTGAAATGAAATTTGCTTTATAATCGATGTAGGTCTTTAACTTAAATAATATTCCGCCAATAACATTTAGGGCTAGTGTATGTTGGTTGCACTGACATGCGTAATATCACATAATAAGGGTCAACGCCCCGGTAATTTGAAAAAGGAGTGGCTACGGTTCTGTCCCTGACAGAACCCGTATTTTTTTTTACTTCGGGTACCAGCCATAGATAATATTGCTCCACAGCCTAACCCTAATCCTGAAAAAAAAATTCTGAGAAAAAAAAAATTATATATGCCATGTTCCTTATACCCTAATATAATGGTTTTGGCTGGTGCCGGAGCCACTGCGATTTGATAAATGCATTGATGAACCGTTTGCTACATACACGCATTGGCCCTTTAATTGTAATTTAAATTAGTATTTTTATATTGAATAGTTTTTTTGTTGTTTTTTATTTATTTTTTTAATTAATCGCCAATACATTGGACAATGCAGTCGTTAGCATCTTCCGAGAAAATCCCTCAAGCAAATAATTTCAGGGAGCCCTTCTTAATAATTCTCCTAATATCGGGGCCCTTAAAGTCACTTCGTCACCAGGATGCAGCCCCGTAGCTAAAGGGGGCACTGGGGGCCGTGCCCCCCGCTAGGTGTGGAGTGCCCCCTCAGCTGAAAAAAGAAGAAAAGAGGAAAAAAGACAGAAAAAGTAAAGATGCCCCCCTTGCTGGGTATCGGTGCCCCCCTGCTGACTTTGACCTGGCAGGATAGCGAGCCATGCAGCCTACATAACATAGCCATTGTTATTATACATATCTGAGCAAGAGCTGTCTTTGACCATATTTATTCTGAATTTCAAGCCCACCTTCGATAAATATTTATCTAAAAATTCTAATCTCTTTAAAAATAAAAATTCTGATAGAAAATATCAAGCCCTAGAAATCATGAACACTGACACCCCTCGCCATTTTAGCCCGAGGACCCCCTGGAAAGTTGCCATTATTCCCTGCCTTGCGGAAAAACTGCAGCCATAAAGTCTAGGGCAACTGATTGAATATTTCGGAAAATTTCAAATTTTCATGTGAAAATTTTGTCTTTGGCCTTTTCTTATTCATAAAATTTCTTTATTTAACGTCTTTGGTTTTTGTATTTCCTTCTACGATTTGGGCGCGTTGTTTCGATCAGCCGGTGCACCACAATCGCAATTGTTATGAAACAGTGGGTTTTTCATGATGTATCAGGATTTTTACAACGACTTGGTTGATTTCAAAATGGCCGACACAATGAACAAATTTTAACACTTTAAACAAAAAGAACAAATTTTCAATAAGTTATATTATCAATGTTGTTGGAAGACATGATGCCTTTTGCTACTGTAGAGCGCAGCGGATTTAATAAATTTTGTGTAAAAATAGTCCCAGGATATGTTTTACTTAGTACGCTTGCTAGAAGAGTTACAGAACTTTATGAAGAATAAAAAAAAATTTAATCGACGAATTAAAAAAAAAAATTAAATTTATTTCATGTACAGCAGATTTATGGAGCAGCCATAACAGAGGTTTTCTTAGTATGACAGTTCATTATGTTAATCCAAAAAACTTAGAGTGTACGGTACGCTTGTATGCAGACGTTTTGAAAATAAACCCACATGAGCATGAATTGCACAAAAGGTTGTGTGCTTATTGAATGAATTTGGTATCACTGAGAAAGTCGTAAACTTAATTACTAATAATGCTTCAAATATGATAAAAGCATTTAGACTACTGCCTGAAATATGTTTAGATTATGAAATCTCACAAACTGTTGATATATTGGATGTATCTACACTTATTCAGGCTGCATATAATGATAATGACTTTCTAATGATGTGCATCACAACACAAAATATTGTGATATTGCAGAAGAGGAAACTGGTGTAACATTTCTGAACTCAACCTGTACACGTTGGAGTTCGAGCTACCTTTCGGTGCAACGTATTGTTGATATTGGAATTGAAAAAGTTCGTCAGTGTCCAACAAAAAATGCTTTTAGAACCAATTTCAGAAGATATGATCTTTTTGGAAGCATATGTGCGAGTTATGAATACAGTGGCAATGGCAATGGATATGCTGCGAAATGAAATTGACAGTTTTATTGGTATGGTTATTCAAACTATTAAGGGTTTTATATACAAGTTGAAATGTATGAAGGAAAAATTAATGGCGCCATTAATTAATGTGCTTATAAATGGTTTAGAAACACGTTTCCAAGAAGTTTTTAAAACTGATGATTATAATTTAGCACCTATGCTCCTACCAAAGTTTAATTAAATTATCTAGACCCAAATGAGAGATTCTCAAAGAAAGAACTTCTCATACAGACTGTACAGCACATGACAACTTCCGAACTAGAGCCAATGGAAGCTCAAGGTGGAACACATGCACTTTTGTCATCAGATGTACAAGATGATTTATACAGTTACATGCATGAAGATCGGCAGCCAGAAAATACAGTTAAAATTGTCAGTGAAGTCGAACTTTTTTTTAAAAAAAAACCTCAGAAAACTCTTCATTGCTTTCATATCCACGATTGACTGCTGCATTTTGTAGATACAATGCAACACTTCCCAGTAGTGCAGCCGTTGAACGACTTGGTAGTGTTGCGGGCCAAATTTTAACATCTAGAAGGTGTAAAATGTTCGATGTTCTTTTTGATGAACCAATTTTTCTTAGATATAAATAAAAAAAAAACTAGTTTGAAAGTTGTTATTGTTATAAATCGTTTGAAAATGTTAACATTATAAATAAAATGATTAATGTGAATACTATTGATATTTTCTTTAATTTACCTATTTATTGTTTATTAAACCTTTAAATTTTCATTCAAAAATATGTTTGTTAAAATCCAATTAAATTAAAAAGTTAGTTCAAAAAGGTTAAGCTAAACCCCCAGATACTCTTTGCCACGGGCCCGAATAACAATCGGACTTTATTGGGACCCGGGTCCGAATAGCCACAACCTTATAAATGCATCTACTCTATTTCAGCTATTCTGTTTATAATAAAACTTGATAAAAGGCCCTGTACCCGGACCGGCTATTAGGCACGCAGTTGGAGTTGAAAATGGTGATGCGCTCACAACACCATATCATTGACTAATCTTAATTCGTTCATAATATTTTAAAGGACTCTTTCTCAATGTTTCTTTTTTTAAATAATTTATCAATTCTCTTTCACTTAGCCCCCCACACATCCTTTCCTTCCTCCCTTGCCCGCCCGCCACCCCTTCCACTCAAGACATGCCCGAATCGCAGAAGTTCTCAATGTACAAAATTACAAATTGGGGCATTTAGTATAACTGCATGTTCTTAGAACATGTATTATTTTAATTTCCTTCTATTTTATTTTTATTCCAACTGTACATAATTTGCGCACACTACTCCATATCATTTAAAAACCTTAATTCATTAATAAGAAATCCTTGTTGTGTTTAGAATTCCCCAGCATTTAATTTTTATTCAAGAAAGTAAGTCGTCTCTTTTCAATTTCTATAATTTTGGAATTCCCCAGACTATTTTTATACTGGCGGTCGACGCGCGCTGTTTTTTTTTAACTCCGTTGACGTAGAACCTCACTTCGTCCTCAGACTTTTTTTTTTAGCGATGTACTCTTTCAACTCGTGCGGTGCCGTGTATTTTTAACGTGCAGAAATGTGGCTTTAATGCCATGAACATCCTTTACACCGCACGGTGTGAAGGTCTGTCGAACGGTCTACCGTCTATGTTAGACGATTATGTATATAGATTGTTAAATACAGAAAGCGACCATTTTATTTTTAGTCTATTATGAATTCGCGGTCTAATAATATACAAAATAACGCGTTCTATTTGTCGTCGTAGTGAAAATTTATTTCTAAACTAGTAAACATAGGCCTGGTACCCGGACCGGCTATTAGGCACGCAGTTGGAGTTGATGGTAATATGTATTTGAGCGCGTTAACAATCAGTCTAACTCCGCCAAGGACGGTCCCAAGCCCGGCTTAAAAAAGAGGAGGGTTGGGCGTGCGGCTAGCAGCCCCACCCTGTTAAAAAAAAAACCTTGCTACAGAAACACTAAATAAATAGAAAACAGATATTTCAGTCCTGGGAGAAGAAGGTTCTTCATCACGAAGACTCATGAAGCTTAGTTGTGGTGAAAGCCGAAAGAAAGCCACAAAGCCGAATACCCTTCTGACAACCAGGAAAACCATTATCGGTACATGGAATGTATGAGTCAGGAAAGATGGCTCAGATAGCAACAGAGATGAAGAGAAACAAACTGACCATTTTAGGCATTAGCGAGACGAGGTGGACGCAAACTGGACAGAGACGACTGTTATCAGGGGAGATGTTGCTGTTCTCCGGACATGAAGAGGATGATGAACCACACAAACAGGGAGTTGGCCTTATGTTGTCCAAAAAGCACAGGGGGCACTGATTGGATGGGAAGCACATGGTCCAAGGATCATCACTGCCTCCTTCCGTACCAAGAAGAAGATCAAAACCAATATAGTCCAGTGTTACGCACCAACAAACAACAGCGATGAAGATGACAAAGACAAGTTCTATAGTAGATTACAGAAGATACTTGAGACCTTCCCCGGAAAGGACGTCACCATCCTCATGGGAGATTTCACTGCAAAGATTGGGTCCGAAAACACAGGTTACGAGCAAGTCATGGGCACACATGCTCTTGGAATGATGAACAAGAATGGGGAGAGATTTGCAGACCTGTGTGCACTCAATAACATGGTCATCGGAGGGAGCATATATCCCCATAAAAGAATCCACAAGAATTCATGGATGTCCCCGGATAAAGTAACAGAGAATCCGATATACCACTTTTGCATTAACAGAAAATTTAGAAGATCCCTACAAGATGTAAAAGTGAGAAGAGGGACGGATGTAGCGTCTAATCATCATCTGGTTGTAGCGAAACTGAAACTGAAGCTGAATAGATATGAGACAAGCACGGCAGACAGAAGAGTAAAGTGCAACATTAACCTTCTGAAATATCCTAAGATAAAGAACTGTTCAACTTGGTTCTGAAGAACAAATATGAAGTGCTCCATGAACTGGTGGAAGAGGAGTACAGTATATCAAAAGAGTGGCAGAAAGTGAAAGAAGCATTACGATCAGCATGCCAAGAGGTACTGGGGCCAATGAAGCACCATCAAAAAGCGTGGATCACAACTGATATCCTGAATAAGATAGAGGACAGGAGGAAGAAGAAAGCAACAGTCAACACAACAGTAAAACTAGATCAGCCAAAGGCAAAGCTCAAGAAGAATACACAGAAGCACACAGCAAAATGAAGAGAAGTATTAGGAAAGACAAGAAAGACTATGTGGATGGATTGGCAGCTGAAGCAGAACAGGCAGCTTACAGTGGAAACATGAAAATGTTATATGACATAACAAAGAGACTTTCAGGGAAGACAAGAAAGACCTGTCAAAGACAAGCAAGGGAAAACTATTAATGATTTAGATCAACAGCTAAACAGATGGGCTGAGCACTTTGAGGAACTCCTAAACAGACCAGCACCACTGAACCCCCCAGTTATTGAACCATTCACAGCAGATCTGCCAATCAACTGTGACAAGCCAACCAAAGAGGAGATCAGGAAAGCCATTACCCTGATAAAGAATGGGAAAGCAGCTGGACCAGATGACATCCCAGCAGAGGCACTAAAGGCAGACCTCAATACGTCAGTGGAGATGTTGTACCCACTCTTTTAAGGGGTGGCGGCGCCCCCCTTGAATTTCCAGTCTGCCCCCCCTCCCCCCAAAAAAAAATTTGTAACTTTGTAATTCATTTTAGTTTATATGTATTATTTTCATTTTCATAATTCATTTGATTTATTTCTTAAATTTAATATTTGAAAGAAATTATAATTAATTTACTTTTTACAGTAGTCAAATTATTAAGAGTTGTTGTGGCATATTTAAAAAAAAAGTGTTGCCATCTACCGAATGACTGCAAATGTAATTTTTAAATTAAATACAATTATTTAATATCGAATTTCCAAATGTTGTGGAATATTTTCGCCAGAACTATTTTCAGGCTATTGATGCTGCAATTGGAGCAATACATGAGCGGTTCACTGAAAATAGGACAACATGTTATGACAAGTATTGAAAAATTAATTGTGGCAGAAGTGAAAAAAAACAGTCTATGAAAAAAGGAACAATATTTACAGAACCCATCCAGTACATTTCATATGCTGATGATATAACATTGATAGGAAAGCAAAGCAAGGACATAGCAAAAGCATTCATAGAACCAGAAACATCAGCTCAGAAAGCAGGTTTCACAGTAAACGAATCAAAGACTCAATACATGCTATTACAAAGAAATGAAAAAGAAGGAAAAGAAAAACCATTCAAAATCAATGATAGAGCATTTGAAAGATTAGATCACTTTAAATACCTGGGAAGCTGGGATCAACCATAAATGAGAAAAATGATATAATGATAGAGATTAAAAAAAACAGACTAGAAGTAGGGAATAGAATATATCACACACTGCATAAAACACAAAAAAAACTGTCCGATCTCCAGTAAACTTAAAAAAAAAACAACAACAACATATACAATACCAGGTTCGTAGCCTGCGGGGGCCCGGGCCCCCTGCGTTTTGTCTGGCCCCCTCTGCTTGTTTGCTCTACTTAGTAACATTTATTTCCTGCCCCCTCACCCCTTCGCTATTGGCCTGGCCCCTGCTGTAGAATGCCTGGCCCATGCTATAGAATGCCTGGCCCCTGCTGTAGAATACCTAACCCCTGCTGTAGAATGCCTGGCCCCTGCTGTAGAGTGCCTGGCCCCTGCTGTAGAATACCTGGTCAGTGCTGTATAATTTTCACGCTACGGGGCTGTACAAGACAATAACGAGCGGAGAAGTAGAAATGATTCAGAACTGGACGATCTATACAAAGAACGAAATATAACAGCTGAAATTAAAATGAATAGGGCACATAGAAAGAATGGAAAACAACAGAGGTTTAAAAGCAATATATAAGGCAACACCTAATGAGAAAAGGCCTAAAGGCAGACCAAGAAGCAGATGGTTAGATGAAGTGGAGAAAGACCTTAAAGCCATAGGAGTGAGAGAGTGGAGGAAGAAGACCATGGATCGGGAAAAGTGGGGAAGAGTAGTGTGGCAGGCCAGGACCCTTGCAGGGCCAAACGAAGAAGAAGAGACGTTATGGTATGAATATTTGTGTGTTGCTAATATGATATTTGTTTTTGTGGGTAAATGTGTGTTGCTAGTATGGTGTGAGTAGTTGTGCGTTACTACCGTTACCTAGATCTAACCAAACGGGCCATGTTCAAGCAGTAAAAAAAAAGGGCCAACAAGACATAGAACTGTGAGTTTACCAATGACATCATCCAACAAAACATAGAACTGTTAGTTTACCAAGACATCATCCAACAAGACATAGAACTGTGAGTTTACCAATGACATCATCCAACAAGACATAGAATTGTGAGCCTACCAATAACATCATCCAACAAGACATAGAATTGTGAGCCTACCAATAACATCATCCAACAAGACATAGAATTGTGAGCCTACCAATCACATCATCCAACAAGACATAGAATTGTGAGCCTACAAATCACATCATCCAACAAGACATAGAATTGTGAGTCTATCAATGACATCATCCAACAAGACATAGAATTGTGAGCCTACCAATGACATCATCCAACAAGACATAGAACTGTGAGCCTACCAATAACATCATCCAACAAGACATAGAATTGTGAGCCTACCAATAACATCATCCAACAAGACATGGAACTGTGAGCCTACCAATGACAACATCCAACAAGACATAGAATTGTGAGTCTATCAATGACATCATCCAACAAGACATGGAACTGTGAGCCTACCAATGACATCATCCAACTAGACATGGAGCTGTGAGTTTACCAATGACATCATCCAACAAGACATATAAATGTGAGCCTACCAATGACAACATCCAACAAGACATAGAACTGTGAGTTTACTGGCTCCTGCTGTAGAATGGCCCCTGCTGTAGAATGCCTGGCCCCTGGTGTAGAATGCCTGGCCCCTGCTGTAGAATGCCTGGCCCCTGGTTTAGAATGCCTGGCCCCTGCTGTAGAATGCCTGGCCCCTGCTGTATAATTTTCACGCTACGGGCAGCTTCTAATAATGATAAACGGCTGGCATATTACTTAGTTACATTACGAGAATGTCACTTATATCTGCATGATATTGAATATACACTGACTTATAATGCTCATTTGCAGAAGTGTGTAGGCACTTCAATAGGAATTCAATCTTCTCAGACAATCCCACTGCAGTATTTAAATGAACTTGACTCGAAACATCATCCGACGTGACAAGGAACTCATAATTTCATCATGCCCCGGGCGCTACTCACAAAGGGGCGCCAAATGGTATATTTTACATATTATATTATATGGTTTTTGAATGGGAGAGGGGCGCTAAAAAGGTATTGTACCACGGGCGCGAGTTAAGCTTTCTAGGCCACTGGAGAGTGGATACATCCCACCACCTTAAAGCTAATGAAAATGTTTGCGGGCGGTGGGGAATTTGAAAACAATTAATTGCTATGTTATGGGTGTATGAAGACAGGGGTATCGGTATGGGTGTATGAAGACAGGGGTGTCGGTATGGGTGTATGAAGACAGGGGTGTCGGTATGGGTGTTTGAAGACAGGGGTGTCGGTATGGGTGTATGAAGACAGGGGTGTCGGTATGGGTGTATGAAGACAGGGGTGTCGGTATGGGTGTATGAAGACAGGGGTGTCGGTATGGGTGTGTGAAGACAGGGGTGTCGGTATGGGTGTATGAATACAGGGGTGTCGGTAAGGGTGTATGAAGACAGTGGTGTCGGTATGGGTTAATGAAGACAGGGGTGTCAGTATGGGTGTTTGAAGACAGGGGTTTCGGTATGGGTGTATGAAGACAGTGGTGTCGGTATGGGTGTATGAAGACAGGGGTGTCAGTATGGGTGTATGAAGACAGGGGTGTCGGTATGGTTGTATGAAGACAGGGGTGTCGGTATGGGTGTGTGAACACAGGGGTGTCGGTATGGGTGTATGAAGATAGGGGTGTCGGTTCCGATACGGGTGTGGAGAGGGGAAGATATTTTTTGGCAGATCTTCTACCAATTAGCAGTTTTTTTGTCGCTTTTCCGAATTCATGGTTTTGTGTTTACAATTAGTCACCAGACGGTAGGTTGCCTATTTACTGTTTGGTACGTTTTGATGTTGTTTGTTAAAGAAGTAATGCATATTGGAGACCTTTGTGTTCGTCTTTATCTACTATTGGTTGGTATAATCGCTCCACATCAGATGTACTCAGGGCTCAATTAGCATATAAGCCAAATAAGCGTGTGTTTAGGGGTTCAAGTGCTAAATGGGCACCATTATAACATTTAAAATCTCAATCTATGTTTTAAAATTTCAAATGAAGTAATATAATTTCCGATCTCATAACAGATGTACCCGTGTAATGAAGGTCACAACAAGAATTATGAGTTCCTTGTCACGTCGGATGATGTTTCGAGTCAAGTTCATTTAAATACTGCAGTGGGATTGTCTGAGAAGATTGAATTCCTATTGAAGTGCCTACACACTTCTGCAAATGAGCATTATAAGTCAGTGTCTATTCAATATCATGCAGATATAAGTGACAATCTCGTAATGTAATCATTTTATACACATAATACACATACACAATTCTAAGACCTGTCTTCATACACCCGTGTAAAGCTTTTGTTAGGCCTCCCCCCCCCCACTTTCCCCGCTTAACAATTTGTACCATTCACGACCATTGCTGTGTCACACTACGGTCAACCTCCCTCCCCTCTCCAAAGGCGTTAAGTAATAAGTGAATTGCCCCCCCCCCCAGTATGTAACCATAAAACAACACTTAAGAGTCAGAGTCTCTGGAGAAAACAAACTCTGGTCCTAATATTCGATATTAAAACATTTTTATTTCCAGTATTAGCGTCGTCTTTGACTTAGCGCATTCACGAGCATAAAAGGTGGC
Source organism: Bulinus truncatus (assembly GCA_021962125.1). Taxonomy (NCBI): domain Eukaryota; kingdom Metazoa; phylum Mollusca; class Gastropoda; family Planorbidae; genus Bulinus; species Bulinus truncatus. Next base: position 444,058 of record JAGDYQ010000272.1, on the reverse strand, counting down.
GGACAGAAAGGAAATCAACTAGAGCCCATTCGATATGTTTTTTTTTTCTAAATAGTGATTTTGGAGGGGGGGAGAGATGAACGTACAGATTAGTTGGTGCTTAGGGGATCAGGGGGACCTAGCCCATCACTGTGAGAGGCATGGAGAGAGTGCCATTGTTATAAATATATCAATATAATATTTATGTTATTAATAGTGTTATGAATCTAGCATTCAATAAATCGGTCTAAATAGATCGACAAATTGTAAAATATAACATAATTTCTAGCAACGATCAGGCTTTTTTGCATATAATCGAAATGCAAATTTAAACAACATTATTCGTTACAACATAGAACTGTAACATGGGAAAAAGATCGAGGTTTACGTGTTCTTTTCCTCAATACCCACGTTGGTTGGGTCAAATCACTGCTAACCTATTTAGTCGTGTATGCCAGTTGACTAATACACGTCACAGACTGGCTTTGCTTAATTACAGTAGTGTCTCACAGTGAACAGTAGACCAGCAGTTAATACACTTGACCATTTCGTCTCTTACAACTTAACAACAATAAAAGAATAAATCATTTAGGGCTCTTCACTTTACTTTAAATGTTTAAATTGTACGTGATCCAAGGATGCATAATGCAGTAAGACAAATAATTCACTTTTTAAATTTTAAAAACGTACAAAAAAGTATTTCTGTATTAATAAGTATTTTAGATATGATGGCAATGATCTAATCCACGGCCACCGATAGAGCTAACAGGATTTTATTTAATTTCAAAAGTACGTTTAAAATGATTAAATTTTTGTGTGTGTCCCAGTCAGCCCCGTAGCCAAGGGGGGCACTGGTGAGTCGTGCCCCCTACCCGCTAGGTGTGGAGTGTCCCCCCCCCCCCGCTTAAAAAGAAGAAAATGAGGAAAAAAATAAAGAAAAAGTAACTAAAATGAGAAGGTACCCCCTTGCTGGGTATTGGTGCCCCCTGCTTACTTTGACCTGGCTACGGGCCTGGTCCCAGTCACTGAACTATGATATAAATAGAAGTCATTGGTGCAAGTGCACCTACATTATATATATATATATATATATATATATATATATATATATATATATATTATACAAGTATGTAATATAAATTTATTTCAGTTCTAAAATTTTGGGGCTTACCAAATTTTTGGCATACCTGAGGTCGATTAGCAAAATTTAATATTATAAATTATCAGCCCATAATGATTTATGATGACTTTTACAAATATCCACATAAAACCACGTCCACCAAAAGCCAAAGATAAAGATATATCAACCAAGGCATCAAAATAAAGTACTAAATAATATATATATATATATATATATATATATATATATATATATATATATATATATATATAAATATATATATATAAAAGAAAAATAACTTTTTAAAAAAATACTCTTTCATTAAATTGTACAAAATCTCAAGGTGATTTAAATATTTATAAATAAATTTGTAGGAAATTAAGAATTGGTGCCAACTTTGAATACCAGCTGCATTCTTTTGCTTGCCAATTTATAAATCAATGATTCGAAATTTTGAGAAACACTAAGGAGTTATAATTGTATCGTGTCATAAATAACAATGCATTTAGTTTAGCGTAGCCACTGATAAGAAACAGTTCAATCAGGTAAAACTAATACCAGACTTGAAACTCTAGCTTACGTTGTATGTTGTGTCATTCCACATTTACGTATCAGCGCTATAAAAAGCACAATCCGTTTTTTTAAAATAAAGAACAAAGCGTCATTAAAATTGCGTAGTTGGTTGTCAGTGACAGCAGCGGTTCTAAATTCATATTTATAAGACACTCTTTGAGCTGCATTCACGAGCATATTTGTTTCACTGAGTTTTATATTTAAATTCCAGCATACTTTCCAAATCCATTTTGTAAAATATTACTCATGTTATTATCGTTAAAAATTAATTATCGGAAAAATTCTGCTAATTATAAACTCTAATTTAGTTTGAACTCGAAATTTGCTAATCAAAATTTAATTTTTGTTTAAATGCGTTAGGATTATGTATATAAGTGTATTTTGTAGTGTCATATTGTGTTGTAAGATTTAATTTCCTTTCAAACATTGTTTATTTTTTTTAAATTGAGCGCTTTAAGTTTCTATTTGTATTAAAGTTGTGTATAATAAAACTATATGTACACGAGGCACACTTTAAAAACTGATTGAGAACATCTTGTAAAGCAGCTATAACTATATTAGAAACAGTAAAGCAATACCACTTGGAGACTTAACTTGACAAATGGTAAGAAGCAATATTATGTATTGAACTAAACATAATTATTGTAATAAAATAAGCATAAGTTATAATATTAATTGAGATGACTTTGATTCAATTTTATACTTACGTTAGTATTACATCATCATTATAATTTTGATGTAGTTGGATAACTTTATCAATTAGGAAAAAATGGACAAATAAGTAAAAGAAACAAAAAATAACAACAATTGTTTCCATTTTTCTTTGCTGTGGCAGTTGGTTTATGCTTAAGTACATTTAAAACTAAATAGGGCGACCATTTATCGTAGATAGTTAACTCAGGTACATTTAAGTTTTACTGTCTAAAATAACAAGAAAAAATCTTACTATCTGAAACGATTGTATGAACATTGTTATCTATCTATCTATCTATCTATCTATCTATCTATCTATCTATCTATCTATCTATCTATCTATCTATCTATCTATCTATCTATCTATCTATCTATCTATCTATCTATCTATCTATCTATCCAAAGACAATAATATCTCCTGTCAGGGACATAAAAAGATAAAATTGCAACTTTGGGCCCCGCGCCCCCCATAACGGTGTCACCTGTTACTATAATCCCATGTGTACCATTCATTAGACAATAAAACATAATAAATTAATCTATTTTTCTTGAACAACTCAACATTAAAGTGTCTTTGGGTTCCTTGGACACATCATATATACCCACACCACCAGAGCACTCTGTATCATATATACCCACACCACCAGAGCACTCTGTATCATATATACCCACACCACCAGAGCACTCTGTATCATATATACCCACACCACCAGAGCACTCTGTATCATATATACCCACACCACCAGAGCACTCTGTATCATATACACCCACACCACCAGAGCACTCTGTATCATATACACCCACACCACCAGAGCACTCTGTATCATATACGCCCACACCACCAGAGCACTCTGTATCATATATACCCACACCACCAGAGCACTCTGTATCATATATACCCACACCACCAGAGCACTCTATTATTGGAAGCTAATTGTTTGGAAACTGATTATAGACACAATAGATGACTAATTTTAATCGATTTAGGTCTACTGAATTGAACTGCCGCTAATAGACGGAAATGTACAATGAACTAACTATACAGCGATACAATACACATTATATCTGATATACCGACCGAGAGACGGACACAATATGTCTATTAACGCACTAAAAAAAAGCCTTGGCCGTTGGGCTGAACAAAGAGGGAGACCAGGAGGGTTCGCCCCAGCAACAATAGACCGAGCCTCACATTGTGAATCTGTTGTTACAATAAACTGAACAAATTACTTTATATTGCGAAAAATTATAAGATACATTTTACATTTGACAAAATTTTACAAAAAAAAAAGCTATGAAAACACAACTTTGTAGGATTGAATAAATTAGAATGATAGTTTTGATGAATTTTATAATACAAACATTTGACGTATTTAGTAAAATTCAAGTTAGTTAAGTTGTTCTGTTTTTTTTATTATTATTCAAATATGTTAATATATTGCAAATGACTTGTTCAGGTTTTATATATTGCAAATTACTTGTTCAGGTTTTATATATTGCAAATGACCTGTTCAGGTTTTATTTATTGCAAATTACTTGTTCAGGTTTTATTTATTGCAAATGACTTGTCCAAGTTTTATTTATTGCAAATGACTTGTTCAGGTTTTATTTATTGCAAATGACTTGTCCAAGTTTTATTTCCATGTCCAGATATCTTTAAAGATACTTTTTTTGTTATTCTTTACTTCATACTTTAAGATAACAGGGAAATAAAATACGAACAAAACTGTTTACTGTTTTCAATTTACTATTTATTGTATACTGTTTACTGTTTTCAATTTACTATTTATTGTATACTGTTCACTGTTTTCAATTTACAATTTATTGTATACTGTTGACTGTTTTCAATTTACTATTTATTGTATACTGTTTACTGTTTTCAATTTACTATTTATTGTATACTGTTTACTGTTTTCAATTTACTATTTATTGTATACTGTTTACTGTTTTCAATTTACTATTTATTGTATACTGTTTAATATTTATTATTTACTGTTAAGTATTTACGAGTATGATTACCAATCTTTATGCTAATTTTTTAAAGTCATCTGGTTTACTAGCACAGGTAAAATGGAGTCGTCTCCGGCTGAAATGACTCTGGACAGTACAGTAGTCAATCCATCACCACAAGAAATAGCGTTACGCGTGAGTAGTTATTTAGAACTTATTTAAAAATAGACAATCCAAACACACTGTATTGTTAATTGTTATCTGTTTTAGGAGCCGTATGCGAATAACAGAAGATTTAGTGAACACATAATAGTACAGTCTGTACAGTATTATGAAACTGAGCTCCCTACACAAGATGGGGATAATTTAGACAGCCTGACTGAGTAAGTACATATAGAAACATTTGTCATTGTCCAGTCCAACATTTTTTAAAGTCAAATATTAAAAAAAAAACTATTAACAGACATATTAAAAGGTTCAATAACTTGAATTGATTTTTCACTCATTTATTTCACCAAACTCTTTTCTCCAGAAGTTTATCTTCCGTGTCGATCCGCGAGCATGACAGAAGAATTGAGGAACTGCAAGTACTTTTTGAAAAGACAACTAGAGAACATTTTATTGAAATAAACAAAATAAAGAGCCATCATCTAATAAATGAAAGGAAAATTCAAAATGACTTCTCGCTCAAATTAAAAGATTTGGAGAATGAAATATCATTGAGAGATTGCCGACACAGAGGGGAGATTGAGAAGTTAAAACAGCAGCAAGAAATACAAGAGGCAAATTTTAATGTCAAATTTAACAAAATGAAACACGAGTTGGAAATACAGAACAGCCAACTTCAAAATAAAATAAATGAACTTCAGGGACAAATGTTAACACAGCAGCTACAGCATCAGTTAAAAATTCTAGAATTTAAAAATTTGTTTTTAGTTAAAGATGTAGAAGAAAAAGCAAAAAATTACCAACGAAAAAATGGAAAAAGTTTAAAGGTGAAACAGCGTAATTTAAACGCACAGAAATAATTTAAATTACTTGTGTGCATACCTACTTTTCTACCCTTTTTATTTTCACCAGTCATATATATATATATATATATATATATATATATATATATATATATATATATATATATATTTAAAAATAACTTATATACCAAGACACAATGAAAATGTTATATATTTTCTGCTCACCAATAACGTGAAATCTCACCAATATTCACGTTATTCTATTTATCCTCACGTCCCTCTAAAAGTGAGGTAATTATCACTTAGACTGTATACATTACTAATGAGAAAGTATTTTTGTCCCCCTTTTTTCAGAATCGCGGTAAATTCACTGACTGTAGAATCATATAAAGTATTTTATTTTCTTCAACAATTCATCTCTCCCTTCATTCTGTAACATTTTCTCAACATCTCTGCCACAGGATGCCACAATAGTCAACCCCTTTATCCCTAAGGCATTAAGTAATTAGTGAATGACCCTTTTAAATGAATTCATTAAATCCAACCCTGACGTAATACAATTTCTAAAGGATGGCCAAATAAACTGTGCAGTATTTCTTTTTTTATTTTCATAATTTTATTTGAAGAACGTCTGAAAAAAAGTGTTTTATAATTTATTGACAAATTCAAGAAGGTTCAATATATTTATTTATTTTAAAATATAATGTTATAATTGCCATGTTTTTGTTGTGCTGAAGTTTTAAGTAGATTAAAAACAGAGATTTCTGGTAATTTCAGTGTTATCACTTGTAAGTTTCAATTATTTTATATTATGATTCATGTAGTCTTAGCATTTTATCCATTAGTAAAAAAAAAAATCAAACAAAATATCCAATTTTATTGCAGTAATATTTATAAATGTCTTGTAATAAAACATAAAATGCACACAATTGCGACGTATTATAGCTAAAAATAAGTATTATTGAGGCAAAAATAAATAAACAAAAATGACACGGTAGACTCATCGGTATTCAAAGTGCAAAGTACTTGAGTAAAGTACAATGACAATTGTTGAAATTACTATTATCTTGTAAAGTGCAAAGTACTTTAGTTGAGTTCATTGACAGTTTTTTTTATTTATATAAACGAATGAGTTGTTTAGTAAAATGAGTTACATTTATGGCTATTGTCTGAATGGTAAAGCGAGTTGTTACATTTATGATCATTGTCTGAATGAATGTCTGATAATGTATATTTCACGCGACAATACCCTGTCCCAATCTTGAATGTACATAGCTCTAAATATATGGCTTTTGTCTGAATGAATGTCTGATAATGTATATTTCACGCGACAATACCCTGTCCCAATCTTGAATGTACATAGCTCTAAATATATGGCTTTTGTCTGAATGAATGTCTGATAATTTATATTTCACGCGACAATACCCTGTCCCAATCTTGAATGTACATAGCTCTAAATATATGGCTATTGTCTGAATGAATGTCTGATAATTTTTATTTCACGCGACAATACCCTGTCCCAATCTTGAATGTACATAGCTCTAAATATATGGCTATTGTCTGAATGAATGTCTGATAATTTTTATTTCGCGCGACAATATCCTGTCCCAATCTTGAATGTACATAGCTCTAAATATATGGCTTTTGTCTGAATAAATGTCTGATAATTTATATTTCACGCGACAATACCCTGTCCCAATCTTGAATGTACATAGCTCTAAATATATGGCTATTGTCTGAATGAATGTCTGATAATGTATATTTCACGCGACAATACCCTGTCCTAATCTTGAATGTACATAGCTCTAAATATATGGCTATTGTCTGAATGAATGTCTGATAATGTATATTTCACGCGACAATACCCTGTAAGTAGCTCTAAATAGAAAAAAAAAACCTGGATTGCCAGCATTAAGAAATAGTCTGGTCAAATTGTGGCGACTTTTTAAAATAAAGATATTTAGTAACTAGACACCAGGACAGAGTGGCTTGCTAACAGTGAGAGTGGACATTTGAAACATTTATTCAAGCGAATCTATGATACATCGAGTACAGGGGTCAGCAACCTTTTGAGACGGAAGCGCCAAAAGTTATAATTTACAATTTTCTCAGTTTTCAAAGAGCCACTAACAATTTTGTTTCAATATTATGCTATCTGATTAAAATGAAGTATATACATTTGATTTTTAAAATAAAATAAATGGCTTTAAATACGTAATAATATTTATTCATATCAAAAATTTAAACTTTAAATAAATGATTTCAATAGATCGCAACAATAATTACATCAGTGGGAGATTGGCCTTGCATGCTTTTTGAAAGTTTGGTTAAATCTGGCTCATAACTTATTTTCAATTTCTAGATTTTTCTTTTGTTAGTTGGCATCTTACTTTACTTCATGCAAGAGAACGTTTGCTCGCACGAATATGTTGACCCAAAGATCGTCAGCACTCCAAATGCCAACTTCTTCACCGCACTGTAGCATTCTGGAAGACTTCCATAGTCAAATATGTGTGCCTCATACTCGCAGTATTTCTGTTAGAGCTGTCTACTAGTACAGCGCAACTTGCATGCTTTTCTGGACCTCCAAATCTTCTTACTTGCTCTGGAGTTCTCTGAACTTGCCACTCCACAATGTTGATCTCATTTGTATTGAGAGGATTTAATATGAACGCCAGAGTATTTGCATTTGTTTTGAATAACTCAAATCTCTAAGCGAATACATTCTTTATTTTGTTTATAGCCATACTGAAGTAATTCATGTCAACAGTTGCATTCCTTTCATCGCGATATTGCTTCAGATTATTGAAATGAAGTAATTCATGTCAACAGTTGCATTCCTTTCATCGCGATATTGCTTCAGATTATCGGAATGAAGTAATTCATGTCAACAGTTGCATTCCTTTCATCGCGATATTGCTTCAGATTATTGAAATGAAGTAATTCACCGCTCTCCAGGTCTTCGACAACAAGAAATAATTTATTTTCGAAACAAACCATTCCTTCATGCAAGGCATAGGCTGAGTTTCCTTTTCCTTGCAGTTTTACTTGGATGTGATAAGGGGAGAGGACATGGCGTTGCTACCAGCTGCGCCGCTACATTTTGATATAGTGCTTTAATGTATGTATGTATTTATTATAGGGGCGCTTGATCCACTCTCCTTCCTTCATTCATGGTTTTTTATCCTGTTTGCAAAATTTATTCGAGTTTTGAAAATATTATAATATTATTTGCGCATGGCAGCAATTTGACATCGAAAGAGCCACAACTTGACATCGAAAGAGCCGCATGCGGCTCGCGAGCCGTAGGTTGCCGATCCCTGATAGAGTATATACAGAATCGATATTTTCACTTGGATCTCCTCTCACACTTATTATCACACCGACTATGTCGGTTGTAACATATTTATGTACCGAAAAGAGCTCTCAAGTCATAAGGCACAGTTATTGTTTATTAATTTTAAAAAGTCAGTATAATTTCTGTTTGTCCGATATCCTCTTGTTATGATTATTCATAGCATATTACAGCCCCCCTGGAGCAACTTAAGGCAGGGACTTTCAACTTATATTTGTACTGCACGCCCTCCTTGTGTTAACTCTCTAAATATTCATGTTAAACATAAAAGAAATGAAAAAAAATACTTTTTTTAAACCAAGGGAGATAAGTATAAAAATAATTATATAGTATACGTCAAATTTGTATTTTGGACACCAGGGATTTATTTCATTAATGGGAACATGACATTTGTCATGGACGTTTATCATGGCGTGGGAGGGATCAAATATAATAAAATAAATTTTAAATTATCATAACATCAAAATGTGAAACCGAAGTTGAGAATTTATCTTCCATAATGTTGCTATTGTTGACGTCAATAATTTTACCCCCTTCCCCTAAAATGTCAACAATTGTAAAACTCCCTTACCTAATTTGTTGACGTAATAAATGGACGACCCTTAAATAGATTCATGATCAATTGAGTTTATATTTTATGTAAAGTTTAGGTTTCAAAATTAATGCTAATTTAATCTTATGTAGCAGTAAAGTTCATGTTAAAAGTAAGTCACAGTTATAGGCCTACACCTATTGTTTATATTCTGAGATCTAATTTCCCTTGGTTGAGACATTCCGGAAGGTTATTCTATGAAATTTTCATTTAGATAGAAATGTATACTGACAAATTGTTTTCTGTCTCAAGTAAAATTTTCCGGTGTCCAAGTTGCTCACACATCCCGGAAATAATATTACAAACATAGTGAGATCATGATTGTTGTCATTCATACCCAACAAACTTAAGTTTAGGAGATAAGACAATGATGGAAGGCAAGATTGATTATATGGCTGTATTTTTACACGAAATAATTTTTTTTTTCTATCCTAATGCAAAGGTCTTGGTGTGAACCAAAAGAAACAGACAGAAAAATTACTCGCTAATAATTATACGTAACTTAAATAAATATTTGTTTTACCTATAGGCTGTTACATTCTATTCAAAAGTAAACACCGCCATTATGTTATGCTTGTGACGTCACACGCACAGCCGGCTTCATAAAAACAATAGCATTTAGGTAAATAATTTTTTTCTAAGATACCTATGTAATATTTATACGAATCATAAACAACTTAATATTAATTTTTTTCTCTTTTAATAATTTGTGTAAAATATATGCCTTTATTAATTTGTGAAAAAAAAAAATTTCAAACTCAATAACACTTTGACTTTTTTTGTATGGCATTAACATCGACAGTCCCGTTGTTGATTTTGTCTGGATTTGACTCAGACACCCAGACTGGAGACTTCAAAGCTAGAACATTGACACGAGTCACAGAATGTAGTCATTCACTTATGTGTGGTGATAATTGTTCATTTTGACTAATCCCACATATTCAATATGATTTCAAACACCATCTGAGTAATAGAATGAGACAAAAGTTTGTAACTGACGTCATCGATGACAAATAATACTTGACTCCATTTAATGTTAATGTACTGGACACTGTAAAACATCCTACACTAGGGCGAGAGTAGCTCACTAGCTATGTATCTTAACATTGATGGCAGTCAACTCACTAACCTCATCACTTTCAAATACCTTAGGAGCACAATCTATAGTAAAAAATGTTTAGATCAAAAGATCAATGCTAAAAATCAAAGCTTCTTGATATTTTAGATTGAGATCATAATTTCTCCAACATTAAGTCATTCATCTCATTAACAACAATAAGTCATTCATCTCATTAACAACAATAAGTCATTCATCTCATTAACAACAATAAGTCATTCATCTCATTAACAACAATAAGTCATTCATCTCATTAACAACAATAAGTCATTCATCTCACCAACAACAATAAGTCATTCATCTCATTAACGACAACAATAAGTCATTCATCTCACCAATAACAATAAGTCATTCATCTCACCAACAACAATACGTCATTCATCTCATTAACAACAATAAGTCATTCATCTCATTAACAACAATAAGTCATTCATCTCACCAACAACAATAAGTCATTCATCTCATTAACAACAATAAGTCATTCATCTCATTAACAACAATAAGTCATTCATCTCATTAACAACAATAAGTCATTCATCTCACCAACAACAATAAGTCATTCATCTCATTAACAACAACAATAAGTCATTCATCTCATTAACAACAATAAGTCATTCATCTCATTAACAACAATAAGTCATTCATCTCATTAACAACAATAAGTCACTCATCTCACCAACAACAATAAGTCATTCATCTCATTAACGACAACAATAAGTCATTCATCTCACCAACAACAATAAGTCATTCATCTCACCAACAACAATACGTCATTCATCTCATTAACAACAATAAGTCATTCATCTCATTAACAACAATAAGTCATTCATCTCACCAACAGCAATAAGTCATTCATCTCATTAACAACAATAAGTCATTCATCTCATTAACAACAATAAGTCATTCATCTCATTAACAACAATAAGTCATTCATCTCACCAACAACAATAAGTCATTCATCTCATTAACAACAATAAGTCATTCATCTCATTAACAACAATAAGTCATTCATCTCATTAACAACAATAAGTCACTCATCTCACCAACAACAATAAGTCATTCATCTCATTAACTACAACAATAAGTCATTCCTCTCACCAACAACAATAAGTCATTCATCTCACCAACAACAATACGTCATTCATCTCATTAACAACAAAAAGTCATTCATCTCATTAACAACAATAAGTCATTCATCTCACCAACAACAATAAGTCATTCATCTCATTAACAACAATAAGTCATTCATCTCATTAACAACAATAAGTCATTCATCTCACCATTAACAATAAGTCATTCATCTCATTAACAACAATAAGTCATTCATCTCATTAACAACAATAAGTCATTCATCTCATTAACAACAATAAGTCATTCATCTCACCAACAACAATAAGTCATTTATCTCATTAACAACAACAATAAGTCATTCATCTCACCAACAACAATAAGTCATTCATCTCACCAACAACAATAAGTCATTCATCTCACCAACAACAATAAGTCATTCATCTCATTAACAACAATAAGTCATTCATCTCATTAACAACAATAAGTCATTCATCTCATTAACAACAATAAGTCATTCATCTCATTAACAACAATAAGTCACTCATCTCACCAACAACAATAAGTCATTCATCTCATTAACGACAACAATAAGTCATTCATCTCACCAACAACAATAAGTCATTCATCTCACCAACAACAATACGTCATTCAACTCATTAACAACAATAAGTCATTCATCTCATTAACAACAATAAGTCATTCATCTCACCAACAACAATAAGTCATTCATCTCATTAACAACAATAAGTCATTCATCTCATTAACAACAATAAGTCATTCATCTCATTAACAACAATAAGTCATTCATCTCACCAACAACAATAAGTCATTCATCTCACCAACAACAATAAGTCATTCATCTCATTAACAACAATAAGTCATTCATCTCACCAACAACAATACGTCATTCATCTCATTAACAACAATAAGTCATTCATCTCACCAACAACAATAAGTCATTCATCTCAACAACAACAATAAGTCATTCATCTCATTAACAACAATAAGTCATTCATCTCATTAACAACAACAATAAGTCATTCATCTCATTAACAACAATAAGTCATTCATCTCATTAACAACAACAATAAGTCATTCATCTCATTAACAACAACAATAAGTCATTCATCTCATTAACAACAATAAGTCATTCATCTCATTAACAACAATAAGTCATTCATCTCATTAACAACAATAAGTCATTCATCTCACCAACAACAATAAGTCATTCATCTCACCAACAACAATAAGTCATTCATCTCATTAACAACAATAAGTCATTCATCTCATTAACAACAACAATAAGTCATTCATCTCATTAACAACAACAATAAGTCATTCATCTCATTAACAACAATAAGTCATTCATCTCATTAACAACAATAAGTCATTCATCTCACCAACAACAATAAGTCATTCATCTCATTAACAACAATAAGTCATTCATCTCATTAACAACAATAAGTCATTCATCTCATTAACAACAATAAGTCATTCATCTCACCAACAACAATAAGTCATTCATCTCATTAACAACAACAATAAGTTATTCATCTCACCAACAACAATAAGTCATTCATCTCACCAACAACAATAAGTCATTCATCTCACCAACAACAATAAGTCATTCATCTCATTAACAACAATAAGTCATTCATCTCACCAACAACAATAAGTAATTCATCTCACCAACAACAATAAGTCATTCATCTCACCAACAACAATAAGTCATTCATCTCACCAACAACAATAAGTCATTCATCTCACCAACAACAATAAGTCATTCATCTCACCAACAACAATACGTCATTCATCTCACCAACAACAATAAGTCATTCATCTCATTAACAACAATAAGTCATTCATCTCACCAACAACAATAAGTCATTCATCTCATTAACAACAATAAGTCATTCATCTCACCAACAACAATAAGTCATTCATCTCATTAACAACAATAAGTCATTCATCTCATTAACAACAATAAGTCATTCATCTCATTAACAACAATAAGTCATTCATCTCACCAACAACAATAAGTCATTCATCTCATTAACAACAACAATAAGTTATTCATCTCACCAACAACAATAAGTCATTCATCTCACCAACAACAATAAGTCATTCATCTCACCAACAACAATAAGTCATTCATCTCATTAACAACAATAAGTCATTCATCTCACCAACAACAATAAGTAATTCATCTCACCAACAACAATAAGTCATTCATCTCACCAACAACAATAAGTCATTCATCTCACCAACAACAATAAGTCATTCATCTCATTAACAACAATAAGTCATTCATCTCATTAACAACAATAAGTCATTCATCTCATTAACAACAATAAGTCATTCATCTCATTAACAACAATAAGTCATTCATCTCACCAACAACAATAAGTCATTCATCTCACCAACAACAATAAGTCATTCATCTCACCAACAACAATAAGTCATTCATCTCACCAACGACAATAAGTCATTCATCTCACCAACAACAATAAGTTATTCATCTCACCAACAACAATAAGTCATTCATCTCATTAACAAGCTAAATTTTAATAAGCAGTGGTTCTCAATTCACGTTCTATGGGCCTGAAACAAAGACACTATAACTTAGACACATCAAACAACTCGAGCATTTCTGACGACACTCTCCTTTAAGAAGATCATTTGGAAGAACAAAATAACCAGTCGTATAAATTATTATACAGATCAGTGTAAATAAAATATTAAAATTTGTAACGGACACATCTGTGTAAAATCAGACACTTGGAAAACGTATAATCAGACAGCTGCTTACAAGTACAGTAGACAATAAAATTTATATAAAAGAAGAACTATAACAATATTATAGATGTCATTTTAATTTTTTAAAATTTAATTGAATGATAATACCTTCAGTTAAAAGAAGTTAATGATGAAACCTGAGGATCAGCTCTACCTAAAGTTTCGAGTTGAGATGGTAGTAAGTAGGGAGAGGTTAGTGGTGAAACTTGGATCGAAGACTGACATGTGATTGGGGCAGGGGAGAGGACACACCCTAATATATAAATGACATGTAGTTAATGTAAGTAAAAACAGATCTACATTGAATCCTATGTCTCTGCAGCATCACAGTTTAAAAATATAAAACCGCATTAATATATTATCTACATGCATCCATACTATCTATATACATTTATTTTATTGGAACAGCTTATATTTGTTTTCTATGTGACTGTAAATGTCCAGTTTGCTAATTAACTATTATTGGTACAAAATATCGAGTCATCTTTTTGTGATATAACGCTGACATTAAATTATTAAAAAGTGATATAAGTGCATTGAAAAGGTAACAATTAGCCTACCAAAACTGAGTCATTACAACTAGTAAATCTTTTATTGAAATAATATTTTATTGAAATATTGAATTGAAACGATACATTTTATATATTATCGTTAATATTAGCAAATTTTAAATTTATATTGATTATCTCGCCCGCTATTGCGAAAATGCCAGCTCGATAATTTTGTTAAAAAATATTATTTAATATGTGTGAACTTTAAGTGAAGCCCAGCCCACAAAGTAAAGACATTCCACCAAACATATACACAGGGTAGAGACATTCCGCTAAACATATACACAGGGTAGAGACATTCCACCAAACATATACACAGGGTAGAGACATTCCACTAAACATATACACAGGGTAGAGACATTCCACTAAACATATACACAGGGTAGAGACATTCCACTAAACATATACACAGGGTAGAGACATTCCACCAAACATATACACAGGCTAGAGACATTCCACTAAACATACACACAGGGTAGAGACATTCCACAAAACATATACACAGGGTAGATATATAGACATTCCACCAAACATATACACAGGGTAGATATTGATTTTAAAGTGATATACACAGGGTAGATATTGATTTTAAAGTGATATACACAGGGTAGATATTGATTTTAAAGTGGTATACACAGGGTAGATATTGATTTTAAAGTGGTATACACAGGGTAGATATTGATTTTAAAGTGGTATACACAGGGTAGATATTGATTTTAAAGTGATATACACAGGGTAGATATTGATTTTAAAGTGATATACACAGGGTAGATATTGATTTTAAAGTGATATACACAGGGTAGATATTGATTTTAAAGTGGTATACACAGGGTAGATATTGATTTTAAAGTGGTATACACAGGGTAGATATTGATTTTAAAGTGGTCTTATATTCTTAAAATTGAAAAGCCTTCTTTACATAGATCCCAATGGTAGTTTTTTCTTCTTTCTGGCAATATTTGAGAATAATTAGTTGCGATTATAGTAAAAAAGGCGTTAGCTGCAGATGATTGACCAGTGACTTAGGAGGCACTGTTCCTGATAGTACGCTTTAGGGCGTCTGTCGCCCATTCTAGACATTGTGTGACGCCACTGTGGAGAATTCATGGAGCCAGTTTATCTTTTAAACCTGGCTGGTGAACAACAGGGTAAACCGGCTGGTGGACCACAGAGTAAACTGGCTGGTGGACCACAGAGTAAACCGGCTGCTGGACCACATAGTAAACCAGTCGGGTAACTTGCAGTCCATGGACCTACATATTAATTCTCAGATGTGTGGGACACAGTGAGTCTCATATAACTGACCCCAAGAGACTGTCATAAATATAAGTGTGCATGTTACGACTTTTTCAGAAGAATTGTAAAGCTTTTTTATTTATTTTAACAACATAATATATTCTGTGGTTCATTTAAGTCACTGTTGTCTGTTTAAAATATTTCTCCTAATCGCAACCTTTCATTAAAAATTTTAAATATTTGGTATATATATATATATATATATATATATATATATATATATATATATATATATATATATATATATATATATATATGTGCCACGGGCTCTTTTGTAGATAATCAATAACCATAGTGAAACACACAAATAAGTCAACACTTATTTATTTGAAATATAAAATAGTACACTTTATTAACAACTACTCGTGACTGCACGACTATCTCATACAAACTCTAATCCAACACTCTATCTATAACTAAATTAAACTTCTTCTCGATCGACTGCTCGCCCCCGAATGTCGAGGGAAGGGAATAGGGGGAGGGGCGTTTCCGACATGAAAGCCTGACTCCTGGGTTTTCTCTGAGTCCGGTAGGGCTTTGATCTTGGTCAGTGGCCAAAGGTGCGAAGTTGCACCTTCGTCCAGCTAACGTCCAGCTTCCGAGCGCCTGGTAGCTTTGATCACGCTCTGCTGACCACAGATCTAACGGGGGTGGGGATGAGGGTAACATAACATGGGGTAGCTGTGATGGTGGGGGGGGGGGGTGCGATCGTAACATCTCCCTCCTTGTCAGTAAGCATGATGCAATCATGCAAAATAAAATAAACATCAAATTGTATCCTGAACAAAACCAAAACTAATTTAACTTAAAATAATACAAGTATAACTAAAAAAACTTTAAACATTTTCATACCCGTAATAAGATGATTAGCATAAAAGAGAAAAGCAAAAGTTACATGTTGATTGACAACTATTGTGTAGGTAACAAACTTATAACATACGTTAGAATCTCAGCTCTACAACTTGTTAACCAACAAAACGTGACATGATCCTAAAACAGTTTACCTATAACAATTGTATCATTTGGTCTACAATACCGTATCTTAAGTCTTATGATCCGTAATGTCATAATATACTAGATATTTAATCTACCTCATGGCGAATAACCATCAATAAACAAAATCAATTTACTATTATAAATACATTCCGAAATTTTACATTAAAAAAAACGTTTCATTACACAGTAGATGTAATTAATTATGACAGATTAGGCGAAACAATATAAACAAGTGCAAAAATATATCCAAAATCTTATTAGCCTCCCATAAATAACACCAATCACTAGCTACGTAATCATGATCTATATTGAACAAAAAAAAACATCCAAAAGCTACCTAATGTGAGGAGTCATGTGACAATCACTAGTTATCACCCAACATCTATACAGTGAGAAAATATATCTATCTTACGAATATTTACAACACAAAAATTATTATGTAAAACCTAGGATGGTAATACAAGTTACATTATGCAATTATAGATTCTTCTAAAACAAATTAAATTATTGTCAACATTTAAACAAACAAAACGATATTTCAAATACACATAAAATCTTCAATAAAACACTTTAAATAATGACATCACTTTTACAAACATTAACCCTTTCTTTTACATCACTAATCGAGATATCACATGGTCGAGAGTCAAACTATTTTACAAAATGTTCTCGCCAGTTGCTATTTAAGTCCCTCTCTCTGCAACCAAAGAACCCATACTTTGATTGTCTCTTTTGATAGAAATTATTATGAAACTCATTATTTTTAGGTCTAGACTTGAGAGTACAGTAATGATCTTGGTAATTGGGACTAAAGCCTGACGCTACCCTACTGCTACTATCTCTGTCTTCGTGAACACGTCTGTTATAAAACCTGACATTATTAATGTCATAGCCTCTTCTACCCTCATTATATTGTGTGTCATATCTACCCCTACACCGAAAAACATTTATATCACCCTGCCTAGACTGTGCGATCATTGCCATATTATTCACACAATTCCCATTCACGCAACATTGCTCTCTCACATCAAACTTCCTTCTAATTCTATACTCACACTCACATTTGCGCTGCCTACCTCGCTCTACGGGTATGTTACGATTATAACTGTTGTTCTTCCTTACAACTATTATTCTACGAGTCTGATACTCAGGTTTAAATCTCCTTCTCTGCCATTGATCACATTCTCCCGCTGACTGACTTAGACCAGCTACAGGTTTACTAACACGCACAGGAAAAGTTGGTTTTTGTTGTGGTGTCTTCCCAAAATGATCATTTTGTTTACAAACAGGCTCTATAACAGGGAACTTTATTCTATCACATTTCTCCTTAATTATTGTTCCATCATTACTACAACTTTTGGTCGGATTACTGACTTCTTCAATAAATTTAACTTGACCAATGTCCTTTTTTAATCCTTGATCTCAACTATTGAGCCCACTAAATCTATTTTACTAGCCATGGCCTTCAAACCCTCTTCTATTTTAGGCTGTGATGCGGCGATTGAATCTATCGATTCTAATTTGATCAGGATACTGTGTAACAACTTCTCTACCGAACCTAGTCTAATTGACAAGTTGTCTATTTTTAAATTTGTTTCTAGTATTTCATCTCGTAATCTCTCTCTGTTTTCTAACTGCACATTTACCTGTTCTCTACTCACTCTTTCATCCTCTAACGTCAACTCCTTATTTGTCACCTGTATTCTATCAACACTCTTTGACCTCTCAATTTCTTCGTTATTGCCCTCTAATAAATATGACCCTATTATCGGCTCGTCATCTACTAATGGCAGATTTTTCCCTTTCAATTGCCTCTCGTGAAATGCCTTTGCAAAATCTTCTCCCGTAAGACCCAAGCACCAAATCGTTTCAATTTTACTACCTGAACTTGGCATCTTTTCTAATCTATCTTCCCTCTCTTTATTATTTGTCTCTATTACCCAAGCTTGTAAGTCATCGCCAGTATACCCAAGGGCCTTACCAGTTTCTATCAAAGCTGCCAGATTTTCCATGGCACTGTAAACAATATTCACCAGCAAATAGAAATAAGTAACAAAAAAAAAAAAATTAACAGAAGATCGCCACTGCTAATTAAAATCAATAGTGAAATAAGAACAATGAACTTAAATAAATGTTTTAGCTGTTCCAGGTAAACCCTATTTTAACCTCCACTGTATTTAACAAAAACGAAATACAGAATTTTACCAGGAACAGTGAACAATTAAGTTACATTAAAACAATCTTACAAAAAATTCTAAATAAATACAACTTATCTGTAGATCTTCGATACTCCGAACTTGATCCAATGAATAAGAAAGATAAAAATAAAACACGTGTACAGTCCGTGGCTCTAAACAATAAATGACAATATCCTGGGACCACTTTTAAAAACACTATCAGTTCAACAATGTTAGTTTACTAATAACTTCAAATCAGCAACATCAGCTATGTCAGCAACCTCAGATACGTCGGCAGCATCAAATACGTCGGCAGCATCAAATACGTCGGCAACAACAGCAAACCGCAATGACGTGCAATATAGCAGTAAATGACTTAAGTACTATAGATTGCAGTAAACAGTATAGTACTATACGACTATTTCATTAATTAGACAGTAACCTCAGCTTAACAGCAATCTCGGTTACACATCAACATCATCAACAGCAACCTCGGTTACATATAAACATCAGCTCAACAGCAATCTCTGTTATATATAAACATCAGTTTAAAGGCAAAAATGAACTATTCAAAACGTCGACAAGACCAGTA
The DNA here is from genome assembly GCA_021962125.1 of Bulinus truncatus. Classification (NCBI taxonomy): domain Eukaryota; kingdom Metazoa; phylum Mollusca; class Gastropoda; family Planorbidae; genus Bulinus; species Bulinus truncatus. The sequence continues at coordinate 424,229 of JAGDYQ010000272.1, read as the reverse complement.
CTTTAACTGCAGCCTACTCAGCAACAATACCTTCTATCACAGCTGTACGACAAGTTAAACATTCATGCCGTAGCTCACTTATATCCACCGAAGAAAAAAATCACAACGTCGTTTGCATTGACAGCAATTTTCACAATAATTCCTTACTCCGCAGTCACGAGTTCACGTCGGAGGTGCCATAAATGTTACGGGCTCTTTTGTAGATAATCAATAACCACAGTGAAACACACAAATAAGTCAACACTTATTTATTTGAAATATAAAATAGTACACTTTATTAACAACTACTCGTGACTGCACGACTATCTCATACAAACTCTAATCCAACACTCTATCTATAACTAAATTAAACTTCTTTCTCGATCGACTGCTCGCCCCCGAATGTCGAGGGAAGGGAATAGGGGGAGGGGCGTTTCCGACATGAAAGCCTGACTCCTGGGTTTTCTCTGAGTCCGGTAGGGCTTTGATCTTGGTCAGTGGCCAAAGGTGCGAAGTTGCACCTTCGTCCAGCTAACGTCCAGCTTCCGAGCGCCTGGTAGCTTTGATCACGCTCTGCTGACCACAGATCTAACGGGGGTGGGGATGAGGGTAACATAACATGGGGTAGCTGTGATGGTGGGGGGGGGTGCGATCGTAACAATATATATATATATATTAGGGTGCATCACCAAAAAAATTCTAATAATTGATCTGTCTGCTATTTAAATTTGTTCAATTGATCAAAAAAACCATTGTGTAAAAAAATAAAAAAAATGTTTAGAGGTCCCCCGGACTTCAACAAAGTTTGCATAATTAAGTGAAAACTTGATAAAACCTTCCTTACTTGTAAAGTATTACAGACTTACATACAAAAAGTGAAGCGCTGTATAAATTGTTTTATAGTCTTTGGTTTTATAATGTTTGGCAGCAATGATTGATTTTGATAAATAGTTGTGCTAGAAATTAAATTTAAAATTCACATTTTATTAGCAAAAAACAAAACTTTTCCTTACCGCATATTGATGACCAAGGTAAGCATTTTAATGACTTTATTTATTTAATTTTAATTTCTGACACACACGACCTATATAATCAGAACATGGAAATGATATGGAAAACAGCAATATGTTTTTTACACCTTCTAAGGACATGCTGGCTGACCCTGACACCACTTCAACAGTGTCATATCCAGTTATTACTGCGTACACTGGAACAAATGAAATCTATGTTGGCAACAACTTTTCAACTGTGGCCACCAAATGTTGAGACTATTATCAAGAATGTAGAAGATCTAGCATTCTTGAGACATTTGAAAGGAGACAAGTCTTCCAGCTTTAAATCATTTGACAAAACACTTGCAAAAAAAGTCGCTCGACGCCATTCACGAGATGTCGCAACATTGGAACGTCAGAAACGCGCAAGAGAAGAAAATGCAGCATGTTCAACGATATCAGTGCCTCCCAACGAGGTAGCAGTGACGAACCCGATGATTCTACTTCTAAATCTGAAGATAATGTGGAGTTTGTTGATAACTGTTTTGATGATATAAAGCCATTGCAAAAGCGAAGAAAGCCAACAGGAACTTGGGTATTTGTATCTTCAGATGTTTTAAGCCGACCAAGTCTTTTGTCTCTAGCGACACGATTAAAGAATACACCAACACAGCAGGCAGCTTTCATACAGGGCCTTATTAGTGAGTCTGGGGGTGATGTATCAATGGTGGCTTCTTCCTATGCCACTGCAGATCGTTCACGTCGCAAAGTTGTAAGTGAGATAGCTACAAAGATACAAGACTCCTGGGAACATCACAAACTCTGCTCGTTCCACTGGGATGGCAAACTGACACCTTCTCTAAATAATCATCGTGTCACTGAAGAACACATTACAGTTGTTGTTGTAAAGCAATTGAAACTGTTAGGAGCGCCAAGATATGCCAAGGCAACAAAGAAACCCGTTGGTGAAATAATTGCAGAATTAACAATGAAGCTAATGACATGTGGCATTGTAATGATTGTATCGTTAATATGACATTCTACACAAGCTCAACACTGGTCATCTGACTGCTGCCTGCATTGTCATACAAAATAAGCTGCAACGTGCTGATCTGTTATCAGGTTGTCGCCATCTCATTGTTGAAGTTCTCCTCTTGCATGTGTTTGCAGACATGAAAATAGTAGGTTCCGAATACCCGGATATAACTTTATTCACCTGGCTGCGAAATAATTGGGAATTGGTTGCACATGATGGGTCTCATGTACGTCGTTCGTTTACGTTAGCTGATCTGAAGGCTCAAGAGTGACTGACGATAGTGAGTGATGCAGTAATTGCTCATGCTAACTCTAGTAAAAAAACTGAATTCTTGCGAGACGACCACCACGAATTCCTTAAGCTGTCCCTTGTTTGAAAAAGGCTTCACTAAAACGATTACACTGGAGAGGTATTTTGCTCTCAATAATTCTATGGAAAAGTCGGTTAAAGCAAACAAGACAAGATATATATATATATATATATATATATATATATATATATATATATATATATATATTGTCTTGTTTGCTTTAACCGACTTTTCCAAGTCAAGTAACCGGATATTGATGAAGTGAATCATTTGAATGAACCCATTAACTACATGATGTCACTTCCCTGGTTTAAATAAAAGGTTAAGTTCAATCATCTGAACAGTAACGCGAACAGAAGATCTCTATCACTGTCTCAAGACACTCATAGTCTGATTCTTCGTTTAGCAATGTTTACAATCGTTATTGTTATTTTAATTCACAGCTTGTTTTTGCGCATATCTGGTAAGTATTATTTACATGACTTCACTGAGTAGCTTTTATTTAGTCCATTTAGATTATTTATGTTATACACTTTTTTTATTATCATATATGCGCATTTTTTATAAATTATAATTTATTTTATGTACATACACCACACACTTACCTTAGAATACAAAGTATGAAAGAATGAACTTTTTATATCGAGTCTTTATATCAATAAAACATTTCCTTATAGATGTATCCGTCAAGACACATTTTTTAAATTTAAAAATAATTTATAAATGCAGAAAATCCTTTTTTTAGAGCATTTTCGAAAAAAAAATGCTCTATTGTCCCCGTTTTGTCTGTCTGTCCGTCCGTCCGTCATCACCCTAGATCTCAACAACCGTAAGTCCTAGACCCATGATGTATATATCATTTTGTAGGTCTTGGCCTGCCAAGAAATGCCTTTTTTTCCATTTTGCGATCTGACCTCTCAGGGCCGTAAAAGGGGCCTTAGTACCGTTTTTTACTATATAAGCTATATTAATAAAGGAGCGTTATATCTCAGCAACTATAAATCCTAGACCCATGATGTATATATCATTTTGTAGGTCTTGGCCTGGCATGTGTACATCAAAAGTTCATTTTGCGATAGGACCTCTGAGGGCCGGGCTTCAGGGCTCCTAAGGGGCTTATATATTATATATACACCTTGTACGTTCAATAGCCCGTTCATTTGGTGCGAAATACTGCAGCACGTAGTTTCACCAAGATTTACTAAGAAACTCATGAAATGAAATAGTAAGCTTGTGTTCTGAGTTTAATTGAAAGTATCAGAGCTATGCAACAATTGACGGAGTTTTCGGACGATTAAATGACTATAATTTCGAATGTTTTCAATTATGAGTCCTATTTCAGTAACCACAAACCACTTGTAGTTAGATTTAAGAGACAATAATTTTTTTTTAAATATAAAGAAACGTCTTTATAAATTTTTTTTTACAGATATATGCATTACACAATTGAATTTATAAACAGTTCCAAAATTTACAAATATTTACTGAAAGATAGCATACGTACTGATACATAACATGATAATGCGCTAACACGTCCTGTGTTCAGAATGGAACAGGCTTAATTGCTTGTTTAAATCATACAGATAAAAACATTTAAGTAATGGTAACGCATGCCTCTTGATGACAAAATTAACGTGCATTAAGGCCAGGTTTGACAACAAATTCATGCAAATTTGAAATGCAGCCTAACCAAAGAATTACTGAGAGCAAAATACCTCTCCAGTGTAATCGTTTTAGTGAAGCCTTTTTCAAATTTTCTCATGTCAAGCTCCATCGTTTCATATCTTGTTCGCAAAGTCTTCGCTAAAATGTTGTTTTGGCGACCGAATATTGTCTGGCATTGGAGGTTCCACTTCCGGTTAGTTTGATGTGGTCATGATTGCATTTAGCCACATATCTTCATTCTTTACTCTGTCTAGTCACCATATCTTTGATTGGTTGTTATGGCAACTGTTTAAAAACGTCTAAAGCTTGTTGATTTACGTGGTGATTGTCATTGCTTCTGCCCCATACAACATGACAGGTTTGACATTGCTTTCGAGTTTGTAGCTTGTTCACCTTAGCTGATTAAGGTTTAACAAGATGCATAGATGCAACTGTAAAATCTTTCTATGCCGTTTTTTAAACAGCAAATTAAAATTTTCTGAATCGGAATTTTTTTCCAATTTGTGGAAGATCATCTGAAGCAGGCATGTAAAACTCTGTGTCCCCTGATGGCAGCATGGTTCGCATTGATCTTTCCTGATGGCAGCATGGCTCGCGTTGATCTTTCCTGATGGCAGCAAAAGACACATAATGCAGGAACGCTAATACAAAACGTGCAACTGTATCATTACAAGCAACGTTTACATTTCCTTAGAAGGCTAGCTAAGCTCATTAATAGTTGAATTATAGGTAATACATTATTTCTTTAAAACAGGCACCATAGAGTGTGGTGCTAGCACATATATAGTGTTAGTATTCAATGTGGTGCAGCCAGAATGTAGTGCTAGCACATATATAGTGTTAGTATTCAATGTGGTGCAGCCGGAATGTGGTGCTAGCACATATATAGTGTTAGTATTCAGTGTGGTGCAGCCAGAATGTGGTGCTTGCAGAGTTAGTATTCAATGTGGTGCAGCCGGAATGTGTTGCTTGCAGAGTTAGTATTCAATGTGGTGCAGCCGGAATGTGGTGCTAACACATATATAGTGTTAGTATTCAGTGTACTGCAGCCAGAATGTGGTGCTTGCAGAGTTAGTATTCAATGTGGTGCAGCCGGAATGTGGTGCTTGCAGAGTTAGTATTCAATGTGGTGCAGCCGGAATATGGTGCTAACACATATATAGTGTTAGTATTCAATGTGGTGCAGCCGGAATGTGGTGCTAGCACATATATAGTGTTAGTATTCAATCTGGTGCAGCCGGAATGTGGTGCTAGCACATATATAGTGTTAGTATTCAATGTGGTGCAGCCGGAATGTGGTGCTTGCAGAGTTAGTATTCAATGTGGTGCAGCCGGAATGTGGTGCTAACACATATATAGTGTTAGTATTCAATCTGGTGCAGCCGGAATGTGGTGCTAGCACATATATAGTGTTAGTATTAAATGTGGTGCAGCCTGAATGTGGTGCTAGCACATATATAGTGTTAGTATTCAATGTGGTGCAGCCGGAATGTGGTGCTAGCACATATATAGTGTTAGTATTCAGTGTGGTGCAGCCGGAATGTGGTGCTTGCAGAGTTAGTATTCAATGTGGTGCAGCCGGAATGTGGTGCTTACACATATATAGTGTTAGTATTTAATGTAGTGCAGCCAGAGTGTGGTGCTAGCACATATATAGTGTTAGTATTCAATGTGGTTCAGCCGGAATGTGGTGCTAGCACATATATAGTGTTAGTATTCAGTGTGGTGCAACCGGAATGTGGTGCTTGCAGAGTTAGTATTCAATGTGGTGCAGCCAGAATGTGGTGCTAGCACATATATAGTGTTAGTATTCAGTGTGGTGCAGCCGGAATGTGGTGCTTTCAGAGTTAGTATTCAATGTGGTGCAGCCGGAATGTGGTGCTTGCAGAGTTAGTATTCAATTTGGTTCAGCCGGAATGTGGTGCTAACACAAATATAGTATTAGTATTTAATGTGGTGCAGCCGGAATGTGGTGATAGCACATATATAGTGTTAGTATTCAGTGTGGTGCAGCCGGAATGTGGTGCTTGCAGAGTTGGTATTCAGTGTGGTGCAGCCGGAATGTGGTGCTTGCAGAGTTGGTATTCAGTGCGGTGCAGCCGGAATGTGGTGCTTGCAGAGTTAGTATTCAATGTGGTGCAGCCGGAATGTGGTGCTTACACATATATAGTGTTAGTATTTAATGTAGTGCAGCCAGAGTGTGGTGCTAGCACATATGTAGTGTTAGTATTCAGTGTGGTGCAGCCGGAATGTGGTGCTTGCAGAGTTAGTATTCAGTGTGGTGCAGCCGGAATGTGGTGCTTACACATATATAGTGTTAGTATTTAATGTAGTGCAGCCAGAGTGTGGTGCTAGCACATATGTAGTGTTAGTATTCAATGTGGTGCATCCAGAATTTGGTGCTAGCAGAGTTAGTATTTAATGTGATGCTAGCTCGTAGATAGAAGAAGTAAACACTTTTTAGTAACAAGATTCTTCCAAAAAATTGTTCTTTAACTGCAAGAATATGACTTTACATTTTAATTTGGTTAGACATAATATTAATGCATTTAATAATTTTATTTAAGTTTTTTTTTTACTTATATTCTTTCTACAAATACACATATTATTGCTAACTTGTCAGCTTTGTTAATGCAAAACAAAAAAAATGTAAGAAACGTAATATGTTAAGTACTTTAATTGAATTCTGATTTCAGAATCGATAACTATTGATAGCTTTACAATGAGATTGAACAGTCCTGATATTCTACTGCAAAGTTCAATGGATCTGACACAAAACATTAGTGATATCGTGTTCATTAATCAGAAGGATGGGATGAAGTTAAGTTGTACAGCGAGTGGTGACTCGATATACGTGGCAATACTGAAAGATGAAAAGGAAGTCAAGAGAAACTTTGTACTGAATGGTGTGACTGGACCAGTCACTGTGGAGTACACCAAGAGTTCAGTCGATTGTTATGACTCTGGCAAATACAAATGTAGGTCAGGAAATAAAGATGAATGGCCAAGTATAACAAGAACAATAGTTGTGAAGTGTAAGACGACTTTTTATTCATATACTGATGACCTAGGTCAGTGAGTCTCAAACTGTTACTATTCGCGACCCACTTAGCAGTTACCGGTCAAAAGTAAATAAATAAAAAGAATATAAAAAAGAGAAAAGTTAAAATTAAGGGTATAATCTCGATTTAAAGCAATTAGAAACATTTTCGGTGATTTACGTCACTAGCACCTTGAGAACCACTGTACTAGGTAAATGTTATATACAATGATATATTTTATAACAAAACATCTTTATACAGGTTATATACAATGATATATTTTATAACAAAACATCTTTATATAGGTTATATACCAGGATATATTTTATAACAAAACATCTCTATATATGTTATATACCATGATATATTTTATAACAAAACATCTCTATATAGGTTATATACCATGATATATTTTATAACAAAACATCTCTATATAGGTTATATACCATGATATATTTTATAACAAAACATCTCTATATAGGTTATATACCATGATATATTTTATAACAAAACATCTCTATATAGGTTATATACCATGATATATTTTATAACAAAACATCTCTATATAGGTTATATACCATGATATATTTTATAACAAAACATCTCTATATAGGTTATATACCATGATATATTTTATAACAAAACATCTTTATATAGGTTATATACCATGATATATTTTATAACAAAACATCTCTATATAGGTTATATACCAGGATATATTTTATAACAAAACATCTCTATATAGGTTATATACCAGGATATATTTTATAACAAAACATCTCTATATAGGTTATATACCATGATATATTTTATAACAAAACATCTCTATATAGGTTATATACCATAATATATTTTATAACAAAACATCTCTATATAGGTTATATACCATGATATATTTTATAACAAAACCTCTCTATATAGATTACATACCATGATATATTTTATAACAAAACATCTTTATATAGGTTATATACCATGATATATTTTATAACAAAACATCTTTATATAGGTTATATACCATTTTATATTTTATAACAAAACATCTCTATATAGGTTATATACCATGATATATTTTATAACAAAACATCTCTATATAGGTTATATACCATGATATATTTTATAACAAAACATCTCTATATAGGTTATATACCAGGATATATTTTATAACAAAACATCTTTATATAGGTTATATACCAGGATATATTTTATAACAAAACATCTTTATATAGGTTATATACCAGGATATATTTTATAACAAAACATCTTTATATTGGTTATGTACAATGATATATTTTATAACAAAACATCTTTATATTGGTTATGTAGAATGATATATTTTATAACAAAACATCTTTATATAGGTTATATACCAGGATATATTTTATAACAAAACATCTTTATATAGGTTATATACCAGGATATATTTTATAACAAAACATCTTTATATAGGTTATATACCAGGATATATTTTATAACAAAACATCTTTAAATTGGTTATGTACAATGATATATTTTATAACAAAACATCTTTATATTGGTTATGTACAAGATATATTTTATAACAAAACATCTTTATGTAGGTTATATACCATGATATATTTTATAACAAAACATCTTTATATAGGTTATATACCATGATATATTTTATAACAAAACATCTTTATATTGGTTATGTACAATGATATATTTTATAACAAAACATCTTTATATAGGTTATATACCATGATATATTTTATAACAAAACATCGTTATATAGGTTATATACAATGATATATTTTATAACAAAACATCTTTATATAGATCTCATGTAAATATCGGCTGTGGATATTATTTTTAATTTACAAGTATTTAAAATACTTATTCAAATTTTATTAGATGCCAACTTAAACTTTATAAAAATGTAATAACATCATACATTTATAAAATAGATGAGAGTAATATAAAAGAGACGAGTATTGACTGTAGACTTAGGTTTTACTCAGCAGTAAGTATGCGTTAATTGGATTTTATATTTGAATGAAATCGAATAATTGTAAGTTGTTAGACTTGTCTAAAAGATTTACACACTCTACAATATTTGATGTCTATAAACTTATTTAACACCAGAATACAGGTAAATTAAAGTCGTAAACGTAGGAGCAATAAAATATTGTAGGTTACATTGGATATATAAGCCACCATTAAGAAAATGTTTTGAGTAAATTATACTTTGTAAAAAAGTAAATGCAGTATAAGTCTCAGGGGCGTGTCTCTATATGTAACGTAGGCTAATATAACCAGTTGTTATTTGGTTTTTGCGTTATAATTTTACTTTTTTATGAATCAATTTAAAAGTAAATATATGGTATTATATACAATGTTATAGATAAAGTGTTATTGGTATTTTTTGTGTAAGTCTCAAATTTTAAATGTTTTTTCCAAGGCCCTTTGTTACCAGTTAAATTCAGAAGTAAAAATGTCAATGTTGTGAATGGGAGCACAAATTTGACTTTTGTCTGTGAAAGACGGAAGGATGTATCAGATTCATTCCTTCTGTCCATCAAAAAGTATAGCAAGAGTTTGAAATCTACCAACATGACGTCATCAATAAACTTTACGTTTCCTCGTCTTACCTGTGGTGAAATGGGGACATACACTTGTGAGACAATGGACAAAACAAATGGCAAACAGTTAAATTCTAGATCAACTGACCTCTTGGTACACAATTGTAAGTTTGTAATCAAATGCATATATTGTATTTAATAATAACATAAGCCAATAGAACAATATACGCATCAGAATAGTTTACTGTACAACATTTTAAATTGTTAAATCAATAATCTTCTTATCTTTATCGGTTTCTAGGCCTTTCTATCATTCACATTTACCAATCTGCCTGTTCAATCTAACTATACTTTCTCAATATATTTTTTTCTATGAATCTATAAACACACAATAAAGCATTTAATTAAACCATATATTTATCTATTTATCTCCCTGTTAATTTATCTATCGTCTATGTTAGTGCTCCAACATTTTTTTAACTCGCCGCCCACTAGAACAGTAAAGAATATTCTTTGGAACTCTTATGATAAATGAGATAAATAAGAAATGATATTAATACATATACAATACACGCTTCCATGTAAAAATAGTTTTAAACTACCTGCTTGTGATAGGACGTTGACAGGTAAATTGAGGTGACATGTGACACCCGTTCATATTAAATCATATGGCTTTATTATATTATACTTACATTCAATTATGATGTATACCGCTGTGTGAAGTAACACACAATTGAATTAAACAAACAAGCAATTTAAGTCTTTTCCGCTTCGGACAAAGGACATTTTAGAGCATTTTCGCCGGACGAAATCCGTATTTTTTTTTCCGGGTTACAGCCATAAATATTGCTCCACGCGCATGAATTTTGATAAATTTAGAGAGGGAAATAATCATGTTGAATAACTATTACAAAAATAAATAATGATTACGCCCCTTTGATTAGCTTTTATTATTTATATTTAAAATATAAGCAAAACGGTATATAATAAACTCTTAAATTTTGGCTCTGAGAGGTCAGATTGCGAAATAGACTTTTGATGTACACTTGGCAGGCCAAGACCTTCAAAATGATATATACATCATGGGTCTAGGACTTATGGTTGCTGAGATCTAGGGCGCTCCATTGTTAATATAGCTTATATAGTAAAAAACGGTACTTTATGAGCCCCCTTTTACGGCCCTCAGAGGTCAGATCGCGAAATGAACATTTGCTGCACACATGGCAGGCCAAGACCTACAAAATGATAAATACATCATGGGTCTAGGACTTATGATTGTTGAGATCTAGGGTGATGACGGACAGACAGACAGACAGACAAAACGGGACAATAGAGCATTTTTTTTCGAAAATGCTCTAAAAATCGTACAGAAGAATAAAAGAAACAACATTTAAACTTTATACCTAGTTGTGTTTTATTGTTCACAATTGTGATGAACATTGTTAAAACAGAATAGTGATGAACATTGTTAATACACAATAGTGATGAACATTGTTAATACACAATAGTGATGAACATTGTTAATACACAATAGTTATGAACATTGTTAATACACAATAGTGATGAACATTGCTAATACACAATAGTGATGAACATTGTTAATACACAATAGTGATGAACATTGTTAATACACAATAGTGATGAACATTGCTAATACACAATAGTGATGAACATTGTTAATACACAATAGTGATGAACATTGTTAATACACAATAGTGATGAACATTGTTAATACACAATAGTGATGAACATTGCTAATACACAATAGTGATGAACATTGTTAATACACAATAGTGATGAACATTGTTAATACACAATAGTGATGAACATTGTTAATACACAATAGTGATGAACATTGTTAATACACAATAGTGATGAACATTGTTAATACACAATAGTGATGAACATTGTTAATACACAATAGTGATGAACATTGTTAATACACAATAGTGATGAACATTGTTAATACACAATAGTGATGAACATTGTTAATACACAATAGTGATGATCATTGTTAATACAGAATAGTGATGAACATTGTTAATACAAATAGTGATGAACATTGTTAATACACAATAGTGATGAACATTGTTAATACACAATAGTGATGAACATTGTTAATACACAATAGTGATGAACATTGTTAATACAGATTTTTTGTATGAAATAAGATATTTAAAAAAAAACAAGCAATTTAAGTCTTTTCCGTTTCGGACAAAGGACATTTTAGAGCATTTTCGGTTACGCCTGGCGAAATCCGTATTTTTTTTCCGGGTTACAGCCATAAATATTGCTCCACGCGCATGAATTTTGATAAATTTAGAGAGGGAAATAATCATGTTGAATAACTATTACAAAAATAAATAATGATTACGCCCCTTTGATTAGCTTTTATTATTTATATTTAAAATATAAGCAAAAACGGTACATAAGAAACTCTTATATTTTGGCTCTGAGAGGTCCTATCGCGAAATGGACTTTTGATGTACACATGGCAGGCCAAGACCTACAAAATAATATATACATCATGGGTCTAGGACTTATGGTTGCTGAGATCTAGGGCGCTCCATTGTTAATATAGCTTATATAGTAAAAAACGGTACTTTATAAGCCCCCTTTTATGGCCCTCAGAGGTCAGATCGGGAAATGAACTTTTGCTGCACACATGGCAGGCCAAGACCTACAAAATGATAAATACATCATGGGTCTAGGACTTATGGCTGTTGAGATCTATGGTGATGACGGACAGACAGACAGACAGACAGACAGAACGGGGACAATAGAGCATTTTTTTTCGAAAATGCTCTAAAAATTGCTGAATAAATCTATTTTTATCTTTCTCTAAGTAAACAAAATTTAACTTGTTGCTTAAAAATTTTACTCGAATGTTAAGAAATAAATAGCTTGTAAATAGATTGCACATTTAATCCTACTGTCCTTTGACGATTGTAAAGTATTTAATTATTTCGCAATACAATCACAGCATTCTTCAACCCAACCCTATACAAACTAATAAGCATTGAATATTCTCTTATGAATATTTCTTGTAATCCTTGTCATTTATTGTGAAGTTGTTTACTTTTCATTTTCAACTTGTTTAATTTATCAAATTATGTTAATATAATTTTTTTTTACTTAGCATTGCAATTTATAATTATTCATGTTTTCATCTACTATAGCTCTGCCATGCATGTAAATTTATCTATCCAAAATCTGTCTTCAATATATTTCACTCTCGTACTTGTTCCGATTTCATTAAAATGTACAAATGTCTGTGGTGTAGTTGAAATATTCTAGCCAGTAGTATACCTCACGAAAACTGAATTTTAAGAATTTTATTACTTAGATGCATTCGTTAATTTATAATAACCAAAGTTCGGTAAGAAAATTTTCCATCGCCATGACTTCACTATGTTTGAAGTGGCACGTCAGGTATAAATTTGGATTTAAATGTTTTAATTACGTTAGAAAATCTTCTTTTATTCACCCTTCTGTGCACTTTCTAACGTAACGTCACTGACTTGCTATCATATTACAAACAGCATCTAATAGTTTTTCTTAAACTATAACATACAACTTCATAGACCTCTGATATGGTCGAACTAGTTCTTATTTTGACTGGAAATGTTTTTTGTAACAGTTGAATGATTGGTTTGGAAACATTACTTGATTAACGAATTTTCCATATCAGACTTAGTGATTATCTTTATTACCATACAATACAGATCTATCTGAATGCAATGTTGTCTTCAAGGTGTTTTCTACTACCGATTGCTTTTATTTAGTTTGTGTTATATTCATATAATACTCAGAAAAAAAAATTAACGTGAATTGTATTGACTAGCTTTAGCCGCCGCACAACTAGCCACCGCACAACTAGCCGCTGCCCAACTAGCAACCGCACAACTAGCCGCTGCCCAACTAGCCAGCGCACAACTAGCCGCTGCCCAACTAGCCAGCGCACAACTAGCCGCTGCCCAATTAGCCACCGCACAACTAGCCGCTGCCCAACAAGCCATCGCCAAACTAGTAAGTACAATGGTGCACTGGTACAATGGTGCACTGGTACACTTGTACACTGTGATCTGGTGTGCCGCAGCAAACCACTTTAGGAGCATTTTTTTTCTCTCTATCCTTCGATCTAGCTATAAATATCTTTACATCTATCGTAATTCTTTGCATGTCGTTTTATCTCTATTTCTGTTGTACCTTGCTTGTTATGTAATATTAAATCATTCAATTTAAATTCATAGATTTTAAGATAGGATTGAAACAGCCTGTAAAATTAACATTTAGTGTATTGATTATTGATTACACAGGTCCTCCTCTTGTCAAACTATCTAATAAATCAGTAAACATTGAGAAAGGTGTCATTAGTATAACTCTGAAAGCTGTACTACCTGATGATAAACTGAACGCATTGATAACATTATACCAGACACATCAAGTGGCAGGCAATAAGTGTGGTGATAAACTGTGTGTCAAGGTCAAGTCTTTAGATAACAAGTGGAGGAAGCAGATCAGAGTGACCATCAGGAACATCACACACCTGGACTTGAACAGGCAGACAATAAGTTTCTGTTTACAGACATTGACAGACCTTCACTGCAGTAATGTTTCATATAACGGTATATATTATTATGTATTGTAATATTATGGTCTATTTTGATGTAATTAATATGTCATAGTATAAACAGTGATACACAAGGAGGTGAAAAAACAAAGCCAAGACATTACAGACTGACTCTGTACTGTAGACAGATACTTACGGGCTGTGTAATGGGTGTATGACAGAACAAAATAAAAAGATAGTATGTCTAGCTAACATTATCTATGCATTGAATAATAAAACATATAATATATGGCTATGACTTTACTCATACCGTTTTCATAATTTCCTTTAGAAATAAAATAATATTTAGATGAGTATCTTTAGATTTAGTAGTTACTATTGCGTTATACACTCCCACATTAATATATATTGCTAATGTATTGCAGTAAAGAATCCTGGTAGAAAGAGTTTTCCAAGAAGGCAAGGTGACACACAGTCTGTCTACACAGTCACAACAATAGAAACAACAGTAACACCAGACAAGGCTGGACTGAAGGATGAACTAGTGAAAGTCACTAAAAAACATGGAAGAGACAAAAAGAAAACAAAAGTTGATAAAGTAAACAAAGGTTTAAGAGAAAAAAGAAATAGGAAACAAAAGAAAATCATCAACAAAAGTCTAGATTCAAAGCAAAAGAAAATTATCAACTCATGAACAAAATCCTAGATACATTTCCTTGAATGTTGATTACATAAACCTAATACATTTTTTTGCTAATAAAATGTTTAAAAACGACTAGGAATTTTGAGTTTTTCAACCTTATCGGATTCAACAACATAATGTAAAATCAATTATTTTAAAGAATAATAAATGATAAAGAATTGTGTAAAAAGAAATTTTATTTTATTAACATCAAATGGGTTAATCAAATCATCATCAGCCTATTCGTCTTCGGAATTACGATCTTTAGGTAACTAAATAAAATTTCTTAATTACAGCACTATATCTTAATGAAAATATTTGATTGTCAAAGTGTCGTCCATTATGTTGTGGTGAACTTGAGTGGCACTACTAGTTGGTACACTTTGTCTGTTATATAAAAGGAATCAAGTCCAGTCATGGTTTAATATGTATTAGTACAAAACACTGACAAAGAAAAATGATAATAATCAACTCTCGGTTGTGTGCTATAACAGGGAATTCCCGTAAACTAACGCACCATATAATTTACGTTTTGAAAGCAGTGACTCTGTGACGTAAGAGCAGCAGAGTTGTGATGATGAAGCCGGCAGTGTAGAATGGTGGCCATTTTAGTTGTTGAATATAAAAAAAATATTAAATTAAATGCTGAGTTTTCGAGACCACGCTTGACCTGTAAGGATTTACCTTTATCAATACTATAGGTCTATACTAAATTCACACATGACTCACTCAAAACGGTGAATAATCTAACTGAACTTCCCATTACACACTCAACTCCTTTTCTTCCTCTCTGAGCTGTGTCCAGTCTTTTCATTGATCACATGACCTTCTTCTCTATTCTACTGCTGATGATAAGAAATTAATTTCTCAATTCACTCAACAAAAACAAAATATAAACAAAAACTTATTAACTTTATCTCGATAAACAACATTCTCATCGACACACATACACACACAACACCTGGCACACACAACACACGTGGCACACACAACACACCTGGTAGACACACCACCTGGCACACACAACCCATCTGGCACACACAACACACCTGGCACACACAACACACCTGGAAGACAAAACACACCTGGCAGACACAACACACCTGGCAGACATTACTATTTAACTCCTTCACAATTACTTTTTTAAAAATTATACCACAATGTTTTATAACGTTCAAAATAGTACAATAATATAACATACACACCACACAGCTACCAATGTTATGAGTCGAACATGGCGGCGATAGGCTACGCCACGACTTCCGCCTACTGACGTCATGCCGTCTCCATGTATTCAACCTCCTTGACCTTGCCAGTCGCCTGATGAAGCGTTTAGGTTCTAACGAGAAAATGAATGTAGTTGTTTGGCGTACTGGTCATTTTGGTTTATGACCTATATCAAGATTTCGGGCTTTGACGCGCTAGAAAAATACCAGCCGACAGGAATGATCACGTATTTAGTTGTGCCAGATAGAAGGCAGATGCTAGATGTACTTACGTGCTCTTTACTATGTTGAGT
The DNA here is from genome assembly GCA_021962125.1 of Bulinus truncatus. NCBI lineage: Eukaryota > Metazoa > Mollusca > Gastropoda > Planorbidae > Bulinus > Bulinus truncatus. Next base: position 407,889 of record JAGDYQ010000272.1, on the reverse strand, counting down.
TTCAAGTAGGTAAAATTTATCTTCTTTGATAGGCCGTGGAACTTCGGATTTAGCTGATTTATAATCTGTCAACAATCTGCACCCTAGTTAATTGTAACTATTAACATTTATCAACATTTAGTTTAAATAGAACCCGTCTGTCACGGTTTGTGAGTAGTTAAACAGAAACATTCCGACATTAGACATTCACTCCTCTAGTCTCAGCACAGTCCCATAACAGTAAAGGCTATACACGGTCTTAACCACCACCTCCCCCCGGTCTCAGTGCAGTTGGTCAGCAGACTGCAGATCAATAGCTGGACACTGAGTGCTGTTGTGATACTTAATGATCATCTAGATGATGACACAATGCCGTTGGAACAAAAGAGTGCCTATCGTTTATGATTGTTGCCGTCAATGGTTCATCTAAGTTGCCTGTTGGCTACGCTATAATCGATGGATTAGGTGGCATTGAGAGGATGAAACACAATGTACCACAATGAAACAGAATGTACCAGAATGTCCCACAATGTACCACAATGCAACGGAATGCACCAGAATGTCCCACAATGTACCACAATGAAACAGAATGTACCACAATGTATCAGAATGTCCCACAATGCACCACAATGTAGCCTACCACATAATCCACAATGTCCTACAAAGTAACACAATATCCCCACGATTTCAACAACGTTTCACAATGTACATAAATATTGATACGGGGCAATGCGAAGACATACATAGCTGGTTTACGTGAATTGCCAAATGGCAGGCTCATGTTTGATTCTTGTCGTAAAACAGGTTTTATTGGCTTTTTAAATGTGCACATAGGCCCACCGACAGAAATTTCGGGCCCCTGGGCAGGGCTGTCACGCCCCCCATCGTGCTGATAATAATATTTTCAAAAGTTGATTGGCCAGCTCTGTCTGGGCCCCTAAATCTTGCCGGGCCCCTGGGCATTTCCCCCCATGCCCCTCTCTCAGCGGGTCTTTTTGTATCGATAGTTTGTTGCTATCGTTTGATTTACTGATTGCTTCGAAACGCTTCGAAAGGCAATATTGACAGGATGGTTTTTAGTCTAGTTTACGCTGCTTAGTGCTAGCCATTTTTCATTGTTTGATCAAATGCTTTGCAATAAACATCAAAGTATAAATACTAAATATTATGTATTATGTAAAAATACAATTTTTACCCTGGCTTAATTTCCATATAGCGTATAATATAAGCTTTATAGGCCTCTATCAGCTGATCGTATACATAGCCTTACATATACTACAGTGCTTTGTAATTGACACATTAGAATAACTAGTCCACTAGAAATTAACTAGGGTCTTAGCAGACTTTAGAAAAAAAATGATGACAAAATACAAACCTCATTGGAGTCGTTTCTAGAATGAGAAAACTGGTATCGTAATGAAAGCTGGTGGAATGTTTTGAGTCGAATATGGCGGCGATAGGCTACGCCATAGATATATAAGACTAGATCGCTTATGGGCTATGCATAGACATATATTGTGCGGACCATAACTTTAAAAAGAGAAGAGTACAATTCTGTATAACCTGATGACGTAGTACGCATAGAAACCTTAAGTAACCGAAATAAATAGCAGAAGACATTTTGCATTGTTTTCCTTGACAAATTTTCAAAAACTTTTTTTTTCCAATTAACTTTGAATAAAATGCCTTCGTGTTGTGTACCCGGTTGTTTGATTATACTATTACTAACCGTCAAATATAATTTTTTTCGGACACATCAGTTGATTTTAAAAGCGCCAACCTCTAGCATGAATGGGGATTTTTTTTTTAATTAAAAGGAAGGAAATCTTTTTCGGTAAAAAATAAAGAACTGTACAGAATTGTACTCTTCTCTTTTTAAAGTAGGGGTCTCGAATACAACACTTTTTCGGTCTCTATTAAATAAGCATAAGCGATCTAGTCTTATATATCTATGGGCACCGCCACTGGATTCAGCCGCTTGGTACCCTCTGATAGCAGACGCCGTCTCCATGTATTCAACCTCATTGGGCAAGGTTTTGCAGTGACCATATTACGTCATCATTTTGTGTGCTATACCAAATAACACTAGCAATTATTAATACAACCATTTCACTAGTTATCTTTAAACGAAAGTTCTATTCAAATAAAACATATAGACATTCATTAAGAAACCATGCGAAATATATTAGAATAGTATGTTACAACATATTCTAAGAAATTTTATTATGATTTATTAATGATGTTTATTAAGTATAATCAGTCGTTTAGTATTTCAGTTGTTATCACACAATTCTAAGAGTATGGCGGGAATTAGAAAAAAATATAAACAAAAGTAAACATTTTTTTAAAATGATTATCTGAGTTAGTTCCCTTAGTTTATTAGTTTCCTTGCTATGTTATCTAACTATTCCGAATAAGAAATACAAAGCGATTTCTAAAATTCTATTGGTAAGATGTTTTTTAATCTAGATTCTTTGAACCTTCCTGTTACCATATATATTTAAAACAAATAAAAACTGAACATTTAATACTTGTATAATCAGTTACAAGCAATAGGTGAAAATTATGTAAGAACATTATTTAATATAAAATCAGTGCCGGCCTTAGACATTTTTGTGATATAGGCAAGGACAGAAATGCCGCCCTTTTTAGTTTCATTTTTCTAAGAAAACTGTATAAATGCTATTTATTTTGAAGTAAATCCAAATTATGAAAAAAAAAAAATGATATATTTATAGTTTTATTACTGGTCTTCATTCTTCATAACAAATTTTAAAATTTGGCAACTTAATAAAAGTTAAAGAGTTTTAAGTAGGCCTATACGTAGTGTGTTTTAGGAAGTTTTTTTTTTTTTGCTAAGTTAAAAAATTAATGAAAAATAAAAAAATAATTAAATGTCATGTTTATTAAGCATTTAAAAAGATTAAAGAGAATTGAAGAAAAATATGCTTTTCTAGCTTTTGCAGAGGCAAACTCTTCAATTACTTCGGTCAGATCCAAATCTTCTGCAATCGTTTTCTCTATAGATATTGTAGCTAAACCAACCAAACGATCCTGAGACATGGTAGAACGAAGGTATGTTTTTATGAGTTTGAGCTTCGAAAAGCTTCTCTCTGCACTCGCCGCTGTTATCGGGAGTGTAAGCAAAATTCGCAATGCCAAGTACACATTCGCAAAAAGAGCGACCACGCCCATTCCACATAGATAGTCTAATATAACTATAGGGCTTGATTTTTCTGTAATTCTCCCTAATAAAACAAATAATTAATCGCACATTTCTTTGCATTAATGTCTGCTGAATCTTCGTTTTCAGATGTCAAAGCTAATTGAAGGTCCATGCAATCTTTGAAAACCTCTCTTTTATCACATTTCTCCAGTTTTTTTTTATGTCATACAAAATTCAAAATAAATCGCTATGAGATGTTAACTGCATAAATCGACCATTAACTGATTGAATTACGGTATCCAATATCTGGTTTAAAAAAATTACTCTGAAATTCATTTCTGGCTCGAGAATTGGATCGTCTTAAACTTCATAGTCAAATTGTCTCTTTCTTAGTCGAGATCTTATTTGTATTTCCGTAGGGAAATTGCACTCAATACCAAATTCTTCAGCCAATGATTTAGCTGAATTGCTTTGGCAAAACCTTTATCTGTTCTATAATTCTGGAGCATAGTTTTAGTTGCAATCAATTGTTGAATTGATTTCTTTAAATCAAGATTTTTTTCTTGAAATATTTTGCTAGATATATTGACCTCAAATAAAACATCATACCAAATCAATAATGAACAAATAAACTTGAAATCGAGCATTTTTTGTGGAATTCCCTTAGCTTCTGCACGGGACTGGGTTCCACGTGGTCCAGAAAAAAAATTTCATCAGCAATTGAAACGAGTGCATCGTAAATTTCAACTGTTTGGTATCGAATTACCTTTACAGCATTAACTCGACTCCCCCAACGTGTTGCGCATAACTTTGTAATTATCTCAAAAAACCTTACTGCTTCCAAACAACAGTTTACGGCATCATTCACCACCAAATTCAACGACTGCACATTGCATGGGACATAAAAGGCTCTTCGATTTAGCACTTTAACTCATGATTGGACACCATTATGTATTCCCCACATGTTCGCTCCGTAATCGTAGCATTGTCCCCTCATATCATCTAGACAAATGCCCGGATCTGACAGTTCTTTAAGTACAATTTCCACTATACTTGCACCTGTAGATTTTCCAAGTACTACGAATCCAATGAAGTGTTCATATTTTTTTTGCGGGAATTTGCCGCTCCTTGAAATAGTGCCGCTCTAGGCAGCTGCCTATATTGCCTATACCTAAAGCCGGCACTGTATAAAATATCAGAGACCAAAAAAGTCGCCATTGAATATGAACTGATATGAAAGTTAATGAAAGTTTTTTTTTTTTTAAATCACGAAGATCACCATCTTTATACGAGATAAAAACTTCAGAAAGCTTTTTTTTCAAGTTAAAGATAATAGATAGACGCCCATGTCTGAATGATTTCGTATCTGTGTAACTTTTTATTAGTTTTAAAAAATCTAAATTTTATTATAAAACACTTTGTGGTGATTGTAACAAGATTTAGTAATGAAATAAAAGGGAAATAACTGGTTCATTTAGTTGGTAAGCCAGAGTAAATTGACTTGTAGGCGGGAGTTGTCAATTTTGAATACTGTAGATACTTGCGTATAAGTCGATCTCGCAGATAAGTCGAGAGTATTTTGAAGTCGAAAATTAGGACCCCCGCATAAGTTGAGGGTAAAACTTGACAACTATCATATTCTTTAAATTTCATATTTATACTACTGGACTTTTATCGTAATTTCATTTAAATTTGCATTTATTAACGCGCTTTTTAATCATGCGCTAGGCACAAACCAATTAGTACTGGGTAACTGGAATCCAACCCTTACGATCGCATTGCAAGCACTCTACCAACTGAACAATCCAGCCATTTTGCCTCATTTAGATTAGAATTCTAGATGCTATTAGAAAATTAGATATGCTGAAGGTACAGAAACAATTCAATGCAAATTTAATAAAGAGATGCAAAACGCTGTGCCAATAAAATGTTGAGTCTATGTTTCCTGTTGTCGCCATTGCCCACGTTGCCTTGCGGTGTCGAGTGTACAAATGTCGTGACCCAAATTCTATGAATATTTTGTTTCTCACGGATAAGTCGATCCTGTTTTTTTAGTAAATTTTAAAGCAACATTTTTCGACTTCTACGCGAATATTTACGGTAAATGTGACGGACATTGGGGGAAATCAAGAAAGCAGTATACAGTGAACGGCATCTTTCTGTTAATAAGAAAATATCATCACCTAAACTGAGACGTGTGAATAAACTGTTAAAATAATTCATTTAATAGACATTTCTGCTAATGTTTAATGGTAAACAAATACTTTTTTAAATTGTGTAATGACTTGTTTATTACTGAACTTTAACGTGAAGTCTGTTGAATAAAAACATGTGATAGCTTGTGTCTATTAAGCTTGTGTTTTTTCGATTAAAAATATTAATGATGCGTTAAATTATAATAATTAAAATAATTGATAGCATTTGCCGTAAGGTTTTTATTGTATTAAACGCATTATTTCTTCAGAATAAATTGATTTCCCTTTCATAAACAGTTTATAACTTTAAAAAAATCAAATATTTTAAACACGGTACGTCAGATATGTTTTATGTGAAAAAAGATTGTATGATTTGTACGTTGTACGCATTGCTTAAAATGTTAAAAAAACTCTATAAGTTATAGCATAGTTCCAAAAGATAGATAGATAGATAGAGAGAGAGAGAGAGAGAGAGAGAGATAGAGAGATAGAGAGAGATAGAGAGAGAGATAGAGAGAGAGATAGAGAGAGAGAGATTAGAGGACAAGGACATTTTCGCTTCCTACACAAAGGGACTTCGTAAATGCGTGAATATAGTTTTCTTGGATATTTTAGAGGACGATTTAATGAAGAGCTCTGCCGACAGAAATATCTAACACAATTAACAGACATTTTAAAATTAAATTTGATCTACTTTCAAAAACAAAATTGCTTAGAAAAAGTTACAAGAAATAAAGATGCACATAAATATTTATATACTAGTATACTGTATGCTAAATTCATAAAAAAATTCGCAATATTAATGTTTTCAACACCCACAAATATATTTTTTTTAATCGGAAAATTCTAATTGTCTTCACACTTTTTTCATAGCCCGCCCCTTCCCACCCATCTAATATATGGACGTAATTAATAACTGAACAAGCCCAAATATGTTTCTATTAATGTATACCTATGAAGCTGCTGGAAATTGTATTGTAAATTTAAACAATACAATCGTCTATATTGAATGTGGTCCAGAGATATTATTTCCATTTATCTTTTTCTTATTGAAATAACACTTTTATTTATTTAAAACTTGTACCTGCCTGAAGATATAGATAGTTCATGGGAACTAAAATCCCAATAGCGTATAGACATACATGGAAGTGACAGGAGTGGGATACAACCTGAATTCATGTTATGGTTACCTGCCTTAATTACCCACTGGACTGTAGCTTAAGTAGCAATAGTTGCTCACTTGAGAGGGCTGGAAAACCTTTCCTGACAAAATTAATAATGTGATTCAAATGTCATTCACCGATAGTGTCTAGTTAAGTACCCGCTCACCCCCCTCCCCACTTGTAGACAATGTTCTCTATCCATCTCTAATTACGCAGCTGACTGTGAACAAATATTAATTATATAAAAACAGCAAATCAATTATGAGCCACACTGAGTCATGAAGACGACACTCAGCCACAGTTAGAAGTTTGATGTAGCCGTTAAACTACAAATATTGTTAAGGATTAAAAAAAAAAATATCAATTTGAATGATCTGAAGATGATTTTTTTTCTCTCATTGTCAGGTTAAAGTGAGAAAATTGACTTTGTCCTTATGAAGTTTAATTGATTTCTTCTATTATTCATTTTCGTTTTATTATTGAACTCAATAAGTAAAATAGTCTTAATCAAGCTCTGCTTGAATCATCGATTGACTTCTTCCCTCATTGGATTCTACGTGTTTTAGTCTCTGTCATTACATTGCCGTGTCATTTCATTTGGTAACCCCCCCCACCTAACTCTCTATTTGAACTAGTTACAACCCACCCACCCACCTAACTCTCTATTTGAACTAGTTACAACCCACCCACCCACCTAACTCTCTATTTGAACTAGTTACAACCCACCCACCCACCTAACTTTGTAAAAAATTACCGAATTCGATTGCTCTTTGTATACTTATTTAAGATATAGAACATACTTATTTGGCTATACTACACATTCTAATAAGTCTGTGTCTATCGTGCAGGAGAGTCACCAACATATTGATCAACAAACTTCAGACATTTCAAAATGGTTGCCTCATGAATATTTTAAAGATAATGCGACTATATATAGTACAAAACAAAGATTTCTGAAATCTGGTAAACCAAGACCCTATGGAACTATAAATATCCAGAAGGTAATGGAGATGGATTGCTCACTCAGTCAGTAAGCATTCCGAAGGCATTACGAAAAAGTCTTGTCAGTAGAATCTCCAAGGTTAGAGAAATGTTGGTAACCCAAAGAACACTTGGACAATGTCTTGCAACAAAGGAGATGACATTTTCCAACCAAACATGTGGGGAACTGAAGAAGTCATCACAAACAGTGCTGAATGGTGATTGTAGAGTCTATGTATAGTTTGTATATTTTATAGTTCATATTTTGACATTACTAGCTTAAAGATCGTTTATGGTCTTATTATAGATTTAAACTTCAATATGATAGTTTATTAAAACCAACCATAGAATAATTCAGTGGATTGGGAAAAACAAAATGATATTAAATATTAGAAAAAATATACTTCAAAATTGAAGTATGCAGGAAAATGTACCTCTAGCAAAGTTAGGTTATAAAAATAAAGAAGATAACAAATATAAGAAATAATGACACAAAATAACAGGGTTGAAGTGAGCGTATAAATCAGACAGAGATCTTTCCAGTATCATACATTTGAATTTGTTTGCGACCCACTAGAGACTCGTCCTTGACACACCAATGTGTCGCAATCCACACTTTGAGAATCACTGAACTGGAGTACAAATGAGTCAAAATGTGACTCTGCCATCTGTGTTCGATATAGATAGATATGAGTACAAAAAGCATTTAAACGGTGAACTTCATTTCATCTTCTCTATTTAACTCTATAAACTCATCTGTTTATCTGAACAAATGTTCAATGGGACAACCTACCCACCCATTGACAATAACTATCAAACATTCGGTGACCCACTCACTATGCAGTGACTTAGTCATTCATTGACAATATTATTCACCAACATACCAACATAGGCCTACACATCAATGAGAAACTTATTATAGGTACTAAATTGGCTAATTCAGATTTAGTATTACAATTAATACCCGCGTACTCTATACAGTTCAGTTTCTTCAATTCACAGTGCATACGCAGCAGCTACTCTTGATGTCCATCTCTATTGTTTATGTGACCTTTCAATGTTACATGTACAACTGATAACAGTTTCTTTTCGTCGTAATGGTATACTATTTGATATGAACTAAAATGAAATGTGAACGTTATTGATGTAAATGAACGGAGGGGAGTGTACTACTGTTCAGATCAAACCACTAATCGTGCCTTATTGACCGGCGGGCTGAAGATTGTCCATCAATGGTATGTAGGCTGAAGATTGCCCATGTATGGTATGAAGGCTGAAGATTGCCCATGTATGGTATGAAGGCTGAAGATTGTCCATGTATGGTATGAAGGCTGAAGATTGTCCATGTATGGTATGAAGGCTGAAGATTGTCCATGTATTGTATGAAGGCTGAAGATTGTCCATGTATGGTATGAAGGCTAAAGATTGTCCATGTATGGTATGAAGGCTGAAGATTGTCCATGTATGGTATGAAGGCTAAATATTGTCCATGTATGGTATGAAGGCTGAAGATTGCCCACGTATGGTATGAAGGCTAAATATTGTCCATGTATGGTATGAAGGCTGAAGATTGCCCATGTATGGTATGAAGGCTGAAGATTGCCCATGTATGGTATGAAGGCTAAAGATTGTCCATGTATGGTATGAAGGCTAAAGATTGTCCATGTATGGTATGAAGGCTGAAGATTGTCCATGTATGGTATGTAGGCTGAAGATTGTCCATGTATGATATGAAGGCTGAAGATTGTCCATTTATGATATGTAGGCTGAAGATTGCCCACGTATGGTATGAAGGCTGAAGATTGATTTCAAAATTGATATAAATGCGCCCCGTGCGACCGCACTATCATTCATGTTCTACTATCAAATTACTTATCAAATTGAATGGTTTCGCTAGAGATGATATCCACAATAAACGATTGTGACTTTTTACATCTTAAAAAATATTGTACCAATTTTAGATTGCTGAATGAGCGCTCTGCCGACAGAAATATCTGACAGAATACGAGACTGATACACATATAAGATAATTTTAAAAATTAATTTGTTCTTGTTTCTAAAGAGTAATGGCTAAAAATAGTTCCAAATTTAGACATACTAGTACTCTGATACTAAAATCCATATGAAACATGCCATAGTATAAATGTTTTAGACACCGACAGTTCATTTCATTCATTGGAGAATATAACTTGCCTTGATATATAAGTGCATTGTTAGACCAACGTTTTGTTTGCATTGACATTTTATTGAACATTCTCCAGTAGTGTGACATTACTGAGGTCAAAAAAATCTTTCAACCCCTCCCCATCCCTTTATCCCTTTCCCCCACGTCATCAACTGTCAAACTTTCTCATACTCCCTCCCCTACCTGATGTTGTTGATGTAATTAATGGACGAGTGCTAAATGATTTTTTAAACATTTATTTCAACATTAGCGAATAGTTAAAAACTATACCATTTTATACAACTTAAGGTACAGTAAGTCACCACTTAATGCTGTTTCGTTAAGCTCTGTTTCGGTTTAACGTTGTTTTTTTTTTAATTGTAGGATTCCGTGAAATTGAATGCGAAGAGTTTGAATTCCCTAAATCCGAAGCATTTTATATGTTTCTTCTTTCCTGCGGTGTTAAACGAACGTATTTTGATCGTTTGAAACATTTTTGACGTTTTTGTAAAAACTGTATAAATTTATATAATATAATGATTGATATAGTGGCAAACATATCTATGTTGACAAATATTATTATTTTGAGTTTTTATCATGGGTGATAATACAAAAAAAAACACGAAATATTGGAATTAGCGAAACAAACCGGTTTTAATGAGGTAAATGTGGAAGATCTCAAAGATATTGTATAAGAAAGCAGCAAGTCTTTCTAATGATGAGCTTAACACACAAATATTGAAAGTAGTGATTCTGAAATTAATAATATGTCACTAAAACCCAACAATTTTCTAAATAGCTAATATTTAATTTTGTTAATTGCTAATCAATTTCGTGAAACGTTAAAGCGTAGGCCTACATACCATCAAGAAAATAATTCGCTTCCAAATCATCTTCCTCTTGACACCACGAGAAATTGTTGTTTCTCACTAGCGATTACATTAACAAATACGAAACTGCACTTTGAGGAAGACTGACGATATGGATGTAAGAAGGAGAAAGGATAACTGATATGGCGCATTTATTTGGCGCAAGAACAACGTGGCGCTGCTACCAGTTGCACAGCTACATTTCGACAGTGATTTATTTTAGGGCCGGCAATGTATTTATTATAGGAGCGCTTGATTCACTCTCCTTCCTTCATTCATGGTTTTTATCCTGTTTGCAATATTCTTTTGAGTTTTAAAAGTAAAAATAATTATTATTAATTGCTAATGAACCAGAAGCCGCAATTTGACATCGAAAGAGCCGCAACGTGATATCAAAAGAGCAACATGCGGCTCGCGAGCCATAGGTTGCCTTAGATAAAGTCATTGTGCACAGAAAGTGAAATAATCAGATTTGTAACTTTCAAAAAGTAGACCAAAGTACAAGAGGCTTTCTGTAGGCAGTAGTCGTTAAGTATTGAAAACTTTGCGTTCATCGTGGGCCATATACCAGTTATACAAATATTTTCATATCTCGTTAATGCACTATGTTAGTCTACTATGTAAACAAATGTTTATGGGCAATAATAATACTGGTTCAAATTATGTACGCATCTAGTGGTAAGACTTTATACGTTATAAATTATATTTACTTTTTAAAATTCATCTTTCAATATACCAATGTTTAATGATATAAAAATAAAAATGACACTATAGACACAACTTACAGTACTATATATCTTAATCATTTAAAATAGAAATTGATAAAAAACTAATCATTAACTTTTTAAATTGTCTTTTTATTATACTATGTTTTAGATTTCACGATATGTAACAAACAATCAAATAAAACTGCGGTGTACACTCGTATCAGTGAGTCAATAGAAGCTTCGTTTTGTGTCTTCACATTAGCAAAGAAGTTGGCAGATATTGTTCTTATCAATTCTGAGATATTTCATACCACTGATACATCAAGTAACATCGGAGTACGTATAAATGACAGTGAAGTGCCATACGCATATTTCGTTGTATCTTATATTAAAAACATAACACAGTCAATGTACAGAAATTTCCAACTGGACATTATGGACAATGATACAAGTGTATTAACACTTGAAGTTGATGTTAGAAAGTCAGGTACGTTTTGTGTTAAAATATATTGTTTCGAAACATCCTTAAAATTTATGTTTAAAACCCTTACAAGTGTATAGGCTGAATAAACATTTTTAGAATGACTTAAACTTATAAGATAATGATAAAAATAATGTTAAGAAATTGCATAGGCCTAATGAAAGCTAATCAATACATCAACATAGTCTATACATCATATAAACAATACATCAGTCAGACAATACATTACACATAGACAATACATCACTCAGACAATACATAAGTCAGACAATACAGTATACATAGACTATACATCACACAGACAATACATCACACAAACAACACATCACACATAGACAATACATCACACATAGACAATACATCACACAGGCAATACATCACACAAAGACAATACATCACACAGACAATATATCACACATAGACAATACATCACAAAGACTAATCATCACACAGACTATACATCACACATTGACATACCATCACAATAGACATTACATCACACATAGACTATACATCACACAGACAATACATCAAACATAAACGTTACATCATACATAGACAATACATCACACATAGACAATACATCACATATATACATTATTTCACATAGACAATAAATCACACATAGACAATACATGACGCATAGACAATACATCACTCAGACAATACATCACACATAGAAAATACATCACACATAGACAATACCTCAGGCATAGACAATACATTACACATAGACAATACATCACTCAGACAATACATCACACATAGACAATACATCACGCATAGACAATACATCACACAGACAACACATCACTCAGACAATAAATTATACATAGACTATACATCACACAGACAACACATCAAACATAGACAACACATCACACATAGACAATACATCACACATAGACAATACATCACACAGGCAATACATCACACAAAGACAATACATCACACAGACAATATATCACACATAGACAATACATCACAAAGACTAATCATCACACAGACTATACATCACACATTGACATACCATCACAATAGACATTACATCACACATAGACTATACATCACACAGACAATACATCAAACATAAACGTTACATCATACATAGACAATACATCACACATAGACAATACATCACATATATACATTATTTCACATAGACAATAAATCACACATAGACAATACATGACGCATAGACAATACATCACTCAGACAATACATCACACATAGAAAATACATCACACATAGACAATACCTCAGGCATAGACAATACATTACACATAGACAATACATCACTCAGACAATACATCACACATAGACAATACATCACGCATAGACAATACATCACTCAGACAATACATCACACATAGACAATACATTACACATAGACAATACATCACTCAGACAATACATCACACATAAACAATACATCACGCAGACTATACATCACACAGACTATAATCACACATTGACATAACATCACACATAGACTATACATCACACATAGGCTATACATCACACATAGACTATACATCACACAGACAATACATCAAACATATACATAGACAATAAATCACACATAGACAATACATCACACATAGACAATAATTCACACAGGCAATACATCACTCAGACAATACATCACCCATTGACAATACATCACACATAGACAATACATCACACATAGGCAATACATCACACATAGACAATACATCACACTTAGATAATGTATAAGTAAGGAATAATAAAGACAGGTCTTGTTACACACGGTTTAAGAGTTACGCTATTGTTCTATAACTATCTTATTTGTGTCACGTGTTCAATCAGCTTACTTTTGGTGCCGCATATGTTGTAGGTTTATTTACTTCTCTATCCTGTGTACCTAGGATTCTTTTAATTATTAGAGTTTTAGCCTCTTTTGTTCTATAATAGATGTATTCAAATAAACACATCTTCACAAACAGTACAATAATATTGATAACACAATCACTTTGGTTGCGTGACGATTACAATATTTATTACAAAATCAAATTACATCAAATATTATCAAATAACAATTTAACAAATTGCAATAACTTCACTAGAATCTACTTATGACTCCTTCATACTCCTACATCCTATCTCTACGACTGTCTCCAGTCTCCCACTATGTTGGCCACAGTGGACTCCTTCATACTCCTACATCCTATCTCTACGACTGTCCCCAGTCTCCCACTATGTTGGCCACAGTGGACTCCTTCATACTCCTACATCCTATCTCTACGACTGACTCCAGTCTCCCACTATGTTGGCCACAGTGGACTCCTTCATACTCCTACATCCTATCTCTACGACTGTCTCCAGTCTCCCACAATGTTGGCCACAGTGGACTCCTTCATACTCCTACATCCTATCTCTACGACTGACTTCAGTCTCACACTATGTTGGCCACAGTGGACTCCTTTATACTCCTACATCCTATCTCTACGACTGTCTCCAGTCTCCCACTATGTTGGCCACAGTGGACTCCTTCATACTCCTACATCCTATCTCTACGACTGTCTCCAGTCTCACACAATGTTAGCCACAGTGGACTTCTTCAGACTCCTACATCCTATCTCTACGACTGTCTCCAGTCTCACACAATGTTGGCCACAGTGGACTCCTTCATACTCCTACATCTACTCTCTACGACTGTCTCCAGTCTCACACAATGTTGGCTACAGTTGATTCCTTCATACTCCTACATCCACTCTCTACGACTGTCTCAACCTGTCTTCTATACGCTCATTGAATTTATTGTATCTAAAAACTCTCCCATAACACTAAAGGTCGCCACTTGTTTGATTGGTTGGTTAAAATACCCATTATAAAGTTAGCGACTTCATTCAAGTTCAGTGACATAACGCCTTATTGCAAGGATAGTATGTTGACTTCTTTCCTTTAGATTCCAAGTCTGTAATTGATCTTAGCGGGACTTCAGCCGGCTAGGGTCAATGGAACTTTACTTTTTAATTGATCCGCACCCATTGACACCCAGGGTAATGTATTTTCTATGTAAATTACCACACAGCCTGTGTCACTAGACATTGTCACATTTTGACCTTATTTTAGTCATAGAAGATTTAACCCAGAACTTTATTTAATTAACAGATATAAGGTTTTCTAAACGTACATCGTAGTTTTGTTAGAATCCTGTTCTCTTTAATATTTATTGAATAAAAGAAGCCATGAAGCAAAACAAAATTAAACTATATAACTGGGCAAGATAAAATAAAGCTGATTCAGTAAGTTGCAGAATGTTCAACTAAAATAGCGAACTTAGCGAAGCAAGTGACTAATGTTTTAAACGTAAGAAGCTGCTATTTTGCATTAAAAAAGATTTTTTAAAAGTTGGAATCACTAGGTAGAACTAAATTAAGTCGAGGACGGAATATAACCAAGTCTGGCTGAGAACAAGATCACATTAACATACTGACATGGATCATTATTTACAGGCTCAATGAGGAACTGTATTATCTATCTCAGTAGATGAATTGGACAATATCAGAGATCGTATTGCAAACGCGGTTATCGTCTAAAGCAAGGGTGGGTAAACTTTCGAACCGCGGGCCAAATTGTGTTCTTAAATTAGACGAATGACCCGGGCCAAGAGCAGATGAACTGAACATTTATCTGAACTAATAAGAATATGAAAACACCAAAAACATGTGAACGAGCGGATAGAAGTAGACCAAGGGCCGAATTCAGCCTTACAGGCCGTTATGTGGCCCCGAAGGCCGTAGTTTACCCTCGTCTGGTCAGAAAACATTTGCCGATGCTATGAATTAGAGAGTTGCAGAAAATGACAATAACAAATCTGCAGTTCAATACGCTGAAAGACTGACAATCAATTCAACAGAGACCGATGTTTGGCGTCATAGAGATCTAAAGTTGAGACAAATAAAATTAATATGATAAAATATTTATTAATTAAAGTCATACAACTTTTTATACATAAACTATTAATTAAGGATTTAAGACTATAAGTCTTTAAGATAGGTTCTTTGCAATGAAATAAAAAATAGATCCGAACCATTTTTATTGGTTTAAAAATTTTAATTGTGGTTTAAATAATAACTGTACAAATTGAATCTAACTAATCTGATTGCTACAAGAATAAATTTTGTTATGTTTTTTTTTGTTTAACACGTCATTTACCTGAGTTGATGTTGTTATTTTTAATACAGCAATTGTTTCCTAATCAATGGCAAGTTAATATAATATCTTATTACTTGAGATTTAAATTTAATTATTACGACACATTTTGTATTCTCTGTGGATTATTTGTCAATATATATGTTTTTTGAGTTTCAGTTTAGTCGGTGGAAAATTATTAAATCCTAAATAAAATCACAACCCATCAAATAAAAACATCTGTAAATATTTAATTACAAATTGAAAAAAAATAATTTTCAGATTTTGATTTCTATATTGATTCAAGAGATCAGATACCTGGACTACGTCACAGTTTATTTTGTTATTTTAACAATGGATCAAGTCTGGGTGTACATATCTATAAAAGATTTCATGTGAACCCTGTAAATATTTCATCAACTAACACGGCAGTGTACACATTTACACCTCTACAGTGTCAAGACATGGGAACTTACTCATGTGTTGTGCAGCTGAATTCAGAGGAGACAATACAACGTGAAACTGATGTCAAATCTAATTACTGTAAGTTTTTAAGTTTAAAAAAACAACAACTGACACATTTCACTTTTCTCTAACTCATAAAGCAGCTAAACTTGTCCGGGACGCGGCGGCAGGCGGTGTGTGGGGAATCCGTTCTATAAATAAACGACCTCCAGAAATAAATAAAACAATAGTATTTAATAAAGTAATCACGTGACCAGCGAGGTCACGAAAACATAATTCAAAATGGCGGTTGCGTTGAATCGATACGATATTTATTTTTCAAAAATCTACAGTTTTAAATAGTTTCTGTGGTTTTTTGTTATGAAGTCCTAAATATTAAATAATAATAATAATATATAATATCATTCAAATTATTTTAGTTTTTATTACAACAGATAGCATTTTAATCAGACTAGGTCACTAGAGAGCGCGTTCGTAAATAACCTATGACCTATGACGTCCCGATGGTACATTTTTTTTTTTTGCAGAATGGGAGCGCCGTCGCTATAAATAAAAAAAAAAAACCTCTATGACGTCACTTTCCGATAAGTGCTGTATCGCGCCTTCACGCTGCTAAATGACATAGTAAAGTAGTTTTTTTTTTTTTTTATTTTTCAGTGCATTTTTTAAATGCTTTGTTTTGATTTTAACTATAAATAGAATTCAGGGCAAAACGCTATAAATAAAAATCTTCCTTGACGTCAAATAAAAAAATTAATAATTCTGCACTTGATTTTACGTAAATAGGCTACGCATTTCATGTACATCGGCTGCGCATTTGATAATCATGCTCATTTATTATAGTTTGTTAACATTGTGTACTAGAGGTTATTGTTCCCTCGATGGATTACTTTTTGATGATGGTTTGTTGACTATGGCAGTCACATTTTTTGACGTACGAAATGTAGGTCATTTCTGCACATTAGGAAGGTGGCATAAATAAGAACCTAATTAAATTAATTAAATTTTTTAGAAAGGGGTTTAACATTACACCTAGATTTCCAGGGCTTCGCCGGGCTTAATATCTAGTTTTTTTTAATAAAATTTCAATGACTTGTATTTCTCTTTCTGCGTTGTTGTGTCAACCGCTCAGACAACAATTTATCCTTTACTTATTTGCATCTGTAGCTTGTTAACTTATCAATTTATTGTTGGGTCATTCCATGTCAACCAGGGGTGGGGTGTTGGCCAAAATATTTTCCGACACCGACACCGACACCAACACCGGAGTCGGCATTCCATCAACCTCCGACACCAACACCGTTGTCTGTTTTCTAAAATCCGCCGACACCGACACTGGGGGGGGGGGGCAAATGGAGATAATTGTGTATTTTTTCC
This sequence comes from Bulinus truncatus, assembly GCA_021962125.1. Classification (NCBI taxonomy): domain Eukaryota; kingdom Metazoa; phylum Mollusca; class Gastropoda; family Planorbidae; genus Bulinus; species Bulinus truncatus. The sequence continues at coordinate 390,184 of JAGDYQ010000272.1, read as the reverse complement.
TGTATATATCTCATTATATATATATATAAAAAGATGCACGTATAATTGTATATTTATTCTTCTCGGCTCTACAACCCTATTGGGGCCCTGGCCTGCCAAAATACTGTTCTCCTCTTTTCCCGATCCATGGTCTTCTTTCTCCACTCTCTCACTATATAGCTTTAAGGTCTTTCTCCACTTCCTCCAACCATCTGCTTCTTGGTCTGCTTTTAGGCCTTTTCTCATTGGGTGTTGCCTTATATATTGCATTTGGACCTCTGTTGTTTTCTATTCTTTCTATGTGGCCTGCCCACATCAATCTATTCATTTTGATTTCAGCTGTTATATTTGGTTATTCGTACAGATTGTACAGCTCTGGATTGGTTCTACTTCTCCACTTGTTATTTTCCTTTACTGGCCCATATAATTTCCTAAATATTTTCCTTTCCTAAGTGCTTAGCATATTTTCTGCTTATTTGCTGAAATTGTATATTTATATTTTATCGATATTTTTTTTTAATGCATTCTTTTAATAAACAATATATACATTTTCTGGTTAAATATTTTGAGCTTTGGTGAAGTATATTTGTTTAATATATATTTACTTTTGTTACTTATTCCTTATAAAATCAATGTATTCTTATAATCAAAATAGGAAAAAAAAATGTTTCAATAAGCATTTATTGAATTCAGTATTTGGTGAAAAATAGAAAATATACACATTTGGGCTCAGCATAATAACTTTTTGGATGCACTTGCAAAACTTATTTATCCCCAACCACATCCCATTTTTGATTGCAAGAATTGCTAGCTAATTCTAAGTCTATAGCGTGAAGTGTTTTAAGCTGTATTTTAAATTGACTGAATATATTTACTTCGATCATTTGACTTTTTAATGCTACTAAAGTAAAACTGATACAGTTTCGAGATTGCATATTTATTTTCAGTACCGTACTGGTACTATTGCCTTTTCTCAATCAGTTGTTTACAACGTAAAATAAATATTGACAGCATACCAACATCCTACAGTGTATAATCAAATCGACTGGTAATATTCGTGCAAATATTATGCAACTATAAAGTTTTATACAGGTTTGATATACCGGTACATTTGCAACGTTTTCCTATCTTTCCTATTCATTATCTGGAAGTTGCCGCTGTAAAGTATAACCAAACTGTCCGACTGCCTGGGCACCCACAAACACAGTGGTCCCCAATCCCCAGTTTCGGTCCGTGGATCAAATGACACTGGACCGCCCAAGAAACATTAAATCATTTCCTTTTTATCTATTGTAGTATATTTCTCTCATAATAGTGCGACACCTACCCTCTCGGGCCGCAGTAAAATTATCAAATGTCGACCGGTCTGCGGCGAGTAAAAGATTAGGGACCACTGCACTAACACACACACACCACTTATATGGTACTGGTAGCTTTCATTTTGTTTAAACAACATAAAAAAAAAACCTGTGTATCTTACTATGCTGCTCTTTAAAAGCAAGTTTGTCGGCATTTTTATTTTCCGACCCCACCATGAATATACCTAATTTTATAGATGAATGTAAAAAAAAAAATAAAGAAGGTATACTTATGTTGCGGCATGCATTGTATGGGCCTAATTTGTCGTGTAATTAATAAATAACAAAAGTAAAAAAATAAAATTCCCGAACTGTGCAGTCAAATGTGTTTATTTAAATAATTATGCACTGGGCGCCGAGCTAGACGGGTCTCTGAAATAGTAATATTGAAAACATTGTTCAGCTTCTAAACCAGACAGGGGCAATCTACGTTTTGATTTGACCCGCAGTACACTCCCCTTTATTTATTTACATTGATAACATTTACATTTATGTTAGCTCACATTAAGTATTATAAACACCCCAGTGATCTGCTTTTGATCCAGTTCCTCAATCAAATTTAAGAACCTCTAGTGGTTCTTCAGTAGTTATGAATTTGCATTCCTGATTTGCGATTTTGCAGCATGTCCATTACGATGAAAAAAAAGTTATCAGTTGTACATGTAACATTGAAAGGTCACGAAAAACACTAGATATGGACATCAAGAGTAGCTGCATTGAATACATTGAGGTAACAAAAGTGTATGGATTACTTCACGATATGCCACAGTATGCGGGATGCTATTTTTATAGTAAACCTAAAGCGACCAACTCGCTACTTTTAATAAGTTTCATTTATATGTGGCTTATGCTCAAATATTGGTCAAGACTATTATTAACGATTGCCTAAGTAAGCAAGTCACTGCAAAGTACAGACATATCCAACAACACTAGAGCAATTATGTTTGGAAGTTTATAAGTGGTCATTAAGAGAATACAGAATGCTGATATAAAATCACGACAAGGGCTACAGACTATGATAAAAGATGGTTGTTCCAGACCTATTTTTTTAGAAAAGAGAGAGACGTATGAAGACACTACATACTTAAAAGTTAATAGAGGTAGCAATCGCTATTTTACACCCGAATTAAACCTGACATATGTAGTGAAAATGTTTGTATTGTAATAGGTGGGGGGGGCTACGGACTGGACTTTAATGTAGTGCATTGTGACGTAGGTTGGTAATGTTTAATTCTGGCTGAGAGAAATTAAGCTGTGGAGAGTGTGATCATTTATTGAAGTTCTAAAAGACTTGAATAGGTTTGTGTGTAATCTTTCTGCAACATGGATATTGATAGAGAGATGTAAACTAAAAATTTCTCATGATTTACAATGATTGAGTGAATATCAGAGTGAACATAGCCAGTAGCCTTCCTATCTGCTTTCAGTCACAATTCTGTTAATGTTGACAAGTTTTTGTAATGTAGAGAATCTCACTTTGGAAAATAATATATTTGTTGATAAACAGATTTACCAAGTATTTATTTAAAAAGAAAAGAAGAACTTAAGAAAACTTTAAATTAAAGATTGGCTAAGAACTATCTGACGTTGTTTTGGATTGTTTAATTAAAGTTCTAGTATTTTTTTTTGGGGGGGGGGGGGCGGGGGATGTTTTTGCGCCAACACCGAACCGACTCAGGACAAGTACAAATGCCAACATCGACACCGACACCGCCAAAAACTATCGACACCACCGACACCGACACCGGCTCACCAGCCCTGATGTTAACTTAACCAGTATTTTGACATTTATTTATCCGACCCTCTCAGATCTTCCTGAAATTTCATGGCTTGTTGTACATACAAAGTTGAGTGATTCCTAAAACTTTCAGGCCATTTGGTCAAAAACGTTCTGAGATATGATTTTTTTAAATTTTAAGGGTAGTCGCTAGTTCGTATGACATTTATATTTTCTCGATATTTGAACTTGAATATTTCAAACACTAAACGAGGCTAAAATTTTCAGTATTTACTCATTTTTGTAACCTAAGTTGAATGGTGTTTTTATTTCAAGTGTAGCTTGCATACAAAATGCCTTAAAAATGTCCAAACATTGCACTTCAGACAGTTTTCATCAATATTTAACCCGATATAGCCAAGAACCTATAAGACATGAAATGGTGTTTTTTATACAATTAGTAAGTACCATATATGTGTTTATTATTTTGATAGGAAATTTCTGTTAATCAATAATAGTGTACTCATGGTGGGCCCCTTTATACATCATGGTCGTCCATTTTAGCACCCATAGCGACCCCAAGATGAATAATTAGTTCACATTTTCCATATTTTGTACACTTGTTAACCTTGGCAAGTACTAGCTATGGTGAAAATTTCATTTTGGTGTCTTGACGCCTTTTTAGTGAAAAATCTGCATGAAATGCATGATCTCTAACACTTTCGTGTACCATAGTAATTTTGAATTTTTGAACTAACATCTTTGATGGACTGGGTTTTCTTATTGTGAATTTCATTAATCACTTGACAAATGTATTCTGATATGTTTCTAAGTGAAAACTTTTAAATGAATTTTTGTCTAATATTTGCTTGTAAAAACATCATGAATGTACATCATGAGTGTAAAAAAATTTTTTTTTCGATGGTTTCTCAATTATTTCATTTAATATCACTGTATGTTCAGATTTCATGTAATTTAAATAATAATTATGAAAAAAACTTTTTTTTAAATTATATAAGAAAAATGTACTTTCATAAAAATTTATGACAATGTATTAATATTTGATCTTTGGAGCCTTTGTTAATAGGTCACATGAGAACTAATTTCTTTGTCTTCTTTTATCTTATTATTGATATAATTTATTCCTCAATGTGACGTCAGAATTTATAGAACTAATATATATATATATATATATATATATATATATATATATATATATATATATATATATATATTAGGGTGCATCACCACAATAGAGGAAAAAATTGATTGTTTGTTTTTGAGCTGTCTATGTTTCTAATTTGTTCTAATATCATTAATAATAACTTGTGTAAAATATTTTTCAAATCAGAGTTGATTTAGAGGTCCCCCCCCGCCCAAGAAATCACAAAACATGACATGTAAAGAAAAAAAAGTTTATTCTAGCCTATATAAAAATTACATTAAAGTATTAAATTATTTATTACTGTTGCATTTAATTCAGTTTCTTTTTGTTGCACGTTTGTAAGGTTTACGCACATTTGAGATGTTTTTGCGGTCCATTTCTACCACTTGAAGAGTGTTTTGAAAATGTTCATCCGTTCGCGCTGCTTCAACAAAGTCAGATGCCAGTTTCACTCCTCTCTCGGCACAATCGTTAACAACGTTAATAGCAGCAACATTTTCTGCATTGGCAATCATCAACAGGCAGTTGGAGGAGTCCTGTTTCCAGTTGAAGTATGTATATAGTAAACCACGAGTCAAATCCAGCCAGATCACACAACCGAGTTTTAGAATCAATTGATTGGAATCGTGGTTTTCCACAACCATTTCCAAATCGATTCTGTGGAGTTTGGAGGGCAACCACTGGTCGAAGCCTTAGCAGAGCATCTGCTAGAGGTCGCTTTTCCAACACAGGTACTTCATTGCTGAACAGAGCAAGCGGGATCATTTCAGCAGTGAGGTACCACAGATGCCTATTCAGGGCACTAATTGCTGACTTGGATATGTCTCTGTTGACATCTTTGTAATCCAAAAGTCGCTTGTAGAGCTGTAGATCATTCCATGGTGCATCCACACTCTTTTTGCAAGTGAGCCACCACACGACATAAACATGTGTTACAAATGTAGCAAATGCACGAATCTTTGGCACTTGATCACGTGTGGTAATAGTACCTGGAGGCAATAATTGAATTTGTTTCTCACACAGTGCAATCTTGAGGCTTTGCCATCCATCGTGCTTTGTGCAGGGCAAGTGGTCTTTTAAAGTTAACCTCCTTATTTGTAGCATTCAGGTAAACAAGGGGCAGCTTAAGGAATTCGTGGTAGTCGTCTCGTAGTCGTTTACTAGAGTTGGCATGTGCAATTACCGCATCTCTCATTATCGTAAGTCGCTCTTGAGCCTTCAGATCATGATCAGCTAACGTAAACGAACTACAAACGTGAGACCAATCATGTGCCACCAACTCCCAATTACTTCGCAGCTTGGTGAACAAAGTTATATCCGGGGATTTGGAAACTTCTATTTTCATGTCTGCAAACACATGCGAGAGGATAACTTCACCATTGTGATGGCGACAATCTGACCACAGAAGAGCACGTTGCAGCATATTTTGTATGGCAATGCAGGCAGCAGTCTGATGACCAGTGTTTGATCTTGTGTCGAATGTCATACTAACGATACAATCATTACAATGCCACTCTGTCATTAGCTTCATGGTTAATTCTGCAATTATTTCACCAACGGGTTTCTTTGTTGCCTTGGCATAATTTGGCACTCCTAGAAGTTTCAATTGCTTTGCATAACCGACAACAGCTGTTATGCGTTCTTCGGTGACACGATGATTTTTTAGAGAAGGTGTCAGTTTGCCATCCCAGTGGAGAGTGCAGAGTTTGGGTGGTTCCCAGGAGTCGTGGATCTTTGTAGATATCTCACTTACAACTTTGCGACGTGAACGATCTGCAGTGGCATAGGAAGAAGCCACCATTGATACATCACCCCCAGACTCGCTAATAAGGCCCTGTGTGAAAGCTGCCTGCTGTGTTGGTGTAATCTTTAATCTTGTCGCTAGTGACACAAGATTTGGTCGGCTTAAAACATCTGGAGGTACAAATACCAAAGCTCCTGTTGGCTTTCTTCGCTTTTGCAACGGCATTATATCATTATATCATCAAAACAGTTATCAACAAACTCCATATTATCTTCAGATTTAGAAGTAGAATCATCGGGTTCGTCACTGCTACCCTCGCTGGAAGGCACTGATATCGTTGAACATGCTGCATTTTCTTCTCTTGCGCGTTTCTGACGTTCCAATGTTGCGACATCTCGTGAATGGCGTTGAGCGACTTTTTTTTGCAAGTGTTTTGTCAAATGATCCAAAGCTTCTGCATTCTTGATAATAGTCTCGACATTTGGTGGCCACAGTTGAAAAGTTAGTGCCAACATAGATTTCATTTGTTCCAGTTTACGTTTGGTGGCTGGTGTGCAGCACAATTTCGGCAGTTGTAAATCGAGAAGGTGCACCAAGAGAACCTGGACGCTCACTGTGTGCTGCTACATTGCAGTGATACCTCAAAACTTGTAAACAAGTTGGTAGTCGAAGAATTTCAGTAATTATAGCATCATCAACACAGATTGCAGGGCCAATGCCAAACAATTCAGTTTTCAGAAGAGTTTGTAGTTTCTTTGTTCGCGAGGCAGGAGACGCAGTAATAACTGGATATGCAACTGTTGAAGTGATGCCAGGGTCAGCCAGCATTTCCTTAGAAGGTGTAAACATTTTATTGTTGTTTTTCATATCATTTCCATGTTCTGATTATATAGGTCGTGTGTATCAGAAATTAAAATTAATTAAATAAAGTCATTAAAATGCTTACCTTGGTCATCAATATGCGGTAAGGAAAAGTTTTGTTTTTGCTAATAAAATGTGAATTTTAAATTTTATTTCTAGCACAACTGCTGATCAAAATCAATCATAGCTACCAAACATTATAAAACCAAAGACTATAAAACAATTTATATAGCGCTTCACTTTTTGTATGTAAGTCTGTAAGACTTTACAAGAAGGATGGTTTTATCTAGTTTTCGCTTAATTATGCAAACTTTTTTGAAGTCCGGGGGACCTCTAAATATTGTCAAATATTTTTTATTTTTTTAACACAATGCTTTTTTTGATCAATGGAACAAATTTAAATAGCAGACATATCAATTATTAAAATTTTTTTTTGGTGATGCACCCTAATATATATATATATATATATATATATATATATATATATTAGGGTGGCCCAAAATCATATGGAAAAAAATAAAGTTTCTCACATCTAACGGGGCAACCTCTTTTTAAGTTCCATTTGTCTTACTTAGTAACTGACAACAATTTCAGCTTCCTACTGCTATTGGAAGGGGATGCCCAAGAGTCACAAAGTTTTACTATATTAATAAAAAAAAACGCATTTTCGTTGAATTTTTTTATGACATTTTCAAATCATGCCATTACTATAATGTAACTGTTAAGTAACGAAAATGTCAACATAAAATGTACATTGTAGAGTAGCTTTGTAAGCAGGTTCTGTGAACGCCTTGGGGAAAAGTGACCCAAGCTGACGCCTTCATTTTGGAGCAATGATGGATCACTTTAAACACGTCGCTCACTAGGTTCTATTCCAAAACCTGTTATTGTTTTCTGTTTCTCAATTGGTGACACTTCATCGGAAAACAATGCCAGGCTGACAGTCTCATCAGACAGATACCACATGTGATTCTGGAGAATTTTTTGTGTTGCAATACTGATGTCGTGATCAACAGACTGATATTGCGGCAGGTCCTTACAGAACAAAAGATCTCCTCCAGGTGCTTCCGCTGCACGGGGTGCTTGAATCCAGGACTTTGTGTACAACAAGGTTCCAAACTGTACAAATCGTTTGAGTTGGCTCTCTTCCTTGGATGTAAGACTGAAAATTTCTCTCTCATGAAGGAGGAAGTAAATTTTGATGGCATAGATCAGCTTAGCCATCCACCTAGCATGATGTACAGGGTCTGGTGTTCTCCAGTGAATGGCTTTTTGGTGGATCTCCTAAGATGATCATTGTCAGTTCAGTAAGTTCTTCATAATCATCTCTTACCTGGGACTTCAAATCAACGAAATTTTTCAGGAAGCTCACCGTGTTTGCTCGGAAAACATCAGTGCTTGAAGGCAGTTCCAACTTACTATAGTTGTCAAGCTTTATGCGTCCCCAAACTTCTTTAAATCTTTTGAAGATAGGTATGTTTGGTTAGTTAGAGGGACCGCAACACAAACTGAAAGCCTTTGCCAATACAAGTTCAAGAACATGATGACGACATGCCAGCCACAATATTTCTCGACCAATACCCTAAATAGCATCAGCAGCATTCTGTCCTGTCCCTGATGTTAGTTTAGGGACACCTGGTAATTTTTCACTGCCATCACCAGAAACCAGCACCAGCAAGCGGTCAACTTCTCCTAGACCCAGGATTTCAGGTAAGATTTTTCCATCCCAGTGTAGAACTACAGGATAGTCAGGCTTGAATGAAACCTTTATATCTGATACTTGTTTACACCTGACTTTCTTTCTGGCACTTTGCATGGTACATCGTGAAACTGTCAATGATGACGGATCATGTCCCAGTGCTGCAGCAATAGGAATCATCAATCGCATAGCTTCACGATTGGTTGCGAGCCAAGGCACCGGTAACATGCTTAGTGAACAAGGAAGTATGATGACCAATCTCCGTCTAGTTTGTCCGTTTTTTAGTTGAGCTTGGACGGTTCATATTCATCTGGGGCTTCACATTTATTGGATGATTCACATCTCTCTGTTTCATTTTCACATGATTCACCTTCTATAGTTTGTTGCTGTCGTTTTTCCTCTTTCTGTTTACGAAGTAGCTGTGTCTGTTGTTTCTGACGGATTAATTCCTGCTATGCCGCCATCTCTTTATCTTCACCACTCATGAACATTATATTTGTTGATTTTCCGTCTGCACAATGTTCATAAAAACAACAGGAAGTCATGTATCTAAAATGAGAACTAGGTCTGCATGGAATAGTTCATAAGTGTGAAAAGACATTGTACTTCCACCAGTCAAATGCCTTAAAAGGTAAAACAACGAGACCTTTGAGCATCCCCTTCTACTTGGAATTTAGTTGTAAAATTTTAACAGTATACTAACTAAGGCAAATGGAACTTAAAAAAGGGTGCCCCGGTATGTGGCACGAGGTTGGATTTTTTGGGCTACCCTAATATATATATATATATATATATATATATATATATATATATATAACTACTTCTACTATAACAAACTACTTAGATCTACCTATGTTTACTCTAAGCCTGTAAGCGCTATACTCTACTATATCTTTCTCACATCTAATTTATATTAACTTATTCTAACTTAACTTTATAAAGATCGGGGGGGGGGGTAGGGGTGATCATGCTCTCTATGCATATGTCATTCCAGGCAAGAAAGTAAGTTGGGAGCTTGACTTGATCATGACCTTGGGTTACGTAACAAGGCCAACTAAGTTTACTTCAGTGATGCTTCAATTCAAACCGTTCCTGGTACACGGTCATTCCACCGATTTGTGGCAGTAAGGGAAAAAAAACTCAAGATATTCAGGTCGTCATGTGATAACTGTGATACGGTCGTCAATGTGTCACCAGAAACTGACCGGGTAGTTGAACCGGCACCAAACATTGCAGATCTGCATGCATGACAGTTTGTGGCTGTTGTTGATGACACTGATCGGTTTATTGGGTGCATAACAGAACACTCTGTTGAACATCAAGATATCTTGGTCAAGATTATGAATAGATCACCTACAAACAGATTAACTTGGCCAAGTCGTGACGATATCTGCTGGATACCATTTACTAATCTACTATGGAATCTTCCACAACCAATGTTTTCTGGCATCTCATCAAGACAATATTGCTATAATGATTTGCATTTAGCAATTGCACGAAACTGTTTGATGGTAGGACTGTGTGTACATAGATAAGATACCATCAGTTAACTGTATTGGCAGCATAATGAGCCTTGCATGGCTGCTTGTATGGTTGATAAAAACAAACAATCTGTAATTTGATTTTGTAACTTAAAACTAACTGTATTTTTTCATAAAAATTGATTGACATTTCATCGCTGTGCTGATTTACCGTAATACACGATAATGTACAAAAAATAACATAAAAAAACGACTTATTGATTTTAATATGGTTTTAATTAGCAATTGATTTACTAGGAAAGACTTAAGACACCAACATGAAATAGCTAGTACTTGCTAGAAATAGCTAGTTAACAAGTGTACACAATATGAAAAGTGTGAACTACTGTCAACATGGTCATCTGGGGGTCGCAATGCGTGCAGAAATGGACGACCATGATGTTTAAAGGGGCCCACCATGAGCACATTATTATTGATTAACAGGAATTCTCTATCAAAATAATAAACACATATATGATACTTACTAATTATATAACAAACATCATTTCATGTCTTATAGCTTCTTGGCTATATCGGATCAAATATTGATGAAAACTGTCTGAAGTGCAATGTTTGGACATTTTAGGGCGTTTTGTATGCAAGCTACACTTGAGATAAAAACACCATTTGTACTAGAAACTATGGATGTATATCTGAAAAAGATTAATATCTTTTTAGAAAGTAAAAAAAAATTGCAGTATTATTGGTGTGGTTATATTTTATCCCGTTAATAATATCATACTTCAAAATATGTTTATATTTTTAATATACTGATACATTCAAGAAAAATTTAAAATGAAACTAATCAATAAATCAAAAACAACTTCTATGCATAATGAACATTCTTTATTAATTCTTGTTTCTTGGATAAATTATTGGGACTCATTTTTTAGGTGCACCAACTTCTTGTGAAAGCCAGTCTTCCAATCAAAGTTATACAGTTTATGTTGGTGAAACTATGAAAGTCTATTTTTGTGTCATTTCTGCAAATTTGATCGACTTTATAAACATCAACAATCAAGTTTATGTCTTGAACCAACCAAGTCACGGAAACATTCAAGTGATATCAAACACAAGTCAAACTGATCTGTATCACAACATTACAGTAGTTGTAGATCAAGTTGTACCTGGAGATGACCGGCTGTATATTGTCAGGTTCAGTTCACAAAGGTGGTATTTGTCACAAGAATTAAGTTATTTATATGGAACAAAAACATACAAAAAACAGAGTGAGAAAACAAGTACATCATTAAGTGTACAGTTTAAAATCATTTTACTTCCAGGTAATGTACATTTATGATAATGTAGCTCAGTGGTCCCCAATCTTTTTCTCGCCGCGGACCGGTGGACGGTCAGTCCTTTCACCCGCGGCTCGATGGAAGGGGTGATGCTGATTATTTATATTTTAGATTGTTTTGATTTACAAGGCAACAGTCAATCACAGCCGCCCAGCTGTTCGTTCACGGAAAGTCGCATTGTGTAATATCTCGTGGGCGGCCCAGTACCCTTTAAACCCGCGGACCGGGGGTTGGGGACCACTGATGTAGCTTACCGAAAAATTAAAAAAAATATTTACATGTTTCAACAATAATGATTCTCATATTAAAGTTTCATTATTATAGCTGAGAGAAAAAAAAATGTTTTTGCTCATAGTTAGAAAGAAAAAAAAAAGAAAAAATTTGTATGATTATTTTTGTTTATTTTTTATATTTTAACATATTTTATAGCCTCATTTTTATATCACTATTCATTATTTTCTTTATTTTCCTATGTAAAATATCAATTACATTTTTCTAATTCTAAAAAAGTCAATTGTTGTAACAAAGCAAAACATTTAATAGAGTTACATGGGAGTCACACCAGACAGGAAGTTAACTCTCTGCACATATCTGTCGGAGGTGGCCCATTGCGCTTTCGATAGACTAAATATTGTCAAAAAGCTGGCGAGTATGTCCTTGGTGGATATAGCGGATATCATGAGGACACTGTACATTGATTTATTACAAGTCTATGGATTAATACAAGTATATGAGTTTTGATCGTTACTAGAGACCCTTGATGTCGAACAAAACCAGGCTCTCTGGATGATCGCCGGCACTTTACGAACGGCGCCAAAAGCAGCTGTCGAGATCATGGCAAACGTGCCACCAATAGTGCATCGTAAGGAGCCGTCCGTGATTACTTCTTCCGATCGGTATAAGCGGCAATGGGAGTTCTCTGCCATAATGGAGGTGGTAGATGGGTGGGATGCGACTAACAATGAATTTTTTATGCACCACGCAACAAGACTGTAACGATAATGAACTGGTTGAATTTACTGCAAGGTCGACACATTCCCAAGCGAAGCCCGTCGGTGCTGAAAAGAGCTCGCTTGAGTAAGCGTGTGCCACGTTCAGGCTCTTTGAGCGAACTCGGTGGTTCTCGAGTTGGGACAATGGGGTGACGGTCAGATGGAGCGCCGTCCCGTGGTGGGGGCTCAGGAGGATCGAGCAGGCATGTATTTCCCAGTTTCGCATTTGGCTTTTTTTATATAGGTGCCTGCTTTGGGAGGTTGAGGTCCAATATCGATTCCCTTTTGCCGATACTGCAGCGAAGTTTAGGAAACCGTGATTCATGTACTTTGTTAGTGGCCTGGGCTGGCGGACCACAAGGTGGGGCAGTCGAGTAACTTGCTGGCTATTGGCCTTTATGGCAGTACCCACCCAGATGTTGACAGACACAGCGAGTTTAATCTCACGGACTCTAAGAGACATAAGTCACAGCCCGTAGTTATCACTGAAAGAGTTCATAGAGAGAGAGAGAGAGAGTGAGGGTGAGTGAGAGTGAGAGAGAGAGAGAGAGAGAGAGAGAGAGAGAGAGAGAGGGTGAGTGAGAGTAAGAGAGAGAGAGACGTTCATGTTGAGACCATATTGTAATGTGTGACATTACGTTAGTGGCTAAGTTGGTCTTGAAACAGTAATCTGTAGCATCCTTTGTATGTGGTAACCTGGGCCACCTTACCCAGACCCAGCATATGATTCTTGCTCAGGGTCTCACGCCATTTCCCCCAGTTGTTGTATTATCTACATGAACTTATATATCGTACTGTATAATACTACTATACGCTAGTGTTGGTTTAATTTTCAGCAGTGTAAATTAAACAATTAAACAAATAAAGTAATTAAACAGCAGTATGTCGATAGACACACACACATGTTTTGATTGTCCAGTTAGTCAAAGTAGACTACAAGTCATTTATGCACATAACTTTTTTTTTTTATAAACTATGATTACTTGTTTGTTTTGTAAAATTTTAGATGCAGCAAATAATAAATTAGGTTTCAGAATTCACATTTTGTTGTGGGAGGAGAGAATATTACTTAGTAATTTGTTACAAATAAATGATATTGTGCATACATAAGTACAATATTTTCAAACAATATTTTATTTTTCAGATAATCTAAGTTTTTGTGACAGTGAACGCAGTCAAAATGAAACAATCCTAAATGAAGGAGATAAACTATTGTTATCAACCTGCATCAATGTATTCCTTCACCATGAACTACATCGTATTTACGTTAACTTGAATGGAACTTTATTTTATCACAGTCAATGTATATTAAATAGCAGATGTGTTCTTTGGTCAAGATCAAATCTCAACGATTCATCCTATTTAATAACTATTGTTATAGAAAATATTAAAAAGTCTGATTTTGGAACTTTAAACGTCACAGTGGGAACTCATTATAATTTCAGTCAAACGATTTCTCAGATAAATTATGGGTATAATTTATTGATGAGAAATACTTCGCAAAGTACGTTTTATTTTTATATCTAAGAAATGTTATAGTTCAATTTAAAGCAAACAACAAAAAACCCGTTTCAAACATAAAACTATTGTAGGAAATTGTACATAAAACTATTGTAGTAAATTGTACATAAAACTATTGTAGTAAATTGTACATAAAACTATTGTAGTAAATTGTACATAAAACTATTGTAGTAAATTGTACATAAAACTATTGTAGTAAATTGTACATAAAACTATTGTAGTAAATTGTACATAAAACTATTGTAGTAAATTGTACATAAAAAAACCAAAAAATAAAGAAAAAAAAACAACCACTCACTACACCATAGAAATATTTTTGTAAAATAAAATCATGGGTGGCCATCTATGTAGATTACTTTTTATTGCTACTTATCATCTAATTTAAAGACATATTTAGTTCAGTATATGGTCATCCCCATAGCTTTTATTGATGATAGTTTATATATATATATATATAAATGTATTTTATGACGATATTTTTATTTAATTCTAAGTGAATTTTTTTAATCGCTTATATTTTTTTATTTCATTCTATATCCCACATTAATTTGATTAATTGAACGAACCTATATAAGACTCACATTGAACAATTTTATTATTTCGCGCTATTCTGCACCGCCAATTTCACTTTCTATAGGCCCCGATATCTATGGGCCCCGTATATTACATCCCGCCAATGTCGTACACGTTTGAGAAAACATAGCCTAGTAAAGTGGAAATAAATGTCAAAGGATCTATTTTTCCACTCGCAAAAAAGGTTTGAGATCAACAGCTTTACTTCGTATTTACTTCAACATTTGTGCAGGTTCTAGAGTGAGTGTTTTTTCAGGGTCTAGAGTGTGTTTTTTCAGGGTCTAGAGTGAGTGTTTTTTTCAGGGTCTAGAGTGAGTGTCTTTGTGCAGGGTCTAGAGTGAGTGTCTTTGTGCAGGGTCTAGAAAGAGTGTTTTTTAGAAGGGTCTAGAGTGAGTGTCTTTGTGTAGGGTCTAGAAAGAGTGTTTTTTAGAAGGGTCTAGAGTGAGTGTCTTTGTGCAGGGTCTAGAGTGAGTGTCTTTGTGCAGGGTCTAGAAAGAGTGTTTTTTAGAAGGGTCTACAGTGAGTGTCTGTGCAGGGTCTAGAAAGAGTGTTTTTTAGAAGGGTCTAGAGTGAGTGTCTTTGTACAGGGTCTAGAGTGACTGTCTTTTGCTGGGTTTAGAGTGAGTGTCTTTGTGTAGGGCTTATATTGAGTGTCTTTGAGCAGGGCCTAGATTGAGTGTCTTTGAGCAGGGCCTAGATTGAGTGTCTTTGAGCAGGGCCTAGATTGAGTGTCTTTGAGCAGGGCCTAGATTGAGTGTCTTTGTGCAGGGCCTAGATTGAGTGTCTTTGTGCAGTGCTTCATTTGATTGTATTTCAGCTGGGCCTAGATTTATTGTCTTTGTGCAGTGCTTCATTTGAGTGTATTTGTGCAGTGCTTTATTTGTGTGTCTTTGTGCAGGGCATAGGGTGAGTGTCTTTGTGCAATGCTTCATTTGAGTGTATTTGAGCTGGGCCTAGATTTAGTGTCTTTGTGCAGTGCTTCATTTGAGTGTCTTTGTGCAGTGCTTCATTTGTGTGTCTTTGTGCAGGGCCTAAAGTGAGTGTCCATGTGCAGTGCTTCATTTGAGTGTCTTTGTGCAGGGCCTAGAGTGAGTGTTTCTGTTCATGGCCTAGAGTGAAATTCTTTGTGCAGGGCTTAGGATGCGTCATATGAGGGATATTGAAAAAAAAACGTGTGGTTCTATTATAGTAAAAAAATCAACCAAAAAGAAACAAGCAATTAAGCCTGTTCCATTCTGGACACAGGACGTGTTAGCGCATTTTCGTGTTATGTATCAGTACGTTTGTTAGCTTTCAGTAAATATTTGTAAATTTTGGAAATGTTTATAAATTCAATTGTGTAATGCATATATTTGTAAAAAAAAAAAAAAATTATAAAGACGTTTCTTTATATTTGAAAAAAAATTATTGTCTCTTAAATCTAACTACAAGTGGTTTGTGGTTACTGAAATAGGACTCATAATTGAAAACATTCTAAATTATAGTCATTTAATCGTCCGAAAACTCCGTCAATTGTTGCATAGCTCTGATACTTTCAATTAAACTCAGAACACAAGCTTACTATTTCATTTGATGAGTTTCTTAATAAATCTTGGTGAAACTACGTGCTGCAGTATTTCGCACCAAATGAACGGGTTATTGAACGTACAAGGTGTATATATAATATATAAGCCCCTTAGGAGCCCTGAAGCCCGGCCCTCAGAGGTCCTATCGCAAAATGAACGTTTGATGTACACATGGCAGGCCAAGACCTACAAAATGATATATACATCATGGGTCTAGGACTTATAGTTGCTGAGATATAGCGCTCCTTTATTAATATAGCTTATATAGTAAAAAACGGTACTAAGGCCCCTTTTACGGCCCTGAGAGGTCAGATCGCGAAATGGAAAAAATTCATTTCTTGGCAGGCCAAGACCTACAAAATGATATATACATCATGGGTCTAGGACTTATGGTTGTTGAGATCTAGGGTGATGACGGACGGACGGACGGACGGACGGACAGACAAAACGGGGACAATAGAGCATTTTTTTTTCGAAAATGCTCTAAAAAAAAGAATGACGGATGGTCGTGATGTAAAGCGATCTCCGGTTAGGACCAAGGCAATTTTCAGGTCTTGGCTAAAGTTAGCTCCGTGGTGTCTCCATGGCTATTACTCTTCTAACTGTAGTGGGGATGAAAGAAAGGCACTACAAAACCTAAATAAAAAACAACAACAACAAAAAATTCCAATCAATGGTCTCTCATGTATCACGGGGATGATACTGTTGTTCTCCCCCCCCCCACATATTCCGCTACTGATAGCTGGTTACTAGTCACTAATTACATGCTCTATGATATATGTTCTCGGGAATGTGCAGCTGTACTGTTAAGAGACTGTTGACTATTAGGTCCTGGGTTTGACTTCCACTGAAAATCAAGATCATTTTTTTGGTCACGGTGAAATTTCTCCCCAAGTTTCCCGTGGTGCTTATTTTTTGGTCATTGTGGTGTCTATTTTGGGTCATACAATCTAAAGTATTTATATCCCATTTTTACAGGGTCTTCACTGGTTATATTATTTATGTCCGCCTAGAACAGTGGTTCTTAATGTGTGGGGGTCACGAATTTAAGGTGGGTCGCCGAAAGTTATGATGTGAAATTCTAGCAGTAGCAGCTTAATGGAAGGCTGGTACTTGTGGTGATAGCCCCATTACCCTCGCTGGGAGTATTTTGTTACCTAACTGAAATTGAATTAATCTTTATTTCCAGGCCCAGCATATTACACTCCGCCAATATCACTTGCTCTAGGCCCCACATATTTTACTCCTCCAATGTCACTTGCTCTAGGCCCCCATATATTTTACTCCTCCAATGTCACTTGCTCTAGGCCCCATATATTTTACTCCTCCAATGTCACTTGCTCTAGGCCCGATATATTTTACTCCTCCAATGTCACTTGCTCTAGGCCCCATATATTTTACTCCTCCTATGTCACTTGCTCTAGGCCCCATATATTTTACTCCACCAATGTCACTTGCTCTAGGCCCCATATATTTTACTCCTCCAATGTCACTTGCTCTAGGCCCCATATATTTTACTCCTCCAATGTCACTTGCTCTAGGCCCCATATATTTTACTCCGCCAATGTCACTTGCTCTAGGCCCCACATATTACACTCCGCCAATGTCACTTGCAATAGGCCCTGCACAATGTCAAGGCGACTCCTGTGTTGTAGCTCACAAGTACAAATCATCGAATAGTACACCATAAGATAACGCCAACAGTGTTTTGTCAGTCAATAATATGTTGGAGTTATTTTAATTTGAATATTGAAAATTATCTCCAACTATAAACTGACTATATGAGATTACACAATAGATATAAAGACTAGATATATTACATCTATTATAATGAGACTTAATAGTGTGCCTTTAGCCGGTGCTAAACTCATATGCAGTTTTCATAAAACGTTTTTCATACCAGATTACCTTTCTCCGCTGATAATTTTACGACTTATTTCAGCTATGTCAAAATGAAAGTTTCAAAAATTGCATTTTTTTAAATATTTGGCAGTAATTATTCATTTTACTTCATTTCATATTAAACTTTTAATTCCGTTATTTAATTTTAATCAGTTAATTTTGAAGTTCTAACATTTTTGCCGTGATTCATTCATTACACTATCCGTGTGGATCGTATCCACTCAGTCAACTGCCATTATTTAATAATAAACATACACAGTGTGACACAATTTTGAGTCAAACCTCTAGATAAATGGTTTTTCATATCCTAATGCAGGGATTTTTATGTGAATCAAACATAATGGACAGAAGAATCTACTAGACAAAAGAGGTAATTGATTACATATTTTAGATATCTTAATTGCAACGATAATTTGTTAATGAAGTAGATTAGTTGAACATTTCAGTGAAACTAATGAAATACACATAGACCGATTAATTGTTACGCTGTAGTAATAAAAAAAAATTAAATGGAATTATTTTCACATTTTGGCCTTTGGGGTTTAAGTTTAAAATCCGCAGAAACTATTCAAAACTGTTGATTTAAAAAAAACAACAATAACATATTTATCGAATCGAGACGCTGTCAAAACGCCAATTCTTGATTTCTGCTTTCGATTTAACGCAGAATCCATACCGCTATTTTTATATTATTACCTGCAAGCTACACAATATTTACACAACCTTTTTCTGTATAAGCCCTATGGATTAACAGCTTTTAATAGTTAAATATGTATTATTTATGTCCCTATATATTTGTTTCATACAGTTAGTTATTTATCCCTCATACATAGTAGCAACAAGACTTCACTACTCTCGATCTGTTCCACTTTCATTATAAATATCACAAAAAAAGCATTTTTCCTAAACGCAAATAAATTAAGCACGTTTGAAATTGAATTATTATGCAAACGCTGATAAATGTTTCACGTAATTTTAAATAAATATTTGAATAAATTGAAGATATATTACATTACATTACACATGCTGATATATAGTTTTTAAAAACACATTGATTTTTGAATGTAATTCATTGAGTCATACATTTTCAATCTACAAATCAATACTGTGAATAATGATATTGCTGACATATAATAAACAGTAGTAGAGAACATCTCGGTAAGGGTTTTTTGCTACCAAAATATTTAGATAGTTTAGAAATTCCTTCAAACCAGTGTTATTAGAAATGAAATAATTTGACTAGTAATCTTTTTTGTATTCTAATACATATAATAGCTTCTTTTTTAAAGTTATGTGATAATGAAATTAATAGTATTTTACTTTTTCAACCAAAAAAGCTGGTGATAAATGTTAATCTCGGTCAGTTCGTATTTGGTCTGTATAGAAAAAAATATAGTCAGTAAAAGTCTAGAAATGTGAGAACATACTTTTGACAATAAGTTTTAATTTGTATGTATATTAAGCCTGACTTTTGTTATAATATTGACAATTTTAATCAGAAGGTCCAACATTTTGACATGACTCATTTTTTACATGTGTGAATCAATTTTCTTCATTTCAAAATGTTAAACGATGATATAACAATTTAATGAGACAAAATTACAACATTTTTTTTATTAATTTATATTTAGATTATCTTTAGATTATACTTATTGATTGCTATTTTTTAAAATTAGCAGTTGTTCTTAAACCTTCAATATGCATGATTTACTTAGAAACTTTTTGGGTTTTCACAATTATAGAAAGAACATTGTTTCATATATTCTCGATCTAGTCATTATTTATTCGGTGACCCACATCACGACCTGTTAGTGGATAACACTTAATTAAGTAGTAAAAAAATGGACTTATGTAACATTTAAAAACTAATATAATTGGCAACACTATATAAGCATATTTAATGAAAAGTTACCAGTAATAAAAGCATTGCCATATGATATTTCATTGTTCTTTATTGAATATCCATTTTTTCATGCACAGGTTTAGACAGTAGCCGTAGGTTGACAAGACCACAATCATCTATACACAGAGAGTGTCAGAGACTGTCTGCTTTATTCAAACTATCATTGCATTACTCTTTGTAGCCACAGTGTGTTTAAATCAGATCAAGAGAATGGAACATTTATTTTAGATCCAATTTTAAATCCAATAACATACACATAGAAGTTTTATCAATCACACAGTCTAACAGTTAATATGAGATTGATCATCATTGAACAGAATGTAATTCATCAACTTGTTAAAACTAGAATTCTATAGGTAAAATGAAAATACATATTTAATTTTCCTTGCAAGATTATCTACATGACAGTTTGGATATGTATGCTGTAGCTCCATGTACAAGTTGTGAGTTACGGGCTCAACATTCGGTATGTCCCAGTCACCAACCTATATCTCCTATGGGGCTTCCGTGGACATTGCACAATCGGCTCTGGTGGAGATGAACTAAGAGCATTACAAAACTGTCTCATTGTTGGATCAAAGATCTAAGCAATAAATTAATTGAAAAAAAGAAAAAAATCTAAAGATTTTTGAATAAAATAATTCTAACAACTCTCTTGTCTGAAACAATGCTTGTTTAATCTTATGTTTATAAATTTAGCAACATGATAACGTCGTAATTTAATGCAAAAAATCTTCACTTAAGCATTTCAAAAGTTTATAAAAATGAAAATACATGAGTATACTTGTCTCTATAATTTTTTTTATTTAACTCAACACAAATTTCCATTTTATGTATGCATCGTGTTCATTAGTAGTTATTTTTTTCCAATAGCCAATATTGTATTTTGTTAATATTACAATGCTGGACAATGTCAACACTGTGTTTGATGTTGTAACTAACCTAACATTATTGTTAAGCTAATGTAAACCTCTACCGAAGTTTAATTAATTCTGGACTTTCTAATGCAGAAGCAAATGAATTAAAATATATTTTGAATGAAATTTGATTTACCTCTAACTTAATAAAGCGATTTTCACTTCTGTTATAATGGCATGAATGATGATCCAATGGACGATTTTGCAAAAGAATAATATGGACTGATTATCATCAACGTTAATTTGTTTTAAAGTGTTACTATTACTATTCGGGACATAGCGACCTCATGATAGCGACTGGTTTAAAACAGCGACTGTCACAACAGCAACCTCATGATAGTGATTGTATCAAAAGAGCGATTGTCATTACAGTGACTAATTCGTCAGACAACAGGCAACAGCTGAAAACACACAAACACACACATGCAAAAAACCGTTGCAACTGTTCATTATAAAAATTCAAGTCTAAAGAAATGTCTGTTATTCTCGATGAATTAAATATAACATTCAATTTGAATTACATAGGCTACATACAAAGTCACATGATTTAAAAAGGCTGACTGAAAACAGGATAGAAATACATCAATAAGGAATTAAAAATAACATTAAATCAATTACTAAATTTCTTTACCAACTTGTTGGCAATAATTACACAATCTTCTTGATAAAGAAAAGTTAAAAAGAGCAAGAAACTAGAGATTTTTTTTCATAAACTAATAAAACTAAAGGATGAAACAATATAGACCTGATGAAGTAGATTTTCACTGTGAAACTATGAGGTGATCCTTTATTATGTCTTTCAATTTGGTTGCGTTGGAATCAATGACAACAAAAGTAGTACCTCAGTGTTCAAAACTGAATATTCAACCAACTCACAGTCTTAAGAAGACAGTAGACTCAACTTATACAGAAAGAGAAAGAACAATTGATGTCTCTCCTACTTCAGTCAAATTGCTATATAAAATGCATAATGTGAAACAAATTTACATAAAATTTTAATGCAGCAAATGTTGTAGACATTAGCAAAGAAAATTAATCTTTCACATCAAATTGCGCATACTGAAATGCAAAGCCCGCTATTCTCGTGTAAATACTACATGTAACTATACCACTTTGAAACTAGAATGTCAGGTTAAATACATTTGAATATTTTTGATATCCCACTGCCTTCAGATTATTAACGTATTTTTACAGTTTTAATCTTTTTTATGGATGACACAAAACAGTTTTTAATTAACAAAATTGTTTCAAAGTTAGTTTAGTAGCAGTTTGTTTTATTGATAAAAGTGTATGTGTGTGTTACACCCAGTAGTGTGTTACACCCAGTAGTGTGCTAGACCCAGTTATGTGTCACACCCAGTAGTGTGTTAGACCAGTAGTGTGTTACACCCAGGGGCGCCGAGAGCCAACAAGGGCCCCAGCGCAAGACATCTTTGCGGGCTTGCGGACCCCTTAATAAAGAATGATTCGTGAAAAAATGTACATGGTCGGGGCGTGCCTGGTTACACCTAATTGTGTGTTACACCTAATTGTGTGTTACACCTAATTGTGTGTTACACCTAATTGTGTGTTACACCTAGTTGTGTGTTACACCCAGGTGACAGGGACAGTAGAACAAAAATTCAGCCCCAAAATAAAGTCCCTATGACATGTTTTATAAATTTGTATCTGTCAATGAGTTCATTTCATGTTATAGAATATAGATAGTTAAAAAAATTGTTCATTTATTAAAAAGACTCTTAGACTGTCCTACGTCGCCCGCGGTCTACTGATAGAGTGTTTGATGTTTTACATTTATGTTGTTTTCTACCCACATCACTTGTTGTAATCTTAATAGACATCTTTTATATCACAACATCGAAGGGGATAGTCTTCAGTCTCTAAGCCTTTTACTATGTCCCACCAGTGAGTATTGAGTGTATCTCACTCTGAAGTTGACAGAAAAGTCTCTATTATGAGAGTTGCTATTATAATGCGGTCGCCATTTTGACAGTCGCTGTTATGACAAACGCCATTCTGATTACGTCACTCATTTGAAGTCGCTGTTATGACAGTCGCTGTTTTGACAGTAGCTATCCTGCCCGTGCAGCCAAAGTTCGAACATGAAATTCCAGCATTAGCCAAAAGTACTCTTTGTTCATTATTGATCTGCAGTGCTGAAGGGTTATTATCTCAACTATCAAGTTATACGAAAAGGAAAACAGTTGTTTATAACGGTCTTGTAATTTTTTACACGATAATTTTCTATCATCATAAAGATGAGCTATTGGGCTGATAAACATTGACAGCTGTAGGCCGATGTAAGTTCTGTGGAAATTAAAATGAATGAAGATTGCCTGCTACAGTAATAACATCAACAACTACAATGAAATGTACATTTTTAAAGTTTATGTCGTAATGTCCTGATAAAATATATTTCTGACAGAGGTCATCTTTAGACAAATACAAGTTTAAAATTTGGGATTTTTTTGGGGTTCCTGAAGAGTTGGGACCTTTAGCGTGCTATATGTACCCACGCTTATAAGCGTCTCTTTTGATATCGGCAATTATAAGTGTTACATGTTTTTTTGGAAAAAAGATGTTTTAAGTTTATCTTTAATTATTGTTTTAATAAATAACATAAAATTTACAGAAAATGGAACGAGAAATCATTAAATTAATTTATGGCATTTTTGCCCTAATGTACTAATTATATCCTAACATATTTCTTAAAATTTCCCTTATTTTTATTATTTTCTTATTCTCGCCTGGTGTCTAGTATATGAATATATATACAGAGAGAGCGAGAGAGAGAGAGAGAGAGAGAGAGAGAGAGAGAGAAATAGAGAGAGAAAGAGAGAGAGAGTGTCAGAAAGAGGGAAAGACTGACTGACAGAAAAACAGACATATATATATAGATAGATATATAGATAGATAGATAGACAGATATATAAACAGATATATAGATACATAGATTTTACGGTATATAATAACTAGATAATTTTTCTTTTACAAAGATACTCAATTAAAAGAGAGATTGCTTACGTGAAAAATATGTATATAAAATGATATATAACAGAAATAATTAAACAGAGTGATAGAGATTGCAACTAATTATTTCTTCTAATGTCAATGTTCAAGGTCCTCCTCTACTTGTACACACTGAGGAACCGGTAAAGTTAATTCCCTGTATTTCACTGTCAACGTCACAATGTCCGAAAGGATGTATACATTGACAGTCGTATATCAGACACACAGTCAGACAAACAATAAATGTGGTGATAAACTTTGTGTTGATAAGTTCATCATCAGTAAGTTGATGAAACAAATCAATATCACATTAAGAAAATAAGACTTGGAAACCAAACTCTAGAAAACCTAATAATTTATGAACCTTTTTGTTTGATTTTTTGGCTCAAGTTCATAATAGCGACTGTTAAAACAGCGACTGTCACAAGAGCGACTTCACAATAGCGACTGTATTAAAACAGCAACTGTCACAACATCGACCTCATGATAGCGATTGTATTAAATAAGCGATTGTCATGAAAGCGACTAATTCATTAGACAACTGGCAACAGCTGAAAACACACACACACACAAACTGCAAACACACACAAACACACACATACAACACATCGTTGCGACGGCTCATTAAAAAAATTGAAAGCAAAAGAAATTAAAAATAGCAATTAATTTTAATTAGCTACATTCGAAGTCACATGATTAAAAAAGCTGATTTAAAAACAGGATAGAAATAGATCTAAGACTATACGAGGAGACCTTCATGGTTTATCATGTCACTTCCTTTTCTTGATTCATAAACTCCATTGCAGGCATGGGCGTATTCATGGGGGGGGGGGCAAGGGGGGCATTTGCCCCACTCCCCTACATTTTGAAAAAAATCTCATATAAGAGGGGGGCATTGCCCCCCCCGTACATTTAAAAAAAATGTCATAAAATTGTTATTTGCCCCCCCCCCCGGGAAAAATTTCTAGTGTCGCCCATGATTGCAGGCCACGGTAAGTTTTCAAAATGAGAAACTCTCAACTCCGTTATCTCAACCCTGTCTCGACTCTATCTTTTAACTCTTTATCTCTTAACTAACTAATATGTCCCAATCGTATTTATACCTCTACTTCATTACTCTACTTACGTCACAGTCTACTTCCTTAATTCTCAATGACTAAATTTCTTTACCAACTTGTTGACAGTAATTACATAATCATATTGATAAAGAAAAGTGAAACAGGGCAAGAAACTAGTAATTGTTTTATAAACTAAGAAAACTAAAGGATGAGACATATAGACCTAATGCTAGTCCTAATGATGTAGACCCAATGAGGTAGATGTTCACTGTGAAACTATAAGGTGATCCTTTATTATGTTTTTCAATTTGGTTGAGTTGGAATCAATGACAACAAAAGTGGTACCTCAGTATTCAAAACTCAATATTCAACCAACTTATGGAGACAGTAGACTCAACTCATGTAGAGAGGGAAAGAACAATGGATGTCTCTCGTACTTCAGTCAAATTACTGAAAAGATGCGTAATGTGAAACATAATTACATCAAATCTTAATGCAGCAAGTGTTGTAGACATTTTAGCAAAGAAAATTATTCTTTCACATCAAACTGAATGCTGAAATGCAAAGCGCACTGTTCTCGTGTGTATACTACATGTAACTATATTACTTGTAACTATACTACTTTGAAACGTGAATGTCAGGATGACAACATTTGAATATTTTTGACATCCCATTGCCTTCAAATTACACAGCCCAACAAAAAATGTTTTTGAGAATTGCCAATAACGTTTGAATAAATTTATAGCAATTCATGGGTGCTGATTTCAAAACGGCCACTGCTTTTGTCTAATTGGCTCTAGTTTTTGAGATATTGGACATCCTTGAAAATATGATTGTACCCTTTGTGTAAAACAAATGCAATAAGTTTGGTGTCTGTTGTGTGTGATTGAAATTATTATATCTGAAGTTTTACAGCGCCATTTCTGAAGCATGAAGGAGGTTGGAAATATTTTATTTTATTACGAACCGCAGAGATTATATATTTCGATGACGTCATGGCGTTATGACATCACCACGAAGTTGAGATCGATTAACGAGTGCGCGGTCTCTAGAGAAGTTTGTAGAATATTTGTCTCTCTCTATCTCGCTGTAATTGGTGAGTAAATTTTGTGTACTACGTCACATTGTATAGTTTTATTTCGAAGATTGATTGTATTATATTACTTACAGTTTAATTTAACTATACCAAGTTATAACTTGGTTTATTTTTTTCTCTTTTATAGCTGCTTTCTAAAGACATCATGAGTTCATCACGAAGATGATGCAAAAATAATCCGAATGTATTCTGTTACATCTGTGGAGAATAGACGATTGAAAAGCAAAGAAGAAATATAACCGAATTCCACATAGCAGTGAAGTTCCTATACCAGTGTTTATTTTATTATTAGAGCTTTCACCATCAGACTCCGACGAGGGGCAAGATCTGGAATTTTTGGCAGTTGAAAACAGTGGAAGCGATTATGAAGAAGGTTCTTCAACACCTCAACCATTCAGCCAAGAAGAGTTCAATGGCCTAATACGAGACCTAAATCTGTCCAAGCAAGCATCTGAGCTTTTAGCATCCAGGCTCAATGAAAGAAATTTTCTCAAACCAGAAGTTAAAATAACACCTTATCGGAAAAGAGAAGAGTTTCTTCTTCCATATTTAAGCCAGGAGGAAGATCTTGTTTACTGTAATGACATCCCCTGGACCTCTGCTCCAAACAAGACTACCATTCTGAAGACTGGCGTATATTTATAGACAGTTCCATCAGAAGCTTGAAATGTGTTCTGTTACTCAATGGTAACCGTTATGCATCTCTTCCCATTGCTCACTCAACAACACTTAAAGAAGACTATGAGAATATCAAAACAGTATTGCAGAAAGTCCGTTATTATGAGCATCAGTGGACAATTTGTGTTGATCTAAAAATGGTAAACTTCTTGCTTACGCGATAGGTTTCCAACATGTATGGACAGATCTCAGTTACATCACAAAAGTAATGGCTTAAGTAACAACACCCATCAGACAAATTTACGTGTTAGTTTACAATGATTTCTCAAGGGAGTGTACTCACTGACGAAACTGTGGACACCTTAAATTCCCCGTTTTTCACCACCAACGTCTTATATATCTATGCAACCAACGTCTTATATATCTATGCCACCAACGTCTTATATATCTATGCCACCAACGTCTTATATATCTATGCCACCAACGTCTTATATATCTATGCCACCAACGTCTTATATATCTATGCCACCAACGTCTTATATATCTAGGCCACCAACGTCTTAGATATCTATGCCACCAACGTCTTATATATCTATGCCTCCAACGTCACAATGTTTTTTAAAATAAACTTTCGGCTCAGTTGTGCCAGTGGAACGATGACAAATTCAATTTATTCATAGCATGACACTATTTCCTGTTACAAAGTCTTCAGTCAGAGATTATTCCTAAAACTTGTTTAAAGTTGCTGGTGTACTATGAGGATGTCGATGAGTACATTATTTCTCATTTTAATCCATTTTTATTTCAGTTATTGTGGTACGTAACTTTGATCTATTAATTCTTAATCGTCTTCATTATTTGGGTCTATTCTATTACTAATACAATGAAATACATATTAATTATATAAAAATTATCCAGATAGTTACAATAGTCAATTATGATATGCATCTCCATCATTTTATATATATATATATATATATATATATATATATATATACATATATAAATATATATATATATATATATATATTTATTTATGGGTGTATTTTTTATATAATCTGTTAAACATTTATCACAGAAACTAACATGATAGAAAGTTTCATAATGAACATCACCAGTTCAGATAGATCCTACAAGACAACAGTAGATTTAAGAACCAACCCAAATGAAAATATCTACATTGAACAGAAGGACACGATGACGTTAAGGTGTACGATCTCTTATATATATTACTGGAGGAACGTCTTTTTAATGAAAGATGAAAAAAAGATAAATGAAGACTTTTTATATGGACTGGGCAGATATGAAGATACAAGCACGGAGTATAGAAAGGAAGATATCAACTGTTTTGATTCGGGGATATATAGATGTGTGTCTGTTCATCGATATGATTTACAAGAAATTACAAGGACTATTATCGCTAAATGTAAGTAGAAATAGCAAACATCATTGTCTATACGTAGTTATCCATATCATAAATATTCCAAAATGCTAAGTTTGGAAGTAACTTTATTCTCTTAATCATTCGATTAATCTTTTTGATTCAGTGCAACTTTACATATTCAAATTTACACGGGAACACACTGACTGCACATAAAACCTTCTTGTAATGTTCTGAACATTGAAATGAGTATAGAACTATTTTTAACAACTAGATAATTACAAAAAGTAACAATGTTAGATGAAAGATTGCTAACGTGAAAAATATAAATATAGAATGATAGATTAGAGAGACAAATAAACAGAGTGATAGAGATTGCAACTAATTTTTTTTTCTAATGTCAATGTTCAAGGTCCTCCTCTACTTGTACACACTGAGGAAACTGTTAAAGTTGTCATCGGGAATTCCCTGTATTTCACTGTCAACGCCACAATGTACGAGAGGATGAATACAGTGACAGTCATATATCAGACACACAGTCAGACAAACAATAAATGTGGAGATAAACTTTGTGTTGATAAATTGACGATCAACAAGTGGATGCAACAAATCAATATCACAATCAAGAACATAACTCAACAAGACTTAGGCAATCAAGACGGTCAAACTTTGTACAGAAACTGCTGAAAAAAACTATTGCAGTGACTTTTATTTAAATATTGTTCCGACAGGTGAGTGGTCATTTCAGTTTTAGAAAGGGGATGATCATGTATTAAGTAACCATATCATCTCATTTTGTGACATCTGTTAACACTTCACAACCATCAATCTAAAGATTTATGTTACGTCTGTCTAGACTACTCTCCCTGAAAATATTATGGAAAAAAAATGACACAGGAACTCAATCCTGTAACAATGTCAATGAGCTAAATGTCAAAATATTCAGCGTTTTGGTTAATAAATTTTGTTTATATTAATTTACTATTAAAAATAGCTATTGTGGTTTTAAAAATCAGGAGTAGGGTCTATATTGAACATTACTAGCTTAGATAGATCCCACAAGACAGCAAGAGAAACCTTTTAAAATATGGATTGAGGATAGATAGAGTCACATTCTTTAAGTCTGTATCTCCTTTCAGTTAATGTATGTATCTGTCAGTCTGTATTTCTCTTCAAGAGAATCGTGCATTGTAAGTGTGTGTATATCTGTCAATAGCTGTGTTTATGTTTGAGTATGTGTGTCTTGTGCTTGTATGCATGTGTCTGTTCGTTCAACTGCTTACAGTAATGTAAGATGATAACTTTTTTAAACAGCTGTCATGAATGCGACTTACATGCAGTGGCACCAAGAGCCAACGCGGGCCCCTGGGCAGGACATCATTGCGGGCCCCTTAATAAACAATGAGTCGTGAAAAAATTGACATGGTCGGGGCTGCCGGGCCCCCTTTATGCCCCCTTACAGATGCGGGCCCCTGGCAATGCCCCCCTGCCCCCCCCTCGGCGGCCCTGCTTACATGATACGAATCATTTATGTATGTCTTAGAACGTCTCAGCTGCACTCTGTAGACAGGCTAAGACATTCCAAATTACATTCTCATTTAAGATTTTTATTTTAAATTAATTGAACTCGCTGTGGACAAGGTTATGTTAAATTTTAACTTTATTTCTCAGTAAGAAAATCGTTTTCTACTGCTGAACGTAAAATTATAAATGAATGATCATTGATGAAAAGAAGAAGCTATAATTAAATATTTTCTTTACTATTTAACAAAACAATTCGGCCAGGAATGAATGAATGAGTGCAGATAAGATTTCATCCATTAGCAAAATGGTGCATGAACTGATACGATCAAAATTATGTTTGAAGTATTATTTTTCGTGAATTGAGTATTCATCAAACTTGATGGGTCACTTAGAACTTGGAGTGGGGAATACTGAATAGGGATTGTAAGGAAGAATAAATTATAGGAAGGCAGAAAGAAAATAGAATATGAAGTGGGGAGAAACATAATATAAACCCCATTTAAAAAATCAACACTTCTTTCACAGAAAGTTACTAAAGAGAATTCTGAAATGTGGACTATTATAGAATCAAAATAGCAACAAAAAAACCGTAAATCCAAAATATGCTATGTACGGATTATATATTTAATATTTAGATGCTAGGTAACGAAAAATTATAACATCTAGTTCTCAAATGTGGTAAAGACATCCATATTCCGATGAGAAATACGGGCAGAGAATACATACCTCGATGATGAGTACTGAAATATATTTTTTATAACAAAACATTCGTTACTACTTTATCTAATTAGTTTGTCCTCAGCATACTTTTTGAAAACTAGAATACACTATTTACTCGACATTCTTCTGTGTAAACAACGCATCTATATATGTACCCTGTCTTTCTAAATGTGTCTATAACACTATGTAACAAAAAACAATGTTTTCTCTGCTTATCTAAATTTTTTGATGTTTCTTATTTAATTTGAGTATGCTGAGACTGAATATGACATTGGTTTTTTATTGCATCAAGCTTTTGATCGTAAAACCAAAAATTCAATTAAACATATAATTAATATTATTCATATTCCATGAGATACAACTTTAGTCAATATTTAACATTTACTAGTTCAAAAATGTTATGTTATGTTACAAAACGTAATTTACATCACGTTACATACATATATTACATAATGTTACATTATGTTCTAATATAATAGTCTCTCAAAATTTAAAAAAAAACACTAGAAGTGAACAGTAGAATGTGGTTTTCTTTTTTGAAGTTTGTCGTCATCACGTATCAAACACCAGATGTAGTCACCCATCATAGCTGCATCCCATCAGCACTGGTATCTTTTCTCCATTGCATGGATATCCTGATGAAAACGTTCTCTATGCTCTTCATTCACATCACCCACATTTAGTCTGAAAAATTCCAAGTGTAAATGCAGGTAATGCATCTTTAGTTACATTCTGCATTTCATATCTGCGTACCGTACAATTAAGTTTTCCACAAGCTCTTTGTAGTTATCACTCTAATTGTTGCCTAAAAAACTATGAAAAACATGTCTAAACGCATCCGGTGTGTCTACATCAGAATGATATGCAGCTGCTTCTTCGGATTGAGGTGGGTTAGGAACAGGCAATTCATCAATGTGTGGAACTGGCCCAATAGAAGGGGGGATACTTGGATAAACTAAAGTCGGCCTATCCTTCGGCTTTTTATACTTTGAAATGTCAACCATGCAGAAATAACAGTCATCATGATGATTCGTTGGTTCTCTCCACATTCTCGGATTTGCCAAGGGCATTGACTTTCGGATTCCACGCAGCCATCCATCCAGAGTTTATCTGCAGCTGCTACAACTGTATTGTGGTGTTCATGATTTGTCCTGATCTCCCATAGCCATGCCAAAATAAGCATGATATGCAGTAAAGAATTTTGTACCACTGACAATCTTGTGTTGGACTAATATACAATATAGTAACCACAAACATAACAGAATGAGTCAGAACAAAACTTGCAGGATCTACTAGACATTTTCACTAGGGCTGCTGATTAAACTGCGTTAATTTGCGATTAACGCGTCAAAAAAAATTTGCGATTAAAATTTTTAACGCAACACTTAAATGCGTTAATTTGACTAAATGCGGAAAGTTCACCAAAACGATAAATAACAGAATTTCACCATTAGAAGTTTAAGTTCAGTCCACTTATTAAGTAGATCTACCACCCCCACCCTGTCGCAATTCGCACATACCCTCACCCCCAGGTATGTCGACTAAAGCCCTACTTGTAATATATGATGAAGGTTTTGGTTATTTAGCCCTTCGACAAGTAAACTCCTGCTCCCTTCCCGGTCGATCTGAAAAGAGAAAACTTTCATTCACTAGTTTACATTATATACTGTAGTGTATTGGTGGAGGTATAACGAACCCGTTTATATTAGCGCAAAATAACGAGATGCTAGAAATTTTGCATCATCATTTTTTTGGCGCATAATTTTGTATCGTATTTTGATAGTATAACATCTTTCTAATACATCTGTACACGAGACAGTGGCTGTATTTTTCATAATTATTGTGATACTGAGTTAAATTGTATATATGGCTGTTGATTTACTGCAATTAAAGCGTAATTAATGCGTTAAAAATATGCGATTACATTTTTTAACACAAACACCTAAATGCGTAAAATTTTACCCAAATGGTGTTATTTCAGAGTTGCAGATGAAATAAAAAAAATCAGTAAATAACCGAATTCTATAACCAGATCAGTCGAGATTTAAAAACAAAAGGAAGAAAAAAAGACCCGAACACACAGTGTCACGTTTACATACAATCATATCAGCTATATGACCTTGAAACAATAGGATTGCCATTTCTTAATTCAAACTTATGACCCTGAATGATACAATTAGTGAACATCTGCACGTGCTATAGTTTGATTGACAAGTGTCATGGCTTTGAAACAATGTAACTTGTGGTTGGTAAGTGACGTCATCTACCAATATTAACACCACCCACCTCCCGACCAATACAACCACAGTAGGCGAGTTGAAGGACAAATTTACTTTTAATCTTTTGAAGTTTTTGCTTTGCGCTTCGCAGTCTATAAATGTTATTCTTATATTATTTCATTCATTTACTTTCTTACTATCAACTATTTGTTGTTCAATGTTTTAGTGAACAACAAAAAAGAATTTTATTTTATCGGTCTGTCAGTTATATTAATAAAAAATATTGTGTAAAATGACACTCTTTGATGTTATCGGTCGGCTTTCATTTTTCATCTTCTGTTGTTCTTTCTTTCCTGTTGACGACACACTTTATAACAAGTCGCGACCCACATGTGAGACTGAGAACAAATGAACAAGGATGCTTACATGCTCGCGTCAAAAATGAGTCGAACATTTTAAGGTCTGGCTTGTCAAAGACGTCACACACACACACACACACACACATACACACACACAAAGGTTTAATAATCTATTGCATAAGCCAAGTAAGTGCGAAAAAATAACACGTTGTTATTATATTTTAATATGGCATGTTGATAGAATTAAAAAAATGTTACAATTAATAAATACAATATTTTTTCGATTAAATATGCGTTAATTTGCGATAATTTTTTTAATTATGCGTTAATTTCGATTAAAATTTTTAATCGAACAGCAGCTCTAATTTTCACCACTTCATATAACAGTTGTAATTAGTTAAACTGAAAATAAACATAATAATATAGCTCACTCATTCTCTCAATAGCATTTGTTAAAAAATTTGTACCCAAAATGTGCTAATATTTATATAAAAAATTATTTACCTGAATACCTAAAAAAACTAAAATCAGGAAAAGTAATATTAAAAGTGGGCTTATAGAAAAAAGACACACAATATACAAAGCCACTGACAGTGGCTCGCCGGAGAGAAAAACAAATCCACGAGCCACTGTGTTATAAATGCATCACACATATAGGAAAAACTCCAAAATATATTTTACGCTCTTTCTCAGAAAATCTTGATGATTGAGCAAAACCAACGGTACCACTGAAATCAGCATACCAAAATTATATAAGAAACATTAAAAAATTAACATAAACAAACATGTTGTTACATTGTGTAACCTATGAGCTAGAGCAGTGGTCCCCAGCCCCCGGTCCGTAGATACAATGGTACTGGGCCGCCCAAGAAACATTAAAATATATCCTTTTTACTTTTTGTGGGGTATTTCTCTCGGGATAGTGAGACTTTCCATGGACAAGAGCTGAGAGACTGTGAGCGGCAGTGGCATTGTAAATCAAAACAAACTATTATATAAATAATCAACGTTCTTCTCTCGCCTCCCCCCTCCAGCGGTGAAATAATCAAACGTCGACCGTTCCGCGGCTAGAAAAATGTTGGGGACCACTCAGCTAGAGCACGGGTCGGCAATGTTTTTGAGTCGCAGGTCACATTGGGTTCTTACATTTTACTGTCGAGCCGGACTAAGAGCAGACATATGGGGTTTTTACCAAAACTAGTATAAACTAAAGGTAAATGTCATAACATAGAAGGAGCAGTGGCGTAACTAGGGTAGGTGGGTCCAAATTCGAACCCATCTTAATGGGGGCCCCCCAAAAGATTGTCCGAAAAATGTTTTTAAATTAAATAAAAAAATACTACGCCCCAGCCATGTAATCTTGCTATTCACGTTAATATATAAGTTAATGACACTGGTGCATGTATTCCACAAAGATTTAAGATTTAAAAATTACGTGTATCAACTCGCTTGTAAAGACTGGTAAAAAGTATACTAAAAACTTTCAATACATCATCATGGCTTACCAGAAAGCTTCCAACAGGAGAAATTTGCAACCGATCTTGGCTCCTCTTCTTTCCACACTTGCCTGTTTTATCTTTCATGTATACTGTTTTCTGAGGCATCAGAAAATACACCTAGTGCATTGAGCAAACTACGTGTTGGTTTCACTAAACGGAAAAAAACCTGGGAGACTAAAATAACATGAAGAAGGAGTTCACCATAGACAATATTTTTTGAAGTGAAAAGTAGAAGTAGAAAGGCTTATGGCAGAACCAGATGAGCTAATTTTGAAAAATCAGCAGTATTGTAGAGAATTTCTGAAGCTTGTAGCAGCAACTGTCAAGTTTTAGCAAAAACCAGCTCAAGCTTACGTGGCCTCAATAAAAAAAAATTGGATTGTCCCAGTCTTGGGAACTTCCTAGCATTTTTGAAATTTCTTCCAGAATTTGATTAAGTTACGAAGCACCACTTAAATAGAATTGAATCCGTCCGGGAAAATACATTATTAGTCACCAAATATTGAAAATGAGTTCATAAAAATGATGGGCAATAAAGTTGGGGAATCATTTGCTGGGAATGTCAAGCAAGTTAATTAATTTTCTCTGATGCTTGACTCCATTTTACTCCTTATAGTTCGTTACTTGGATGTCGAGAATTTCGAAATAAAAGAGTTACTCTCTCTTTACTTTCAAATTGTGATGCCAGATGCACAACATTATGAAAAACTTAAATACATCGGACTTGACTTTGATATGTGTAAAGGTCAAACCTTTGATAATGCAGCCACAATGAGTGCCGTCTGTCTGGCTTGAAAAAAACGTCCCTTAGACATAAATTCAAAGGTAAAAATTCTGAACTGTGATAATCACTCTTTTAACATGACAGCTCTCCTTTTTTGGAACTGTACATGAATTGTTCAATTTTTTTTTCCATTTCATCCCAGAGATAGGCCAAATTTAAAGAAGCTTAAGCTGGTAGTCTATAAAAGATGGTTTAAAAATGTGTTCCTCAAGAGAAGAAGCTTAGTCGTCAGTTTCTTTGCATCTTGACAAAATCATCAAGCTGTTGGAGAGACAACTGAAAGAAATGACATAAGAAGTAGTGTACAGAATCTTCTTCATGCATCGGAAAATTATGAATTGTTTGCGTATCTAGAATTCTGGTCAAATCTCCAATCAATATAGCTAAAAAAAACTACAAAAAGCTGGACTGCACATACGGGAATCAGCTGAAGAGATTAAGGCTATTTTCAAGCTTTCTGCACCGACTACTGTTAACTCAGGCTACTTCCATTGCATCATGTAAGAGATCATTCTCAAATTTCAAGTTAATCAAAAACTATTTCAGGAGCACAATGATGTAAGAAAGACTTAGCACCATAGCTTTAGTGTCAGTGGAGTAAAAAATACTAGACATAATTGATCTAGAATCTCTAGATGATGTTATAGATGTATTTAGTGCCCAGAAAGCACGACATGAAAGGCGAAATAAATTGAAATTATTCACTTGTGCTAATAAACAACGGTATTATTCATCAAAAGTGTCTTAATGTTTATTATTATTTTTTTAAATTTTAATGATATACTGTACCAATTTGAATTTAGACTTATATATTTATTTAATGAGTTTTCTCATGTCATGATATCGAATGTCCCAATGCAGGGGGCCCAATATAGATCAAGTCCCCTTTGGGCCCCCAAATCCCTAGGTACGCCACAAGGATAGGGATTGCTTCACTTTGAAATGATTAGCGGGCCGGATTAATTAGTCCAGCGGGTGGGATTTGTCCGGCGGGCATTGGTTCTTCTATAGATGGGCTAGAGTTTAAAACTAGAATAGTGGTTCTCAAAGTATGGTTCACATTTGTCTGGCGAGTCGCGACAAACCTGAATACGTGACACAGCATTCGTTGGATATATATCACTGTCCATCGAGTATTACCAAAACTGTTTTGGTTATGGGTACACTTTTTTATGATTAGAGTAGATCAAGTCATTGTGAACGAACAGTGAAGTAATCAGATTTGAAATTTTCATAAGAGTGAAGTACAGCGAAACACTATACATGGAGTAGTTTTTAACCTCCCACATACCGCTGCGGTTTTTTCTTTGCTAAGCGTCATGCGGCCGTCGTCTTGAAACCATAAGACGTCACGAGCCAATCTTTAAATAGCGATAACACAGACCGGCACGATGTCTGTCGTGTGTGTCTGCGTTTTTCTCCAAAACGCAGCTAGACCTGTTCTTGACGCACCTTCTAAAATAAAAAAAACGCTTTGTGAACATTGCAACTGGCTTCCTCTTTTTGAACTCTC
Organism: Bulinus truncatus; assembly: GCA_021962125.1. NCBI lineage: Eukaryota > Metazoa > Mollusca > Gastropoda > Planorbidae > Bulinus > Bulinus truncatus. The sequence goes on along the minus strand of JAGDYQ010000272.1, from coordinate 353,690 downwards.
TCATTAATAAAAATACTGCAGGCTGAGCCTTAGTCTCTTAGAGCCCTTGAGATCAGACTTGCTGTGTCTCTCAACATCTGGAGACTGCCATAGAGCCCGATGGCCAGCAAGCTTCCGAACTTGTCCACCCTGTGGTCCGCCAGTCCGGGGCACTCAAAAAGCACATGATCTACGGTTTCCTCAACTTCCCTGCAGTGTCTGCAAAGGGTGTCGACATTGGACCTCAACCTCCCAAAGTACTCGCCAATTGGACAGTGCCCAGTGCGGAACAGGGCAATTAACGCCTGCACGAATCTCATAAGCTTCTACCACGGGTCAGTTTTTTGAAACTGGCTTCCTAACAACATCTATTTGAGAATTAAAATACTTCTATATTTTATTTCATTATTAAATATTTCTTTTAGTAGAAAAAGCTTGATTATGTTATACTGGAAAAACAAAACATTGTTGTTTGATAAGAAATTGTTGAGAAAATACAACTATCGTTGTGTCACATGAACGCGCAATTAATATTTATTTTGACACATTTAAAGAAACCGATAAATAAAATATAGTAGGTATATAATTATTATTTACGAATAATTTCTGAACTAAATATTGCTTGTTAGCTTTGATTTTAGTTCAAACGTAATTTAAAACCAACCTCGATGAAGTATTCAGTCCGGGATCACCCTTTCTACAAGATTGCTTTGTCTAAAAATAGCGCTACGTTGTGTAGGTCAGTTCTCATTTTACCAGTACTAGTGATCCCGCGGCGTAACATACGCCGCCTTATCAATCAATATAATTACTGTAATTATATTTTTTAAATACGCAATAAAACAAAATAACAGGCTGACATCTTCGGAGAAAATACATGGTATGCAAAGTTGAACTTTGACCTATCATTGCAGACTTTATGGTCACTATCTGGTACCTTCAAGCAACTTTTTTATTTTTTTATTTTATTGTTTATTTTTTTCATTCAGTTTATAACAAATATATTTCGGGGTGGGTGTAATTTGCATTGCTTTTTATTTTTGGTTTGCAACAATTCAGTTTGTGTCTGCCTCAATCCACCCCTTCCCCAGCACACTATAGTGTCATTTTTTTAGACTTGCTCAACCAAACTTACGTTACTTTAAGTATAACCTTTATCCTTCAGTACCTACACTAATCCGTACAGATAGATGTTGTGAAATGCGTACATATTCTGAAAACGTTACCATTTGTTTGCAACCTATATTATTACACCATTTTTTCTCCAATTGGAAATAGTTCAATATTACTTTATTTTTCACACAAATTGTGTTATTAAATGTGTTTTTTTTTTACAATAATCAGTTGACATTATAATGTTATTTTATTTACAACATTTCCTCATTTCCGCGGTTAAATGGCTACTTAATTTACCGCGACTGGGGATAAATGAAATAGTTTCTTAGCTAGAGCACACATAAAACATGATTACGACCAAACAATACTGTTTTAAAATTACTGGAGCTGTCTAGACATGCAATAGTATTATACAACCACCACCGTGCTCATATTGCTGAATATATTTCACTAAATAAAAGGACAAAACGTCATATAAGAAATTAAAATAATCTGGTTTTGTAAAAGAAATATAAAAAAAAACAAAAAAAAAAAAAACAACGCGCTTGCTGTGATAAATTCGGAATTCCATAAATCTATAAATAGTCTTGCAGGCTGGTGAAACAATGAGAGTTGTCGAACGTGGTTGAATGTGTTTTGCTTGCTGTGATGTATTCGGGAATTCCACAATCTATAAATAGTCATTCGTCTTCTCGAAGTTGTGTTTTATATATTATATAGATTTTAAGCTACGATGTGTAGGTCAGTTCTCACTTTATCAGTATTTTTAGCTGCAATGTGTAGGTAGTGAGCCCAAATTAAAAAAAAAACCCACGTCATAGACAACGGTCTGTCGTGTGACGCACAGTCGTGTTGGTCTGTGAATTTTCTTTTTGTATTGGTCGAAATCCCCGGCTAGACAAGATAAGATGTTGTGTTGAAAATCTTAGGGAAGCTATATGATATCATTGTCAATTTGTGTTCTGTTATCGAATTTTAAATAAATAGTGAGTTATGTGGACAACGTTCTAACTATAGAAATATTTGCATATGATGTAGGTCACTTTGTAAGTGTAATAAGTAAACAAATAGTTATGGGCAACGGATGTGGTGGTTCAAATCCTGTACACGTCTAGCAGTATGTACATTGTAGGTTATAATATAAAAAGTTATACATTTTTAATTGACTTTTATTCGTATGTTTTAGATTTCACGACCTGCACCAAACAATCAAAAAAGGCTGTGGTGTACGCTCGTATCAATGAGTCAATAGAAACTTTATTTTGTGTATCTACATCAGCAAACAAGTTGGCAGATGTTGTTCTTATCAATGAGGAGATATTTCATACCACTAATAAATCAAGTGACATCGGAGTACGTATAACTGACAGTAAAGTGCCATACGAATATTTTGTTTTATTTTATATTAAAAACATAACACAGTCATCGTACAGAAATTTCCAGTTGGACATTTGGGACAGTGAATTAAGAATATTAACACTTGAAGTAGATGTTAGAAAGTCAGGTAAGATTTGTGTTAAAATATTTTGTATATAAACCTCTTTCGCCTCCACGTTTAAACTCATTAATTACTTAAGGGAAAAAATATTGCTATGATGAGAAAAATAATGTTTAGGAATTGCAAAAACTTAAAATAAATCTGATGAATGCATTGCAAATAGACAATATCTAAGTTATGAATAATGAAGTCAGGTGTCCTTCTACACGATTTTTATACTATTTGTGATTTATGCTATTAGTGTATACATATTTTTATCAGCCTTTATTTTAATTTTAAATGTATGGAAAAATAAATGCAATGAAACAGTCCATATTGACCATTCTCGCACTGGTCATTGGCATATCGCTGCCCTTTGATGATTCCATGTACCGCCGCTGTAGGGAGGTAAAGGAAACCATTGAACAATTGCTTTTCAGTGCATATATCTCGTAGATCAGTCGGTTAGATTGCTCGCCATAGTGATGTATGGCAGTTTCCTGTTGCTAAAAAACTCTGCCAGTTTCATCTCATGGGCTTCTAGGGACTAAGGGCTAGCCGATGAATTTGAGAGTAAAAAGAGATAGAGTGTGATTTGAGTCGCTTCTTTAACAAAAAAACTTAAAAATAACCAAAGTCAATATATACATGCATTTATAAAGGCAGATTTAAGGTTGACGTCAAGGCTCACCTGCGGAATCCTTGGGCTTGTTGTCTGTGAGTCTATGACTTTGTTATACTTGTTACCGGCAAAGTGTGAAATGCCGGCATTCTATAGAATGCCTGGTCGTTTTAGGCAAAGTATAAAATTTTTAAATTGTGCATACTTTTCCATCATGGTTTGCATCCTCATGCATGTCTTCTGCAGAAAGGCTGTCTCTTGCATTCCTTCATCTCTGTCTATCTGCTCTTGTGTTGTTTGTATGTTCTGTATTCTTTTTTCGAGGTCTTCCTCTGTTTCCATATCTTGTAAAACATCTTCAGGTAGGGTCGACGTTGTAAGGCCTATTTTAGCTTTGCAGCCAAAGAGTGCTTCGTATGGTGATCTTTTAATCCCAGAATGAAAAGCTCTGTTCTTCATGAGTTGCACGAACCGTAACCCCTCACTCCAGCAGCCAGTTTTTCCATCTTGCATTCAATCACACAACATATTTTCGATGTCCTGGTTAACTCTTTCGACGCTCCCCTGGCTTTGTGAGTGGTGCGGCTTACCATGAACGATCTTCAAGGTGGGGCAGTACTCCTTTAAGCTGCTTACCACACTGTTTGCTAATTCTCTGCAGTTATCGGACTGTATAATTGTTGGAGCACCAAGCAACGTATATATGTCTACGAGCTGCTAGGCTACTTCTTCTGCCCTCTTTGTTTTCAGGGCCCTGAGAACCACGAACTTGGTTAGATGATCTTGATAAACCATTATAAACTTGTATTCCCCATATGGACGGGATTGAAAGTCGATGAGATCGACCTGACAACGGGAGGTGAATTCTGAAAAAAAAAAAACATTGGCTTGACTACAATGACTTTTTTGACGCCTTTTTGTTTTTTCTGGCAAGGTTCACAAAGGTTAACATACAGTTCAATATCATGACGTGTCATTTTCTTGTATTTGGGTGATAGTTCTTTCAACATTCTGTCCCGTCCTTCATGACCAATAGCCAAATGGTCATTATGAAGTACGTCAAATAACTCGGAGTCCGCGACGTAAAACTGAACGGCACTCACACCTTCTTTTTCCACCATCATGACGTCATAGTGTTTCACCAGCCAATAGTTACATACTTTGCCGAACGGGAACTCGGCATTCTATAGAATGCCTAGGCAATGTATGAAATAGCAATTTATTTCATACTTTGCCTGAAAAATTCAGGCATTCTATACATTGCCTAGGCATTCTATAGAATGCCGGATTTCACACTTTGCCGGTAACATACTCATTATCGTATTTTCCTCTGCCATGGCATCATCACAGATGACAAAACGTAACAACACGTGATGATGCAAACAATCAAGTCTTATTCATACATGTATATATATTATACATATATACAACTTTATTACATCAAGGCACCAGTCCTAAACAGGGTCTGGTGGCTTATATAGGTAGAAAATGTAAATCCAAACAAAAGTGAATAAGTACGTTTGTATCTCTCTCTTTCTAACGTTGACCGCTCTCATCGAGAAACCCAAGCCAAATGTCCCTTTCTCACTTGTCACAGGTTGTGACTAATTTATCGAAACTACCTACTCCAACCCTTAACGTAAAAATAGTAACATCTTTAATATGTATGTCAAAGTAAACTATACATCAAACCTACGTTCCCGCTCCTTAGTCCCCCACCCCCCGTTTCCACCCCACCCCTCCGTTAACTGCATCCCAGTTCTAGGTCCAGGTGTTCGACAGCGACAACGAAGTAGCTAGTAACAGTAACATGTTACATTCCGCGGGGAAAACTCTGGCCACTTGACCGGGACTATTCTCCGGTCGGCATTCCTCAAAGGGACAGCGATTCGCTCGATGTCCAGTTACTAAGGTCTTTGTCTATACGGCGTGTTTCTCCCCCCCCCCATCTAGACGCCACACCCCACCATTGGTTTGAAAGTTTGAATTAGCAGTGAACATATTTGATTGGCCAATGGTCACGTGAGAGAAAGCGTTGAGCGGAGTAAAAGATAGATTCTAAGGCAGTCGACCGCGGGCTCTCGATTGAGAGGGTCGCCTAGTGAATAGTCTCTAAGTGAGAGAAATAGAGACATATAGAGGAAGAGAGATAGTGAGAGAAAGAGAGATCTAAAGTGACCACATCCTACCACTTATAGATAGTTTATTATTGAATTACCTCTGTGTTGCATCTTATCTTTTTGGATTATCGTTGATCATTTTGAAAGGCCACCAGATTCCCTGATACGGACTGGTGCCTCTGTATAAAATAAATATCTGATTGTTTTACCCACGACTTTGTCGAGTTAATCATCGTCACCTGTTCAACCTTAATCGTTGTGGAGACGGCGTGTGTGGCAGGAAGAAAAAAATAAAATACGAGTCGACTATTGGATCAGCCCTCGTACTTCTAGCAACAAGCCCAGGTTACCCTTCTCGGGATCCTCAACATCTGGGGTCTCGTGAGCGGGGCCTGTAACATCTGGGGGCTCGTCCGGGATCGAACCTTCACCTGAAGCAGCACTCTGCAACTACCAGGTGGGGCCGAAAGCTGATTCAACCATAGACTCGGGGGGCTCAATATCTGCCATAAGTCTTCAGTGGGCCAGTCTTCATCAGACCAGCCGGTCTGAAACGTGAGTAGTAAACGCTACGTTCACTCACGTGTATCGTTGAAGAGAACCAGGAGTCTACAATTCGTCAACGGGCCAGTCTTCATCAGACTCGCCGGTTTAAAACGTGAGTGGTAAACGCTACGTTCACTCACGTGTATCGTTGAAGAGAACCAGAGGTCCACAATTCTTCGTAGGCCAGTCATCCAGTGGACTGGGCCGGTTTGAAACGGGAGCAGTAAGTGCCGCGCTTACTCACATCGTCCAAGTGAAAGTACAGACGAAGTCAACAAGACAGTTAAAAGAAAAGGCCGCACTGTTATCGGCGAATAAATAACATTTAGACTTTTGACTTTATGATTGTGGGTGAGATTGTGGACGGTGAAAGATATTTCTTATTCTGTTGAAAGGAGGGAGGAAGCGTCCAGGTAAGCCATTTTAATACACTTCTCTTTTGATTGTGATCATTTGTGAGTGCTCTGACCTGTGTGTTAAGCTGCACGGCGAGCTTTATCTGGGCTAACCGTTACTCATCTTAGGCTCGTATTAACGTCACCAACCATGAAGTCCATGGAGGAGTACGTACAGTACTTCATAGGCTTGGGTTGCGACGTTAATACAGCCATAAAGCACGCTAAACGCGAACGCGATATAGAGGTGGAAGAGGCTAAGCATGAAGCAGTAGCTGAACGCGCTTTGAATGAAAGAGAGAAAGAGGTCGGGGGCCTAAGTGGTTGTCAGGGGGCCACGTTTGTACCATTCTTGGAGAATGGGAGGGTCCATGACAGTTTAATGTTGTAGGGGCGCAGTGCATCTCGCTGCCATATGCATGCGGCAGGAGATGGGCCCTTGAGGCGCCAATTAGCTGTTCATGCTAGACTCCAGAGAGTCGGTGAACACTAATATATGTTAGATTTTGAGTGGATGGTTATACGTTTCATGCATTACATATATTTTTTTTCTCTCTGTTACTGTGGTTGGGGGAATCATTTTGAATGGATGTTGTGTACTTGCATGTGACTGTGAGCACTTTTCTTCTGATTTTGTGTACCTCCCCCTTTTCGTTTGTTGTCAGGGCGCCACATTAGAACCATTCATAGATTGGGTGGGCCCCTGACCATATGTTGTTGATGCCATGCCACCTACCTCATGGTACATGTCCCTTAGATAGTTAAGGTCCAGCTGCTCTTTGGTAACACGAGGGTTGGGCGCGGGACTAGAGGAGCCAAGGGGGCCCTCGAAACCACGCAGTAGAACGCCTCGTCTGGTGCGGCCAGCGTAGGGTTATTCAAATGATTGAGTGGACCAGGTCTGATGTGTAGGGAAGTAAGGTTGTATGGAGGCTCGGCATACTCATTCCTTGTGAACGCTAAGAGGTTGTGCGCTACGGGCAGGCGGGCCTCATTGATTAGGCGGACGCCGGACTGGATGCATGGATAGTCGTCCTAACGGGTCCCTTAAGTGAATGAGTGGCTGGCTCAACTATTCCATCAAACTGGAGGGTTTTGATATAGGTGAAACCCAAGGGGGGGTCTGTTATACAACAGAGGAAGAAATGTCTGTGCATGTCTGTGCGTGAGTGATTGTTTGTTTAGGCGGCCCTGTAGGGGCGCGCCCTTTTAATTTTCGCGGTAAAGCCGAGAGGGAAAGCCCGACACTACGCTTAGACCACGGAGATGTTCCCAATGGGGAGGAGTCGGGCCCTAATAAAACCAGGCTCTACATCCCCCCGTGTAAACGGTACATAGCATCAAAGGGAAGGATAATGTGGGGGCAGATTTGATGAGTCGGTGCCCAGCATAACTTCGTCGACGGCAGCTGCATATCGGTTTGAGCTCACTCTCAAAGGGGCCACTCTTAGAGAGGTTATTATATGGCTTGCTAGAGTGAGTGAACGCCGTGTGAGTGAAGTTATGTCAGTTGTCACATTTATTTATGCATGATTTCTTTTCCATTACAGGTTAAATGTTGTAACTCTGTTGTGTTGGTCGATGTAAAGTCATCCCCTCAAAGGGAGACTATCTTGATTTCTTTATTGTGTATTCAGTACCGCCATGTAGGCTTACTGATACAATCAGTTTTGTTTAAGTGCCACCTTTCGAAAGAAAGAGTGTTCACCATTTTTCCTTTTTTTAATTTTATCTCTGGACCAACTTGTGTTGGCCAGACCTTATGTCCGGCTGTACGCCGTGGTAATCGTTCTGACATCCTTAGAATTATTTAAATATGTATGTTTTACTCACTGGCCCTATTCATTATGTTGTGGTCCGGGTTACTGAGATAATTTCCCCTTTTATGTTATGTAAAGGCCTCACCTACTACGGTGTCATCCCTATAGTTTCGATTTGAGTGGGGGAGTGATGTCACAGGTTGTGACTAATTTATCGAAACTACCTACTCCAACCCTTAACGTAAAAATAGTAACATCTTTAATATGTATGTCAAAGTAAACTATACATCAAACCTACGTTCCCGCTCCTTAGTCCCCCACCCCCCGTTTCCACCCCACCCCCCGTTAACTGCATCCCAGTTCTAGGTCCAGGTGTTCGACAGCGACAACGAAGTAGCTAGTAACAGTAACATGTTACATTCCGCGGGGAAAACTCTGGCCACTTGACCGGGACTATTCTCCGGTCGGCATTCCTCAAAGGGACAGCGATTCGCTCGATGTCCAGTTACTAAGGTCTTTGTCTATACGGCGTGTTTCTCCCCCCCCCCATCTAGACGCCACACCCCACCATTGGTTTGAAAGTTTGAATTAGCAGTGAACATATTTGATTGGCCAATGGTCACGTGAGAGAAAGCGTTGAGCGGAGTAAAAGATAGATTCTAAGGCAGTCGACCGCGGGCTCTCGATTGAGAGGGTCGCCTAGTGAATAGTCTCTAAGTGAGAGAAATAGAGACATATAGAGGAAGAGAGATAGTGAGAGAAAGAGAGATCTAAAGTGACCACATCCTACCACTTATAGATAGTTTATTATTGAATTACCTCTGTGTTGCATCTTATCTTTTTGGATTATCGTTGATCATTTTGAAAGGCCACCAGATTCCCTGATACGGACTGGTGCCTCTGTATAAAATAAATATCTGATTGTTGTACCCACGACTTTGTCGAGTTAATCATCGTCACCTGTTCAACCTTAATCGTTGTGGAGACGGCGTGTGTGGCAGGAAGAAAAAATAAAATACAAGTCGACTATTGGATCAGCCCTCGTACTTCTAGCAACAAGCCCAGGTTACCCTTCTCGGGATCCTCAACATCTGGGGTCTCGTGAGCGGGGCCTGTAACACACTCTTTCATCCACGCTTCCAGACTTGAACACGTTACCCCCCTGACCAATCATTCATTCACGCTCTCCACACCGCCAATCAGTGGCTAGTAGTTTTCCCGCCATAAGTGAGGTGGGGGAAGGGGTACGTCCAGACTTCAAAGGCAGTATCCTGAGTCAGTGGCGTAATTAGAGAGTGGTACAGGGGGGATCTAATTAGTCACTAGCGACGGTTGGCATTTGGATTACACTATTAAGTTTGTCAAAAAAAAGTTTTCAAGTCCGTCCGGTGGGTCACTCTCGCCTGTTACGCTACAGTCTATTGTGTCCAATAACAAGCCATTAGTGGCTGCACCGAACTCCTGCAGCTTCCTTTAAGGCCTATACTCCTTTGTGATTTCAATTCCTGTGTTCTTTTTATAAAGGCTGGCAGGATCCAGTTTTAAATTAAATATAATGTTTTTTTTTTAAAGAAGAAGAAAAATAAATAACAATAAATGATTTCACTGGAACACATTCACTATAGACCATTTTATCGTGTGTGTGTTCAATTTAATATCCGGCTGTTTCAGAGATATAAAAAAGACACTTAAATGGGATCGTCAATTTATTAAATTAAGAAATTAAATCAAGGAGACGGTCTGAAAAAGTCTTAACTCTCAACCATTGTTCATTTTCAGCCATTTTTTAAGCTGATTGCAGGGTGTTTTGTAAAACTAAACATTTTTCATTATCTTATAAGCTACCTAGTGATGTTATACATCACTGAATTCAGAAATGAATAAGCTATTTAATGATATAAAACTTTTTATATTATAGAAATTTTTAATTTTGTAAAATTATAGTGTAAATGATTTTTTTATTATTTTTTTTAACTAAAAATACAAATACATCACAAACAGTAAGAATAAAAAAAAAAAGTATGAAGAATTTAAACAAAATCTTTATTATTTACATAAACATTATTCATTTATACAACACATAAACAAATTTGGACTAAAAATTTTGACAATTTTTTTTTTATTCCACTATAAATGATACTATAGAAAATGGAAAAAATAAAAAAAAATAAGGACTGATGCCTCTAGTGTGAAAAAAAGACATATAATTCTCACACAATAAGTACAATGTTAGACTAGACAAAATTGATCATTAAAATGTATATATTATTATTATAAGTGACAGGAAACACATTTAAATGAATTGATAATTACTTTAAATGTTATTTATGATAAAGTAAAAGACAATTTCTGTCATCTTGAAAACATAAGAAAGTATCACATGCAGAACATTTAGTTCTTGTTTTTCTTTCAAGTTTATAAAGAGAATAACATAATTTACAGTTTTTTCTTTCCTTTGAAGGAACCATTACAGGTAAAATAGGATGATTAGTTTTTATTTTATATGCTGTCGCTGTCGGAACCTCATCTAAGTCATCAATCTTTCCTAACTGTCTAATTAACTCTATTGTGTAATCTAACTGACTATATCTTGCTGGTCTATTTAATTCAATAATATCTGGATTTTGTTTCCTCCAGTCTTGAAAAGAATATAACTATTTACCCTAGCAATATCAACAAAATGAAAAAATAAAGTTTTCCACCATTTATTTGTTTTTCTAAGCATATTATATTTATTTAAAAGTTGATCACTTTTGTCTACCCCTCCCATATTAATATTATAATCCTTGACTAAAAGTGGTTGTCTTACTTCTAATTTTTCAAAAGTCCCATTTTTTTTATTTCTTCTCATGACTGAATTAAAAGAATTAGCTTTATGCATTGTAGAAACCAAAGATACTGTTTTGTTATCCCTCCACTGCATTGTTAAAGTTTCCTCTTTCCTAACCCATCTCATATCACCCCTCTTTGAAGTCTTTTCCCATTGTTTTACATTTTTTAATTCAGTAGGAAATCCTTTTCTAGTAGTCAAAATGGTACCACAGGCTAATACACCTTTTTTTAACAAATCTTTTACTAAAACAAAACTAGTATAAAAATTGTCGAAAAACAAACGATAGCCTTGGTTAACAATGGAAGATATTAAATTCATTACAACCCCATAAGCTAATCCAAATGGTGATAAAGTTTCAGACTTACCCAAATAAACATCAAAATCATATGTATATCCAGTAACAGAATCCGCGAGCACCCATAATTTCATCCCCCACTTAGTTGGTTTATCTCTAATATACTGACGAAATGAATATCTTCCTTTGTTTCTAACCATTCGTTCATCAATTGAAATATTAGGTCCAGGCTGGTATAATTTCATGCATTTTCTTCTAATGAAATCAAATAAAAACCTAACTTTAGTCAATTTATCCTCTGCCTTTCGGTGTTTCGGTTTGAAACTTTCAAAAACTAAGTATTTGTTCAAAACGTGGCCTGGTCATAAAGGCTCTTGCCCATAGTCCATTGAATAAACTTTTTTTGTTCCAGTAAGACTGAACATTTGGAGCTTGTATCATTCCCATGTACATTAAAAGTCCAATAAAGCTCATAAATTCTTCTTCACCTACATCTGTCCAGTTTTTGTACATGGCTGGTTTAGTTGGTCCAATAAATGCAGCATTCTGATTAGTCGTGTTGCATAGTTCTCTGACCAAAGTTGAAGTAAAAAACAGAGAAAAATGGACAGAGGAGTCAGATACTTTTTCTGTCTTGTCTTGTAAATGACTCTGGAAAATGAGCTCCAGGAGTTCTCTCAGGTTTGAAGGGTGGCAAAGCATCAGGAGGTCCAGAATCTTGGTCATCATAACTGAAGATAAAAGATGTAGTAACATTAGAAAATTTTTTTTTAAAATGAAACAATGATATTTTGTTAAAAAATTTATTCAACAAAATATTCAGTAATAAATTAGCCATATAAAATTGTTGAATTATTTCTTTTGTTTTGTTCAAATGTGAAAAAAAAGATACGTTACCAATGTAAACAAAATAAAGTTACATTTACTATGGCCCTAAACAAATATGAATTATAAATGAATGAGTGGAAAATGTACCTTTAATTATATAAATAGTTAAACTAACATAATTTTTGTAAATGTTTTGATACCTATAAATATCTACTAATGAATATACAATTAACAAAATAAAAAAAAAATTGGAAAAAATTGCCATGTGCGTTTCGGCTTTGCCACTAAGACTAATGTTTACCTTCCATTGTTGACATGTTTAGTGGAAAATCGATGTATATTTTCAGTTTCACTGACTTCTTCTTCTTCCTCTTCAAGCCAAACTTCATCCTCACTTGAAATATAGTCATTTTCATCGTCGGAAGATGAATTTATATCCATAATTCTTTAAAAAATTGAGACGCTAATAAAAACAGGACTGTCGTAAAAGTGACAAAATGGCGTCCATCATCCCGGAAGTTTGTGACGTAAACACGAGACTTTTATTTAATATTTTTTTTATTTAAAATGTAAAAAATGTGTAAAATGTTGTATTTTTTGCTAAAATATTCATTTTTTTATAACAAAACATAAAATAAATTGATCAAAAGTAAAAATATAAAGAATTATAACATAAAAAAATCGTCGATCACCGGTGATCGAAAAGCCAATGCTACGATGGTTGAGAGTTAAGGCAAGTGGAATTTTACGATAACAAAAAATTGGGGGGGGGGGGGTCTAAAATATTAATATGTGTTATTTATTATGAATTTTAGCTTACAGTATACTAGTATATATTATATATACACACATTTAACTCCCTTAGAACTATTTTAAGCTATGTCAATTTTGAGACAAGAGTAAATAAAATTTTAATATTTTGTAATATGTGCATCAAACTGCCTATTTAATCAGATATATTTGCCGGTAGAGCGCTCGTTTAGTAATCTAAAAAGGGTACAATATGTTCTAAGATGTAAAATATCACAACCTTTTCATGTGGACTTAATAACGCTGATACAATCAAGTAAAATAATTCGTTTTGACAGTCCTGGACAACACATCTTTTAAATCAATTTCGTTATTTCCATTTTAAATATAATTCATTTCTAAATAATATAATACATTTTTTTTATTAGAAAGATATTGTAAACTTTAAGTTGGGCCATGGCATTCGGACATCCAGAGACTGCCAAAGTAGGATATGCCGTACATCACAACAGGAAAATTCCATTCAAGTTTTTTATTTTCTATTTATGAAATTATTACTAAAGCTTTTTTTTTATTATATTGCTCATAAATATGTTTTTTATTATTCTAGATATGTGTTGGCCGTAGAATTGAGAACAGAATAGTCAATACTGTAAAACAAAACTCATGGACTAGCCACATACCGCTATATAATATTTGATGGGTTCTAGTTTTTGATAAATCTCTTGATATAGTGAAGGATAATCGTAGATTTTAGCAAATTATTAAGCAAATTAGATTTAAATTATTACAATTGGGGGGAGTGGGGGTTGAGTTTGAAGTTTTCTATTAAACGTTATATTTGTAAGGAGGGGGGATGTTTAGTTTGTAAAAATGTTTCGTCTTAATAAATATGTATTTTTAGGGGATGGATTGACGTAATTTTACTAGGAATTTAACCGAAAGTTTGACAAGAATATTAAAGAAAAAAATCCTCGAAAAATATTTTGAAACTCTCTTATGTGCTCAAAATAAGTTGATGACATTTCCAATAACACACTAAGGTTTTGTTATTAAAATTTAAGTAACGTATAGACTATAGAAAGGCTGACAGGTTAGTTTAGGCTCACAGCGAAGAAGAAAATATTTGGGCTTTTTACAATAGAATAATGGGACAGATGGCCGAGTGTTGTAAATGCTCGACTGTCAACCTGATATTTCTGACTTCGATCATCGATGAATAAACTCAGACATGGGTACCTGCCTTTAAGTTGTGGAAGTAAAGGCGACTGGGCGTTGTGCTAGCCACACAATCACTTTATATGCCGAGGTAAAGGAAACATATTTATTGTACTTCATTTACCCGATGGCCTTTCAGGGTTAAAGAAACTGTACTTACTTAATATACTAAATTAAAATAGGCTTAAAAAGGTATATAGGTGAAAATGTCACGAGGCCTTTCGGAACTCACTGACCCGGCCACGCATCTAACGCTCCTTCTTTAATAATCTAAAGATGTTTTTTCCTTTTATTATCAGATTAAAATAAGGAAATTGATTTACTCCTAAAGGAATTAAATTGATTATTTCCTATTAGTCATTGAACTCACTAAAAATTGATTGGCAATAAGTTTTGTTCTTGAATCATTGATTATAAACAAAAATAAAAAGTAACAAAATTTGATTGAACTGTGTATTCAGGACTGATTTCACATTTAGGGGCTGGAAAATGTGGGCCATCCAGTGGCGGCTAGTGTTGGCCATCCAGTGGCGGCTAGTGTTGGCCATCCAGTGGCGGCTAGTGTTGGCCATCCAGTGGCGGCTAGTGTTGGCCATCCAGTGGCGGCTAGTGTTGGCCATCCAGTGACGGCTAGTGTTGGCCTACGGGCAATTAGAAACTGATCCAACCTCTATGACTGGTTTATTTTATCAACAACATATTATAGAATATCTTTTTTTCTTTAATTATTTCTTTTATCTTTTATATTATACTTTCTTTATATATTTTGCAAAATTTAAGAGTTAGGCTAAATTTCTCAACCAGAGCCACTCCTAGCCCATCTACTGCCCGGGCGCTAAAAGGATTTACCTCCATTACGCCTTACAAAATAAAGTTGATTTATTATTTTATTTGATGTATAATTTTAATGACTAATTAGGCCTGAGTATTGTTTGTATATTTTCTAATGTGTACTAAGGACAATAATTTTTAAGGGATTGTTTGAGCGTCACTTTCTCTAATATATACTAAAACTTCAGTATGAAAGTTAATTAATAAGAACTACATAATATTTCTTTAAATAATCTGTGATAAGAATTATTTTGAAAAAAACAGTATTTACCGTGGATTGGGGAAAAAAAATAGAATGCCATATAATTTTAGAAATATATAGTTAAATAAATTTTAAAATTTAAGTAAAGATAAAAAATAGATTTAGCAAAGAAGGGAGAATTATAAATAAGGGGGGGGTGTTAAAAAAAATGCAAATATTGGTGAATTATAAACAAGCAATTAAGCCTGTTCCATTCTGGATACAGGACGTGTTAGCGCATTTTCATGTTATGTATCAGTACGTAAGCTATCTTTCAGTAAATATTTGTAAATTTTGGAAATGTTTATAAATTCAATTGTGTAATGCATATATCTGTAAAAAATAAATTATAAAGACGTTTCTTTATATTTGAAAAAAAATTATTGTCTCTTAAATCTAACTACAAGTGGTTTGTGGTTACTGAAATAGGACTCATAATTGAAAACATACGAAATTATAGTCATTTAATCGTCCGAAAACTCCGTCAATTGTTGCATAGCTCTGATACTTTCAATTAAACTCAGAACACAAGCTTACTATTTCATTTGATGAGTTTCTTAATAAATCTTGGTGAAACTACGTGCTGCAGTATTTCGCACCAAATGAATGGGTTATTGAACGTACAAGGTGTATATATAATATATAAGCCCCTTAGGAGCCCTGAAGCCCGGCCCTCAGAGGTCCTATCGCAAAATGAACTTTTGATGTACACATGGCAGGTCAAGACCTACAAATGATATATACATCATGGGTCTAGGACTTATAGTTGCTGAGATATAGCGCTCCTTTATTAATATAGCTTATATAGTAAAAACCGGTACTAAGGCCCCTTTTACGGCCCTGAGAGGTCAGATCGCGAAATGAAAAAAATTCATTTCTTGGCAGGCCAAGACCTACAAAATGATATATACATCATGGATCTAGGACTTATGGTTGTTGAGATCTAGGGTGATGACGGACAGACAGACAGACAGACAAAATGGGGACAAAATGTATTTTATTGCCACTAACTTTAGATTTGTTAGAGACACATCAATACTATAGTATGAATGAGTCAATTTCTATATTATGTAAATTTACTGATGGAGTGAATCTACCATCTCGATATATTTGTTTAAAAAAGAAATGCTTTATTTTATTCTACATAGATATTACTACAAATATTATTGAAACGTTAAACTTTTTTTCCTTTTCTGCAATAACTATATCAATTCATCTGTTTATCTTAACCAATGTTCAATGTTATCAGTCCAAGACAAAAGTGTAACGGACTCTGAGTGCACTGACAGACGTTATCATGTTAACATTAGTATTATTGTATGAAATTCTCTATGGGAAATAATATAACATGAGGTACATTGCATACCATTCAACCTTGTCTAGGGCTAAAATTTGTAATTAGTTTACGATTCATAATTTTGAATCGGAATTGATATGACTTTTTGAGGCATCAGAGTAGAATTTTTTAAACCCGATTTTTACAAATTATCATAATGGATGTTCTTGTAAGAATTATTTTATCGATAAACGAATAGTCACAAACAATATCCTTTTATACAATGTAAAATATTTTTTAGATTAGTTAAGTTCGAAACCATTTCATTCATCTTAAAACATTATATCTAGACTTCATTAATTGAATTGATCATCAAAATATTAATACTAAAAATTAGAATGGGTGATAATTATTTTTAGAAGAATTAGAAGTGGCTAAATTTTATTTAACCGCGGCATGTACAATTAGACAATCTGTGAATTTGTTTACATAAACTAATATGATTATATATAAGACACAATCTTGAGTTGATAATCTTAGGGAAATGATATGATATTACTGTGTACACATATTTCTTGTGTAATTTACAATTTTTTATGTAATCTAATCACTGATGAATAATTATTTGTGTTCCTCGTGGAGGATAAATTAACTATAGAAAAGTCACTGTATATAAGAACAACGGTTAAGTAAGAAATTAAGAAAGAAATAAGCCGAATTGAACGTGCACTCGGGTGCTGTATTGTGCCTCACCAACTTGCCTCTGTGCTGAAAATGGCAAAAAAAAGTATTTATTTTTTACTTTTCATTGTAATTTTATAAAATCTTATTTTTTTATAATGCTTTGTTTTGATTTTAACATTGAAAGGATTAATTACTGTTTAAACAAATAATCATAAGTTATTAGAGTTGATGGGTAAAACGTAAATTGTTCGTTTGAAATGTAAGTCATTTCTGCATATTAGGTAGCATAAATTAGTACGCAGATCTTTACTTAATGGTGTGTTAGAAATGTTTCGAGTGTCACGTTTGAACTTCGAATTACCGGGCTACGCCGGGTACACTGCTAGTCTACATATAATAATAATGCACTATGTTAGTGCACTGTGTAAATATATATTTATGAGCAACTTTAGTGCTGGTTCTAACTGTGTGCACGTCTAGTGGTAAGACTTTATAAGTTATAAAATATGTTTACTTTTTTTAAATTTATTGTTTAACTAGTAAACGAAATTAGGGACCGGCTAGTAGGCACGCTGTTGGAGTTGAAAATGGTGATCACTCTCTCTCTCTCTCTCTCTCTCTCTATATATATATATATATATATATATATATATATATATATATATATTAGGGGTGTGCCGGAATCCAGTTCCGCCGGATTTTGCACTATCCGGTGAAATCCGGTTGCGCCGGATTTACATGTATCCGGAACAACCGGAATCCGGAATACACCGGATTTCGGAATTTGCCAGATTTTGTGACTCACTGGATCATAATCTGAAATAATTGTAATTCTCTTTCCCGAATGCCACACGATCACGATACATTAATAGATTGTTTCGAGCGTTGAGCTTGTTTAATGTTTTGAACATACCAGAGGCTAGAATCAGCACCGCTAATAGTGGCCAGTCGGCCCAATCCCATACATGATAGTGCGGGGATGAGTAATTATTATTCGTAACGTCATCTTAACCGCAATCACCAATGACGTTGTAACAGAAATAATAAGCAACTATACTGCCCAAGCGCCTGGCCGCCAGCCCGTCACCTTCATAACAAAATAAATAACACAAATGAATGGTTTTTGATAAATTCAACATATAAGTTATTTAGATTTCTCTGAGAGATGGAAAAGATGTCTTCTTTGTTATTAAATTAAAATGCATTACCCACGAGATTTCCTCTTGAGAAAATAGTTCAAATATGAATATTAAATATTGTAAAATG
Source organism: Bulinus truncatus (assembly GCA_021962125.1). NCBI lineage: Eukaryota > Metazoa > Mollusca > Gastropoda > Planorbidae > Bulinus > Bulinus truncatus. The sequence goes on along the minus strand of JAGDYQ010000272.1, from coordinate 335,453 downwards.
AAAAATAGAATATTTTTCCATTCTGAAATTTCCGTGAAGAAACACTAATTCTCTAACACTAATTAATATAACAAGTCACTGAGTTGGTAATCTAACCCTAACCATAACGTAACGTGTTCCATTAAAAGCAATTCCTTCCCAATTTTTTTTTAGTTTTTAATTCTTTTCTTATAATAAAGGTTATTATAATTCTATTTAAACAAGGAATTAAAAGTCAAATATGCTTTAAAAAAATTTGCCGTAATTTTAATTCATATTTTGATTTATATTATCATTCACTCAATTGTTAAAAATGCGTATCATTTTTGAGTAAAAATTAACATTACGTTAGCGGTCTAGTATAAATTTAAAGGTCTATGGTGATCTCTATGTCACCAAGCCATCTTCGGTGATTCTCGCTTGCGCTATGATCTGTGCTCTTTGGTTTAAACGACGGTATGACGTAGCCGCGGCCCACGGCGCTCAGCTGTGATTGTGTGGCATCACTGGAATGTGTACATTATTTGGCTGTGAACTTGGAGTAACTTAACACTGTTAACAAACTAATAGTCATTAGTTAGTTATCAACATCTTATTCTTACTTCTTTAGGCTTGAATAATGGCTTTGTCAAATGCCAATTGAATTCATTAAAATTTGTATTTCCATTTTCAAAGTACAGAAATACTGAATTATTGTTCTCAAATCTCAATTCAATTCAATCTTGTTATTTGTTTTTTCCAATTAATTATCCATTTCAATACATTTCATAAACTATGAACATTTGAACAATAACAGTAAGCAATAAGCATCCATCATCCAATGAGCCAATGACAAGACGAGATGAACTCAGATGATGAGTCTGACTTTCACCTCAGATTCAAATCAATAAGGGCACAACAATAGTTAAAAATTACACTGCCAAGTGGCAAGTGCCAAAGTAATAAAAGTAATAGACTAATAGTAAAGTTGTTTTCCTTTGACCTTGCAGCGAGTTAGAACTTAACAGCGAGTTTAGTTACATATGGATAATAACTTATTATCAATCTACGTTATATTCTGATTTCAGCGATTTCTGAATAATTTCTATTTTCTAATTTATTTCAAAGTTCTTCTCTTCCAACTTCCAATCAGCTAATGTCATTTAGTCATTTAGGCCAACTGTTCAGAAGGCATCCGGCCCTTCAGATTTACCGGTATCTGCAAAGTACCAAAATCAGGAATAATAATCCGGATCCGGATCCGGTTGGAAAAAACGGATCAGGCACACCCCTAATATATACATATATATATATTAACAATCAGTCTTTATACCAAAAATAGCATATCTATGTACTCGACATGAACATGAACAGATTATTGTAGCCCAAATACATTGAAGTGTATAGGGACAATCAATAGTACATCAAATAAAGTTTATATGTTATATAGCTAATCCCAAAGAAAATAATTTTCATTATGGGTTCACAATCTTAACATAAACAAGAAAAACAATAACCGACAATTAAACTCTGAATCTAAAATCCAACTATACAACAGTTTATATTTGATAAATCTTAATTCATTCATAATATTTTAAAGGACTTTTTACCAACAATTTTTTATTTTATATTTCATCATTTTCATCATTTAACAGAAGAGTTAGTGCCTGCCAGTTAAGCGATTCGCTACATGTTTAGCAGTTGGTTTATTTACTGTTCTACACATTGTAGTACAGTACAATACATCCTGTTGAATAATAAAATAAGAAAATATTGCCAACCCGATGCACTTTTTATTACAAAAAACATAATTGAAAATTGACATTACTTTCACATTAATTATATGTTACAGAACAATTGTTTTGAATAACAACAAAATGCAATACTTTATTGATAAAATGTGTGGTAATGTATAATGCATCTAAGTACATAATAGAAATAGATAGAATCGTTTTGTAGCTTTTATATGACCCAGAGGTAGTCATGTATTAGTTGAGGCCGCACACCCAGAAGAACATATCAAGAAATTTCAAATCTTTAAACAGTATAGTTCTGTGAACCTCCATCATCAATGGATTAGTCTGCATTGTCTACATTGTGTACGGCGCTACTCAGACTCCACCCCTATACAAATCAAGTGGAGGGTACTTGATCAGCTTGCTACTTTATTACTTTTGGCAGTACCAATATCATTACTGGCAGCTTGGTAGGGGATATCCTGCTTGGCTGGCTAGTTGGGAGACGTTTCACGCCCTGTATGGTAGCAGCGCTCAGCTAATAACCGAAATCCTCGAGTTTAATTTGTTATGTACTTCGGGAACCTCTCGGGTCTGGTGAAAGCCCCTCGTCTCCGTGCACCAAAGTATTATTAGTAAGAAATTAAAGTAATGTTTGCATGACATTTAAATTAAACTCATTCAGTACAGAACACATACAGTAAATGTTGCCACCATCTTGTGTGACAGACCCAGAAATGCCGACAGAGCTGGATTATATTTTTTGTGTTATAAATATCCCAATGTTTAAGGATAGACAAATAAAACAACAGAATTAACTAAAAGTACTAGAGATAAAAACATTATTAACTATTTCAAATGATCTTTTATTTCAATGTTTTAGATTTCACGACCTGCACCAAACAATCAAATAAGACTGTGGTGTTCGCTCGTATCAGTGAGTCAATAGGAACTTCATTTTGTGTCTTTACATCAGCAAACAATTTGGCAGATGTTGTTCTTATCAATGAGGAGATATTTCAAACAACTGATACATCAAGTGACATCGGAGTACGTGTAACTGACAGTGATGTGCCACACGAATATTCTGTTTTATTTTATATTAAAAACATAACAGAGTCATCGTACAGAAATTTCAAACTGGACATTGGGTACAGTGAATTAAGAAAATTAACACTTGAAGTAGATGTTAAAAAGTCAGGTAAGTTTTGTGTTAAAATATTTTGTTGAGAAACATTATTTGTCTCTACATTCACACTCAAATCTCATAATGATCCTAAAAGCTTCTAACTTTCTACGTCTAGACATTGTGAATAAGTTTAAAGTTTTTTTTTTCAAATGATATTTAACATTTTTTTAAAAACTATTAAGTAAACTTTGATAATGATACGCAAACTCAGTAATGAGCCGACAAAATAAAATGAACGTAAACGATTTTTTTGAAAAGTTCTCAGAAGTCGTAAAAAGAGCTGAGGCAAGGAAGTGACGGTGAAGAGAGGCAAACGGCAAGATATAATAAAGCTCATTCATGAAATTGAGAATGAATAATTGAAGCCAATGGCTTTTGTTGGCAAATATATAGAGCTGCAGTTTGCTTTAAAGAAATTAAATGAGGAGGCACAAAGGAGAACTAGATTAATTAAGGTGAGAACGAAATGTAACTAGACTATGGCTGAAACAAGATCATCACATCTTCACTAGAAGAGACCTTCTAAGAAAACACAGGGATATTTTAAAACAGGGCTGTATAAATGTCGGAAACCGTGGACCAAATTGTGTTCTTAATTATGACAGATGGTCCTGACCTAAACTCGGATGAACTGAGTGAATATGCCAACTAATAAAATGTAAATGAAACCATCGAAATTGTGAGTGAGCGGTAGGAGCGGACCAAGGGCCGAATCAAATAGCCTGGCCCGCGGGCAATATTGTTACTTTTTCTTAAAGGAAGACCGTCAGTTATACATGGGCTCGTTTGTTGAGTAAGACACAATTTATTCAAAGGCTTTATACAATGTGCAAGTTAAAATAATCCAGGTGATACCAGAGTATACTGTGCGTACAACTAACTCATTAAAAAGTTAAAGTAATGTTTCGAACTCGTTGCTTCAACAGGCCTGTCGTTCTCCAGCTATTAAACTGTTATTGAACTCATCTGTTGTCTGTGTTCTCTTAAGATGTGCGTTTGTCCCTCTCTGTTACTCGCTCACCGTGTATCTTCTGTGTGCATCTGACCTGTCTGTTTTTTAAACCACATCATGGTCCCATTTATAGTCAGCTTGTCAGCTTATGGTGTGAACAATTTCCCGCCAAAAATGTAGTTTGAGGTCATTGCGTGGGTGTTTGAAGTTAGATGGGGAATGAGGCAGGAAAAAATGACCAGAATAACAATGTGTAAGTGTTGTCCAAATTATCAATCAAAGAGTTGCAAAACTGAAAATCAAAGATTTGCAGCTTAATCAATTAGTTGTAAGACTGACAATTTTAATGATTATCGTCTGATATAGTTTCACCAGCTAAATATCAATGAAGATTGTTATAAGAATAAAAGTACTTCCAGGCTTTTTGTTCCATGTGTATACACTTCATCTTACAGTTACACTTTTTAGTTTTAATACAACTATAGTTTACTAGTCAACGACAAGTTATCCTATAACTTAAAATAAACATTGAATTCTTACTACTAATTTTGTATTCAATGTGAATTATTTGTTTGGCTTCCAGTTGAGGCGATGTACTATTTTGAAATCTTAAAAAAAATCCCAACCCGTACATACAAAATCCGTATGTTTTAAATTACAATTAATAAATAAAATTATGAAAATAGTTGTTTTCATTTTCAGAAATAGATTTCTATATTGAACCAAGAGATCTGACACCTGGAGAACGTCACAGTTTATTTTGTCACTTTAACAATGGGTCCAGTCTGAAAGTAGAAATCTTTAAAAAATTTCAAGTTTTCTCCCCTGTAAATGTTTCATCAACTAACGCGGCAGTGTACACATTTAAACATTTAAAGTGCCGAGACATGGGAACTTACTCATGTGTTGTGAAGCTGAGTTCAGGGGAGACAAGACAACGTGAAACTGATGTCAAAATAAATCATTGTAAGTTTTTAAAAAAAAACAAATACACTAACTATTTTTTCTCAAAAGGGATTTTAAAATATTTGAATAACTGATATTTCTTTGCGAATTTTTTAAAAAAAATTGTTTTATTCTTGTCGTGATAACGTGGGAGTATCTAATGGTTGAGTAAAAACCTTCTAAAGACACCAGTAACTGTTGACTGTACATAGAGATAAAATGTTGGGTTGGCGTCAGTGCCGGTTTAAATCTACTTGATTCCCTAAGCATTAACTCATTTTGATGCTCTGCCCCGCTCTTTAACACCGAATACAAATTAAACATAATGTAATGAACTAAACGCGACTAGAATTCTTCAAAATATTATGGCTATTTACCAAAGTTCTCAAGTTACTTAAACTGTTATAACTCTCTACCTGCCCTGGGTAATGCGTGATGATTAGGGAATTCTCGTAGACCAGCGCACCGTATACATTACGTATTGAAAGCAATGACTGTGTGATGTAGTAGCAGTAAAGGAGTGATGATGAAGCGGCAAGTAAAGAATGGTGACTATAGTAGTTGCTGATTGTAAATAAATAATTAAATGCTGTGTTTTTGAACCCACGCTTGTACTGTAGTGATTTACTTTTAGAACATTTATCAATAGTTCATAAAATTATATTAATGAGTTTGGCAATAAAAAAATTGAAATGATAACTTCGGCTGTGATTTTTATGTGTGGTTCCTCACCTTTTTTGCACTATCCAAGTGTTTACTTTTAGGTTAGCGAAGCACAAAATACATTTCTGTATACAACACTAAACATCATCAACAAATACATGTTAATGTCCTAGAGATTGATTTCCTTTAAAACTCATAGATATGATATAAAGAACATGGAATGTTTAAATATACCATAAGAGCGTAATAAAAATTTCATTTCATTTTCAAATATCTAGCTAGTGTTTCATTGTTACTAGCGTGTGGCATATTTCAGCAATCTGTACTCATTAATTATTTATGCATTTGAAAAATATTAATTATATAACATTAACAGTTAGAACATGTTAAAAATAGCGATTTACCTTATTTAAGTTGTCAGAATTTGTACCGTAATCATTTTATTCATGACTTCCTCTGATTAAAAGTATTCAAATTATAAATAATTGCAGGACTATAAATGAAGAATGTATAACTATGATTCTAACTTGTTACCTTCAGTAAAACATATATATATATATATATTATTTTGTACTAATTGTTGATGACAGATAAGACTCTCAAATGTATATATTTGACATGAACGGTTAATTGTATCCAGGACTGGGGCAGATAGTAATACTAAATGTTTATAGTGGCTGATGGTCACTTCATGTTAGTGGTAGAAACCAGTCCAGGTGTATTTCCGGTGGACGAAAGGTGGTTCATGATTTGTAAGGTTACCATATATGTGACTACATTGGACTTTGTAGAAATAACTGTTTGTTGACCAATTACACTTGTGCGTATTGTTGTATAATGAACATGGTCGTAGTTATTAAAACTATTTTTTTTTGAGTAAGTATCATGTAGGTGTTTGTGAAGTAATTGGTATTTACATACACAACCAGGACTTACAAAAAAAAATGAATACAAGAGTCAATCGACACCTCTATTTTCCCCTTGAATACATTATATTTATACAGGAGTGATTTAACCATTAGATAAATATGGCTGTAGACATAGGCCAATAACTGAATAAGATCTTATTATATCAGTTTTCTCACAGGTGTCATTTTGTTCGTAATACTAGTCTCGTTTTAATATCTAGCATTAGGTTGACTTTAACCTTAGTCAGGCCTTACGTTTATACCAAAACAGTATATAGTAGTAGACGAGACAGTATATAGTAGTAGACGAGACAGTATATAGTAGTAGACGAGACATTATATAGTAGTAGAAGAGACATTATATAGTAGTAGAAGAGACATTACATAGTAGTAGACGAGACATTATATAGTAGTAGACGAGACATTATATAGTAGTAGGCGAGACAATATATAGTAGTAGACGAGACATTATATAGTAGTAGACGAGACATTATATAGTAGTAGGCGAGACATTATATAGTAGTAGACGAGACATTATATAGTAGTAGGCGAGACATTATATAGTAGTAGACGAGACATTATATAGTAGTAGACGAGACATTATATAGTAGTAGGCGAGACATTATATAGTAGTAGGCGAGACAGTATATAGTAGTAGGCGAGACAGTATATAGTAGTAGGCGAGACAGTATATAGTAGTAGACGAGACAGTATACAGTAGTAGGCGAGACAGTATACAGTAGTAGGCGAGATATTATATAGTAGTAGGCGAGACATTATATAGTAGTAGACGAGACAGTATATAGTAGTAGACGAGACATTATATAGTGGTAGACGAGACATTATATAGTAGTAGGCGAGACATTATATAGTAGTAGGCGAGACAGAATATAGTAGTAGGCGAGACAGTGTATAGTAGTAGACGAGGCAAATAATTAAAATAATTAATTAAGAGCCCAGTTTCTTATCTACCACTGACCCAAATTGAATAGCTTTATACTCAAAATACTGGTACAACTTGAACTTTTACTGTGAAGGTATCAAACTAGATAAATTAAATAATTATCTTATCATATTGGCGTATTACCATAATAAGTTTTATATTTGTATAAATTGATGTATTCAAGAAAAATTAAAATACAATGTGTAATTATCACAATGAAAAATAATGTAATCCGTAACATTAAAATGTTATATATCAATAACAGCTTTTATGAAAATTAAACATGCATCATTTATTATTTATTATGAATATTTTATTATGTGACTAATCTTTGTAGGTGCACCGACTATTTGTGACAGTCATTCTTCCAATCAAAGAGTTAAAGTTTATGTTGGTGAAACTGTGAGAGTCGATTTCTGTGTCATTTCTGCAAATCTGAGTGAATATGTAAACATTAATAATCAAGTTTATGTCTTAAATCAACCAATGAATGAAGACCTTCAAGTGATATCAAACACAAGTCAAACTGATCTGTATCATACTATTACAGTTGTTATAGATCAAGTTGTACCCAGAGATGGCCAGCTGTATATTGTCAGGTTCAGTACACTTAGGAGTGGAACGAACAAATATAAAGAATCGATTGAAAGAGAAAGCAAATCATTAAGTGTTCAGTTTGAAATCATTCTACAATCAGGTAATGTTAATCTATGATAATCAGTGGCGTCACTAAAAGGATGTTGGGGGAAAGTTAAGGCGGGCCGCAGAAGTTGACATCAATCAGGGAGACCTCAAAGTTGAATTTTTTTTTTTTTAGCGGAAAATAATCGGTCTAGTCGTGCTTTATAAACGTTCTTAGTTAAATCTATAAGCAGTATAACAGGGTTTAACTATACAGAGAAGTAAAACAGGATTCAATCATGCAGTGTGGCTAGAGTGTCAGCTAATTGTTGTACTACAAAAATCCAACTGAAGGTTGTCGTGGATGGTTTTCTTATTAGCGTGTATTTGTAGTATATGTTGGTATTAATGAGCTATGTTCTATTTTATTGAGATGATTACCTACTTCATCATGCTCGCTTTATTAGATGACGTAATTGTAAATAGCTCATAATTAATCCAGCATTGCAACATTAAATACAGATAAAAAATAACGCTTCTATTCTAGCATAATCCAGAGCTGGTACTAGATTTTTAAGAAGTTAATCTTACACAGCAATACCTGCAGACTAAAAGATTAACATTTGACAAAGAACCATGCTAGAATCAAATGACTTTATCTGAACGAGAAGGGAATAACTTCAGTGGAGCAAGCGATTGAACAGACCATTCTAAAGTCAGGCCAGTTTGGAATCTCAGTGAACTGAAGATTGTGGTTCAAAAATAGAATGGCTGAGAAACAATGAATAGAAAAAAAAAAAAACAATTATAGGATGATGCTTGAGTGCATTGATCGCTTTTAATCTAGCCTTCAGATCAGATTAACAGCAATCAAGGAAGTATCATATAAGTTAAATGTTGTTCAAGCCAAGAGTCTACTATAAGCAACTGTAGAAGAATTACTGGTGCCTGTTTCAAAATTTTCCACTTTTAAAGAGTTTTTTGAAGTTGAAATATTTTATAAAAATTACCAAGGCAGAGAAGACATTTGAAGGTTGTAGATATTGATATTGACAACGCCAAAGAGTGGTCAGTATTTGATATTTCGAACTCAATTGCTGAATAAGTCTTCCATAATCTCTGCCAACACTCTCACTAAGCCTGCAATTATTTCTCACTATCTGTTTGTCTGTAGCTTCATCTGAGAGGAGCTTTTCAAAAGTGAAACTGATAAAAAATTACATGCTGTGCTATCTGAAGGCTTTCTGATCCTGCTCTGTAATCCATTGAATGTGATATGGTGAAAGATTTGATTTGATGGACTTATAGACTGGTTAGTAGATTAGGAAAGAAAAAATATATTGTTAAAATAATAATTTGACTTCCCTTTGCTGGTTGTTGCAGCTCTTAAATGATTTGAAGTTTAATTTGTTTTTCCTCTTTTGTCGTTAAAATCTCATCGACTTTTGGAACGATTGACCGCATCTCAAAAACGATAAAATTAAATTTAGCTTTCTATAATCTATCAGGAACATTTGAAACACGTCCCACCGTCCATGGTGGAAGTCTTTCTTAGGGTTTTTCGGTGACCTGATTTTCCACACTTGGTAAGACCAATCTTAGAGACGCCACTGCTAATAATATAGCTTAACAATAAATGAAAATAGTTTTCGCAAGTCAACATTAATAGTTTTAGTATTATATTTTCATTACGATGGCTGATAAATAAAAATAGGTTCCTATGAGTTATTAAAAATATTGTTTTAAAAGGATTTTCGTGTTATGATTATTTTTATTTCATCGATTATTTAAATTTTTAAAGTTTTTTTTTTTAAATATATTTAAAATGTATTTCATATCTAAAAAGTTAATTCATTTTTCTAATGTTAAATAAAGTCCATCATTGTAACTTATTAAAAATGTTTAAAGAGATAAAATAATCAATTGTCTTTATTAAAACCTATTGCTTGACGTATGGTCAAATGTACATCTCCACAAAATTGAGGAAATAGTCATCAAGGGAAATTGCATCACTGCCGTCTATAAAGGATCTTGAACCCAGAAAAAAATCTGTCAAAGACAACAGTTTTCCATTTAAAATACAAACATGAAAAATGCGGTTCTGCCCAAAACAAAAACAAAAACATAGCCTACCGATCAAGACTAAGGGGATATAATTCTATGCAACGGTTTTGCAGGGTACAGCTAGTAAAAATATAAAATTCCAAACAGGTTCGAATAAAGGGTACGGTTGGCATAAGACTTGTTGCCTAAAATACGGTCTAAATTATCGTAATTGATGTGTAAACATATAACATATGTGAGACAAACTGATAATGAGGCTGCTTTTGTATTCTAGCCCTACGGCTATAATCTTAACATCCTAGTGTTCAATCTAGGCCTAGTTGTTCATTACATATCATGCGATGGGGGAGATCTCAATATACTTCATAGCAGGAACAGTGCATTGAGATGGTTGGCATTACGTTAGAGGCAGGTGGATCTTTAATTGTATCCAGTAGCTACCTGTGTATCAGACAACCTTGGCAACCATACACCTTTCTCAAAAAGTAGTCCCCTTACTGAACTATTTGTTTAAATGGACAACATAATTTCCGATACCAATTTATATACGCGAATGTGCGAATAATAAATTTCTGTTGCCGCTATTATTTTAATTTTTATCATAAAAATCAAATAATTAAAATTTAATATATTTTTCAGTGTGATTATTTATTATTATTAGCTTAAAAGTTGAAGCTAAAAAGTAGCATGGTTAAAAAATAATATCATTGACCATCACCTCATCATAATGAGGTAGTAGTTTCAAACCTTTTACTACCGATTTTTAATTACTATCTATCGCACAATATATGCTAACCAAAAATATACTGTTTTACATATGACCCTACATAAGTCCCTATATATGACCCTACATAAGTCCCTATATATGACCCTACATTAGTCCCTACATATGACCCTACATAAGTCCCTACATATGACCCTACATAAGTCCCTACATATGACCCTACATAAGTCCCTACATTAGTCCCTACATTAGTCCCTACATATGACCCTACATAAGTCCCTACATTGATCATAAGTCTCTACATATGACCCTACATAAGTCCCTACAAAAGTCCCTACATAAGTCCCTACATATGACCCTACATAAGTCCCTACATATGACCCTACATAAGTCCCTACATTGATCATAAGTCTCTACATATGACCCTACATAAGTCCCTACAAAAGTCCCTACATAAGTCCCTACATAAGTAACTACATAAGTATCTACATAAGTACCTACATAAGTCTCTATATAATCTGATATCGGGACATTTTGTGACTTTAAAAACTTGTCAACGTCAGAAAAATTAAATTTTGATAATAAATTTAAACTCATTATATCTTAGATTAGACGAAAATGTAGAAAAAATAATCGAGAATTAATAGAATTTATCGAGCTAAGTATTAATCAAGTATATAAATATCAATAACACAAAGCCCATTATGATCTTTTCACAAAGACATCTGACGCGCAGGAATACATGTGAGAAAGGTCCATACCCCGACCCTTAGGGGCCTATGTTAGGGGACTACATTTTACCTAATTATATAAGACCACAGACCTTGCACCGGATAATTTTGTTAAAAAATATATAATAGTGTAATATCTAAATACATTAAATTCAAATTATTGTTTTCTTTCAGACAATCTTAGTTTGTGTGAAAGTGAACACAGTCAGAAGGAAACTATTCTAAATGAAGGAGACAAACTAATGCTATCAACATGTATCAATGTATTACTGCGCCACGAACTACATCGAATTTACGTAATCTTGAATGAAACTTTATTTTATCAAAGTCAATGTTTAATAAATGGCAGATGTGTTCTTTGGTCAAGCTCAAATCTCAACGATTCATCACATTTAATAACTATTGTTATAGAAAATATAACAAAGTCTGATTTCGGAACTTTACACATCACAGTGGGAACAATTTATGACTTCAGTGAAACAATTTCTCATATAAATTATGAATATAATCTATTGAGAAATACACCACATAGTAAGCGTTATATTTTTATATTTAAGTTCAGTATATTTTAATCACGAATGCTTGTAATTTAAGTGTTGATACTGTATATAAATATTTGTATCATATAATGAAATATTTTTTTAGCTTTTACAAATGCTTATCTTTAAAGTTATTTTTTTGTCTTTCAATAATATTTTTTTCTTTAAATTTTGATAGAACATAGCTGGTTATATTATTTTTTTACCAAATTATAATATTATTAAATTTATTTAGCAAGTCTATATAAGACTTAAATTGAATAGATTTACTTGTCAGCGCTATTCCGTACCGGCACTGTACATCCCAGGTTCTCAACCATAAAACGCCTACCCAAGGGGTACGAGAAATGTCATGTAATGGTATACGAGAAATGTCATGTAATGGTATACGAATTAAAATTTTAGTTTAAAACAACCAAAAGTAAAAGTCTGTGCAACTGTACCATAACATGAAACAATGTAACCTATTAGGTTGAAATCTACAGCTATACATCGCATTTATTAATAAATATGTCGTGCGGTGCAACCGGTGCAAGTCATATTCAAGCGCTAGAGTGTCACTTTGCAGGGTCTAGGTCGAGTGTCACTTTGCAGGGTCTAGGTCGAGTGTCACTTTGCAGGGTCTAGGTCGAGTGTCACTTTGCAGGGTCTAGGTCGAGTGTCACTTTGCAGGGTCTAGGTCGAGTGTCACTTTGCAGGGTCTAGGTCGAGTGTCATTTGCAGGGTCTAGGTCGAGTGTCACTTTGCAGGGTCTAGGTTGAGTGTCACTTCGTAGAGTCTAGGTCGAGTGTCCTATGCCAAGACATAATGTGTATTCCTATTATTGTTAACTAACAACATAAAATAACTTGTAGCACATGTCCCTCATCTAGCGCTTGAATATGACTTGCACCAGTTGCACCCCACCACATATTTCCCTACGTATAACAGTTTTCTAGTCACCAATCACCGGCTTTGTAATTTATGTTTGTTGAATTGTATAGTTGTGCTGTTTAACTGAATGTCCTGGGTTCTACTTCCACTGAGAATCAAGAAAATATGTTCTAGTCATGGTGAAATTTCCCATCTTGTCTCCCGTGGTACCTCTATAGCCATTGCAATGTCTATTTTTGTAGGAATAAGAGAAAAATTCTATCAAACAGCCCCAAAGTCGTTCATAGGATCTAAACTATTATCATCCGATACTTACAGGAACTTGAAAGATTATATTCTTTTAAGTTCACATAAGTCTGTCAGTCTCTGTATTTTCATTAAATGGGAATGTTGATATTATCAAATTTTAAATACGTTTTCTGATCGTTTTTCTTACATTCAAACGTATGTGCACTTGTGTTGGAACACAAACATCTGAACAGTGCATGATGTACGTAAAAGCTACACAAGTTATAGCTTAGGATCCCACTTGTCAGATATACTTAAATATTCTGCAGCATGTATAGCCACAATGCCGAATGTTGCCAACTAGCACAAAAGATAATAATATATATAATATGTTGCTGTCGAAATGTGAATCTAAGAGTAAACGTTTGAAGAACACTGCCCTTGATAATTCATGTGTTCTCCCTTGTAAGACTTTATCACGGAGTGTTTGCCCCGCGCTTAGAGTATTTTGTTACCTAACTGTAATAAAACACAAAGTTAGCCCCGCGATTAGAGTAATTTGTTTCCTAACTGTAATAAAATACAAAGTTAGCCCCGCGATTAGAGTAATTTGTTACCTAACTGTAATAAAATACAAAGTTAGCCCCGCGATTAGAGTAATTTGTTACCTAACTGTAATAAAATACAAAGTTAGCCCCGCGATTAGAGTAATTTGTTACCTAACTGTAATAAAATACAAAGTTAGCCCCGCATTTTATACAACGTCACTAGTCCTAGGTCTACGCCATAGATATAAGGACTAGATAGATAACATCATAGATATAAAGATAGATAGATTACATCATAGATATAAGGACTAGATATATTACATCATAGTTAAACCGACTAGATAGATTACGTCATAGATATACAGACTAAATAGATTAAATCTATTATATTGAAACTTAACGTGTGCCTGTAGCGGGACAGAGAAGAGCACAGTTTTGAAAACAAAATCATACATGTTTTCCCTTTTCCGCTGTTTATTTTGCATCTTAATTCAATCATTTCAAAATGTATTTGGAATACTTTGAAAGTAAGTATTTACTTTAATTAAATCTGGTAATTTTTAAGTACAATCCACCCATGAGATAAATGATTATTTTATATGCCATTTGCTAGATAGCAATCTTATGTTTAATCGAACAAAACGGACCGAAAACTGCTGACTAAAAATCCTAACTTACTTATGGCATTAACAATTATCAAAAAATGTGTCCAATTGTTTATTAAATAATAAAAACATTGGACTGAATAAATTAGATCCACAATTGTGATGAATAACTAATGAAAAATAAAATGTTAGATTTATTTATTTAACTGTTAATGACGTCAAAAAGTTTTTACCGGACAAAAGAAATAGCTCATTCAAGTTTTATACCTTTTTTTTGCATAATTTTTTATGAAGTAAATTAGAAATGAAATAATAACACTTATCAATTACAGTGAAATTAATGTAATACCAAAATACTGATGGCAATGGAAGATGAATTATTATGTTTTTATTATATTATAAGCCACACATTACAAAACACTTGCAAAACATTTTTCTGTACAAGACCTATCGACCAATTGCTTATTATGGATTTAATATTTATTATTCTTGTACATATGTACTTCTTATAAACATATTAATTAAGTAAGTATGTCTCATTTATATTATTACCAGGTGTTTTGTTTTCACTGTTATCAGCCACTAATACAAAACCCAGAAATGAGGATCGTTCCTGAACGCTAATAAGTTTGGCATACTATTATTTGTAATGAAATTATTATTCAAAGTTGATAATTTGTTCAAGCAATGACTTAATAAATATTATATAATTTGACGATATATTCCAATACTTAACACACACTCACTGATATTTAAAAAGAAATCATAATAAATTAATGTTTGTAAGGTACTTTAGAGAATCACAAATAATTTTAATCCTCAGATCATTACACAGAATGACGAACGTCATGGCAGATTTAAGTCCACCATAAGATGGAGACAGGTATCGGGCTTTTGGCTACACAAATACAAAGTACAGAAATCCAGAAGTGTTATGAGGAATGCAAGAATTCAAGTTGACATTTTTCATTCATTTATTTTAATTGTAAATTATGTTTTTAATATGTTTATCCATCTCAAAGACTCGTGCTATATCTTTCATCAGATCATCATAGACCAGCATGTAGTTGGTCTAAAAGAAATTAAAAGCACTTCATATCCACTGGTTCGGAAGTTGGTTATTGTATACAGCTACCCGACGGGAAAGGATTTACCAGACCCAGGCAGTTTGACTTTGATTACGGTTTGTACCCCCATCATAAGACAACAAACTACTGGCCATTGATTGGCGGTGATTGATGCATGGTCAAATGGTCAGTGTGTAGGTCCGGAAGCGTGGGAAGAATAGAGAGACAATCTGACATCCAACCGGAGGGACCAAAGAAAATATGGAAACAATTAATCAGACAGAGAGAGAGAGAGAGTAACAGAGATATAGAGTGACATAAATAGAGTGACAGAGAGAATGAAAGACAGAGCGTGGCCGATAGAGCAATAGAGAGATAGTGACAGAGAGAGAGAGAGTGACAGAGAGAGAGCGAGAGTGACATAGAGAGAGAGAGTGACAGAGAGAGAGACAGAGAGAGACAGAGAGAGGGACAGAAAGTGACAGACAGAGAGAGTGACAGAGAGAGAGTAAGAAAGAGAGAGAGACAGATAGAGACAGACAGAGAGAGAGAGAAAGAGAGAGAAAAGCGTTCTTCTGTACCTTGCATTTTGGATATATTTTCCCATTTAGAGCCACTGAACCCTGTTTATGACTAGCGACCCTAATAAGTCAACGATGATAGATTTCTGCAAGTATGTGGAACACCTCGAGGCAGAAGAAAATAAAACTATGACTCCGACACAGTCAGCGACTCATTCTCCAAGACAATGACCACAGGGAACTTCCGTAGGAAACCTTTGACAGAATGTGTTATGTATTGTTCGTACAGCCAAATTTTATTCCTTAATTACTGCTTAAGTACATTATCTAATCTTGATCTATAGTATCAACTGTTACTGTATAGTATTTACTGTTACTGTATTGTATCTTTGTAACTACTATTGCTGAATCGTTTCTAATGTTGCTTTATTCTATCCACTGTTCCTGTATTCTATCCACTGCTGCTGTATTGTATATATTGTTTCTGTATTGTATCTATCTATCTATCTATCTATGTATATATATGTATAGTGTGTGTGCATTATTCTTTACAGTAGTTTTCATTGACTTTTGGTGGTTTTACTCTATGTGTCACGTATAAAGTAATATGCTTCTTTATTGACTATTGCGTTATTTAATTGTTTCTATCGCAACAAACAAACTTAAAAAAAAGTTCTTGTTTTCGCACAAAGACACACAGTCTAAACCCTGCACAAAACACTCACTCTAGGCCATGCACTAAAACAAGTGTGTATTATTCTATTGTTATAAAGTGTGTATTATTCTATTGTTAACGAGTGTGTACTATTCTATTGTTATCAAGTGTGTATTATTCTATTGCTATCAAGTGTGTATTATTCTATTGTTAACAAGTGTGTATTATTCTATTGTTATCAAGTGTGTATTATTCTATTGTTAACAAGTGTGTATTATTCTGTTGTTATCTTATTCTTTACACTGATATTTGTAATACATCCGTTGTTTTTATGTAAGTATGTATCTTATAATTTGAATTTAATCTATTGGTATACTCATTATGTAAATTATATAAAGATAGCTCCATTATTTATTATTTTGAAATACTTTTTCTAATCAAATATGAATTTTTTACTGATAAATTTTAAAGGGGTTAGTACCATGGGCGTCGCTAGGAATTTTTCCAGGGGGGGGGCAAATATTTTCCAGGGGGGGGGAGGGGCAAATAACAACTTTATGACATTTTTTTTTAAATGTAAGGGGGGGGGAACAAATGCCCCCCTTGCCCCCCTCCCATGAATACGCCCATGGTTAGTACATCAATTAGATTTTTAGATGATTCATATCTGTTTAAAGTATTACCATACACTGGCATACACAATATATATTTTAGAAATCCATTTAAGCTTTCCTCTATGTTGAAATAACTTTATACCAAATATTAAGATGTATAAAATGTCTGTCTATTGGTCATATGGGAAAAGAATGGTTGTGGCTGATTTCACTTCGATTTATTATTTTATCATTTAATTTTTATCAATTTAATATTTTAAAACAACAATTTATTAATTTCTTAATGTCTCTAAAAAACAACAACATTGAAATTATCACGTCACTACATTAAACATGCTTTTAATAAGATAAATGGAAGTTTGTATTATATATGCAATCAGTATTATTAGTGTTGTGAGTTACAGATATCAGGGCAAAAACTAAAAAATATAGAGCATCTTAATATATATATATATATATATATATATATATATATATATAATACCATTTAATTTTATTTATAAAAGCTACATTAAATATTTTTATTTGATATATTTCTAATTCATTAAAGCTTATTTGGTTATCACATAAATTTAAAAGTGCAGTTCATTGTTAATAAGAAATCGATCAAGTTATCTTTTTACAGAAATAAATTCATTCACTTGTTTTAAACTACAACTCTATAAGAGCAATAAAAATATACTTAATAATGATTACATACAACATTAACTACACCTGAGTGGCTCTTTGGTGGCTCCATCTAGATGCTGTGGGTCACGTTTTGTCCCAATCACCTACCTATGACTCCCACGGTGCTTTTATCATCATTCAGCTATCGGCTCTGATGGGAATTAAAATATGACATTACAAAACTCATTATTTGTTCAGAGATATAAATAACCCATCATTACAGGGAATTTACAAAAGTCAACAACATGAGTTTGATTTTTTTTTCTTTTGTTGAAAAAAAAAAATTTCTGCCGGTTTTTTTTTTAGATAAAACAATTTTAATTTTTTTTGTTTTAAACTATTGGAGTTGAAACTTTTGTTTACTAACTTAACAGCATGATGACGTAATTAAAATAAAGTTTATTGAACTCAACAAACATTCTTTTGTACGTTATGTTAGCATGTTCATTAGTCGTAATTCTTTTCCAATCTCCCGAATTGTATTTCTTCAATATCAATATATTTAAACTTTCTATTAGTTTATAGTCGGAAAACTTATTCTTATAGTTGTCTGTTTTAGTTTTTAGTTTAGAACGGTTTGATTAGTGCTACTTTTTTCAATTATTTGAACTAAATAGATGCATTTATTTTTAAGAATCACAATATTGTTGAGTTCTAGTCTGAATGTCTTATTTTTTCGCTCTTTTTTTAAAATATTATGCAATTAGACAACACATTTCGAAAAATATTTTCGATTTGCTGTCATATTTTAAATACAATTATATTAATATTTATAAGAATTGTAGATATATTTGATTAAATCAAGAGCACAACGTGACAATACACACACATATATATATATATATATATATATATATATATATATATATATATATATATACACATACATTTGTCTATCATTGTCTAATCATAAAACTACACATTAAATATTTATTGGGTCAACTAATAATTTTTCTGGACCTAATTCCTCTGCATTATGTATATTATTAGTGAAATATATGAACATTGAATGGAAATCCAGAATTCTGGTAGCAGAATATGTTCTCATTTTAATAAGTCTGTTCTGTGTGTGTCTGTATAGACAGTTAAGACACAAGATAAATGAAAAGTAAAGCATTCAAAATACAGGCCAGTCTTTTGATAAATTAAAAGTTGCTCTATTGTTGAGTTGTCTTATTGAGTAAATCAATTTGTGGCCCTTCACAAAAAGACTTGGTAATATTGACTAGTAAGGCAGAAAATCTCACAGATAGGAGAAACTAAATTTGATTGATAGTGGTTTTCTATGGAATTTAACAGTAACATGTAGTCAAATCAAAGACTTAAATAGTATGATGGAAAAGAGAAATCTCTTTACCAAATCTTGTACTAAAGGTTCAACACAGTAATAAAGAGACCTAAGTTTGTCACAGAAGTAATGGCTGATAAAACAGAGACATCAGACATCGAAGACAAATTTACTTACTTGTTTATTATGAATTCTCGAAGGACCGTTCACTTATTACCTAACGCTTTTTTTTAACCATTCTTTATCACTGTGTGTTACACTTCGATATCCTAAAGGCGTTACGTAATAAGTGAAGGTCCCCAATTGTTTAGTGACAATAAACCAGGTTTGAAAATATTAAGCTCCTAATAGACAATAAATTGTTTTCAAGTTTTGTAAATATTAATGTTGCTTTAATACATTGGTTGCCAAACTGTGACGCAAAAGTCTCGTGCAGCGTACTACAGGATGGAATTCACCCCACTAAGTCTGCTGGCAAAATACAAGATATAAAAAAAAATAAAAATATTGCATATGAATTTCTAAAAGGTCAATCTCATTTCTTTAGAGTCGAAACTGAGGAATATTTAATGAGCTTTAACATATTTAGTGTATAATACAATGAGTGCTTACTTGAACTCTGGTGTAGCTGAAAATTCATTAGATTGTAGAATTAAACAATTGAACATAATTATTTATTCGTGATGGCAGTTGTCTTTGCGAAATTTGTTTG
Organism: Bulinus truncatus; assembly: GCA_021962125.1. NCBI lineage: Eukaryota > Metazoa > Mollusca > Gastropoda > Planorbidae > Bulinus > Bulinus truncatus. The sequence continues at coordinate 315,700 of JAGDYQ010000272.1, read as the reverse complement.
AGTACTCAGTTTATCAACGGTTTAAATGTGTGTAAGACAAATATAAAAAAAAAAACATTTTGTAAACCAAGACAAACATTAAATCTAAGTGTTTGAATTTCTTAAGAATTTGATAAACAGATTTAAAGAATCAAGGGAAAAACACCAACAATCTATTCATGTATATAGGCAACTCTATTTTCACTTGTCATTAGCACACATTTTTTCAAATTTTTAATTGAAATAACATAACATTTGCAGATCAATTTGATAATGTCTCTTTAATGTTGTAATATGAAGATTATTTAATAAACTACTCAATTAAAATTAATATGGACTAAACGTCGCTTAATAGTTTTAGAAAAACAAGATGTTTCGTGTTTTGTCTTAATTTAATGAAAGTTTAAAATAAAGCCGTAGACTTGGCTCAGTTATGTGGAGTCAGCCACCAGATATCAGTAGTGCACAAATATGTAACATCGCTGTTTAGACGCCCTTCCACAGTTGAACACCCTGTCTGGCCGCATAACCCACTCTACCATTCAAACATATTGGCTACATTCTAGGGGCAGCAATTCATACATTAAATGCCAAGTTAATATAATTCAAATTAAGAATGTTAGCGTTAAAAAATTAATTGGTTTGACATCTGGATAGCAAAGTCGATAGTGAACTTGACTCATATGCAGATAGTACGGGAGTCAACCTTGATAAGACCAAAAAACATTCGCCGCTTCTTTGTAGAAGAGATGGGCGCCCTTAGAGAAGACGTATACAATCAAATCTGTTGGTGTGTCAATTGTTTGTACGCCTGTATTTGTTTGTTCATATGTTTTGTAGTTTATACTACTGTATTGTCTGTAGATAGATATATGTTGTGTAGGTTGTACTCCTATACAGTGGGTGATCGGTTAACAAACAAATTGGACAGCGAACGAATCGGACAACGAACACTTTCAGGAAAGATTTTTTGTTCGAACAACGAGCAATATTCGGATAAAAAACAAATTAATTCTAACGAAAACCTCTCGGCTCTCGGAACACACGACACCAGTCTTCAATTCGTCCTGAAAATGGATGTGCGCGTGCTCTGACCCGTCATCATTCCCCCTATGTAGCAGTGAGGCAGCACCGTACGATGCGAACGATAGTGTGCGTGGACACTTTACAACTCTTGTACCATAATTTGTAGTTGGTTTCTGTCCTTGTGATTTTCGTGAGTGCTTCTCTAAACGCCTTATAAAAAAACCCTGAAAATTTGACAATATTATGGGACCTAAAAAGAGTGGAGTGTCAAGAACAGTGCTCACCATAAAAACCAAGCAAGAGATATTATCTTAAGTAGATATAGACAAAAAAATGACTGATGTTGCTAGGTAGTACGGCTTGAACAAGTCTACAGTAGGATCAATCCTAGCTAAGAAAGATATCAAGAAGAATCAAGCCAATAAAGGAGTAACGAAAATTACATCTGAGAAGCAAAGAAGTGCCATCCATGAAAAAATGGAGAGTTTGCTTTTAGTTTGGATAAATGAACAGGAGATGAAAAGAGATGCAAATAGTATGTTCATTAGATTGTTTCAAATGATAATGGTGAAAAAAAATTAAATTCACTTTCGCATACCCCCCCCCCCCAGAAATGTGAGGTTTGGGGTAAGAAAAAATATTGAGACTAAGTGACTGCTCATTAGCATCAAACTTTTAAGTTTTTTTTGCAAAAACGAAATTTTTGACAAAAGTAGTCTTTAAACTGCGAATGTTCTTTTGTTTAGTTGATTGTTTGGTTCAGATATATAACACATGTCATACCTAATCATATCAAGTGATACCTAGTCATATCTAAAGATAAAGCAGTCAAATATCATCCCTAACAATCAGTCTTGTAGCTCTTCTTCACGGGTTGTGTAACAAGTTTGCGGTGATATTCAACTATCTGAAACACCAGTTGACGTTGTGTTTCATCGTATGTCAGAACACTGTTGATGTCTGTTGCCAGCTTGACAGCACGCTCAGTACAGTCATAACAACTCTTAGCCCTTCGATCTTCTCTCTGGCACTTGCATAGGCCGGACATTGGCACCAAGTAGATGGACTACCTTGAAGACAAGATGGATCAATTCTGTGAAACACTGTGAACAAGTTGAATGAATTTTCAGTTACAAAATCTGATAAACTCCTCCTCTGAAATGACACAACTGGATTGGGATCAACCCTCCTCGCATCTTGTTGAAGCTTCGGCTTCTGTAATGCCATAACCATGGCCTCCTTTTCGCCATCTGAGACACTGTCAGAAAAGAAAGACAGGCCGATCAAGTCTTCTGACAAATGCCACAAGTGCCCTTTCAATTTCTTCAGTGCAATGTCTGCTATTTGGTTGTCAACCCCAACATATGACACCAAACTCTGCAGTATGCACAGATCATTCAACAGTGCATCACAGCTGCTGGTGGCACTAAACCAGGCTTTCACATAAATAGTAACGGTGAACAAGGATATACGCCGGAGATCCTGCAGCTCTTCTGCTGTGAGGTGGAGTTGCTCACGAAACAGGTACATTTTCAGGCAATACATTCCTTTAACCATCCAGCGGGAACGATGATAGGCACCTGGCGAACTGAAATGACCTAATGATTCACCAACGTCAGCATCATCGTTACTTCCGCTTAGCATGAGTAGTGTCAAGTTAAGAAGCTCAAGATAGTCCTGTCTCGGTTGAGTTTTCTGACATGTGTGAAGGAAGTCGATAATGTCTGTTTTTCTCTCATAAAGTCAAGCTTTCTCACTGTTTGCCAACTCTGATCTGGATGTAGAGACATCAATAGAAGCAAATCGTGATGTATCAAGGGTCGGCCACGTTTCCTTGAAACATTTGAACAGTAAAATTTGTGGTCCAGATGATTTAAAAAACTTGTCAAACACTGCTGCTGATATTATTTCAAAGATGTGATGACGGCATGCTAGAAATAGAAGGCGTTTGTCAAAAATCCGCTGAATAAATGTTATGGCGCCAGTATGAACTCCTGTGTTAGAACTTGCTGTATTAAAGCAAAGACCAGCCAGCCATTCTGGGACACCTTTCCACTCATTTAGTATCTGAACCACAGCTTTACCCATCAATTCACCAGTTGATCTTGGAAGTTGAGGAATTAACAGAAGCTTTTCAAAATTCACCCGAGACACAACCATTGGCTTTCGATCAACTAGCTCGTCTGATTGCCCACCAAAATGAACAACTAATGGTGTGCTTGGCACAAACATCCCCTTCTCGTTTACTGTGACTGATTGGCGAACATTTTTTCTAGCTCTATATATTGTACTTGTTGACAGTGATACTGTGTCAATGTTGACAACAGCAGCAGTAAGGGCAGGATCAATTATGTACATCGCTTCACGAGGTGTTGTTTTAGTCCTGTCAAGACTGGCAACAAAGAGTGGATCGTCAACAATACGGCGTTTATCGATGTGTGTTTGCGATTGAGATGATGATGATGATGCTGCGGTAGTGTAATGTTTTTCAATGCCGCATAGATGATACTTGCTCATTGAGATTTCCGCATCAAGATCATCCCGATACCTGGTTGAAGTAATGATACCCAGCGTCTCATCAGGCTCGTCAGAATCATTCGCATTCGTCGGATCACGGGCAGAAAATGACCTCACATCTTCTGTTTCCATTTAATGCCTTTTCTTTTCTCCAGAATTCTTCAGTCTCCTTGCGCTACTTCTTTGCCTGTTGTTCATTAAATTTCAAATCTTCATGACCAATTACCATTTTCCTATCCACTCTTTCATCTTCAAGGAAATCAATGTCTTCTTGTATTTTGATCAAAATCGGGATTTTATTACACCTGGCATGTGCAACATCAAATAGTTGATTCATCAGGTAGGAAAATTTAACTTCCGACTCCATCTGCCTATCAATTCGATGGCCTTTGTTCTTGCCAAGCTTAACATATCTCTCGTACAATGCCTTCAGCTTGGCAACAGCATTGGGTTTCTGGGTCGTTGGGATGCTATAAACGATATAGCAAAAACTTCATCGATCATGTTTGAGCAGCTTCCAGAGAGAGAAAGCTTCTGACTCTTCAAGGAATAAAATAAACGACGCAGAGTGAGCCCCATAGTTGGTAGGATGTTAGAACAAGTGACTAAATCAAGATATGCTAACTATTAACAAATTAATCAGACATCGGTTTCAGATCTAGTTTTGAAAGTCTTTTGATGTACAGATGCCATATTAATTATTAAAATTGAAATCTACATCTGAAAAAAAAAGAGCGCACAACAGTGCAGAATAAATAATGCGGAATTGACAATTTAAATTTCAATAATAGTACGCCTACACTACAATGACAATTTAAAAAATCCACTAAAAATTGCATCATATAGACTACGAATATGCCTAAAGAAGGAGACACTTTGAGCAGTCTGTTAATGTCAATCTTTTTGACTGAAAATTTTCTGGTTACCTATTACATCAATTCTCATCCATTGCCCTATGCGGTTAAATTTGAAAAAAAAAATGAAACACTCTAATGTCCATCATTCAAGAGAAGGCTAGAGAAATTATTGAGAATTTGAAAGAACACCAGGTTCGTCATCCGAAAATCAAGAAGATGCATGTGTTGTTTGTACTCATGTATGTGTGTGTAGATGTATGTTTTGTTTGTACTCATGTGTTAGTGTGTAGATGTATGTTTTGTTTGTACTCATGTATTATTGTGTAGATGCATGTGTTGTTTTTACTCATGTATTTGTGTGTAGATGTATGTGTTGTTTGTACTCATGTATTTGTGTGTAGATGTATATTTTGTTTGTACTAATGTTTTTATGTGTAGATGTATGTGCTGTTTGTACTCATGTATTTGTGTGTAGATGTATGCTTCTTTGGACTCATGTATTTATGTTAAATGTATGTGTTGTTTGTACTCATGTATTTATTGTAGATTTATGCTTTGTTTGTACTCATGTATTTGTGTGTAGATGTATACTTTGTTTGTAATGATGTATTTATGTTTAGATGTATGTTTTGTTTGTACTCATGTAATAGTGTGTAGATGTATGCTTTGTTTGTACTCATGTATTTATGTGTAGATATACCTCTACTTACAACCTAAAACCTACATTAATCCACCCTCTAACCAAACTCTTATATCCAATTACATCATTCTATTTATTAAACTTCAGTTTAATGATAGAATAAAATGAAGGTATTTTTATGCATGCCCAAAAACACGTGGCACCTTAGTCTTATGGCTCATTAATTGTATCTATTTTTCAGTGCTATCCCATGAGCCTCCGATTCCATATATTTGCCCGTGGACCCATTGTTATGTTACGTCGGTTCTCAATAAAAGAGGACATCATTCGATTCGTGAGTTTTCAAACTGACAAGCAATTGTTAAGAAGCACTTCAACTTGGCTCCCAATAAACCGATCTTATGCGTCACAAAGTTTTCCAGAAATAGACACTTTTTTTTCTTTTATATTCTTTACTTACATGTCTGTGTGCGTTTGCGCATGACTAGTGCAGCAGGTCACTCGCCACGCCATACTCTCGGTTCCCAGTCTACGACGTTATTGCCGATATCGACGGGAAGTTGATAAGGAAAGAACGATCGCAAGAGGCTCTTAATCTATTCAGTCTTGAAGTAACCAGGATTTATTTCTTCTAGCGGTAGGCCTATTACTTAAAAAAAAAAAGATTTCTTTAAAAGCGTTAATACCAAGAGGCTTTATTTTTATGACATACAATATAAAGGGTTTATTTATACAGTAACAAAAGCGTTACTGGCATTTTAGTATTTAGTTTTATTATTTACTTTGAATGCTGAAATTGCTGGGTTTAAGATATTTATTTTCTGTATTTATTAATAGGATGCTACACACGTGAATAGGTAGATCTTAAAACACACAAAATACCTCTTTTAGATAAGCTATGATTTACGATAACGAAACTTTTAGTGGATATCCTGCTACTTATAGTAGTTATTTAAAAAAAAATAGTCGTTACAGGCTGTTATCATACCTTAATTTAGTGTGTCTATATTAATACTTAAAATAATTCTGTCAATAGCTCTGTCAATGATTCTATCAATGGTTCAGCAAAAGATTTTGACAATCGTTCTGTCTAGTTCCTGTTTGTAAATGTTTCTTTTTATCGCTACTGTTTTCTTTTTTCTGTCTAGATTGTATCACGAGTAATGAAAATACGAATAAATAAATAATCGGATTTTACATTTAATTGTAATAATCTAGCTTCGTAAATACCTCCGTTTAATCCCAACCCCGGCGCGATCTTTCTTAAAATGTAGAAATTGATTAGGATTGTCGTATTAATAATGAACACTTGACTGTATGAAATGGACATCAACATTATAATCCAAATAGTCCTAGTTTTGTTATGTCCTAATACATTGTCAACTGTTAATAGACTTGCATTTAAAACGCTGTAAGTTGTGTTGAGGGAACTGTTGTGCATTAGTTTATGACACTAGTTGTGAGATGAATTTAACAGAGTAAGAATGGGAATACCCCAAGGTGCGATTGTTGAACGAATGCATCGGTGATTTTTGACATTTGAAGTGTTTTGCTACAGTGTATTTAAGTGTGTGTTGTTCTTGTGTCAGAGTGCTGACACACTTGACGCAGTTATGACGTAGACATAACGGCCCGATAAGATCCTTGTAAACATTGGTGGAGCAGCAGGTTTTTTGGTATTATTAATTCTGGTTCAGTCAAGAAAGAAAAAATGTCCCAGTCGGAATCATTCGTTGAGGATCGGAAGAGAATAGCGAGAGTCGCAAAAGAATTAATTATGTTAGACGGGGAGGAACTAATTAAGTATGTGGATAGACAAATGAAAGAACTACTAAAATGGAAGGAATGAGAAGAAGAGGCATTAAGGCGAAGAAAGGAGATAGAAATGCTGAGACGACAGATATCGATGCCGACGATGAAGGAAATTGAAATGGGTCTAGCCGGGAACGTCATTTCGGCCCCGTACTACACACATGAGGTCAAGGACTATGCTGTCGACAATGCCGTGTGTGACCTTATTGTGGGGAATATTTCATGTGTTAAAGAGTGCTCAGACAATGACATTTCACGTTGGAATAGAGATAACCCCGGATGTGACGATACTCAATGCATTGATGTCAGCAATGAAGACGTGAAACGAAGCAGAAAAACGGCACCTAAAGAGCCGGAAACATCAGAAGTACGTGATAAAGTAACCACCAGAGCCACAGATGAAGCTATCAGAGTCGGGCATAACACTGCCCATGAACAAGCCGCGGACGCGGTAATAGAGCGCCCTGTTGATGCAACACAAATAAATTACTGTAGAGACCATCATATGTCAGGACTTGTTATTAAAGATGAGGTCTTTGATGGACCATTTGTCATTCGACAGTCCAACGAAGCAAGTGGGACTCTAGAGGAAAGTAAATCACAAGATCAGAGAATTTTTTCTGCAAATGATGAGGATTCTGGTACCAGACAGAGAAAAATTTTGCCTACTCCTAAAGCTGTCATTGGTTCTGGTTTCCCTGTGCTTCATGTCAGTAAGAGTAGTGTAACGTCTCAGTGTTTACCTAACGAAAGTAACAATGTCTTCCAAAGAAAGTGTTAATCAAAGTACAAACTTGTCATCTTCTAAAGATGGTGTTATTCATAGAAAAAAATTATCATCTCCTAAAAACAGTGTTAGTGGATGTAGAAGTTTGGTGTCTTCTAGAGACAATGTTAGTCCAAGTTTTGAGGAGGATACATCAAAAATCAATCTTTCAGCATGTCAGAGATAACAACAGAAAAATGAACATGTTACTGGGTCTTCTGATTCTGTTTCTATCAAGTTGAAACACCCCCCCCCACGACGAACTGATTTAGAAAGAGCCACTTTATCTGGAAAAAAACAGCTGGCTATCTCAGAAATAAAATCATCTATACACTAGGAGCCCTCGTTTAATGAAGGTAGTTCTTTTGATAAAACACTCAAATCAGCACCTGAATTGCCTCAGAAGGACAAAGCACATAATGTTCTGGTATCGAAAGACAGTATAGAGATGAGCAAGTTTCTTACAGTTCTAAATACTACATTACAAAATAGTGGTGTTGACCATAACTCCGAGGAGATTCCATCAGTAGACAATCATGAGGAGGACAAACAAAGTAGAAGGAAATCTCTTTCCATGCCAAGTGTTGAAACCCCAACAAACACAACTCGATTAATGAGCAGGATCAAAAGGCCTCGCAAAGACTGTATGAAAGATGAAGGGCATCGATATAAACATGTGCGCAATTTTGTTCAGTCATTTTACAGAGTAGGACATAAGAGACTTATAAATGGATTTAGAGCCAGTACAGAACAATTATACCAACTGGGCGTATTGGTAATGTTGTGCCTTTTTACATTACTAGAATTACATGACTGCAAGGGTAGGAGCTGGATTTTTCAGCGATTCAGAAGATCATCTCCGACAATACAATCTATGGGGCCAACGCACTCGACTCAACAGCACTGTGGTAAAGTCGGGCTAGGTTCGTTTAAGATTCAGATAGCCTGGCGAGCTTATAAACTGTGCTGCGCTGTGAATACGTTCTTCGTCGGCAGGAAAGAAAGACCCCTTGCCCGTCGGTTCAGAAGGCAAAGATTTAAGAGAGCACGTCAAGAACTGCGTTTACGGAGATGCAAACAAATTTCACAACGTTGCGACCATACAGAGGATGTTATGTTGCATAAACTGGAACCTGTTGGCGATCAGATGGACAACAGGCTAGACGATGACTTATCAAACAGTAACAGTTATTGCTCTGATACTTCTCGGGTCATGATTAAGGATGGCATCCGGTCCTGCGCTACAGATCTCATAAAAGAATCTCCGTCAGTGTGGTCTGTCAGCAGTATACTACTGGCGGCTGAGACTAGTTACGCAACGGTTGAGAGAAAGGTTCTGGACTTGTTTTTGTGCATCACGAAACTAGCAGAGTGTCTCTTGGGGTGTGCGGTCGCCATGTGCACCGACCACGCCCCATCGGCCGTCATCAGACAGAGGAAACAGATCAAACAGAGTGACTCGTTGGTCGCTACTGTGACTGAACGAGATTCAACATACAACCGATATCAGGAGAGGACAATGTTATTGCTGATATCCTTCTCAAGATGCTGCGCAGAAACAGACGTCGGTAGTCTACATTTATACTTAAGTGACGCTTGGAAGAATGCCTATGACGAACTGCTGATTGAACTTGTAGAGCAGACTCCAGGATCTACGTAAACGATGACATTATTGTTACGTTTTTTTTTCAGGAATTGAGTTGATATTTTTTTTTGTAATTGAGTTGATATTTTCAAGTAATTGATTATGATATATGTTTCATGGGTTATTTTGTAATAATGTTACCACATGGATATTGATTGGTATATTTTGTTACCAACGAAATTTATGAGATTGTACTGAAGAAGAATTATCGAGTTGTACATGAGTTAATAAGTGACAGTAATTCAAAGGGTTTCGAATTATTGACTTTGGAGGAAATTATGTATTATGAGTTAATTGACAATTGTTCAGGAGGTTTCGAACTATTGATTTTGGAGGAAATTATGTATTATGAGTTAATTGACAATAGTTCAGGAGGTTTCGAACTATTGACTTTGGAGGAAATTATGTATTATGAGTTAATTGACAGTAGTTCAGAGGGTTGTAGTTGTGAATATTCTGTCATAATTTTTGGTGGTATTAAGTGTCAAACTCTAATATGTTTGACAGTAAAGGGGCCATGGGGGAGTGCTGTGCATTAGTTTATGACATAACGGACACTAGTTGAAGTGTGAGATAAATGTAACAGAGTAAGAATGGGAATACCCCAAGGTGCGGTTGTTGAACGAATGCATCGGTGATGAACGAAAAAGTGTATGATGCGAGAGATGACGGTCGACGTTGTTATTGTTAAACTAGTATTTTAGTATTTTGATATTAAAGTATTTGATCATTATTATAGAAGGAATACTTGGCTTGTTTCCCTGATTTTGACATTTGAAGTGTTTTGCTACAGTGTAATTAAGTGTGTGTTGTCCTTGTGTAAGAGTGCTGACACACTTGACGTAGTGACGACGTAGAAATAACGGACCGATAAGATCCTTGTACACAACAGAGCATGTGACATTTATGTCTCTGTTATTGATCGGTTTATGTGTAAGTATTTATCGATTTTTTATTTCCTAGCTCTCAGCTGATTGTTGGGGTATGTATATCCAGAGATCTTTGTCTCCTCCTACTAAAATTACTCCCTTGTAATACAAGTAAAGCGGTACCATGGAAAATTCATAAAACGGTACTTTGTCTCATATCATGTACATACATAGTTTAAAGCAATATAAAGTAAATAGGTGTGGTCTGGGCTCTGACAGTGCTGGTAATGTTTGACTGTTCGACATGAAGATGACAGAGAAATGAAACTGGCAGAATACGACTAACATAAAAACTGCTGTTTGAAAAACAGTTAACTTACAAACAGCTGATAACAAAACTACTGATAAACAAACAACTGATAAACACAAATCTTAAAGTAAAACAACGGAAACAAGTCTAAATGACGGGCTAACAACTTTCACCCGCAACCTCAATACTATCAGAATATAATTCTACCTTAGATGCAGAATCTAAAAAAAGTTTCCACCAAGAACTGAATGTTGCCACAAATCAGTTAACTATCTCTTTGGGACAAATCCCTGGATATTTGCTCAGAAACACACTTCAACAACAATGCCTGGCATGTGTTTTCCCGGAATTTAGGTTTCAAACTTACGATACGGGTCAACCATTCTTACATTCATCCAAGTTATATTTTGCTACACTGTGCCTGCACGTAAGACTTTTTTAACGTAGCGATTTCAAAATACAATTTCTGAAAATGTTTTAATCATTTGTACCTGCCGAATTAACCAGCATTGAAAATGGATGTCACTAGATTTTCGAAAAGCATGAAGTACCTTTGCTGCCCTTTTATCTCCAGTATTTTCTAGTTGTTCGTGCTTAAACGTTAACCCTTTCTCTTGGTCTAACAGCTAAATCTGGAGAAACGTCCAAATGAAAACTGCGAAAGCACCCGTAGCATGAGAAAAATAATAGTACCACCAGAAAGTAGTCGCCCAATTATTATTAACGCGTTTTTTCTTTATTTTCCACACCCAGTCACATTTCAAACCTATTTACCATGTAAGCAAGCATACCCTCTCCGTCCATAAACAAAGTTGACACGAGGTTCAAACACATGGCACCTGTCAATCAGACTAGTGGCGCGCGTTTGCACCAGAGGTGTGCGGATCTTGAAATTTAGCGTCCGCGTCCGTCCATGGATTTCTATCAATGGTCCGCGTCCGCGTTCGCGTCCGCAGAATCTTACAACATTGGGTTGCAGTCAGTCCGCGCGTCCGTATTGCTGAAGTTTAGCTATTTAAATGATTTAAAATTGTGTATGGTAACGCTAAAGAAAATTATTAAAACATCTGTTGTACGTTGCAAAGCATGCTAAACCCACCGTATGAAGTAGATCGATGATTCAGCTTTTTATTTATTGATTTATTTTCAGATTCAGTGGCAAAAGTTTAAGAATAAGTAAAGTATCTATTAAAACTAAATTATTATAGGCAAGGGCGCGAGGATCCGCGTCAGTCCGCGAGTCCGCAACTTAAACATACGAAGCGTCCGCTGTCAGTCCGTGGATTCGGAAAAGTCTGCGGATCTGCGTCCGCAAGCGGACGCGTCCGCTGTCCGCTCATCTCTGGTCTGCACATGTTCTCTAATTGTATCATTCAGGGGCAGTAAATAAAACTAAGAAATGACAATCCTATTGTTTAAAGGTCATATAGCTGCAAAGATTTTATTTGAACAACCAATAAACTTCGCTACAGTGAAATATAAAACTTCAGTGCCTTGCATGAACGGATGTTTTGTTGTAGTGTTAACAATTGTCACACTGAGTTCAGTTCTACAAATTGGAACTGCCTAATCTCTATTAAAGTCATTCGCAATGTACATATTAACAACTCCACTATCTTAATATACACAGTCAATGTGCACAAATATAGTATAGTATCTTGCATAAAAGGGCTTCGAGGGATATGATGCCGAGGGGTGTCGTGGGTTCAATTCTCGGTGAGAAATTTTGTTTTGGTCCAGGCCAAAGTTTGTTAAAACTTTCTTAAGTCCATCCAGCATTGAATGGGTGACTGACTTATGCTGAAGTAAGTAAAGGCGAACGGGTGATGTGCTATTAACACAATACATTTATATGTTGTGGTTAATGTAACAGATTAAATCTACACTTCGTTTACCCCGATAATAGAATACAGATAGATCTAATGATATAATAAAGGTAGACCTAGTGATAAAAATAGATAGATCACAACGCTTACTGATAAGTCGTTTCAAAATTTAAGTTACTTAATGTTATATATCAACAATGTGTATTTGTTAATTATTATTATAGTTATAGTTTTATAGTTATTCAATAGTGTAAACCAAAATTATATTAGTTGTTTATATCATTTACCAACATATACCTAAACATTATAATATATATAAGTTCATGAAAACAATTCATTCATCTGTTGTTTGTCCGGTCCACCGGTTAATTATACAAGGCGGCCCGCGACTCAAAATGTTTGCCCATTCCTGGGCTAATACTTTTTTGTAACAATATTTAGTTAAAGTATTTTCGAAAAAAAAATAAATCTTTATTTTTCTTTTCTTTTTTTTTTTTTGGTTTCTATTTGATTATTTTTCAAATGTAAATTATATACTACTAGCTGAACTCTGCAAAACCTTTACATAGAGTTACTTCCCCTGAGGCTTGATCAGCAGGCTGCGCTATTATGGTGATTAAAAAATGTTTTAGCATTTAATATTGCATTGTTGTTACATTTTTTTCCTTTTATTTTCTATACTTTCATGCAAAATTTTATTAAAACTGAATTACATTTAGAGGTCGCTCATCGAAAAAGAAGTTTATAGTATTGTTACAACTCTTTAAAAAAAATTCTGTTCATAAAATCAAATCCCGCACAGTGCCGGGGGGTGAGAAAAAATGTCTGCAGAGCCGGGGATAAATGTCTATGGTTTCCTCCCGGCAGGGATATATTAGCTAAAGCAGAGCCGGGGGATGCCAGTTCTCAGTGCCGGGGTTATTCCCCGGGGCCCCAACGGGTAAATCGTGCCATGGTCCCGCGGTTCGAAAAGTTTGCCCACTCATGCACTAGCCCAAACGGTCAATGCTGTCTCTGCTTGTTCGTACAATAAAACAACTTCAAAAAGAATTGAAGAATGTAGGTCAAACATGACTGTAGGTGCTGGAACTCATTGAAAGTAATGACTTTGTCAGTGGTCCCAAGGTTGTGGATAATCGATTGATGTTGGGCACAGAAGCTTTACCTGGAGTGCATGTCAGGTGAAAATTACCTTGTCTGAATTGTTTAATAGATGGGTAGGGCGAATAGACAAAAAGGGAAGTAAATAGAGTCCAGAGAATAAATGAGATGGACAAAAGGACCAAATTGTGAACCAGAAAGTGAGTGAGAGAGAGAGAGAGAGAGAGAGAGAGAGAGAGAGAGCGAGAGGGAGATGCAGATGGAAAGACATGCTGACCGTTATAGATAAATTATGAGGACAAAAGATATGTTGTCTGTCAGAGAGACAGATAGATAGATAGATAGATAGATAGATAGATAGATAGATAGATAGATAGATAGATAGATAGATAGATAGATAGATAGATAGATAGATAGATAGATAGATAGATAGATAGATAGATAGATAGATAGATAGATAGATAGATAGATAGATAGATAGATAGATAGATAGATAGATAGATAGATAGATAGATAGATAGATAGATAGATATGATAGATAGGGATAGATAGATAGATAGATAGATAGATAGATAGATAGATAGATAGATATATATAAGTTAACAAAAGGTCTCACTAAACAATTTTTAGGAAATTATTTGCATTTGTACGACACTAATGTGCAATAGTAGTTTCTGATCCACCAACAATGGTATTATTGAAACAATAATTATTGTTAAATTGTTATAATTTGAATAAGGATGAAGTTTTTATTTTGGCATTCTTGACAATATCGTGTCAAATGCGTTATTTTTAATGGACCTTGTTGGTTTTAACACCCAAATTGTCATGAGGTTAATCACACGCTAACCATTTAATAATTAGTATCTTTTTACGACTCAGAATAGCGTCGAGTTGAACAGCAACATAAAAAACCAAGCTGTAGGCATATACTGGGTACGTGTGCACAATGCCAAAAAATAGCTATTAAATCTGCCAGCGTATGAATAGAAATTATTTAATTCGCGTGTTTGTCACATTCCATTGTCCTCCCCCCCAACCTTACTTTGCAATACCGTTGATAAAGTATAGTCGCATATGTGTTGTTCTTTCTAGAACAAACGTGTCATAAGTCAAATCATAGCGTCGGAATATTATAATTACTAGTTGCAAGTACCCGGCTTTGCCCGGGTTTAAAAAAAGTTTTTGTTTTCTCCCTACCCCTCTCTCTCTCTCTCTCTCTCTCTCTCCCTCCCCCCCTCTCTCCCTTCCTACCCCTCTATCCCTTTCTCTTTCCCCTCTTTCCTCCCCTCCCTTTATCCCTCCCTCTCCCTTCCCTCCCTAATCTCCCATCTCCCTCTCTCCTTCCCTCCCTTTCTCTCCCTCCCTCCCTTTCTCTCTCCCGTCTCCCTCTCTCCCTCCCCTCCCTCCCTCATTTCCCTCTCCCTCCCTTCCCCTCTCTCTTTATCTCTCCCTCCCTCCCCTATCTCCCTCCCTCCACTCTATCTCCTCCCTACTCCCCCTTCCTTTCTCTTTCCTTCCTCCCTCCCCTCTCTCTCCAACCCTCCCTCTCCCTCCCTCCCCTTCCTTTCTCTCCCCCCTCCCTGCCCCCTCCTTCCCTCTCCCTCCCTGCCCCACCTCTCTCTTTATCTCTCCCCCTCCCTCTCTCTGTACAATTAAACGTCAAATTACGCTTCTTAAATAAACAGAAAACCTTATTTTAACCCCTGCCAAAGCCGGGTAATTGCAATGAAAAACAACAATATTTTTTTTTCCGTCCCTAACCTTTCTTCTCCGTCACTTGGTGCGCGAATACAGGGATTCCTTGCATTGATACAATTTGAATGCAATAACATTTAAAACACCCGCAAAATACTAAATAATTAATTACAATTAAACTACCCATTGAGATAATAATAATGTTAATAATGTCACAGAAACATTTTAATTAACGTATTTCGTTTATTAAAGGCACCTTTTAATTTTAATCTTCCGAATACATAAAACGATAGGTAAATAGATATGCCTATTATTTCATCATGTTTACAATTGGAGTTTCCGGGAGTTACCCTCTCTTTAAAAATGTATTATAGGAAATGACGTCACAGAGGAATTTTATCTATGGCGCCGTCGAGATTACTTTAATATACTAAAATACTAAAATAATTAATTACAATTAAACTACCCATCGAGATGAAACGAAACATGTCCTATAACCTTTCCCATGTAATTATGTATATGTGTAACAATTTCACGTTATTTGGTTTTCTGGATCGTGAGTTATATGAACAGACAGACAACAAATAAGTATGTCTTTTTATAAGTATAGAGAAAATGATATCACTTGTATATAAGGAGGACAGCGTGGATGTAAGGAATTAAGAAAGATAGTTAGAAATCGAATCGAACTTGCGCGCGGGTGCTGCATCGTGCCACACCAACTTGCCCAGTTCTGTCTAAATAGGAAATAAAGTATTATTTTGTACACAATCAGTGCATTTTTATAAAAGCTTATTTGTTTTAAGTTTTGTCTATGATTTTAATATTGAGGAATTTCTGTTTAGAAAACAAATAATTGTAAGTTATTAGCGTTGACGGGCAAAGCGTATTTGTGTATGTAGGTCATTTCTGCACATAGGTAGATATGTAATTAGTACCCTAATGGTGTGTTAGAAATGTTTGAAGTGTCACGTTTGAACTCCCGAATTACCGGGAAAGCGCCAGTTATACCTGATAGTGTAAAAAGTGTATGTAAGGAGATATATGTCAATTATATATTTTTAAATTGAAATAGATCGCCGTTTGTATTTTTAAATTGTCTGTAGTGCCTGAAGTTAGATGGGACCTAGGTACACAATGGCAACTGTAGTTAGATGGGACCTAGGTACCAGGGCTGTGGAGTCGGTATGTCGGTGGTGTCGGTAGTTTTGCCGGTGTCGGCATTTGTACTTTGCCCGGTGTCGGTGTCGGCATTTGTACTTGTCCGGAGTCGGTTCGGTGTCGGCGCAAAAACTTCAAAAATACTGAACTTTAATTAAATAATCCAGAACAACGTCAGATAGTTTTTAGCAAATCTTTAATATAAAGTTTTCTAATTTCTTCTTTTTCTTTTTAAATAGATACTTGGTAAATCTGTTTATCAACAAATGTATTATTTTCCAATGCGAGATTCTCTACATTACAACAACTTGTCAACATTAACAGAATTGTCACTGAAAGCAGATAGGAAGGCTACTGGCTATGTTCACTCTGTTATTCACTCAATCATTGTAAATCATAAGATATTTTTAGTTTACATCTCTCTATCAATATCCATGTTGCAGAAAGATTACACACAAACCTATTCAAGTCTTTTAGAACTTCAATGAATGATCACACTCTCCACAGATTAATTTCTCTCAGCCAGAATGAAACATTACCAATCTACGTCACAATGACATTACATTAAAGCCCAGTCCGTAGCTGGAGCTGTTGAGTCCTCCCCCCCCCCCACCTATTGCAAAACAAACATTTTCAATACATATTTCAGGTGTAATTCGGGTGTAAAATAACGATTCCTTCCTCTATTAACTGTTAAGTCTGTAGTGTCTTCATACGCCTCTCTCTTTTCTAAAAAAATAGGTCTGGAACAACCATCTTTTATCATAGTCTGTAGCCCTTGTCGTGATTTTATATCAGCATTCTGTATTCTCTTAATGACCCCTTATAAACTTCCAAACATAATTGCTCTAGTGTTGTTGGATATGTCTGTACTTTGCAGTGACTTGCTTACTTAGGCAATCGTTAATAATAGTCTTGACCAATATTTGAGCATAAGCCACATATAAATGAAACTTATTAAAAGTAGCGAGTTGGTCGCTTTAGGTTTACTATAAAAATAGCATCCCGCATACTGTGGCATATCGTGAAGTAATCCATACACTTTTGTTACTTCAATGTATTCAATGCAGCTACCCTTGATGTCCATATCTAGTGTTTTTCGTGACCTTACAATGTTACATGTACAACTGATAACTTTTTTTTCATCGTAATGGACATGCTGCAAAATCGAAAATCAGGGATGCAAATTCATAACTACTGAAGAACCACTAGAGGTTCTTAAATTTGATTGAGGAACTGAATCAAAAACACTGGGGTGTTTATAATACTTAATGTGAGCTAACATAAATGTAAATGTTATCAATGTAAATGAATAAAGGGGAGTGTACTGCGGGTCAAATCAAAACGTAGATTGCCCTTGTCTGGTTTAGAAACTGAACAATGTTTTCAAGATTATTATTTCAGAGACCAGTCTATCTCGGCGCCCTGAACATAATTATTTAAATAAACACATTTAACTGAACAGTTCGGGAATTTTTTAATTTACTTTTGTTATTTAGTAATTACACGACAAATTAGGCCCACACAATGCATGCCGCAACATAAGTATACCTTCTTTATTTTTTTTTTTACATTCATCTATAAAATTAGGTATATTCATGGTGGGGTCGGAAAATAAAAATGCCGACAAACTTGCTTTTAAAGAGCAGCATAGTAAGATACACAGGTTTTTTTTTTATGTTGTTTAAACAAAATGAAAGCTACCAGTACCATATAAGTGGTGTGTGTGTTAGTGCAGTGGTCCCTAATCTTTTACTCGCCGCAGACCGGTCGACATTTGATAATTTTACTTCGGCCCGAGAGGGTAGGTGTCGCACTATTATGAGAGAAATACACTACAATAGATAAAAAGGAAATGATTTAATGTTTCTTGGGCGGCCCAGTGCAATTTGATCCACGGACCGGTACTGGGGATTGGGGACCACTGTGTTTGTGGGTGCCCAGGCAGTCAGACAGTTTGGTTATACTTTAGAGCGGCAACTTCCAGATAATGAATAGGAAAGATAGGAAAACGTTGCAAATGTACCGGTATATCAAACCTGTATACAACTTTATAGTTGCATAATATTTGCACGAATATTACCAGTCGATTTGATTATACACTGTAGGATGTTGGAATGCTGTCAATATTTATTTTACGTTGTAAACAACTGATTGAGAAAAGGCAATAGTACCAGTACGGTACTGAAAATAAATATGCAATCTCGAAACTGTATCTGTTTTACTTTAGTAGCATTAAAAAGTCAAATAATCGAAGTAAATATATTCAGTCAATTTAAAATACAGCTTAAAACACTTCACGCTATAGACTTAGAATTAGCTAGCAATTCTTGCAATTAAAAATGGGATGTGGTTGGGGATAAATAAGTTTTGCAAGTGCATCCAAAAAGTTATTATGCTGAGCCCAAATGTGTATATTTTCTATTTTTCACCAAATACTGAATTCAATAAATGCTTATTGAAACATTTTTTTTTCCTATTTTGATTATAAGAATACATTGATTTTATAAGGAATAAGTAACAAAAGTAAATATATATTAAACAAATATACTTCACCAAAGCTCAAAATATTTAACCAGAAAATGTATATATTGTTTATTAAAAGTATGCATTAAAAAAAATATCGATAAAATATAAATATACAATTTCAGCAAATAAGCAGAAAATATGCTAAGCACTTAGGAAAGGAAAATATTTAGGAAATTATATGGGCCAGTAAAGGAAAATAACGAGTGGAGAAGTAGAACCAATCCAGAGCTGTACAATCTGTACGAATAACCAAATATAACAGCTGAAATCAAAATGAATAGATTGATGTGGGCAGGCCACATAGAAAGAATAGAAAACAACAGAGGTCCAAATGCAATATATAAGGCAACACCCAATGAGAAAAGGCCTAAAAGCAGACCAAGAAGCAGATGGTTGGAGGAAGTGGAGAAAGACCTTAGAGCTATATAGTGAGAGAGTGGAGAAAGAAGACCATGGATCGGGAAAAGAGGAGAACAGTATTTTGGCAGGCCAGGGCCCCAATTGGGTTGTAGAGCCGAGAAGAATAAATATACAATTATACGTGCATCTTTATATATATATATATATATATATATATATATATATATATATATATATATATATATATATATATAGTATGAGATATATACAGGAAAAAATACACAATTATCTCCATTTGCCCCCCCCCCCAGTGTCGGTGTCGGCGGATTTTAGAAAACAGACACCGGTGTTGGTGTCGGAGGTTGATGGAATGCCGACTCCGGTGTTGATGTCGGTGTCGGCAAATATTTTGGCCAACACCCCACCCCTGGTTGACATGGAATGACCCAACAATAAATTGATAAGTTAACAAGCTACAGATGCAAATAAGTAAAGGATAAATTGTTGTCTGAGCGGTTGACACAACAACGCAGAAAGAGAAATACAAGTCATTGAAATTTTATTAAAAAAAAACTAGATATTAAGCCCGGCGAAGCCCTGGAAATCTAGGTGTAATGTTAAACCCCTTTCTAAAAAATTTAATTAATTTAATTAGGTTCTTATTTATGCCACCTTCCTAATGTGCAGAAATGACCTACATTTCGTACGTCAAAAAATGTGACTGCCATAGTCAACAAACCATCATCAAAAAGTAATCCATCGAGGGAACAATAACCTCTAGTACACAATGTTAACAAACTATAATAACTGAGCATGATTATCAAATGCGCAGCCGATGTACATGAAATGCGTAGCCTATTTACGTAAAATAAAGTGCAGAATTATTAATTTTTTTATTTGACGTCAAGGAAGATTTTTATTTATAGCGTTTTGCCCTGAATTCTATTTATAGTTAAAATCAAAACAAAGCATTTAAAAAATGCACTGAAAAATAAAAAAAAAAATAACTACTTTACTATGTCATTTAGAAGCGTGAAGGCACGATACAGCACTTATCGGAAAATGACGTCATAGAGGGTTTTTTTTATTTATAGCGACGGCGCTCCCATTCTGCAAAAAAAAAAAAAAATGTACCATCGGGACGTCATAGGTCATAGGTTATTTACGAACGCGCTCTCTAGTGACCTAGTCTGATTAAAATGCTATCTGTTGTTATAAAAACTAAAATAATTTGAATGATATTATATATTATTATTATTATTTAATATTTAGGACTTCATAATAAAAAACCACAGAAACTATTTAAAACTGTAGATTTTTGAACAAGAAATATCGAATCGATTCAACGCAAGCGCCATTTTGAATTATGTTTTCGTGACCTCGCTGGTCACGTGATTACTTCATCAAATACAATTGTTTTATTTATTTCTGGAGGTCGTTTATTTATAGAACGGATTCCCCACACACCGCCCGCCGCCGCTTAGCTGCTCTATAAGTTAGAGAAAAGTGAAATGTGTAAGTTGTTGTTTTTTTAAACTTAAAAACTTACAGTAATTAGATTTGACATCAGTTTCACGTTGTATTGTCTCCTCTGAATTCAGCTGCACAACACATGAGTAAGTTCCCATGTCTTGACACTGTAGAGGTGTAAATGTGTACACTGCCGTGTTAGTTGATGAAATATTTACAGGGGTCACTTGATATCTTTTATAGATATGTACACCCAGACTTGATCCATTGTTGAAATAACAAAATAAACTGTGACGTAGTCCAGGTATCTGATCTCTTGGTTCAATATAGAAATCAAAATCTGAAAATTATTTTTTTTTCAATTTGTAATTAAATATTTACAGATGTTTTTATTTGATGGGTTGAGATTTTATTTAGGATTTAATAATTTTCCACCGACTAAACTGAAACTCAAAAAACATATATATTGACAAATAATTCACAGAGAATACAAAATGTGTCGTAATGATTAAATTTAAATCTCAAGTAATAAGATATTATATTAACTTGCCATTGATTAGGAAACAATTGCTGTATTAAAACTAACAACATTAACTCAGGTAAATGACGTGTTAAACAAAAAAAAACATAACAAAATTTATTCTTGTAGCAATCAGATTAGTTAGATTCAATTTGTACAGTTATTATTCAAACCACAATTAAAATTTAAAAAAAAAAAATGGTTCGGATCTATTTTTTATTTCATTGGAAAGAACCTATCTTAAAGACTTATAGTCTTAAATCCTTAATTAACAGTTTATGTATAAAAAGTTGTATGACTTTAATTAATAAATATTTTATCATATTAATTTTATTTGTCTCAACTTTAGATCTCTATGACGCCAAACATCGGTCTCTGTTGAATTGATTGTCAGTCTTTCAGCCTATTGAACTGCTGATTTTTTATTGTCATTTTCTGCAACTCTCTAATTCATAACATCGGCAAATTTTTTCTGACCAGACGTGGGTAAACTACGGCCTTCGGGGCCACATAACGGCCTGTAAGGCTGAATTCGGCCCTTGGTCTACTTCTATCCGCTCGTTCACATTTTTTTTGGCGTTTTCATATTCTTATTAGTTCAGATAAATGTTCAGTTCATCTGCTCTTGGCCCGGGTCATTCATCTAATTTAAGAACACAATTTGGCCCGCGGTTCAAAAGTTTACCTACCCTTGTTTTAGACGATAACCGCGTTTGCAATACGATCTCTGATATTGTCCAATTCATCTACTGAGATAGATAATACAGTTCATCATTGAGCCTGTATATAATGATCCATGTCAGTATATTAATGTGATCTTGTTCTAAGCCAGACTTGGTTTTATTCCGTCCTCGACTTAATTTAGTAATTTAGTTCTACTTAGTGATTCCAACTTTTAAAAAATCTTTTTAATGCAAAATAGCAGCTTCTTACGTTTAAAACATGAGTCACTTGCTTCGCTAAGTTCGCTATTTTAGTTGAACATTCTGCAACTTACTGAATCAGCTTTATTTTATCTTGCCCAGTTATATAGTTCAATTTTGTTTTGCTTCGTGGCTTCTTTTATTCAATAAATATTAAAGAGAACAGGATTCTAACAAAACAAATTACTACGATGAACGTTTAGAAAACCTTATATCTGTTAATTAAATAAAGTTCAGGGTTAAATCTTCTATGACTAAAATACGGTCAAAATGTAACAATTTCTAGTGACACAGGTTGTGTGGTAATTTACATAGAAAATACATTACCCTGGGTGTCAATGGGTGCTGATCTATTAAAAAGTAAAGTTCCATTGACCCTAACGGGCTGAAGTCCCGCTAAGATCAATTACAGACTTGGAATCTAAAGGGAAGAAGTCAACATACTTTCCTTGCAATAAGAACTTGAATGTCGCTAACTTTATAATGGGTATTTTAACCAACCAACCAATCAAGTGGCGACCCTTAGTTTTATGGGAGAGTTTTTAGATACAATAAATTCAATGAACGTATAGAAGAGAGGTTGAGACAGTCGTAGAGAGTGGATGTAGGAGTCTGAAGGAGTCACTGTAGACAACGTGGAGACTGGAGAGTAGAGAGAGATGTGGGAGATGAGGGGGGGGGGGGGGGGGGGGGGGGGGGGGGGGGGGGGGGGGGGGGGGGGGGGGGGGGGGGGGGGGGGGGGGGGGGGGGGGGGGGGGGGGGGGGGGGGGGGGGGGGGGGGGGGGGGGGGGGGGGGGGGGGGGGGGGGGGGGGGGATGTAGGGAGTCTGAAGGAGTCCACTGTGGCCAACATAGTGGGAGACTGGAGTCAGAAGATTTTACATCAAGCTGAGAACGGTCATAAGTAGATTCTAGTGAAGTTATTGCAATTTGTTAAATTGTTATTTGATAATATTTGATGTAATTTGATTTTGTAATAAATATTGTAATCGTCACGGCAACCAAAGTGATTGTGTTATCAATATTATTGTACTGTTTGTGAAGATGTGTTTATTCAAATACATCTATTATAGAACAAAAGAGGCTAAAACTCTAATAATTAAAAGAATCCTAGGTACACAGGATAGAGAAGTAAATAAACCTACAACGTATGCGGCACCAAAAGTAAGCTGATTGAACACGTGACACAAATAAGATAGTTATAGAACAATAGCGTAACTCTTAAATCGTGTGTAACAAGACCTGTCTTTATTATTCCTTACTTATACATTATCTAAGTGTGATGTATTGTCTATGTGTGATGTATTGTCTATGTGTGATGTATTGTCAATAGGTGATGTATTGTCTGAGTGATGTATTGCCTGTATGAATTATTGTCTATGTGTG
Organism: Bulinus truncatus; assembly: GCA_021962125.1. Classification (NCBI taxonomy): domain Eukaryota; kingdom Metazoa; phylum Mollusca; class Gastropoda; family Planorbidae; genus Bulinus; species Bulinus truncatus. The sequence goes on along the minus strand of JAGDYQ010000272.1, from coordinate 292,306 downwards.
ATGTATTGTCTATGTGTGAGTATTGTCTATGTATATGTTTGATGTATTGTCTGTGTGATGTATAGTCTATGTGTGATTTAGTGTCTATGTAAACTAATGTATATATATGATGTATTGTCTGTGTGATGTATAGTCTATGTGTGATGTATAGTCTATGTGTGATGTATAGTCTATGTGTGATGTATTGTCTGTGTGATGTATAGTCTATGTGTGATGTATAGTCTATGTGTGATGTATTGTCTGTGTGATGTATAGTCTATGTGTGATGTATAGTCTATGTGTGATGTATTGTCTGTGTGATGTATAGTCTATGTGTGATGTATAGTCTATGTGTGATGTATAGTCTATGTGTGATGTATAGTCTATGTGTGATGTTATGTCAATGTGTGATTATAGTCTGTGTGATGTATAGTCTGTGTGATGTATTGTCTGTGTGATGTATAGTCTATGTGTGATGTATAGTCTATGTGTGATGTATAGTCTATGTGTGATGTATAGTCTATGTGTGATGTATTGTCTGTGTGATGTATAGTCTATGTGTGATGTATAGTCTATGTGTGATGTATAGTCTATGTGTGATGTATAGTCTATGTGTGATGTATTGTCTGTGTGATGTATAGTCTATGTGTGATGTATAGTCTATGTGTGATGTATTGTCTGTGTGATGTATAGTCTATGTGTGATGTATAGTCTATGTGTGATGTATAGTCTATGTGTGATGTATTGTCTGTGTGATGTATAGTCTATGTGTGATGTATAGTCTATGTGTGATGTATAGTCTATGTGTGATGTATAGTCTATGTGTGATGTATTGTCAATGTGTGATTATAGTCTGTGTGATGTATAGTCTGTGTGTGATGTATTGTTTATGTGTGATGTATTACTCTGAGTGATGTATTGTCTATGTGTAATGTATTGTCTATGTGTGATGTATTGTCTGAGTGATGTATTGTCTATGCGTGATGTATTGTCTATGTGTGATGTATTGTCTGAGCGATGTATTGTCTATGTGTAATGTATTGTCTATGTCTGATGTATTGTCTATGTGTGATGTATTTTCTATGTGTGATGTATTGTCTGTGTGATGTTTTGTCTATGTGTGATGTATTGTCTATGTGTGATTTAGTGTCTATGTAAACTAATGTATATATATGATGTTTTGTCTATGTGTGATGTATTGTCTATGTATGATGTAACGTTTATGTTTGATGTATTGTCTGTGTGATGTATAGTCTATGTGTGATGTAATGTCTATTTTGATGGTATGTCAATGTGTGATGTATAGTCTGTGTGATGCATAGTCTTTGTGGTGTATTGTCTATGTGTGATACATTTTCTGTGTGATGTATTGTCTTTGTGTGATGTATTGCCTGTGTGATTTATTGTCTATGTGTGATGTATTGTCTATGTGTGATGTGTTGTCTATGTTTGATGTGTTGTCTGTGTGATGTATAGTCTATGTATAATTTATTGTCTGAGTGATTTGTTGTCTGTGTGATGTATTGTCTGTGTGATGTATTGTCTGTGTGATGTATAGTTTATGTATACTGTATTGTCTGACTTATGTATTGTCTGAGTGATGTATTGTCTATGTGTAATGTATTGTCTGACTGATGTATTGTCTGTATGATGTATAGTCTATGTTGATGTATTGATTAGCTTTCTTTAGGCCTATGCAATTTCTTAACATTATTTTTATCATTATCTTATAAGTTTAAGTCATACTAAAATTGTTTATTCTGCCCATACACTTGTAAGGGTTTTAAACATAAATTTTAAGGATGTTTCGAAACAATATATTTTAACACAAAACGTACCTGGCTTTCTAACATCTACTTCAAGTGTTAATACACTTGTATCACTGTCCATAATGTCCAGCTGGAAATTTCTGTACGACTGTGTTATGTTTTTTATATAAAATAAAACGAAATATTTGTTTGGCCATTCACTTTCAGTAATGCGTACTCCGATGTTACTTGATGTATCAGTGGCATGAAATATCTCCGAATTAATTAGAACAACATCTGCTAACTTTTTTGCTGATGTAGAGACACAAAATAAAGTTTCTATTGACTCACTGATACCAGCGTACACCTCAGACTTATTTGATTGTTTGTTACATGTCGTGAAATCTAAAACATAGTATAATAAAAAGACAATTTAAAAAGTTAATGATTAGTTTTGTATCAATTTCTATTTTAAATGATTAAGATATATAGTACTGTAAGTTGTGTCTATAGTGTCATTTTTATTTTTATATCATTAAACATTGGTATATTGAAAGATGAATTTTAAAAAGTAAATATATTTTATAACGTATAAAGTCTTACCACTAGATGCGTACATAATTTGAACCAGTATTATTATTGCCCATAAACATTTGTTTACATAGTAGACTAACATAGTGCATTAACGAGATATGAAAATATTTGTATAACTGGTATATGGCCCACGATGAACGCAAAGTTTTCAATACTTAACGACCACTGCCTACAGAAAGCCTCTTGTACTGTGGTCTACATTTTGAAAGTTACAAATCTGATTATTTCACTTTCTGTGCACAATGACTTTATCTAAGGCAACCTATGGCTCGCGAGCCGCATGTTGCTCTTTTGATATCACGTTGCGGCTCTTTCGATGTCAAATTGCGGCCTTCTGGTTCATTAGCAATTAATAATAATTATTTTTACTTTTAAAACTCAAAAGAATATTGCAAACAGGATAAAAACCATGAATGAAGAAAGGAGAGTGAATCAAGCGCTCCTATAATAAATACATTGCCGGCCCTAAAATAAATCACTGGCGAAATGTAGCTGTGCAACTGGTAGCAGCGCCACGTTGTTCTTGCGCCAAATAAATGCGCCATATCAGTTATCCTTTCTCCTTCTTACATCCATATCGTCAGTCTTCCTCATAGCGCAGTTTCGTATGTGTTAATGTAATCGCTAGTGAGAAACAACAATTTCTCTTGGTGTCAAGAGGAAGATGATTTGGAAGCGAATTATTTTCTTGATGGTATGTAGGCCTACGCTTTAACGTTTCACGAAATTGATTAGCAATTAACAAAATTAACTATTAGCTATTTAGGAAATTGTTGGGTTTTAGTGACATATTATTAATTTCAGAATCACTACTTTCAATATTTGTGTGTTAAGCTCATCATTAGAAAGACTTGCTGCTTTCTTATACAATATCTTTGAGATCTTCCACATTTACCTCATTAAAACCGGTTTGTTTCGCTAATTCCAATATTTCGTGTTTTTTTTGTATTATCACCCATGATAAAAACTCAAAATAATAATATTTGTCAACATAGATATGTTTGCCACTATATCAATCATTATATTATATAAATTTATACAGTTTTTACAAAAACGTCAAAAATGTTTCAAACGATAAAAATACGTTCGTTTAACACCGCAGGAAAGAAGAAACATATAAAATGCTTCGGATTTAGGGAATTCAAACTCTTCGCATTCAATTTCACGGAATCCTACAATTAAAAAAAAAACAACGTTAAACCGAAACAGAGTTTAACGAAACAGCATTAAGTGGTGACTTACTGTACCTTAAGTTGTATAAAATGGTATAGTTTTTAACTATTCGCTAATGTTGAAATAAATGTTTAAAAAATCATTTAGCACTCGTCCATTAATTACATCAACAACATCAGGTAGGGGAGGGAGTATGAGAAAGTTTGACAGTTGATGACGTGGGGGAAAGGGATAAAGGGATGGGGAGGGGTTGAAAGATTTTTTTGACCTCAGTAATGTCACACTACTGGAGAATGTTCAATAAAATGTCAATGCAAACAAAACGTTGGTCTAACAATGCACTTATATATCAAGGCAAGTTATATTCTCCAATGAATGAAAGGAACTGTCGGTGTCTAAAACATTTATACTATGGCATGTTTCATATGGATTTTAGTATCAGAGTACTAGTATGTCTAAATTTGGAACTATTTTTAGCCATTACTCTTTAGAAACAAGAACAAATTAATTTTTAAAATTATCTTATATGTGTCTCAGTCTCGTATTCTGTCAGATATTTCTGTCGGCAGAGCGCTCATTCAGCAATCTAAAATTGGTACAATATTTTTTAAGATGTAAAAAGTCACAATCGTTTATTGTGGATATCATCTCTAGCGAAACCATTCAATTTGATAAGTAATTTGATAGTAGAACATGAATGATAGTGCGGTCGCACGGGGCGCATTTATATCAATTTTGAAATCAATCTTCAGCCTTCATACCATACGTGGGCAATCTTCAGCCTTCATACCATAAATGGACAATCTTCAGCCTTCATACCATACATGGACAATCTTCAGCCTACATACCATACATGGACAATCTTCAGCCTTCATACCATACATGGACAATCTTTAGCCTTCATACCATACATGGACAATCTTTAGCCTTCATACAATACATGGGCAATCTTCAGCCTTCATACCATACATGGGCAATCTTCAGCCTTCATACCATACATGGACAATCTTCAGCCTTCATACCATACGTGGGCAATCTTCAGCCTTCATACCATACATGGACAATCTTCAGCCTTCATACCATACATGGACAATCTTCAGCCTTCATACCATACATGGACAATCTTTAGCCTTCATACCATACATGGACAATCTTTAGCCTTCATACAATACATGGACAATCTTCAGCCTTCATACCATACATGGACAATCTTCAGCCTTCATACCATACATGGACAATCTTCAGCCTTCATACAATACATGGGCAATCTTCAGCCTTCATACCATACATGGGCAATCTTCAGCCTACATACCATTGATGGACAATCTTCAGCCCGCCGGTCAATAAGGCACGATTAGTGGTTTGATCTGAACAGTAGTACACTCCCCTCCATTCATTTACATCAATAACGTTCACATTTCATTTTAGTTCATATCAAATAGTATACCATTACGATGAAAAGAAACTGTTATCAGTTGTACATGTAACATTAAAAGGTCACATAAACAATAGAGATGGACATCAAGAGTAGCTGCTGTGAATGCACTGTGAATTGAAGAAACTGAACTGTATAGAGTACGCGGGTATTAATTGTAACACAAAATCTGAATTAGCCAATTTAGTACCTATAATAAGTTTCTTATTGATGTGTAGGCCTATGTTGGTATGTCGGTGAATATTATTGTCAATGAATGACTAAGTCACTGCATAGTGGGTGGGTCACCGAATGTTTGATAGTTATTGCCAATGGGTTGTTGGTTGTCCCATTGAACATTTGTTCAGATAAACAGATGAGTTTATAGAGTTAAATAGAGAAGATGAAATGAAGTTCACCGTTTAAATGCTTTTGTACTCATATCTATCTATATCGAACACAGATGGCAGAGTCACATTTTGAATCATTTGTACTCCAGTTCAGTGATTCTCAAAGTGTGGATTGCGACACATTGGTGTGTCTAGGACGAGTCTCTAGTGGGTCGCAAACAAAGTCAAATGTATCGTACTTGAAAGATCTCTGTCTTATTTATACGCTCACTTCAACCCTGTTATTTTGTGTCATTATTTCTTATATTTGTTATCTTCTTCAACTTTATAACATAAATTTGCTAGAGGTACATTTTCCTGCATACTTCAATTTTGAAGTATATTTTTTCTTATATTTAATATCATTTTGTTTTTCCCAATCCACTGCATATTTCTTCTAAAGAATTATTCTATGGTTGGTTTTAATAAACTATCATATTGAAGTTTAAATATATAATAAGACCATAAACGATCTTTACGCTAGTAATGTCAAAATATGAACTATAAAATATACAAACTATACATAGACTCTACAATCACTATTCAGCACTGTTTGGGATGACTTCTTCGGTTCCCCTCATGTTTGGTTGGAAAATGTCATCTCCTTTGTTGCAAGACATTCTCCAAGTGTTACCAACATTTCTCTAACCTTGGAGATTTTACTGACGAGACATTTTAGTAATGCCTTCGAAATGCTTAATGACTGAGTGAGCAATCCATCTCCATTACCTTCTGGATATTTATAGTTCCATGAAGCAACCACTTTGAAATGCCTGAAGTTTGTTGACCAATATGTTGGTGACTCTCCTGCACGATAGACACAGACTTATTAGAATGTGTAGTATAGCCAAATAATTATGTTCTATATCTTAAATAAGTATACAAAGTGCAATCGAATTCGGTAATTTTTTACAGAGTTAGGTGGGTGGGTTGTAACTAGTTCAAATACAGAGATGGGTGGGTGGGTTGTAACTAGTTCAAATACAGAGATGGGTGGGTGGGTTGTAACTAGTTCAAATACAGAGTTAGGTGGGTGGGTTGTAACTAGTTCAAATACAGAGTTAGGTGGGTGGGTTGTAACTAGTTCAAATACAGAGATGGGTGGGTGGGTTGTAACTAGTTCAAATACAGAGATGGGTGGGTGGGTTGTAACTAGTTCAAATACAGAGTTAGGTGGGTGGGTTGTAACTAGTTCAAATACAGAGTTAGGTGGGTGGGTTGTAACTAGTTCAAATACAGAGATGGGTGGGTGGGTTGTAACTAGTTCAAATACAGAGATGGGTGGGTGGGTTGTAACTAGTTCAAATACAGAGATAGGTGGGGGGGGTTACCAAATGAAATGACACGGCAATGTAATGACAGAGACTAAAACACGTAGAATCCAATGAGGGGAATAAGTCAATCGATGATTCAAGCAGAGCTTTATTAAGATTGTTTTATTTATTGAGTTCAATGAAATTACGAAAATGAATCGTAGATGAAATCAATTAAACTTCATAAGGGAAAAGCCAATTTTCTCACTTTTATCTGACAATGAGAGAAAAAAAATTCATCTTCAGATCATTCAAATTGACAAAACTTTTATTTTTCAATTCTTAACAATAGTTGTAGTTTAACAGCTACATCAAACTTCTAACTGTGGCTGAGTGTCGTCTTCATGACTCAGTGTGGCTCATAATTGAATTGCTGTTTTTTTATAATTAATATTTGTTCACAGTCAGCTGCGTAATTAGAGATGGGTAGAGAACACTGTCTACCAGTGGGGAGGGGGGGACTTAATTAGTCACTAGAGATGAATGATATTTGAATCACATTATTAATTTTGTCAGGAAAGGTTTTCCAGCCCTCCAAGTAAGCAACTATTTCTACTTAAGCTACAGTCCAGTGGGTCCTTAAGGCAGGTGCCATAACATGAATTCAGGTTGTATCCCACTCCTGTCATTTCCTTATATGTCTATACGCTATTGGGATTTGAGTTCCCATGAAATATCAATATCGTCAGGCAGGTACAACTTTTAAATAAATAAAAGTGTTATTTCAATGAGAAAAAGATAAATGGAAATTATTTCTCTGGACCACATTCAATATAGACGATTGTATTGCTGATATTTACAATTCAATTTCCAGCTGCTTCATATGTATACATTAATAGAAACATATTTGGGCTTGTTCAGTTATTACGTCCATATCTTAGATGGGTTGGAAGGGGCGGGCTATGAAAGAAGTGTGAAGACAAGTGGAATTTTCCGATTAAAAAAATTATATTTGTGGGTGTTGAAAACATTGATATTGCGAATTTTTTTTTATGAATTTAGTATACAGTATACTAGTATATAAATATTTATGTGCATCTTTATTTCTTGAAAAATTTTTTAAGCAATTTTGTTTTTGAAAGTAGATCAAATTTAATTTTACAATGTCTGCCAATTGTGTTAGATATTTCTGTCGGCAGAGCGCTTCATTAAATCTGCTTCTAAAATATCCAAGAAAACTATATTCACGCATTTACGAAGTCCCTTTGTGTAGGAAGCGAAAATGTCCTTGTCCTCTCATCTCTCTCTCTCTCTTTCTCTCTCTCTCTCTCTCTCTCTCTCTCTCTATCTATCTATCTATCTATCTATCTCTTGGAACTATATAGTTTTTTTAACATTTTAAGCAATGCGTACAACGTACAAATCATAAAATCTTTTTTTCACATAGAACATATCTGACGTACCATGTTTAAAATATTTGATTTTTTTAAAGTTATAAACTGTTTATGAAAGGAAAATCAATTTATTCTGAAGAAATAATGCGTTTAATACAATAAAAACCTTACGGTAAATGCTATCAATTATTTTAATTATTATAATTTAACGCATCATTAATATTTTTAATCGAAAAAAGACAAGATTAATAGACACAAGCTATCACATGTTTTTATTCAACAAGCTTCACGTTAAAGTTCAGTAATAAACAAGTCATTACACAATTTAAAAAAGCATTTGTTTACAATTTAGCATTAGCAGAAATGTCTATTAAGTGAATTATTTGAATTAGTTTTTTCACACGTCTCAGTTTAGGTGATACTATTTTCTTATTAACAGAAAGATGTCGTTCACTGTTTACTGCTTTCTTGATTTCCCCAAATTTCTGTCACATTTACCTTAAATATTCGCGTATAAGTCGAAAAATGTTGCTTTAAAATGCATTGTACACACAACATTGCAAGGCAAAGCGGGCAATGGCAGAAACAGGAAACATAGACTCAACATTCATTTGAGGCAGGATTTTGCGGCTCTTTATTAAATTTGCATTGAATTGTTTCTGTACCCACAGCATATCTAAATTTTTAATAGCATCTAGTGTTCTAATCTAAATGAGGCGAAATGGCTGGATAGTTCAGTTGGTAGAGTGGCTGGATAGTTCAGCTGGTAGAGTGGCTGGATAGTTGAGCTGGTAGAGTGGCTGGATAGTTCAGCTGGTAGAGTGGCTGGATAGTTCAGTTGGTAGAGTAGCTGGATAGTTCAGCTGGTAGAGTGGCTGGATAGTTCAGCTGGTAGAGTGGCTGGATAGTTCAGCTGATAGAGTGGCTGGATAGTTCAGCTGGTAGAGTGGCTGGATAGTTCAGCTGGTAGAGTGGCTGGATAGTTAAGCTGGTAGAGTGGCTAGATAGTTCAGTTGGTAGAGTGGCTGGATAGTTCAGTTGGTAGAGTCGTTGGATAGTTCATTTGGTAGAGTGGTTGGATAGTTCAGTTGGTAGAGTGGCTGGATAGTTCAGTTGGTAGAGTGTTTGGACAGTTCAGTTGGTAGAGTGGCTTGACAGTTCAGTTGGTAGAGTGGTTGGATAGTTCAGTTGGTAGAGTGGCTGGATAGTTCAGCTGGTAGAGTGGCTGGATAGTTCAGTTGGTAGAGTGGTTGGATAGTTCATTTGGTAGAGTGGTTGGATAGTTCAGTTGGTAGAGTGGCTGGATAGTTCAGTTGGTAGAGTGGTTGGACAGTTCAGTTGGTAGAGTGGCTTGACAGTTCAGTTGGTAGAGTGGCTGGACAGTTCAGTTGGTAGAGTGCCCGCAATGCAATTGTGAGGGTTGGATTCCAGTCACTCAGTGATTATCGGTTTTTGCCTAGTGCATGATAAAAGAGCGCGTTAAAAATGCAAATGTAAATGAAATTACGTAAAAGTTCAGAGGTATACCAAATTTCGTTATTTCGGGCTTAAAAATAATCTCGACTTATCTGCGAGATCGACTTATACGCGAGCATCTGCGGTAGTGAAAATTAACAATTCCCGTCCTCAAGTCACTTTACTCTGGCTTACCATCAAATTGAACCAGTTATTTCTATTTAATATCATTACTAAATCTCGTTACATTGTGTTTTATTATAAAATTTAGATTTTTTAACGGTAATACTAATTAAACATTAAACAGATGTGGAATCATTGAGACATAGGCGTCTTTCCATTTTCTTTAAGTATTCGAGATATTTACTGATTCTGCTTTAATCAGGGAGTGTAAATGAAATTAAGAAAGTCATACAGCTTATATTATTTCCAGTTAATTAGAGACTCCCTACATCCACGATTAATTTCGTGGTTGTTCTGATCTGTGGTGATCATTATCAGCTTAATTAAACCAGTCACTAAATGTCCCAGCTGTTGCTAAACTTTTCGAGCAAACCCAAAAAGGAAGGTTAAAAGAATTTAGATTTAAAAAAAAAACAGCTTGCAAATAGAATTTTAGACATCGCTTTGTGTTTCATATTCGGAATGGTTAGATAATATAGCAAGGAATCTATTAAACTAAGGGAACTAACTCAGATAATTATTTTAAAAACGTTGAGTGCTGTTTATTTTTTTCTAATTCCCGCCATACTCTTAGAATTGTGTGATAACTAGGGAGCGACCGGTATGCCTTTTTACCGATAGTCCGATACCGATATTTTTTTAAAAATCTTGTCTGATCTGGTTATAGAATTGGGTTATTTACTGATTTTTTTTTTTTCTGAAACTCTATTGTGAAAAAAAAAACAATATATCGGCAGCCAAAAAACGGCCTGTCCGATAGTTAAACCATAGTGCCATCCCCGCTAGGTGTGGAGTGCCCCCCGCTTAAAAAAAGAAAAAGAGGAAAAAGTAAAGAAAAAGTAAAGGTGCCCCCTTGCTGGTATTGGTGCCCCCTGCTTACCTTGACCTGGCTACGGGCCTGCATAGTGCCAATATCGGTTCAACTATCGGTCCCTCCCTACAAAAATCGGTCGATCCGATTTTAACCGATAGTGCCAATATCGGTCCGATACCGATCCGATTATCGGTCGCTCCCTAAATGCTAGTGCTATGGTAGAGCACATAAAATGATGACGTAATATGGTGGCACTACTAACCTTGTAGGTCGCCTTATGACGCGTTTAGGTTCTTGCGAGATAATGAAAGTAGTGTTTGGCGTACACGTCATTGTGGTTTATGACGTGGGCCTATATCTAGCTTCTGGGCTTTGACTTGCTACCAAAATACCAACCGACAGGAAAGATCATGCATTTAGTTGTGGCAGATAGAAGGCAGATGCTAGATGTACTTCACCTGAGTCTAATGTAGCAATGTTCTCTTTACTATGTTGAGCTTCAAGTAGGTATAATTAATCTTCTATGATAGGTTATGGAACTTGGTGTTTAATCGGTTCAAAGTCTGTCAGAATTAAGTTAATTTTGACTATCAACATTTAAATAGAGCCCGTCTGTCACGGTTTGGGAGTAGTTAAAAGAAAACAATCCATTAGTCATTCTCCCTCTTAAATCCCAGCAGTGTCCCATAACAGTAATTGGTTATACTCGTCTTAGCCCTCCACCGGGTCAAAGTGCAGGTGGTCAGCAGACCGCAGATCAAAGAGACCTTATGTTCGAGAGCTGGACAACGAGTATAAATTTGACAGGAGAATGCTACGTCTCACACCCGGACAACAAAATGCCTACTGGACAATGTTGATCTTGTAAATAACAATGTTGTAACAAACTTTACATTGAGTATATTCATCAAGTAATGTTGAGTGTGAGAACCTTCCAACGATTCCCTTCTTCCCCTGGCTGGGGCAAAACAAAATATAATAGCCCAACTCAGTCATTCCAGGAGAAAACGACTTTCGGATCTTCGTAAGAATTTAATGACACCGTCAAAATGAGTTTTCTTCAATCATGTACAGATGGTGTGTGAAAGGTGGTATGTGACAGGTGTGGTTTGTGCCAGGTGGTGTGTTTGCTAGGTGGTGTTTGTGCAAGGTGTTTTGTGTATGTGTGTCAATGAAAACTGTGTTTATCGTAATAAAGTTAATAAGTTGTTTTTTTTATTTATATTTTGTTTTTGTTGAGTGAATTGAGAAAGTTATCCTCATGATCTACAGAAGATAAGAGAAGAAGGTCGTAGACTAGACAGTGCTCGGAAAGGAAGAAAATGAGTTGAAGGTGTTTAGAATGTCAGAATACTCTTTATCGTAATGGGTTGAAGATGCATGTGTGATTTTAGTAAAGTATTGATAATTTTCTAACGGTAAATCCTTACATCACAAGCGTGGGTTCAAATTCACAGCATTTAATAATTTATTCCAATCAACAACTACAATAGCCACCATTCTACAATACCGGCTTCATCATCACAACTCTGCTGCTCATACGTCACAAAGTCACTGTCAAGGTCCCCTTGCGGGAGTCCCTGCGGTCGTTGTCAATTTGTTTGATCACCTACTTAGTTTTTGCCAGCATTTATATTTTTTTCCAGCCACGTGGTTACACAGGACGCACAACCCAACAAGAAATGAGTACAAACTCAGAAGTAAATACACTAAAACACATATTTATTTACCTCAAAAGAATACACATCAGCGGGCCTTAAGAAAGGCCGTAGCTTTACCAGCTACTTCAAAGTGATGTTATAATCAAGTACATTAAAATGCATTACCTGAGGTGGGTAGTTCTCACAAGAACTTAGCTCTGAGCCGGTCGAAACCGGCCCAGACTAGTTAACCGCACCCATGACTTCGACCTTCTATCTCGACGGACCAACGCTCACTGCCTAATTCTCCTGAATAATTCTCACTGACCCCCCCGCCCAGTTTTCCCTCGCAACCAACTCTCACGTTGCGAAACGAGAGTTCACTGACCAATCCCAGTCACCGTGTACGTTACACCCATCACGCGTGATCAGTGACGCCTTCAAGCATGGGGGATAAAGGGACAAAGAGCCCATCCCTCTCACGCTTGAATACAACAAGGGCATAGATTACTTCCCCTATAGACATTCTCTTCCCAGGTGACATAAAGTGATAAGTTGGTGCTAGACAGACTGATCACAAAGCCTTTGTCTATCCTACATATTTATATTATCTCCCCCTCGGGTGATGAAAACAGGGTAGGGGTTGGACTTGATTTCATTCATTAAATCACAGAATGTGACAGTCACTGCTTTCAAAACGTAAATTATTTGATGCGTTAGTTTATGGGAATTCCCTATTTATAAATAGTTTTAGGCATTATATTGCAAAAATGTTAAATGTATTAAAATGAGTAAACTGATTATATTTTTTAGTTGAGATATAGTATGTGAAACCAGACTAAATGGACTTGTAGAATATAGAATGGTTAACATTTATGAACATTTAATTGTCCATGATTGCATCATGCTCATTGACAGTGGGGAGATGTAAAAATTGCAGCCGCTCCCCTACCCCCATTATGTTCCCCTCATCCCCACCCTATCTATCAGTATTATGACTTTGTCAGTTAAAAGAGAATAGTTTTAATTGATAGCTTTTAGTGTTGGACTTGTGTCATGTATTCTCATTGATTATTAGCATTATTCTTTGTTAGTGTTTTGTACTAATAAATATTAAACCATGACTGGACTTGATTTCTTTTATATGACAGACAAATTGTGCCAACTAGTAGTGTCACTCAAGTCTGCGTTTGAAATTTTTTTCTGAGGTCTGACTTTTTAATGATGTATCTAGATAAAAAAAGAAATGATCCAGATGCTGAGCACCAACGAAAATCTTCGAAAAAGCCATTTCTACCACACTAATTTTTTTTCTACATAAATCCTTCAATTTAAATTACAACAGTGATTTTTAGTTTGACATGGAATAAAAAAAATTGACCTGGTTGAAAAAAAACATTAACATATTTGAAATCAGCGTAAAAAATGAAACTAGAATAGTTTAAAAAAAAAACTGACCTCAAAAATCAGGCAGACCAGTGTAATAGACACCACTTTGACAATCTAATATTGTCATTAAGTTGTAGTGGTATAATTAAGAAGTTTTATTTAGTTACCTAAAAATTATAATTCCATTCACAAGTAAATAGCAGTCATGTAGTTGTATACAGCTGTAGTAAAAATTAAAAAAAAAACGATGTTTTGTTCATCGTAACTCTTTTTTGTAGGAAGAGAATAAACGAATCACAAAAAATAACTAACTAAACTTAAATGTTTATAAAAAGACGAAAATGCTGATAATGATTTGATTAACCCATTTGATGTTAATAAAATAAAATTTATTTTTACATCAGTGCTCTTATCAATCTTTAAAATAATTGATTTTACATTCTCTTGTTGTATCCGATACAGTTGAAAAACTCAATATTCCTAGTCGTTTTTAAACATTTTATTAGGAAAAAAATGTATTACGTATATGTAATCAACATTCAAGATAGTGTATCTAGAATTTTGTTCATGAGTTGATAATTTTTTTTTGCTATGAATCTAGACTTTTGTTAATGATTTTCTTTTGTTTCCTATTTCCTTTTTTTCTTAAATCTTTGTTTACTGTATCAACTTTTGTTTTCTTTTTGTCTCTTCCATGTTTTTTTATTATTTTCAATTGCCCATCCTTTAGTTTATCTTGGCCAGATGTTACAGTTGTTTCTATTGTTGTGACTGTGAAAATAGACTGTGTGTCACCTTGTCTTCTTGGAAAACTCTTTCTACCTTGATTCTTTACTGGAATATATCAGCTATATGTTTGTATATGACACATCAGTAACTATTTAAATATAAATATACTCATCTATATATTGCAATATTTCTCCATGAAATCAACATGATGGTTGTTTTTGTAAAGTTATTGCCATATATTCTATGTTTTAATATTCTATGTATAGATGATGAATGTTAGCTAGACATATCTTTTTTTTTTTTATTTTCTACTGGCCTATCTGTCTACTGAGTCTGTAATGTGTTTACATTATGACATTAATGACACCAGAATAGACCATAATATTACAATACATAATAATGTATACCGTTATATGAAACAGGACTGCAGTGAAGGTCTGTCAATGTCTGTAAACAGAAACTTATCGTCTGCCTGTTCAAGTCCAGGTGTGTGATGTTCCTGATGGTCACTCTGATCTGTTTCCTCCACTTGTTATCTAATGACTTCACCTTGACACACAGTTTATCACCACACTTATTGCCTGCCACTCGATGTGTCTGGTATAATGTTATCAATGTATTCAGTTTATCACCAGGTAGTACAGCTTTCTGAGTAATACTAATGACACCTTTCTCATTGTTTCCTGAATTATTAGGTGGTTTGATAATAAGAGGACATACAAAATAAAAATATATACTCTGAATGTTTATATTTAGGTTATTTTAATCTTAATATAAAATATATGAAATTAACTGACATTACATACTACTGGCTGAATTAATTTGACTGAAAGTTAATAATCAAGATAAATTATCCCATTTTATTGATTTTGGATGATAACTAATGATTGTCATATGTCTTCTAAATTACAATTTAACTATAGCTACACGTATTTTGCCTTGATATAAAGTCACCAATTAATTTAATACACTCATACCTCGCTATACGGCCGCTCTTTAAACGGCATTTCGCTATAACGGCCTTCATCATTTATGGCACGTTTTCGATTTACGGCCTAAAATGTTTCGCTATAACGGCCAAAAAAACAAAACACTTTTCTACAAAAGTGAAAAAATATTGATTATTTTGTATAATTTATCCGAACTATCTGAAGATGTCATGATTGAGTACCTTCCGAAAAATACAACAGCACTAATCCAACCAATGGATAAGGGTGCAATAGGCACTTTTAAGACACATTACCTACACCGAACTTTCCGATAACTCAGCATAAGGGAAACCAATGGTGAATCTTCAATTAAAACATTTTGGAAAAACTATAACATTAAGGATACTGTTGACAGCATCAGTGAATGATGGAAGGAATTAAAATTGACAACAACATATATGGAAAAAAATATGGCCAGAATGTGTAAAAAAATACTGATGCAGACAGAAGCGTACCTAGGGAAGGGGTCCAAATTCAAAAGTCCCCCCTGTCTTAGCTTGAGGGGCCCCCAAATATTTTTTTTTACATTAAATATAAAGTACATTATCTCGTGTCATGTTGTTGAATGTCAAAATGCAGGGACCTCCAATGAGGGGCCCTAAAATCCCTTTTTTCGGCACTGCATACAGAAGTTAATTTAATTCCTGAAATTCGGCAAAATATTTTGATTCTAGTAGAAGATTTCGGCTTGAAAGGGTTGAACGAACGTGATGTGCTTGATCTACTTGAAGCAAATAGGGAACCTCCCCCTTGAAAACGATGCTGACGTCAGACGTAGCGCTCAATTTCTCAAGGAATTAGCTCAGCCATGAGATGTTAAAACTCATTGAAGAATGAACTAGACAAGAAGGCAAGACAAACAACGTTGGACAATTGCTGGATGGAAAAATGATGACGTCATTGATCTGCAGGTTGCCATTTCTTCATCGTCTTCATTTTAAAAAAAAATTATACATATTCATATTTTATGTATCATGAAATTGTTTCATTTTTGTTTATAGACTATTGTTGATTGTTGGAGTTGTTATTATTTTATGTACAAATGTATGTAGCTTTAATTTAAATGAAATAAAAAGAGAAAATACATTTTGAATGATAAACCATGTTACATATTTAAACAACTTGGAACCGATCTCATTGAATTTGTATGGATTTGTACTAGAACAATTGATTCGCTATACGGCTTTTCACTTAGCGGCCAAATTTCGTGGAACGTATCTAGGCCGTAAAGCGAGGTATGGGTGTATTGTTATATGAGTTTGTTCTTGTTAGCATTGAGAGACCAATCACTTAGATTTATGGCCGTTTGTTGATACATTTAGTTGACATGTGTTATCTCCCTCTCTCTCTCTCTCTCTCTCTCTCTCTCTCTCTCTCTCTCTCTCTCTCCCTCTCTGTTACATTGCTTTTTATTAATTTTAATACCATTATGTTGTACCATATTGGTATGAAATCTGTTTTTTTCCCCTTTCGTTGTATCCCTATGTCAAACAAAGTCTTATATGTTATTGATAATGTACAATGGGCTAGTTACTGGCTAGTACATTAAGTTGCTTTTGGATGATTTGTTGATTCTTGACATACTATGATTACGCAGATTGTAATTGGTGTCACTTATTCTAGGCTAATAAGATTTTGGACACATTTTTTAAATTTCTTTTTTTTTATTTTTGCCTTAATCTGTCATAATTAATTAATGTCTATAGTTTTAGGCATTATATTGCAAAAATGTTAAATGTATTAAAATGAGTAAACTAATTATATTTTTTAGTTGAGATATAGTATGTGAAACCAGACTAAATGGACTTGTAGAATATAGAATGGTTAACATTTATGAACATTTAATTGTCCATGATTGCATCATGCTCATTGACAGTGGGGAGATGTAAAAATTGCAGCCGCTCCCCTACCCCCATTATGTTCCCCTCATCCCCACCCCGTCAAGTGCTGTGGCCAGCAGAGCGCAGTTTAAAACAAAGGAGATCAAAGTCTTTGATGTCCAAAACACCCCCCCCCCTATTCCCCACCCACCGGATTCGGTGGCCCAGTTGTCCCTCAGGATGGACGAGTTAGTTGATTGAGTGATTGATTAGAGTTTTGAGTTTTTTGTTATATTTAGAGATTGACATGGATGTAATTTGACTGCAAGAGCAGTCAAGAGGTGCTGTAATAAAGCCCAACTAACTGGATTTATATTGCAGACCAACATGTGTTTGAGTTTTATCTTTGTATATGTGCCTAACTCTATTAGTTATGTGATATCAAGTCAGCTACCGTACATCTTAAGATTATACAGAAAGAGCCCGAAACAAAACATATAGATATAATGAATTATGGCCTATTCTCACATTTTATAAACAGAGTAAATGTCAACTAAGATCCTTAATAATACTTCAGTCTACGGAATAAATATATGCGTGTTAATAGTAAACCAAGCTAACTAACTATATATATATATATATATATATATATATATATATATATATATAAATATATATATATATATATATATATATACATATATATATATGCATGTATGTATGCATGTATGTATGCATTACGGTGATAACAATTTTCATTATTTTTCGTAACGAAACTGAAACCCCTTACATTCGAGGAACAATTGTATGTAGATGACAGTAGCAACAATATTTTTTTTAATTGAAAAAAGTTCCCCCACCTTTTCATTTTGTTTTCACATATCGCGCAGTTTGACTATCGGTTTCAATTTTACACTGAATTTTACATGACTTACTAGACTGCTTTTAAGCACATTCCAGTCAGTTATTTCCATTTTTTTTAAACAAGGCATCTCCCCTCATCTTCTAAAAAAAATCGGGATCCAAGAATTCCATCTGTCGAAAAGCTAATCAATCTTACACGGATGCCTACAAACCGTCAAATTCTTGGAAACTTCACTTTTCTGTTTAATAGCCAGAAACGGCGACTGGATCGAATCTAAAGTATGATTACTGATATAGAATTGCTATTGAGGGAAATTCAAGACTTTCCACTATTATCCAGCGCACTAATCAGAAAGAAACTCAATTGTCTGATTGATTTATAATACAAAAACAAAAAGAAACCGTCTGATAAATTTACTACAACACTTTCTAAGTTATTTGACGTCACCAACATTAATGGAAAATAGAAAAGCACGGAAAATAAAGAACTCTACCAAAGGCAAGCTAAGAGTGGAGGAAAGATTGGTTTTTGAATGGTCAAACAAGCCCATTTGAAATCAATCCACCCAAGAAAACGAATCCGACTATCAAAAATTTAATCTCAAGCCAGCTTTTTTCAATCGCAACCTACACAAATACATACAACTGTCTCAGAATCTTGGGATTCTGAAACCTTTGCTTCTTCACCCGACTAGACATCCTATTTTTCCACGTCATCATCTCCTGAATGCAAACCGAAATACCAAGGAGCAAGCACTACACCAGCTGATTTTCTAGAACTGAAAAAATCATTTCTACACATAAAGCATATGACGTTTTTGCAACCATTGCTGAACAGGGTAATGATGTGCCGGTTCCAAGTCAGGCTGGTGTTTGGAAATGAGTAATCTCTGAAGGACAGAAAATGAAAACCAAAATTTTTCAAAAACTTCAAAGCAAAGATTCATATTGTCTCCAGTTTGATGCTAAAAGAGTGCAAGGGGAAGAGTATCAAGTAGTTCTACTGAATATGATGCTTGGCAAAATATTTGCATGACCGCAATAAATACTGCACGGGAATGTAAAGCTCATACAGGATGATGTCTTGAGCAAGGGCTTTCAGAAGCCACAACATATTGGCTGTCAGCATCATGTACTCGACCTCCTTTTGAAACATGTCATGAATTTTCTTATTCAAGAGCCAACGAGAAAACGAGAACTCAACTATTCCTTCATTGACAAATTAACACAAAACTTTGCCACTCTTCAGGTTGATTACCGCCTCATTGTGACAGTTAATGTTAGCACAGGCGAGAACCCTAGATGGCGAGTTTATTTTAAGTTCTTTTCATGAATTGTCAGGCATATCGTCATAAGAAAACAACTTTACGTTGGCCTCGCATCAGCTGGAAGAAACAACCAAATTTACACCAGGCAAGATGGAACTCACGTATGATATATACTGTTATAGCATTATTTCTGATACCAGAATTGCGCAGCATCCTCACATCTGCCTGCAACTTCATCTGCTACGAATGGGCAAATGATTGATTCCATTCGCAGCACTTAAATGAAGCGTCCTTCAATAAACTGTTTGTTTACCTCACTTATAAGGATAAAATACAAGAAGACAATTAAGTGTTTAAAGACCCATTGGTCAGTCGTGAAGTCATTAACTGACATTCCTTAATCTAACCAAATTGCTGAACGTGCTATGAAACTGATGGAGGAACTTCATGCAAAATCGAGAAAATTTGAATTTTTGAATCTGAACTTCATAGGTAAATATGTTTTAAACATTTCTTGTACATTCTGTACATATTATTAACTGATCTGTATCTTATTAGTTAATAAAAGTTTATTAGTTAGTATTATTAGTCTTTGAATTAAGCTGAAAAAACTTGTCCTTTTTTTTTTTTGAAAAAAATATTGTTTCACTTTTTTCTTCCGAAAAAGGGGGAGGTGGGGGAACTTTTTAAAAAAAAATCAAAAATGCAATTGATATTCTTAAATTACATATAAAGATTCCTCGATTGCACGTGGTTTCATAAAAATATTTTTTTTTGTTATCACCCTAGTATGCATATAATACATCATTGTAAAATCTCAAATTTTATAAACAGGGTCACAGTCAACCAAGACCGAAGATTACCACTACAGTGATGCTCCTCTGTAAACACACGCCATGTCTCAGCAGAATATCATTCGACCACCATCTTCTCCCCAGCTCCGCCAACCTAGGATCGTATACTGACCAAATTAACCATACGTGTAAGGTAGTTATCACGCTGCTATTTATGTAAAGCACTCCAGAGCCTCCATGTCAGTCATACAACACACAATAAGATATTTTTAAGAGAACCTTTTGGCCTCCCTCAGCATCGTACAGTCATATCTGTCCATGTTCCATTAATAAATTTTGGTCTAAACAAGAATATCTGCAGAACAAAAAATATTCCAATTAATTTATTCAAAAACCAGTACTTTATTTTATCCTAATACAAAAAGATGGGATACTTATCTCTTAGGTCACTGAACATATAACTGGGGTTATTGCCACAGGAGCTGATAGTACAAGGCCAAGGAATCATGGAAGCACTAAGGGACACATAGGTAGATAAAGTTATAAGTAGATCGTCATAACCCCAAATGTTTCTTAGCGAATGTTGAATGTTAAAAGTTTCGCTGCCACTGCTCATTTATAAAAAAAATTATAATACAGTCAATAAAATATTAGATAAATACGTTCAATGCTTGTTGTACATTTGTCTCAAAAAAATGTGATATTATAGTTTACTATTTTTGAATTTAAAAAATTGACTTACACAAGTATTAAACCAGCATTGTCAAAAACGTTGGGTCTTCTAATCAAAAATGTCAATATTATAATAAAAGAAGGCTAAAAAAATAATGTAGAACTTATAACCAGATACAAAAATAGTTTCTCATATTTCTGGTCTGTTGGTAAATTATTCAATTTCAGAAGAAATACGTCCTGGCCTAGGATGATTTGTGGAACATTCTGTATGAAAGTATGAGCCTGTAGGGTGAGAAAAATTTACTAATTGTATTATTATATAAATGTAAAAAAAAGTTATTTTCGGTTAATGGATTATAATTTATTAAAATTCTCAGAACACTGCATAACTTTATTTATATACTACTTAGATGTTTGTGTATAACACTGCCCCCCTGTGGTGATCCTACTACTACTTGGTATGAACTTTAATGTACTAGAACTTTCTTGATTCAGAGTATTGATCAATACTTTAAAAATATATGATTGATAAAAATACTTGTCAAATCAAATTGTTCTGATTTTTATTTAAATTATGTACGAGTATTAAAATATTTTTATAATACATTTAAATTAGCAAAATATTAAATATATGCTTGATAAATGAATCAACTTTTGTATAATGATTTAATTACAAATAAATATAGCATTATAAGATTACTTTATTTGCAGTCAGGACAAAATTACGTCTTCTGTTATTCTGTTGATTTATAGGGCTTACATAGAGATATGTTTAGCAGATAGTAATATAACTTTAATCGTTAAACTTTACTATTTAAAAATAATGTATAATCCACTTCATTACAAAAAATGACAGTAACAATTAAGAAATATAAACTATTCAATAAATAGCCTTTTTGTCTAATAAAAACATTTGACGTCATTAACAATTACCTTTGATTTTCACCAGTTTAATTTGTTTCCATTAGTTATTATTTACACGTTCACTAGTGGATCATATTTATTCAGTCCGATGAATTTATAAATTAATGTATATAAAAGTTAAACAGATTTTTTGGATAATTGTTTACAGCATAATTAAAGATATCTGTCGAACAATTTTTCTTTTAAGTCTGGTGTTGTCAGAGTGTAAAATTATTTGACTTAGTTGTGGATGCGTTATTATTGGTAGCTGGTTGATAGCATGCGATACATATAGAAACTGACACATGCATTTCCAATGATAGTTCATGAATATATTTGTTCCAGTATAAGAACATAAAGAAAATCAGAAATAAGTTCTTCTCTCAAAATAAATCTACATTACATAATACAAAAATAATTACTGTCCATCTGGATGATGATGGATTTATCAGAAACATTTTAAACACGTGACAATAAATACCGCAAGCCTCATGCTTGTCATATTATGTAACTCTTTCTATTCATTATGTCTCAATGACTATAAAAAGTTTGATCACCAAGTCTACATTTATCGTAATTACGACGCGATATATCATACATATATAATCTTCAATTATGGCCATGTATTATCATTTACAAATAGTCTATACTTATAATGTTTACACCATTTACAGTTAGATTTATATCACATTTTGAAATGGCATTTAAAAGAGCCATTTAGATATTTGCCAAACTTAATTTCAGAGATACCAAATTTAATAACAAGAATTATATAAAAGAAAGATTAATTCAAAACTTACTTCCATATGTTAAAATGTGCAATTTTAACACATCTGATTATAATAATGCCAACACCTTCCAATAATGCCAACACCTTCCAATAATGCCAACACCTTCCAATAATGACAACACCTTCCAATATCATGTCTGAATTATCATGGGAGGAATGAAATCCATTGCGAAAAATAAAATGTCCCCGTTTCTAGCACACGTTGAAGACAATGTTCAAAGTCTCAATATAACAATACATCTAGTCTTTATATCTATGGTCTAGGCAAAATATTTTTTTGTAGTTTGACGATAAGTTGGATGCAATATACGATTTGAAATACCAACAAAATATTATTGACGTTTATTTTTGTCTACTGCTCCAATGGATGATACTTGAAAGCTAAAAGACAAGGGCGGCCTCATCGGTGCACGGGGCCCAGGGCCATTGTTGTTGGTGAAGTATAAAATGCGTGGCCGGCAACTAACACTTTATTACAGCTAGGATACAAAACACTATCATCGCGGGCTGGGGTCTGTCGTCTAAGTTACATTTCCAATAAAAAATCTACTACTAACATATCATGTTAAAACTTCTAACAACAGAAATCATGTGATTTATCTAGGGCAGTAGTTCTCACAGTTTAACACTTTGCTACCCACTTTGACAAATTATTTGTTTTCACGAATAACCATTAATCTATTTCATTTTCGTGACATATCTGTAAAGAAAAAAACTATGATAACGGTAAAGAAAATTAATCTTACATATTGATTTATTCCCCCCCCCCCCAACAAATGATACACACCATTTAATACCAAATTTATAAGCATTTAGTTTTGTTACAAATAGAGAAATATAGTTTTAACTATAAATATTTATATTCTATAATTAAAAATTAGATTACAAAGTTGGTGATTACAATATATTGAACTAAATGGCTTCACTGTTGATGATAATAGCATACTTTTTAGTATTGATAATATAAATAATATATTAACGATTTAGTGAGAGTTTTCTTTTATTTGATCTTCTTTTACCTTAGCTTAATTCTTTTAAAATATTATTTTTTTATAATTGTATTATTTAACTATATTATATTTTTTAAAATATTTTTGAAATTATTTTACTATTAAACTATTGTACTAAAAGTAAATACTTACTATGTGCGTTATTTCTCAATAAACTAAATCCAAAATTTATCTCAGAAATTGTTTGACTGAAATTATAATGAGTTCCCACTGTGACGTTTAAAGTTCCAAAATCAGACTTTGTTATATTTTCTATAACTATAGTTATTAAATAGGATGAATCGTTGAGATTTGATCTTGACCAAAGAACACATCTGTCATTTAATGTGCATTGACTGCGATAAAATAAAGTTCCATTCAAGTTAACGTAAATATGATGTAGTTCATGGCGCAGGAATACATTGATACATGTTGATATCGTTAGTTTATCTCCTTTATGTAGAATTGTTTCCTTCTGACTGTGTTCACTGTCACACAAACTTAGATTATCTAAAAAAAAAACATTTTTTTTTTAAAATTATGTATATGTATTTATGTAGGTACGGTATGTATATATTACAAAACTACTAAATTATGTTCTTTTCTTTTACGAAGAAATGTGTATTTCAAATTGTAGTTAGTAGTTCATAGTTTAGAAAAAGGTGTTTTTTGACTGCTAAGACTTGTGTATGTGTCTATCTACATACTGCTGTTTAAATACGTCCTGAGTTTATATGTTGACTTCATAGTGCTGGAAACTAAATTCATAGTAGCCAATATTAATAATATGGTTAGTTAGCCCATGTTACCAAATACAATTTCTACTAGTGAATACAGTTTCAAGATTACTTCCTAACATAATGGCAGACGTTCTATAACACATGGTGCTAACCATTTTTAATGCACATTTCTAGAAAGGCTTTTGGCAAAAGACATCACAGTAACCTGGGCAACCATACCAGGACTCCGCAATGGATACATGATAAAATACATGCACAGGGCTCACCAACTCCCCTCCCTCCACCCGCTTTTGTATCATCAACGTTAAATAATAAAGTTTACTTTATATGTTTACTGTTGAATATTATGCGTTGTATATATATATATATCATATATCATAATACACATTTCCAGTGTGCGTTAAATCAAAATCGGAAAACAAGAATTTAAAATGGCGTCATCTCCTGTGTCTCGATTCAATTTTTCTTTTTGAAATATCTACAGTTTTCAATAGTTTCTGTGCTTTTAATTATGAAATGTAAAAGTCCCAATATTAAAAATTAATAATTAGCATATAATATCATTCAAATCATTGTAGTTTTTATTACAACAGAGCATTTTAACATAGTTAAACGTAAACAATAGTAATAATCGAAAATCTCCGACGTCGGAGACGATAAGACTATTGACCGTGTTTTCGTATCTAATTTCGTAAAACAAGTTCTTTTTAAAAGTCGATATAAAATTTAAAAAAAGAAATTCTGCAAATTTCTTTACTAATTAAGTTCTCAGCTTTTAAAATATTTATGATTTTAAATAAATACGGCTTTGAATCATGTCTTAATTACAAAATAACAATAAAGATCCAAAAAAAAACTAGGTCAAAAGGCAATGAAAACATAACCGAGCGATATTTTTCTAATAGTACATTAAAATTTCTATTTAATTTGACCGGCGCCGTGGCTGAATGGTTATGCGACCCTGCCCATATTCACTTTTTCGCAGACTCTCCGGGTTCGATTTCTCCCAGAGACAGAATATATCCTTTTGTTTTCATGAAAAGTAACTAATTAAATCTCTTTGACATTTTTTAAAATTTAAATAATTGATCTTTTAGGATGTTGTAAGAAAAAGAAACAACAACTAATTAGATTTTAAATTATTTCATAACTTAAAACAAAATAACACAGAGGCGTAACTAGGGTGGAGGGGTGTCCAAAATCGAAAGTCCCACCGGGCTCCAGCTTGAGGGGAGCCCACAAAATTATTTTTTTCATTAGATATTAAGTACATAATCTCATATCATGGTATCGAATGTCAAAATGCCCCCAAATCCTAGGTTCGGCAATAGCTTTACATGTCTATCTTCCTGCAAAGGCTTTGCAGGGTACAGCTAGTATATATATAATTGGCACATTATGATACATTTATTTGTATTCAATCAATTTTGTCATCGTATGATAACACAACACGGGCATAATAAACAAGTCGTTTGACGTACACAAGTGTTGACATTAACGGTAATAGATCTGTTAAGCGTTATCATATATTGTCTATTGAATTATTTTATTTCGACCAGTATATTGAAATATGTCAATCAATTCAAGTGATCCGAGTTTTTCTTAATCATGAACATTGCCAAAGATGTGTTGTGGTTTTTTTTTCAGAAAATGTAACTTCCAAACTCATGACACGTGCGAATCCTTCTCCCTCCTTCCCTGACATATTTTGTTACGATTTGTCCCCACGGTAGTCTTGTTTACCCTACACTCTACTGCCGTACCTAATCCTGCACTTGCCATCTCAAATAAAGACAAACGGCTATACTATCTCATACGTGCCTTTTCCTTCTTAAAATAATAGTAAAGCCAAAAAGTACACACTCATTTATTATTTACGCGTTTTTATTTTCTTGATTTTTACCAACATTCCACACCCGGTCATATACTCAACACACTTCGCAACCTCTCTCCCCGCCCTGTCATATACTCAACACACTTCGCACCCTCTCTCCCCACCCTGTAATATACTCCACACACTTCGCACCCTCTCTCCCCATCACGTCATATACTCAACACACTTCGATCCCTCTCTCCCCACCCGGTAATATACTCCACACACTTCGCACCCTCTCTCCCCATCACGTCATATACTCAACACACTTCGCACCCTCTCTCCCCACCCGGTCATATACTCAACACACTTCGCACCCTCTCTCCCCAACCGGTCATATACTCAACACACTTCGCACCCTCTCTCCCCACCCGGTCATATACTCAACACACTTCGCACCCTCTCTCCCCACCCGGTAATATACTCCACACACTTCGCACCCTCTCTCCCCATCACGTCATATACTCAACACACTTCGCACCCTCTCTCCCCACCCGGTAATATACTCCACACACTTCGCACCCTCTCTCCCCAACCGGTCATATACTCAACACACTTCGCACCATCTCTCCCCACCCGGTCATATACTCAACACACTTCGCACCATCTCTCCCCACCCGGTCATATACTCAACACACTTCGCACCATCTCTCCCCACCCGGTCATATACTCAACACACTTCGCACCATCTCTCCCCACCCGGTCATATACTCAACAAACTTCGCACCATCTCTCCCCACCCGGTCATATACTCAACACACTTCGCACCATCTCTCCCCACCCGGTCATATACTCAACACACTTCGCACCCTCTCTCCCCACCCGGTCATATACTCAACACACTTCGCACCCTCTCTCCCCAACCGGTCATATACTCAACACACTTCGCACCCTCTCTCCCCACCCGGTCATATACTCAACACACTTCGCACCCTCTCTCCCCACCCGGTAATATACTCCACACACTTCGCACCCTCTCTCCCCATCACGTCATATACTCAACACACTTCGATCCCTCTCTCCCCACCAGGTCATATACTCAAAAGACTTCGCACCATCTCTCCCCACCCGGTCATATACTCAACACACTTCGATCCCTCTCTCCCCACCAGGTCATATACTCAAAACACTTCGCACCATCTCTCCCCACCCGGTCATATACTCAACACACTTCGCACCATCTCTCCCCACCTGGTCATATACTCAACACACTTCGCACCCTCTCTCCCCAACTGGTCATATACTCAACACACTTCGCACCCTCTCTCCCCACCCGGTCATATAATCAACACGCTTTGCACCCCCCTCTCCCCAAACATATTATGTTACTTCAGGCTTACCCAACTACCATATTCCCCCTCTGTCCCAAAAACAATTGACAGAAAGGTCCATCGATTCAAACATAAGACACCTGTCAATCAAACTAATTGGGCACGTCTGAATATGTTCACTAATTATATCATTCACGGGTATGAAATAGAATTAAGTAATGATAACTCTATTGGCTGAGGTCCTATAGCTGCTATGTTTTTTATGTAAACGTGAATGTTCCTGTTTTCGGATATTTTTTCCTGGTTTCTTTTATTTATTCTGATATATTTCTAGTTAGAGAATTTGATAATATTCTATTTTATTTCCCCACTAAACTAAAAAAAGCATTTTGGCTAAAATTAACGTATTTAGGTGTTTGCGTATAAAATGAAATTAATACTTCTAATGCATTAATCGCAGTTAATCGGCAGCACAATATATATATATATATATATATATATATATATATATATATATATATTAGGGTGATAACTATTTTTATTTTTTTTGTAACGAAACTGAAACCCATTACATTCGAGGAACAATTGTATATAGATGACAGTAGCAACATTAATTTTTTTTTTAATTGAAAAAAGTTCCCCCACCTTTTCCTTTTTGTTTTCACATATCGCGCAGTTTGGCGATCGGTTTCAATTTAACACTGAATTTTTACATGACTTACTAGACTGCTTTTAAGCACATTCCAGTCAGTTATTTCCATTTTTTTATAAGCAAGACATCTACCCTCATCTTATAAAATGGCAGAATAGGGATCCAGTTGATACCCATGATAATTGAAATCTGACCTCACAATGGATGCCTTCAAACCACTAAATTCTTAGAAACTGCTTTTCTGTTCAACCAGGAAACGGCACTGGATCGAATCTAAAGTGTTATGATTACTGATATAGAATTGCTAGAAGTATGGAGAAATTCTAAACTTCAACTATTCATCCAGTGCACTAATTAGAAAGAAACTCAATTTTCTGTTTGAGTTATATGACAAAAACAAAAAGAAACCGTCTGATAAATTTACTACAACACTTTCTCAGTTATTTGATGTCACCAACGTTAACGGAGAATGGAAAAGCAAGGAGGAAAAAGAGCTCTACCAGAGGCAAGTTAAGGGTGGAATAAAGATTGGTTATTCAATGACCAAACAAGCCCCTTTGAATCAATCCACCCAATAAAACGAATACGACAATCCAAAACTCAATCTCAAGCCAGCTGTTCTCAATCGCAACCTACACAAACACATACAACTGTCTCACAACCTACACAAACAAATACAAATGTCTCAAAATCTTCAGTTTCTGAAACCTCTGCTTCTTCACCCGACACGACATCCTATTATTCCACGTCATCTTCTCCTGAATGCAAACCGAAATACCAAAGAGCAAGCACTAAAACAGCGGGTTTGCTAGTACTGAAAAACAACATTTCTACACATAAAGCATATGACGTTCTTGCAACCATTGCTGATCAGGGTTATTATGTGCCGGTTTCAACTCAGGTGGGTGTTTGGAAATGAGTAATCTCTGACGGACGGAAAATAAAAACCAAAATTTGTCAAAAACTTCAAAGCAAAGATCCCTATTGTCTCTTGTTTGATGGTAAAAGAGTGCAAGGGGAAGAGTATCAAGTAGTTCTGCTGAAAAATATGACAACCGAAATCAAACTCGGTATTCTCAAATGTGAGAGTGGTTCTGCCGCGGCCATTCACAAGGAACTACATCAGCTAATTGATGAATATGATGCTTGGGAAAATATTTGCGTGATAATATGCGACACGACCGCGGTAAATACTGGTCTTTTGCATGGGATTGTAAAGCTCATACAGGATGATGTCTTGAGCAAGGGCTTTCAGGAGCCACAATATATTGGCTGTCAGCACCATGTACTCGACATCTTTCAGAAACATGTCAGGAATTTTCTTATTCAAGAGACAACGAGTGAACCAGAACTCAGCTATTCCTTCATTGACAAATTAACACAAAACTATGTCACTCTCATTGCGACAAAATGATGTATCACAGGCGAGAAAACTGGATGGCGAGATGATTTCAAGTTCTTATATCTTTATTACAAAACAACTTCACGTTGGCCTCGCATCAGCTGGAAGAAACTACCAAATTTACACTAGGTAAGATGGAACTCACATGCGATATATACTATTATAACATTATCTCTGATACCAGAGTGGCGCAACATCCTCGCTCAACTAGCCTGCAACTTCATCTGCTATGAATGGGCGAATATCCATTTGCAACACTACAATTAGAAGCGTCCTTCTAGTAAACCTGAAGGCTCACCATTAGGATAAAATGCAAGAAGAACAAGTGTTTAAAAACGCATTGGTCAGGGTCAGTCAAGAAGTCACGAACCAAATTGACGAATGTGCTGTGGGAACGATAGAAACCTCATGCAAACGAGAAATCGAATGTTGGAATCTGAAGTTCATGGTAGAAAAAAGAGCTGAAATATTTCTTGTACACTCACATAGTATTAACTGATCTGTATCTTTTATTTGTTAATAAAGTTTACTTTACGACATTAATATCGTCCGATTTAAGCTAAAAAAAAAAACTTGTCCTTTTTGGAAAAAAAATATTTTTTCATTTTTCCAAAAAAGTATGTGGGAACTTTTGAAAAAATTGTACGCAATTATATTCAATTTTGCAAGGTAAAAAAGTCTCTCAGATTGTAAATAAGTTTTCCACACAAATTTTTTTTTGTTATCACCCTAATATATATATATATGTATATATAGTGGTTGTCCTATGTTCTTTGACATAACACTTTTACTGGACCCATATTGTTTGTGGACCTAACGATTGATAGAAGGTTATATTTATCAGTCCGTCCTGTATGTACTAGACATTAAACAAAAAAGTAATGTATGAAAGTATTAAATAATTTTCTCGTTTTATAACTATTTTAAGCTAACAAGAAATAAATTGACACTTTAAATATTTTTAAAAACAAATGTTAAAATGATAATGAGTCTACAATATATGTTGTATTTAATTTAAGTAAATAAAAAAACAAACAATCCTTCAAACTGAAACCTTCAAACTCTTTGAGTTTTAATATGCGCAGATATTAACAGCTTTATGTTTCTGCCAAATATTAATTTTTGTGCTGCAGCTTTAATTTAAATGCATTCGATAGTGTGTACTGCATTCAAACCTTCGTAGACTTAATGATTTACTCTCTGTCTCCATGTGTTCTTTATATAATTTTGTTTCATATGAAATATTTGATTTTATGGACAAATCCTTCCTAAGTGTACTGAACCTGACAATATACAGTCGGTCATCTCCAGGTACAACTTGATCTACAACTACTGTAATGTTATGATACAGATCAATTTGACTTGTGTTTGATATCACTTGAATGTTTCCATCACTTGGTCGATTCAAGACAAAAACTTGATTGTTGATGTTTATAAATTTACTCAGATTTGCAGAAATAACACAAAAATTGACTCTCACAGTCTCACCAACATAAGCCATATAAATATGATGGGATGCCTGACTGTCACAAGAAATCGGTGCACCTATAAAAATTAGCCACAAAATAATGAATCCATAATAAATAGTAATGGGTGCATATTCAATATTTATAGTAGTTATTAATTTTTGATACATACAAATTTTAATATTACATACGATATTGTTTATTAGTTTTGAAAATGGCATTAAATTTTTAATTTTACAATTGTGAAATAACATACATTAAGGTCTATTTCTGTTCAGTCCCTATGGCTACATCCATTTTAGCCTAATGGTTATAAATATAAAGTATAGAAGGAAATAATAATAATGTCACGTGACTGTCGTATTTCTTTTTGTATGTCCTGGCTGCTATGTAAATTTCAAAGATTTCACAGACTACACAATAATGTAACTTCAAGACCGACTCAAAGAACTGGGTTTTAGTACCACGCCCAAGTTTATTGTAGAACAATACACAACTAACTTACTTGCCCTGTAATTCACCGGTATTTTTAAATTATCACCATTTTAAAAAAAATATAATGTTCCCTAAATGTCCCCTTTCTCAAGGTGTCAATATGTCCTAGAAATCAGATACCATCTAGCCTCCACCGAGAATACATATGGACAGGTTGGTTTTTACACTGACCAAAAGTGACAATCTCCCACGATAAAAACTTCAAGACACTATCTGTCTCAGTCCTTGATACAATAAACCATTCATGTCAAATACGATAAATGTGAAAACCTTATATGTGTTCAACAAGGTCTACAAAATAATCTATAGAAGAATGACTGAATGGACCTTCATCTTTTAAAGGTATGCAAATATTTCCATAAATATAATAACTTTTTAACAGAAAATCATGTATAACATGATTATAGAAAATATTCAAAAAATTTGTCAAAGGTGAATCGATATTTTTTTTTCACTCTGAATAATGCTGAAGTTTGTTTTAATAGGTTATTAAACCATATAATAATCCTTGTATCATTTCTATGATTTTTAACTTAGCGTGAATACGTAGAACATCTAGATGTAATTGTTTTGTTGTTTTTAATGAGTAAATCATATATTTAGATAGATAAATATATAAATGGGAAATAGAAATAGAATTAGTTTGAGAGTTTTTGGTTTGAAGATAGATTTACATATTTGAATAATTCTACACGCGTTGGATGCATTTCACTCGGTTTAATTTATATTTGAGGTACGGAGCGTTAGGTGCATCAATATTGGTTCCATCTAAACATATTCCTCTACATACAGAAGCCAGTAACTGTTGTCTTAAGAAGGTATTTACTGAAATATTTGGCAAGACAGTCATAAGTTGTCAACACGCCACAGATACCAAAGAAATAAGTTTTAAAGTGTTGTATATGCTTTTGTACACCGACGTCAAAAAAAAAATCAGTTATTCAAATATTATAAAAATCCATTATAATAATTGAATGAATTAGTTATTGTTCTACCTTAAAACTTACAATGATTAATATTGATATCAGTTTCACGTTGTATTTTCTCCCCTGAACTCAGCTGCACAACACACGAGTAAGTTCCCATGTCTTGACACTGTAAAGGTGTAAATATGTACACTGCCATGTTAGTTGATGAAATATATACAGGGGTCTCTTGAAATCTTTTATAAAGTTTTATACTTAGACTTGATCCATTGTTGAAATGACAAAATAAACTGTGATGTATTCCAGGTACCTGATCTCTTGGTTCAATATAGAAATTAATATCTGAAAATGAAACATTTCTTTCATTATTTGTTTTATATTTTGCAATGAAATATATATTGAATGCCTGATTGTTTATTTAAGGTACTTAAGATTTTATTCTTTTCCTGTGACTTAACTGGAAACCAACAAACATGTCAATAGTGATAAATAATCCGTACAGAATACACGATCCGTCTTCAAGATTTCAATTTTTTTTAGTAATACGATTCAAATTTGATGTTGCCTGATCAAAGTCGATAGAATAATTTTGAAAAAAAAATGTTACATATAATCAAGCTCTTGTAATGTATAACTGTAGACATTTTAAAATTTGAAAGAAAACTATGAATTTAAAAAAAAAACAAGCAATTAAGCCTGTTTCATTCTGGACACAGACGTGTTAGCGCATTTTCGTGTTATGTATCAGTACGTTTGTTAGCTTTCAGTAAATATTTGTAGATTTTGGAAATGTTTATAAATTCAATTGTGTAATGCATATATCTGTAAAAAAAATATTATAAAGACGTTTCTTTATATTTGAAAAAAAATTGTTTTCTCTTAAATCTAACTACAAGTGGTTTGTGAATACTGAAATATGACTCATAATTGAAAACATTCGAAATTGTAGTCATTTAATCGTCCGAAAACTCCGTCAATTGTTGCATAGCTCTGATACTTTCAATTAAACTCAGATCACCAGCTTACTATTTCATTTGATGAGTTTCATAATAAATCTTGGTGAAGTATTTCGCACCAAATGAATGGATTATTGAACGTACAAGGTGTAGAATGGGGCCATATATATAATATATAAGCCCCTTAGGAGCCCTGAAGCCCGGCCCTCAGAGGTCCTATCGCAAAATGAACTTTTAAAGTACACATGGCAGGCCAAGACCTACAAAATGATATATACATCATGGGTCTAGGACTTATGGTTGCTGAGATATAGGGCGCTCCTTTATTAATATAGCTTATATAGTAAAAAAACGGTAATTTATAAGCCCCCTATTACGGCCCTCAGAGGTCAGATCGCGAAACGGACAAAAGTCTTCTCTTGGCAGGCCAAGACCTACAAAATGATATATACATCATGGGTCTAGGACATATGGTTGTTGAGATCTAGGGTGATGACGGACAGACAGACAGACAGACGGACAGACAAAACGGGGACAATAGAGCATTTTTTTTTCGAAAATGCTCTAAAAAACCTTAACAATCTCAATTTATAAAAAGCAAAAGTGGTTAAAAATATTGTTTTCTAGTATTATTTCATGTTAACCAGTAGATTTGAGGGAACATTCATTATACCTATCTTATGCAGAATAAATGTCACTCATTAGTAAAATATAGAAAAACACGTAGCTTTAATATGATATTGATTAGAAAAGGATTGTTTTCCTTTTTGTAAATACTATTTATCAAAGGCCCGGTACCCGGTATTCGGCGAGAAGGCACACAGTTGGAGTTGAAATTGGTGATATATATATTAGCTCGTTAACAATCAGTCCATATACTTGCAGTGGCCCCGCTATGATGAAACAGATTATTGTAGCCAAAATACATTTGAGAATAGGGACACCTAATAATACATCAAATAAAGTTCATATGTTAAATAGTTCCTCCCAAAGAAAATAATCCTCACTATGGGTAAACATAAACAACAACTCTTAAAATCATATTCCTTCATAATATTTTAATGGACTCCTTACCAAACAGTTATTCATTTAATGTTTTATGATGTTCAACATGGCGTATTTAAAAAAGAGAGACGTAAGTGGAGTGTTGAGGCTAAGCAAAACGCTACATGTTTGTTGTCAGGTGGTTTATTTACTGTTATACACATTGTAGCATAGTGCAATTAATTAAGAAAAATTGCCGACCCGGCAGTGCAGAACCTAGGTATTTAGGGGCCCGGTGGGCTTGGCCTCTTTGGGGGCTGCCCCTGCATTTTGACATGAGATAAATTTTTGACGCTTCTCAAGCTTGGTCCCGAGAAGAAAGAATCGTTGTGTAGCTTTTAGCTGACATTCCATTAAAAACATAGTATTTCATCAATGCAGTTCAGGCCGCAGACGCAGAAAACATTAGGCCTCTTAAAAAAGAAAGACATAACAAAGCTTTCAACATTTTAGTTCTGTGAAGCCAATGCCGATCCAAGGGATTTTAGGCATCTTCGGGAGCCACTACATTTTGACATGAGATAATGTACTTAATATTTAGTTTAAAAAATATTTTGGGGGCCCTCCTCAAACTGAGCCCCCTCCATACACCCTCTGTGTGAAGCCCCCATCATAAATGGGTTAGTTTGCATTTT
Source organism: Bulinus truncatus (assembly GCA_021962125.1). Classification (NCBI taxonomy): domain Eukaryota; kingdom Metazoa; phylum Mollusca; class Gastropoda; family Planorbidae; genus Bulinus; species Bulinus truncatus. The sequence continues at coordinate 257,600 of JAGDYQ010000272.1, read as the reverse complement.
AAACATTGTGTACGGCGCTACTCAAACTCAATCCTTATTCAATTCATTCATGTGACGTAATAGTCAAAAATTGAAAAAAAGTGAAGTATTTTGTTAGTAATAAAGGGAAATAATGTACATCTGAAATAGACATATTTTAGAAAAAATAACAATTTAAACAATATAAATATTACATTATATTGAGGTATCCATAATTTTGGTTTGAAATTTAGATTGTGGAACAACACACAGAATATGAATTGAACGATTTCTGTAAATATTTCTTTTATGATTGCTTCTCATTTAATAACAAATTGAACACCATAGATTTATAACGATACTGTGAGATATACATAGACCTATGAAACCACATTTCGGTTTATAATTTGTTTCGAAGAGTATCTTAATATCGCGGAGAGTATCACAGAATATTTTGGTATTTTGTGATCTCTCCTTCCTGGTCTGAGAGACATACCATGATCCACGGGGGATGGATCATAGGGGTTCTCTAGTCTGGAAAAAAAAACCATTACTTGCGAGGGTGGTGGTACTGTGGTCAATGAGGACTATCCGAGACCGCAGTATTCACAGCTGGCGGTGGTGACGGATGTGGTCGGCACATAACACCCTTCCACTCCGTCCCACTCAAGCACACCTGCGCAGCTTGCCATTTCCGGCTGAGGGTACAGGCACACTACACCCTCCCCTCTGTCCGGGGAGTGGCAGGAAAAACCCCTTTCCTTGCCATTCTGGCCGACCGGCAGTACACACACCCTGCTGGTCTGGCCGGTTTGGCAAGGATTAAAACCCATCTTTCTGCCATCCCTGCAGATGATAGCGGGCACACTCACCCCGCCGCTCTGTAGGCATGGCAGACGTGCATCAACGCCGCCAACGATGTTGGTGTGGTAGGCACACTACACCCTACCATGCTGGCAATGGCGGCGTTAGAAAAAAAAAAAAAAAAAAAATAAGAAAAAATTTTTAAAAAAATTAAAAAAATAAAAAAAAAATTTAAATCACAGAATATTTTGGCATGATTTTGTGTTACCTCTCCTAAGATCGCTTTATTGATCTTTGTTAAAGATTGAGGCGGTCGAAAACAGTATACATTGTGATTGCCATTTGGCATTCACGATCTTACCTGCCGTATGTTAGTGTGCGGTGTTTTGTCACCTCGGCACTAAACATATGGCTGGTCCAATGTCATTTCTGGCAGCCATGTTGAGACAATTCTTACTCGGCTGGCCAGTTGGAAGCCGGATCATGCATGTTAAGAAGAAAACAGTAAATGTTTCTGCCATCTTTGAATTGTTTATGCCGCCATCTTGGATGAATTGTTTATGCCGCCATGTTGGATGACAGACGGAAGTAGCGATGACAGACGGAAACCGGAACATATGATGTAAAATTTGTATTATAGATGTATGGCATGTTTAAATTTATATTTCTATATCTATCTCTCTCTCTCTCTCTCTCTCTCTATATATATATATATATATATATATATATATATATATATATATATATTAGGGTGCCACTCAATGCAATGGGAACATTTTTTTTAAGTTTCATTGTCCCACCCCCTAATTGTTTTCATTTTGTTATGTTAGGTAATTTTACCAAGTTTCAAGAAGATACACTGATATTTAGAGGTAGCTCAATGGACTTGATGTTTTAAATTATATGCGAAAAAGCCTGTAATAGAGCGTGAAAGTCGTGACGTCACGATCGCCATTTTGTTTCCACACATCCGTGGAACCCAGTGATAATAGCCATAGCGTCAATGTGTACTCTCATTAAATAGCTTCAAAAGATATTTTATTTTTAGATATATGTGAAAAACGCTACATAATGTGACATGTTGTAGCTGACTGATATTGTTCGAACATGAAAATGTTTTAATCAGTGTTTTATTACATTTAATGGTCGTAGAGAAGTAGACTACACTGACATGGAACCAGCTTTACACAGCATCAATGTGTATCACTTATCTACTTGGAGAGATTATTCTATTAAGAAAAATTTATGATTACTAAGTGAAGGTACGTGGATATTTCAGTAATTAGCTTATATTAATTTATTCGAATTATTGTTAGGATGATAATATTAAGCAATGCCGACTATGATTTAAACTGATTAGAAGAATAAATTGCACTTAATCCTACACCTCCAAGCATACACTCAATTTTGTAGGAGCTGAGGCAATTAGTATTTCTCACTTCCATAACAAACCTTTCAGTCATTCAAACTGGAATATGGCAAGAGGGAAGTGAATGTCTTGGAGGTTCTGCTGATGGGCTGGTGAAGCCATAATTGAAGTTTTCATGAAGAGACTAAACTATTTCATGGAGAGACTATACTATAGATAATGCTTTTTATAGCCTTTATATATTCTTCAAAAATGTGTGATAATGGTACTGTACTCTTATATTTAAACAATTTCAAAATAATTATGTTAGACTGGTGTATATATTATGATTGCATGCAATGTTTCTCACCTTTATCAAGAATTTCTGTAAATTTCATTATTTGACTATTTAATAAAGACTAAAGGCGGCTATTATATCTTTCTTGTTTATTTTCCATACAAAAAAAATAACATTATCTTCTAGTTCACTGTCTTAATAAAATTGGCAGTTGTAGACCCTATCTCTTTAATCTTTAAATTGATCTTTCTGTTAAAGAAAGAGTTTTTGTTTCTTAGAAAGATTCAGATCCCATATCATTAGTCCCATTTCTAGCTTAACATGATCACAGCCTGGAAAGCTGTTTGTCCTGTTGTCTAAGAAAACAAATTGAAGTAACAATTAGTTTTACAAATATAAAAATGTAATATTAGACTATTAACAATATTAACACTAACAGACCAGCACAAAACTAAATAAGTTCATTTAGTACATAATAATATATAATGAATCAAAATTGACTATATATTAATATGATAATTAATTAGTCTGGTATGGTACGATTTCCTCAAGTAATATTAAATCATTTTTCAATGTTATCATTAAAGTGTAAAGACAGTATATTATCCTTACGTGATACACTTTATCGCGAAATACAGTAATTAAAACAACATGTTTACAGTAAATTCTTTACATATTTTTTTGGTTACTTTTATAATGATTTCAGTCCCACTAATGATTAAGCTACAAATAGAAACAAGACAGTCACTCACATCATACAAACCTTACCTTATTAGTATTAGTGCCATCCATTTCTGAAGTAAAGTTTTTGCTTATTACCATCAGAAAAGCAAAAAAAAAAGAACAAGTTTCACGTTCCGGTCGATGGTTACAGTCTGGAGCAATATATTGTACCATTCTTAATGATAATATTCAATAATTTAAAAGCAACAATAGACATCTACATGTATGTCTATGAAAACAACACTATCGGGCGAGTATGGTTGGAACCAAAATGGCGCTTGTGACGTCAGACTTTCACGCCCTATTGACATACAAGGTAAAACGGAGACAATTTCTGTTACTTGTTTATATTTTCACTAGTTGCAAGTACCCGGCGTTGCCCGGGTTTAAAATAAGGTTTTCGGTTTACCTTCTGTTTTCTCCCTACCCCCTCTCTCCCTACCTTTCTCTCTCCCTCCCTCCCTCCCTCTCCCTCCCTTTCCCTCCCTTTCCCTCCCTCCCTTTCTCCCTCCCTCATTCTCCCTCCCTCTCCCTCACTCTCCCATTTTTCTCCCTCCCACACTCCCTCCCTCTCTCCCCCTTCCTCCTTACCTCTCTCCCTCCCTGCCCCCTCTCTCTCTCTTTATCTTTTCCTCCCATTTCTCCCATCCTCTCTCCCTCTCTCCTTCCTTCCCCTCTCTCCCTCCCTAACCCCTCTCTCCCTCCCTTCTTTCTCCCTCCCTCCCCTCTCCACCTCTCTCCCTCTCTCCCCCTTCCTCCCTCCCTCATTCCTTCTCTCCCTCCCTGCCCCCTCTCTTTAGCTCTCTCTCCCTCTCTCCCACCCTCTCTCTCTCCTTCCCTCCCCTGTCTCCCTCCCTACCCCCCCCTCTCTCTCTCCCTCCCTTCCTTTCTCTCCTTCCTCCCTCTCCTCTCTCTTCTCTCTCTCTCTCCCTCTCCCATCTCCCCTCTCTCTCCCCTCCCTCTCCCATCTCCCTCTCTCCCCCTCCTCCTCTCCCCCTGTTCATCCCCTCCTCCCTCCCTCGTGCCCTCCTTTCCTCTCTCTCCCCCACTCCCCTCTCTCTCTCTCTTTATCTCTCCCTCCCCTCCCTCCCTCTCTCTCTCTCTCTCTCTCTCTCTCTCTATATATATATATATATATATATATATATATATATATATACTTATTATTATGGCTTCACACTTCTTCTAAAATCCTTCTTCATTCCTTTAACTTCCTCAAGCTGTACAAATAGGGAAGCATGAAAAAACATCAACAATTTTTTGCAGCACAAAGACACAATACAGCACCAGCGCGCAAATTCTATTCGATCATTGGGAAATGACGTCACAGAGGAATTTTATTTATGGCGCCGTCGAGATTACTTTAATATAGTAAAATACTAAAATAAAAAATATTAATTACAATTAAACTACCCATCCAGATGAAACGAAACCTGCCCTATAACCTTCCCCATGTAATTATGTGTATGTGTAACAAATTTCACGTTTTTTGGTTGTCTGGATCTTGAGTTATAAGGGAACAGACAGACAGACAACAAATGCGTCTTATAAGTATAGAGATGTTAGTGAAATATATACTCTGATAGTGCCACAGTGACAAGGGCTGGGGAGCCGGTGTCGGTGTCGTTATCGGCATTTGTACTTTGCTCAGTGTCGGTGTCGGCAATGGTATTTTGTCCGGAGTCGGTGTCGGCGCGAAAACTCCCCCCCCCCAAATAAAAAAATAAAACTTTAATTAAATGATCCAGAAGAACTTCAGATAGTTCTTAGCCTATATTAAATTTAAAGTTTTCTTAAGTTCTTCTTTTCTTTTTAAATAGATACTTGGTAAATCTGTTTCTCAACAAATGCATTATTTTCCAAAGCGAGATTCTCTACATTACAACAACTTGTCAACATTAACAGAATTGTGACTGAAAGCAGATAGGAAGGCTACTGGCTATGTTCACTATGATATTCACTCAATCATTGTAAATCATGAGAAATATTTTTAGTTTGCATCTCTCTATCAATATCAATGTTGGAGAAAGATTACAAACAAACCTATTCAAGTCTTTTAGAACTTCAAAGAATGATCATACTCTCCACAGCTTAATTTCTCTCAGCCAGAATGCAGAAACATTACCAATCTACGTCAAATGGCACTACATTAAAGCCCAGTCCGTAGCTGGAGCTGTTGAGGCGCCCCCTCCACCTATTACAATACAAACATTTTCAATAATATTATTTCATTCGGGTGTAAAATAACGATTCCTTCCTCTATTAACTACGTTAAGTATGTAGTGTCTTCATACGTCTCTCTTTCTAAAAAAATAGGTCTGGAACAACCATCTTTTATCATTGTCTGTAGCCCTTGCCGTGATTTTATTTCAGCATTCTGCATTCTCTGAATGACCACTTATAAACTTCCAAGCATCATTGCACTAGTGTTGTTGGATATGTCTGTACTTTGAAGTGACTTGCTGACTTAGGCAATCGTTAATAATAATCTTGATGAATATTTGAGCATAAGCCTACACATAAATGAGAACTTATTAAAAGCAGCGGATTGGCCGCTTCAGGTTTACTATAAAAATAACATCCCGCATACTGTGGCATATCTTGAAGTAAACCATACAATTTTGTTACTTCAATGTATTCACTGCAGCTACTATTGATGTCCATATATAGTATTTTTCGTGACCTTTCAATGTTACATGTACAACTGATAACTTTTTTTTCATCTTAATGAACATCCTGCAAAATCGCAGATCAGGGTTGTAAATTTATAACTACTGAAGAACCCCAATAGTTTCTTAAATTTGATTGAAGGGCTGGACCAAGAGCAGATCACTGGGATGTTTATAATACTTGACGTGAGCTAACATAAATGTAAATGTTATCAATGTAAATGAAAAAGGGGAGTGTACTGTGGGTCAAATCAAAACGTAGATTGCCCATGTCTGGTTTAGAAGCTGAACATTGTTTTCAAGATTACTATTTCAAAGACCCGTCTAGCTCGGCGCCCTGTGCATAGTTATTTAAATAAACACATTTTACCGCACAGTTCGGGAATTTTATTTATTTACTTTCGTTATTTATTAATTACACTACAAATTAGGCCCATACAATGCATGCTGGTTGGAGGAAGTGGAGAAAGACCTTAAAGCCATAGGAGTGAGAGAGTGGAGAAAGAAGACCATGGGTCGGGAAAAGTGGAGAAGAGTATTATGGCAGGACAGGGCCCTAAATGGGTTGTAGAGCCAAGAAGAAAATAATATACAATTTTAGACGTGCATCTTTATATATATTGTTACGACCCTCTCGGTACGCACCGAACAGTCTACAGAGTGAACGCGATGACGCAGTAGAGACAGTGACGAAGAAGCCGGCAAGAAGATGGCCGTGATATTGTTGTCGTTGTCAATGTTGAAATATTAGTAAATACTCTTGGAACCCACGCTGGCCTGTGTGTGTTTTGATTTTATAAACAGAATTTTAAAGAGTTGTAGCATTGGTGTCAGAAGCGGAACAGTCTTACAAGGTTTGGTAAGAAATTAAACGAACTTTTAGTTAGAGAGTTAAAGGAAGAATTAGAAGAAAGGGACCTTCCAACTAACGGCAACAAACAACAACTGTTTAATAGACTTCATGAAGCTCTTATTGATGAGGGAATGGACCCGGAGAGCCACGTTTTTTCAACGGAAATCGGGCAGTTAAGAAAAGAAATGAAAGAAGGCCGGAATGAAATGAAAGAATAAATTTCATTTAACATTAAGAAGTGAAATAGAGGACATTAAGAAAGGATTTAAAGGTGACACCGAGAAAGTAAAGTTTGAATTACCAAAAGTGAAAGTAGTGAATGAAACGACAACAAAAGAAAACATGACTCAGAGACAGACAAAGTTAATCATTGAAGCAGACTTAGACATGCGGCCAGTTTTATCTGAGGATGTGGTCATCCATGATGTGGTACCTGAGGATGTGGTCATCCATGAAGTGGTACCTGAGGACGTGGTCATCCCGGATGTGGTACATGATGATGTGGTCATCCATGAAGTGGCACCTAAGGATGTGGTCATCCACGACGTTATACCTGATGATGTGGTCATCCGAAACGTAGCGCACGAGAAGGAACTAATCCAAGAAGAGCCGCCCAGCGATCTGAGCCCCTGTGAGAATGATCGGTCTGCAGAATGTCTGAAAGCTTGTTGCAACCGCTGCCCTGGTTACCTTGAATATCCAGACAACTTAACAGAGTCTGATAAAAACAACGTCAAGAACAATAAACTACAACTAAACAAAAGCCACGAATGCATGGAAATCCACAACAGTGGAGCTGATGCTAGTGCCAACGTTTGGCACTGCAACGGCAAGACCCCTACAGGTCTTAATTTCGTGCACAATCTGCCGCGCTTCGATAACAAGAAAGATTTGGTGACCTGTGATTAGCCAGACGTTGGTGACATGTGATGAGCCACCTGATACGTTGGTGACATGTGATGAGCCACCTGAGACGTTGGTGACCTGCGATGAGCCGCCTGAGACGTTGGTGACCTGTGATGAGCCACCTGAGACGTTGGTGACCGGTGATGAACCACCTGATACGTTGGCGACCTGTGATGAGCCACCTGAGACGTTGGTGACATGCGATGAGCCACCTGAGACGTTGGTGAATTGTGAAGAACCACCTGAGATGTTGGTGACCTGCGATGAGCCACCTGAGACGTTGGTGACCTGTAATGAGCCACCTGAGACGTTGGTTACCGGTGATGAGTCACCTGATACGTTGGTGAATTGTGAAGAACCAACTAATACGTTTGTGATCTGTGATGAGCCACCTAAGGGGTTGGTGACCTATGAAGAGCCACCTGAGACACTGGTGAACCGATATGAGCCACCTGGGGAGCAGAGACGAAAGGTAGAGAGGAGTGAGGAGACCAACAGTGTGCATCGGAGCAGAGGAGAACGAGGCAGGACAGAGATGAACCTGACCATTGACTTTAATCTGGTCAGTTCAGTATACATTCATCCTAGCTCTGTCAAACGCAAAACATTTCGTTACTGCTACAACGTGTGTTTCGCCATCGTCATGTTATTCTGCAACAACAAGAGTTGGACCTCATCAATGGAGGTCAGTATCCCGAACGCCTGCACCTGCGAGAAAACCTACCTGGTGAACCGCCAGATTGCTATGGGGACGAACACGATCCTCCCCGCCCCACCACGGGGATATTCAATCTCCACAGCCTGACAAAGGACATGCTCTGGTTCATGTGGTCAGACTGTACTGTTGTGAGAACTGACCTGTTCGGGACGGACAGATTTAAGAGGGGGGGGCAGTGTTACGACCCTCTCGGTGCGCACCGTACAGTCTACAGAGTGAACGCGATGACGCAGTAGAGACAGTGACGTAGAAGCCGGCAAGAAGATGGCCGTGATATTGTTGTCGTTGTCTATGTGTTAAAAGATTAGTAAATACTCTTGGAACCCACGCCGGCCTGTGTGTTCTTTTGATTTTATAATGAGATATATACAGGGGAAAAAAATACACAATTATCTCCATTTGCCCCCCCCCCTTCGGTGTCGGTGTCGGCGGATTTTAGAAAACAGACACCGGTGTCAGTGTCGGCAAATATTTTGGCCGACACCCCACCCCTGATAGTGACGATAAAAGAAGTTGTTCAGTTCTAGCATAAGGCACGCATTCCAGTTCGCAAAAAACTCCACATAATTGCCAAGATAAAGGATCTCCATTCAGCATGGATTGTAATAATAAAAAATGTATCCCGCAGAATAGATGCTCAGAGGGAGAAGGAGTACCAATTTACTGAAAGAACAAAGGTCTCATAAAAGGCACTTAGGGCAAGAATATCTTTAGTTAAAATATGCTAAGCGGATGCAACATGATGCTATGACAGTAACACAGAGGCTAAGAGCACCGATGGTTGTGATGGTTGTGATCTCAATGATATTGATGAACTCCTCAAACCACCTGAAGTTTATGCTAAACAGAATTAGACAGAAGTAAAGTCAGTGACAGGAAAGCAGTTTACATAATTGCAGCAGGGTTAGTTGATCGTCTTGCTGTTCTGGTATCCGGTGTTGGAACAATGAAGTTGCTGGGAGTACCAACATTACCAAATGGAACTGGAGAGGCCGAGGCAACTGCCGTGTTTAATCTTATTTAAGAATGGAACATTGCTGATAAAATCAAGTTCATGTGTTTCGACACTACAGCTAGTAACACTGGCATAAATGCAGATGCCTGCATTCTTCTAGAGAAGAAACTTGGCAGAAAATTGATCAGCTTAGCATGCAGGTGCCACATAATGGAATTCATTGTGGCAAATGTGTTTGATTCACTGATGGGACCATCTAGTGGACCAAATATCAAGTTATTTCAGAGATTTCGTTAATATTGGGGCTCAACTACACATCAATGTATGCAAGTGGAATGGATATATATTATATTGCAGAGGTTCTCAATCCAGTTCGGGATGAACTCATTCATTTCATTCAGCATCAGCTAACAGTGTGTCAGCCCATAGATGATTATCGAGAGCTTCTGCAACTGTCACTTCTTTTTTTAGGTGCAACTTGTAGTGCAGATGAAAAGATTCTGGCCCTTGAAGCTTATCACCGGCCCGGTGGATGGCAAAACTGATTTACAGCCTTAAGATTTTCATTTTGCGTTCTCAGTTCCAACTTTCTGCACGTGAATCGTTTTCACGGGGTCACTTCAACACCTTTATACTTAAGGTCTACCTGAATTCTTGGTTTACATCACCATGTGCTACATCTGCTCCCCGTAGAGATTTGCAGCTACTTCAATAATTGGAGAACTACAGGGAAACAAATGACACCGTTGCCAAATAGATAATAAAATATTTCTCTGGACACATGTGATACTTGAGTGAAATTCTGGTAGGTTTTGGATTTTTTGACAATGATTTTTCATCTGAAATGAAGTAAGCCATGGTTGCAGCACTGGACAAGATAACAACAGATCATCCTCGCAGAATAGCCTTCTGTCCAACATTACAACAAAATAAACTTTCTGATTTTGTATCGCAACACTCCAGGAAACTTTTCACAGCTTCGAAAATACCACAAGATTTCCTGACCACGAATCCAGGCCCATGGGCCGCTGATAACAACTACATTGTTGGCCAGAAGAAAGTTGATAGTTTGAAAGTCGTCAATGATGCAGCCGAGCTTGGAGTGGCCCTGATTCAAGCATTCAACGGAGTACTAACCAATCAAGCGGAACAGAAACAGTTTTTGTTACAAGTAGTAGAGAAACACCGTCGTGCCTTTCCTAATGCTAATAAGTCCACCCTAACTGTCCCAGCCGCAGCTAGAATATCATTACTTGGATTTGAAGACATGTAATTAGTGAATAGTGATCTATCGGTTTGAACTATGTTGAATTGATTCTTTATGTTTATTAGTTGAAGGTTCTTAAAGCTACTATTCTGGTGCTATGTACAAAACAGTTGTTTGTTTTCTTTTACAGCAATATGTGTTTTCCAATAACTTCTGATTTTTTTGTATTACAGCAGGATTACCGATCACCATAAAGTAATGTCGCGAAACACTGATTATTGCAAAACTTTGACACTGTTGAGCTACCAATAAATATTATCAGAATACATTTAAAATTTTGCCAATTTTTGAGTGGCACCCTATTAATAATATATATATATATATAAACACCATCAACGACATGAACATCATCACCACCAGCGACCAGAAAATCATCACCACCTTCGTCTATATCATCATCACTGCCAGCGACAAAAACATCATCACTGTCCTATTCCTTATGATTACGCATTGTTTATTATTGTGTTATTGCCTTATTTGGTATTTATCTATCCCTTGTGACCACGCACTGTTTTATTACTTAGTTATTTCCTTATTTGGTATGTTAAGTGCTTGTGAGCTGGTTTTAGTAAGGTCAGGGATGTATGATGAAATAGTGTCATTCACCCACGCATCTTGGGTTTGGCGCGAATCGCCCAAGCATTAGACCTCTGGTCTTGGCTGGGAAAATGACGTAACATGCGGGGGGTGAACTACCTATAAGTAAGGCAGGAGATCAGTAGTAAAGGGAGAGACTGAGTGACACGTAGACTAGGTGACCAGTAATAGTGCAGTAAAGAGTAATAGTTGTTATAGAGTCGTGTAGTGAGTTACAGGATTATACAGAGTAGACACATGTGATTTATTGTCAAGTGTTTATACATTATTCAATAGGATTCTCATCTGTAAATATCATGTATTAAAGTTCAGTTAATTCTCTTATACTACAAGGAGTTGTGTCGTCTTATTCTAGTTGGAACGCTAGTGGGATACGGCAATCACCAACAATGAACATCACATCATCAACACTAGTGAAAAAAACACCATCAATAATAACGACCTGCACATCATCATCACCAGCGACAAGAGAATTATCAAAGCAATGACTAAACCATCCTCTTAACCAACGACCAGAACATCATCACCACTACCAACAAGAACGTCATCACCAACTGAACATCATCACCGACAGAGGGAAGAATATCATCACCACCAGCGACCTGTATATCATCACCTTTTGCGACCTGCACATCATCACCCCCAGCGACTAGAACATCATCATCACAAGAGAAGAAACTTCAAGAATCAAGTGTGAAAACAAAGAGCAGAATTAACAGTTCACGGACAAAGTCGCGTCTTTTTCTTTTTACAATTGCCGGTGATTTATCTAGTTTATGTTTTGTTACTTTTTGCAGAGAATTTTAAACAAGTAAGAATTCTTCATGCAGCTGATCTTTAAATTGAAATGATTTGTGCTTGTGTGATTAGGATAAGTGTGAACATTGTGTTATAATAATTCAAATAAAATTAGCTGAATGGAGAAGATTTATAAGAACCACCCTGTTTGAAATGAATCAAACAATCCAAGAGTAGATAAGCTATGCTAAATGTATTGTGTTGGAGGGAAAAAATGCAGTGACTATTTCACGCACAGAACGCGATAAAGAAGTCGAGCTACTTGAAAAACAGAGGGATGAAGAGAGACAACAACGTAGGTAACAGTTAGAAACAACTAGCTTAGAACAAGAAGCTGCAAAACTTAGATTTAAGCAAAAAAATGCAATCGCAAAACTTGTGATTTATTTCTATGTGTGATGCATTGTCTGTGTGTGTTGTATTGTCTGTGTGTTATGTATAGTCTTAGTGTGATGTATTGTCTATGTGCCATGTACTGTCTATGCATAATGTATTATCTGTGTGTGATGTATTTTCTCTATGTGATATATTGATTAGCTTTTTTTAAGGTCTTAGCGATTACAAAAAAAATAATTTGTTTAATAAAATAATTCTAAGCTTACTGAAGTGATGTACATTTAAACATAAATATATAGATTATAAACATGGAGGCTAAGGATGTTTCTAAAAAATGTTTTATCACAAAACTTACCTGGCTTTCTAACATATACTTCAAGTGTTAATACTCTTGAATCACTGTCAATAATGTCCAGCTGAAAATTTCTGTACCATGACGGTATCATATTTTTAATATAAAATACAACGAAATATTGGTGTGGCACATCACTGTCAGTTATACGTACTCCGATGTCACTTGATGTATCAGTTGTATTAAATTTCTCCCAATTGATAAAAACAAAATCTGCCAACTCGTTTGCTGATGTAAAGACACAAAATGAAGTTTCTATTGACTCACTGGTACCAGCGTACACCACAATCTTATTTGATTGTTTGCTACATGTCGTGAAATCTAAAACATAGAAATAAAAGACAATTAAAAGAATAAATTAACTTTATTAACAAATTTACCTTTTAAATGAATATGTTTTTGCACTGTTAATTATTTCTGCTGCATTATTTTAATTTTTCTAGCATCTGTATATTATAATTTCCTTTTTTTTTAAATGCATATTTTTTTTATTTAAATGTCTTACCACTAGATGTGTGCATTATTTGAACCATCATTAATGCTACTAATAAACATTTCTTTACATAGTATACTATCATAGTGCACTAATATAATATGCAAATATTTCTATAGTAAGAATCGTTTCCAAAATGAACGGAAATTAGTATATGGAATTGTAATATTATATTATTTCCCTAACATTGCCTTTTCTAGCCGGGAACTTTCACTTTACACTGAACGCTAATATATGTAGAAAGTTTCTTTGTACTTTGGTCCACATTTTTACTACATTTTTTCTCCAACTTTTGACATCCGTGTACTCCGTTCTTTAATTTCAAAATGCTAAGTATCCCTCGTCAAAAAGTAAACTAAAAATTCACACACCTTAATAGCAATTATTGTGTGCATCCTATTGTAGTATATAGACACATAAATCACAAATTTCAATATCTTTGCTTTTCGAATTTTAAAACGCCAAGTGATTTGGCAAATTTGCACTTTGTGTGTATGTATTGACTTTCTTAAGCATAATAATGAGAAATAGCTGTTTCACATTATAGACATATCTATATCTTGTAGGTCTTTTAGTAGTCAACTGAGAAAGTATGGTTACAATATCACCTGGCACACTTTTTGGACATTTTAAATATAATCTTTAGCTTTAACCTTAGGCGATGTTCACTGCTAAATTTATAGCAAGATATTCTTTTTCTTGTATCTTTATGTTTTTTATGGATTTTATTTTCTCTTAGCGCATGTCTCCATTCAACTCTTCAAGTACTTCCCGGGGTATGCGTACAACAATATGCGACACACTGATTTACGGTAATCATCTATATAATTAATAGCAGTGTCGCTTCTGCGTTAAATCGAAATTAATACAACAGTATTCCAGTTTAAAATCGTAAAACGTAAACAATATTATAAACTAAAATTTTCAGAAGTCGTCGTAAATAATTTTGTCAATAAAGTAATTATTTATTTTATTTTGTTACAAACCGAAGAGATTATATATTTTGATGATGTCATGGTGTTACGACATCACTTGAGAAGTTTGTAGAATATTTGTCTCTCTTTATTTTGCTGTAATTGGTGAGTATATTTTTAGCGCATTTTCAAGAAAAAAATGCACTATTGTCCCTGTTTTGCCTGTCTGTCATCACCCTAGATCTCACCTCTGAGGGCTGGTCATCAGTGTTTTTACCGTATTTACTATTTAAACTATATTAATAATCATGTCATTTTATGGCCCCATTCTACACCTTATACGTTCAATAACCCATTCATTTGGTGCGAAATACTGCAGCAAGTAGTTTTACCATTTATCAAACAACAATTTACAGATTTTTCGGACGATCAAATGACTACAATTTAGAATGTTTTAATTATGAGTCTTATTTCAGTGACCACAAACCACTTGTAGTTAGATTTGAGAGAAAATAACTTTTTTTCATACGAAGAGTTAAAACATTTAGGTGTAAGACGGACCGATTAACTAACTATATGAAGATCTGCTAGAACCTATCGGAGGGCATTGACGTCACACGTGTTCAGGCGCAGTAGAGTATTCTTTCTTCAGCCACAATAATTTTATCTTCGAAAAATACTTAAGAAAATCATCAAATCATAATGAAATAGTAAGAATATTGCATTGTCATTGAGTTCTGAGCTATATTGAAAGTATCAGAGCTATATCTTTTCGGAAAATGGTCTAAAATTGGTGCCAAATTCCGTTACTGCGTACTATACTTAGCACAAGTAATTTCCCTTGATTTAGACAAGAATGTGACCTATACGCTATACATATTTAATTTTATTTATTTAGAAACTCATCAAATGAAATAGTAAGCTTGGGTTCTGAGATTAATTGAAAGTATCAGAGCTATACAACAATTGACGAAGTTTTCGGACGATTAAATGACTACAATTTAGAAAGTTTTCAATTATGAGTCCTATTTCAGTAACCACAAACCACTTGTAGTTAGATTTAAGAGACAATAATTTTTTTTTTAAATATAAAGAAACGTCTTTATAATTATTTTTTTTACAAATATATGCATTACACAATTGAATTTATAAACATTTCCAAAATTTACAAATATTTACTGAAAGCTAACAAACGTACTGATACATAATACGAAAATGCTCCAACACGTCCTGTGTCCAGAATGGAACAGGCTTAATTGCTTGTTTTTAATTGGCTTCAATTTAATTTTTTTTTATTTCAATTTTAAACATTACGTTAACATACAAAGATTAATCCTTCTGAATCGTTAATAGTCTTTTAAAATTTTTTTTTTGCATATTTTTCTTCTCCAGTTAGTCGTTGCGCCCGCAGTGTTGTCTTTTATTTAAAACCTATGAAATCAAACCAAAACTCTTCATGAAGGATGGATTATTCAAACGATCTATAAATTTATATTATCAAAATATTAATTACAAGTTTTCATTGGCAGCATAGAGGACCGGGGGGGAGGGTGTAAGTGGATCCTATTAAATGAAATCATCATTGTGACAGTCGCGGGATCGCAATGATAGAGACTAAAATAAGTAGAATTAAATGAGGGGAAGATTGCAATCAATGATTCAAGCGGAAAAATATATACAATTGTTTTCTTATTTTCTTTAGTGGATTCAATGACTAATTGTAATATTACAAATATAAAAAAATCAAAAGAAAATGTGGGGTATGGGTAATTTTTAATTTTAATTTGACAATGAGAGGAAACAACATCATTAAAATATTCAAGTTGACTTAACTCTGGTTTTTCCTCTTGTACAGGATTATGTTTTGTCCTGGCAGGGGGGCGGGGAGGGGATCTAATTAGTTACAACAGACGGATGACATTTACTTATTTGCGATAAGTTTTCGAGAACACCTGATGAGCCACTATCGCTAGATCAGGAGATATTGATTGGTAGATTAACAAATCCCACGACCAGGTTGCACCTGAATATTGCCAATAAAGAGGTACAAGAAAGATACGTTTGTTAGTCAAGTCCATATAAACAACAAGAACTTAGATAAGGGAGGGGAGCATTACAATATTTTAAAGACATGTGTCATTCTCAAAAAAAAATTATAATATGGGGTGTCTAAAGTTGTAATATGACATATTTCGTATAATTTTTAGTAAACAGAGATAAAAAGTACTGGTATTTACATACATTAAATGCGTTTGAACTATCAACTTGACATTACAAATTTGAAATGGGAACAAATTATTTATTTTTTAAATGGCCTAATTGTTGTATTAGTTTTAGAATTCTGTCAGATAATTCTATCTTTTTTTCATCAATCTAAAAAGGACAAAATGTTTTTTAAATATGATATGACACAACCGTTGACAGTTCATTTAGCAAAGCTGATATATTTACCAAATAAATATAAATTTTGTTAGCTATAATACACTTTAACATCGAACATTAATTTTTTTTTGGAATGATGCAGTAGACTTTCAATCATCTGATTTAAATGTTGGACAAGCCGTATAGGCTTTACATAAACTAATGAATACATCCCTTAATATTGCTGAAATTAAAATCATGCTTTTGTTGTTTGTTTGTTTGTTGTTTTTTTTTTTCTAATTTTTTGTATCATTACTTAAGCTATCTACGGGAATTGATATTATGGCTGATAAATATTGTTTACTAAGCCGGATAGTATGGTGGTCACTTTACTGAGAAAATAATAGTAATTAGTATACTAACAACACTCATTGCAGTGCCTGACGCTGAAACATACTTTGTTAGGGTTGGATATGGGTTTCAGTATTTGTTAAAACTGTATAAAATTTTAGAAAAATAATTATCGATCATTAAAAGCTACAAATAAAGTAAAATAGGTAATATTGAGACAACACTCTTTTTTAAATATATTATGTGTATTAATTAAGTGCTTTTGAATATACAATATTTTTAAACAAGATCAGGGCAGTTTAAGCAAGTATCACCACGAGAATAAGCAGCTTATCGGTTGTCCATACGCGAAAAGCAGAACTCTTTGTTTCATCGCGCTGAGAGTCCAGGCAAAGCTCCGAGCATTGCAGGTGTTGAAGTGGATATTGTCATTATTCAGCCCCACTGAAATAGCACAGCCAGAATTCAGTACCAGCCATTCTCAGAACTCGGCGAAGAACCATTGTCGACAACGGCTCTAACCTGTCTCGAACTGGGACACACATTATCTTGGCGCCAAGTTTTGTAGGTGGTGATCGTTACATGCGAGCACAATATCAAGATGTACTGGCCATAGTTCGTACTTTTGGAAAGCCGGATCTTTTTATTTCTGTAACGTGCAATCCCAAATGGCAAGAAATTACGGAGAATTGGCTTCCAGGTAAGACAGAATCTGATCGTCCCGATCTTTCTGCCTGGGTATTTCGACTGAAGCTTAAATCTGTCTTGGAAGACATCTTCAAAGGCGCTCTTGGAGTTGAAGTTGCGAAAATTCACGTCATAGAGTTTCAGAAGCGAGGCCTTCCACACTCTCATATACTCATCATTCTGAGCGATGCGGACAAGCCACTAACCTCAGAGGACTATGATAAATTTATATCAGCAGAGATTCCAGATACCATTAATGAGGAACTGTACCAGACGGACGTGTGGTACATGATGCACGGACCATGCGGTCCACACAAGCCAGATACTGTCTGTTTGAAGGATGGTGTCTGCTCTAAGGGCTACCCGTGACCTTTTTGTGAAGAAAAACTTCGTGGCTATCCACTGTATCGCTGACGAAGCAATGGGCGCGTGGTCACGGTGAAGGGAGTTCTCCTAGATAACAGACATGTTGTCCATTACAACCCATGGCTTTCTCACAAATACAACTTCTAAATTAGCATATACATTTTCACTACTGTCAAAAGTGTAAAATATGTGTAGAAATATGTTTCCAAGGGCTCGGGGGCATAATAGAGACTGTCCAAACAGCGACTGTCACAACAGCGACCTCAAGATAGCGACTGTATCAAAAGACAGATTGTCATAACAACGACTAATTCATCAGACAACTGGTAACAGCTGAAAACACACAAACACACATAATTGTGTGTTACACACAGTAGTATGTTACACCCAGTAGTGTGATACGCCCAGTTGAGTCACACCCAGTAGTGTGTTACACCCAGTAGTGTGTTACACCCAGTAGTGTGTTACACCCAGTAGTGTGTTACACCCAGTAGTGTGTTACACCCAGTAGTGTGTTACACCCAGTTGTGTGATACACCAAGTTGAGTTACACCCAGCAGTGTGTTACACCCAGGGGCGGGCGCCGAGAGCCAACAAGGGCCCCAGGGCAGGACATCATTGCTGGCCCCTTAATAAACAATGAGTCGTGAAAAAATTGACATGATCGGGGCGGCCGGGCCCCCTTACAGATGTGGGCCCCCTGGCAACGACTCTCCTGCCCCCACTTGGTGTGCCTGGTTACACCCAGTTGTGTGTTACACCTAGTTGTATGTTACACCCAGGTGACAGGGACAGTAGAACAAAAATTCAGCCCCCACAATAAAGTCCATATGACATGTTTTATAAATGTGTATATGTGAACGAGTTCATTTCATGTTATAGAATATAGATGGTTAAAAACATTGTTCATTTATTCAAAAGACTCTTAGACTGTCCAACGTCGCCCTCGGTCTACTACTAGAGTGTTTGATGTTTTACATTTTATGTTGTTTTCTATCCACATTACTTGTTGTAATCTTAATAGCTGGACATCTTTTATATCACAACATTGAAGGGGATAGTCTTCAGTCTCTAAGCCATTTACTATCTCCTACCAGTGAGTAGTGAGTGTATCTTACTCTGAAGTTGACAGAAAAGTCGCTATTATGACAGTCACTATTATAATGCGGTCGCCAATCTGATTACGTCGCTCATTTGATGTCGCTGTTATGACAGTCGCTGTTTTGACAAGCGCTATCCTGCCCGTGCAGCTTAGAGACCTTATTAGCACAAGAGAACTTTATCTCATTCAAGAGGATACATTTATCAAGGTTACATACACCAGACATATTCCTGATAAAATGTTTGGACATTTATTTAATTTGACGAATCTAAGTATTACGTCTTTAAACAAGGATCTGTATTTTAACAAAGAATTTCGCCAACTTAATAAATTGATTTCATTAAGTGTTACAGGATATTTTTGCCCTGAAAATAATAATAGCTTTGAAAACGTTCCCTTTGTTCGTAATTTAGTTTTAAGACACATTAAATGTAGTTTGATTCTGGATGATTGAAAGAGTTATAAAAGCTTCTAAAAACGCAAAGATACTCTATTACATAACATGTTTTTAATCTAGGACTGAGTAGAGCATTCAGAATTTTAAGTCCCTTAGTAAATCAGACAATTGTATATTTAAAATTTCATCAGGTTATGTTTGATCCTTCAAGAACAAATTTGTATGATGAATCTTTAACCCCAAAAATTATGTCATTTTTAAGAGAAATATGCGTTGAAAATCTTATCTTATAAGATAAATATGTTACTACTATTCATCCTATTGCTTTTTATAATAAAAATTTTGATCGATGTCTAAAAGGTTGAAGTATAATACGAAAATTGAAAACAAACTTAAATAAAAAAAAAATACAAAATATGGACCTAAATTTTATGAAATGGAAAATGAATCTTAATAGTTTACTGGCGAATTACATTCTACATTAAATATTATTTTGTTACCTATTAATCACGTTGTCGAAAGTATCTCTGTGTCTTCAATTTTCCCAAATATTTCATCATTGGCTGTCGGTCAGAGCAGTAAAACCTTGTTGGAGCTTTCATTAGCAAATATTAATCTTGTAGATATTTGTATCGTGACAAATTTTTCGGACATAGAATTCGGAGGACTACCAAATTGAAAGTTATTAAATATTTCTTACAATAATCTATCAAAATTATATGAACATTTTTTGATATGTACTAGTTATCAAAGGCCCGGTACCCGGACCGGCGAGTAGGCACACAGTTGGAGTTGAAAATGGTGATATATATTTTAGCGCGTTAACAATCAGTCTATATCAGAGGTGTGCGGATCTTGAAATTTAGCATCCGCGTCCGTCCGCGGATTTCTATCAATGATCCGCGTCCGCAGAATCTTACAACATTGGTCCGCAGTCAGTCCGCGCGTCCGCATTGCTGAAATTTATCCGTTTAAATGAAATGAAATTTTTTATGGTAACGCTAAAGAAGATCCGCGTCAGTCCGCGAGTCCGCAACTTAACCATACGAAGCATCCGCTGTCAGTCCGCTGATTCGGAAAAGTCTGCGGATCTGCGTCCGCAAGCGGACGCGTCCGCTGTCCGCTCATCTCTGGTCTATATATTTGCAGTGGCCCCAAGGACATGAACAGATTATTGTAGCCAAAATACATTTGAGAATAGGGACACCTAATAATACATCAAATAAAATTCATATGTTAAATAGTTCCTCCCAAATAAAATAATCCTCACTATGGGTAAACATAAACAACAACTCTTAAAATCATATTCCTTCATAATATTTTAATGGACTCCTTTCCAAACAGTTATTCATTTAATCTTTTATGACGTTCAACATGGCGTATTTAAAAAAAAAAAGAGAGACGTGAGTGAGTGCTTGTGTTAAGCAAAACGCTACATGTTTAACAGGTGGTTTATTTACTGTTTTACATTGTAGCATAATACAATTAACTAAGAAAAATTGCCGACCCGGCAGTGCAGAACCTAGGGATTTACGGGCCCGGTGGCTTGGCCTCTTTGGGGGCTGCCCCTGCATTTCGGCATGAGATAATTTTTTGACGCTTCTCAAGCTTGGTCCCGAGAAGAAAGAATCGTTGTGTAGCTTTAGCTGCCATTCAATTAAAAACATAGTAGTATTCCATCAATGCAGTTGAGGCCGCAGACGCAGAAAACATTAGGCCTCTTAAAAAAGAAAGACATATCAAAGCTTTCAACATTATAGTTCTGTGAAACCAATGCCGAACCAAGGGATTTTAGGCATCTTCGGGAGCCACTACATAATGACATGAGATAATGTACTTAATATTTCGTTTAAAAAATATTTTGGGGGTCCTCCTCAAACTGGGCCCCCTCCATACACCCTCTGTGTGAAGCCCCCATCATAAATGGGTTAGTTTGCATTGTAAACGTTGTGTACGGCGCTAATCAATCTCAACCCTTATTCAATTCATTCATGTGACGTAATAGTCAACAAATGAAAAAAAAATGACGTATTTTTTTTTAGGTTAGTAATAAAGGGAAATAATTGTACATTAGAAATAGACATATTTTAGAAATAATAACAATTTAAACAATATAAATATTACATTATATTTAGGTATCCATAATTTTGGTTTAAAATTGAGATTGTGGAACATAACACAGAATATTAATTGAACGATTTCTGTAAATATTTCTTTTATGATCGCTTCTCATTTAATAACAAATTGAACACCATAGATTTTTTACGTTACTGTGAGATATACATAGGCCTGTGAAACCATTCGATTTAATATTGTCTCGTAGAGTATCACAAAATATTTTGGCATGATTTTGAGTTACTTCTCCTAAGATCGCTTCTTGCCCTTTGGTAATGATTGAGGCGGTCGAAAATAGTATAACATTGTGATTGCCATTTGGCATTCACGATCTTACCTGCCGTATGTTAGTGTACGGTGTTTTGTCACCTCGGCACTAAACATATGGCTGGTCCAATGTCAATTCTGGCAGCCATGTAGGAGACTATTCTTACTCGGCTGGCCAGTTGGTAGCCGGATTATACATGTTAAGAAGAAAATAGTAAATGTTTCTGCCATCTTTGAATTGTTTATGCCGCCATGTTGGATGACAGACGGAAGTCGCGATGACAGACGGAAGTAGCGATGACAGACGGAAGTCGCGATGACAGACGGAAGTAGCGATGACAGACGGAAGTCGCGATGACAGACGGAAACCGGAACATATGATGTAAAATTTGTATTATAGATACATCAGTTGAAACTCTCATCGTACATAATAGTTGGTTGAGAAATAGCGTTATGTCAAATATCAGTTTCAGAGTTTTTCAAAATCTTGGGAAACTTCTCCATCTAGATATATCTTACAACTCTTTAGATAAGTTATCACCAAGAACATTTCAGCCCAATCCTAATCTTACTTCTTTACTTATCGCTGAAAATCAATTTAAAAATATTCCATTTGATTTAAAGTTGATTCGGAGATTAGAAATAAGTGACATCCGACGAAATAAGATAATGACTATTTCTAAAATTGAAATAGAAAATATGGAAATAATTAGAACGAAATTGGGAAGTTTCCATTTGTTACTAGCTGGTTATATTTTATTATGCGGGTGTAAAAATCTCTACTTTCTACAATGGTTGCAACAGACAACTATTTAACTCGATGACGAAAAAAACTTTACTTGCCGTAATAAGGAAGGTGATTTATGTTTACTTTGGCATATAAAGATTTTGACGGACTGCTGCGTGAATGCAACGGGTAATATAATTCATTGTTACTATTGTATTATATTTCTTTACAAACATTGCTTTTATGTTGTTCTTTTTCTGGACGAAAAATAAAACACTAATTACTTCAACTTGTCTACAGATTTTTACTGGATACCAATTAGCTAAGATTTCAGACTATAAATATAATATATGTATTGGATTTTCTGAAGATGATCACCAGTTTGCTGGTGATACATTACGACAATTTATTGAAGGGGAACTTCAGTATACAACATTTACTCCAAAACATAACCTCTTACCTGGGCATGCCGAGTGTGAAGGTATAATGGAGGCGATCAACTCAAGTTGGAGAGTTCTACTTGTTGTCAATGAAGGTTTTATCAACGAAAGTGATAGTTTTTACTTCACCATCAAGTCAGCGTTGTATTCTGTAAGTCCTGTCAATCCATTTCGTGTTGTCATTTTAGTTAAAGAGAAATATCTGAACATATTACCTACAGAATTTTTCAGTGCCGTCCCAGAAGATAATATTATTTTAGTTGACGAATGGGTAATGACATGTGAGCTAGAGCAAGCCTTGAGGTCAAGACTGAAGTGACTACCTGGTGATATCAGACTGAAGTGACCTGGTGATATCTGAAGTGACCTGGCGATATCTAACTGAAGTGACCTAATGATCTCTGAAGTGACCCAGATTATCATATGAGAAAAATATAATTGTGTGATTTACTTATTACTAAAGGTTAGATTACTGTGATTTACTACAGTGAATTGGAATATTTAGAGAGCTAGTTATTATGTACATTTTATAATTGATTGGTTAAAATGTGTACATAAATAAAAATGTTAGTTTAATAGAATGTAGATAACGATACATTAATGAACGTTAGCTTTATTTGTCTTTTTATTTTGTTTCACTTTTAATTTCTTAGATACACAATGATAAAGAGTTATTTAAATTATTTCTTATACTGAGTAGATTGACAAACAATAATAGCCAGTCTACAGACCTTATTGAGAATTCTCCATCAGGTAGAATAGGTTGAGGTCAGTCGCGTAGTGAGGGGGGCGCTACTCACAAAGGGCTGCCTAATGGTATGTTTTACATTTAATATTATATGGTTTTTGAATGAAGGGGCTCTAAAAAGGTATTTTGCCCGGGGCGCGAGTTAAGCTCGCTACACTACTTGTTACAGTCTTATCTGGTATTTACGTCTGACAGTAACTCATAACTTATACTTTGAGCTCACATTTTTTTCACAAACAGTAACAAATTAATAACACCAATGTTCACTTGGCAGTTATCATTGTTACCTCTGGGTTATATAATAACATTATATTTACCACATTATGCCACAAACTAGCACATTATCGACTTTATGACAAAGAAGCGATTTTAATGGATAGCTTCTTAGGTATTTTATAATCATTGTTTCTGATTATATATATATATATATATATATATATATATATATATATATATATATATATACATATATATCTTTATTGGTAGATAGATAAATAAAGATAGATAATGATATATAGAAACATATTTAAAACATTATTGAACTAGTTCTATTTGCGTTCTTAAAGTGAATACTATATATTGTACTTAATATAAGAACTTGATAAATAGCTAAAGGATAAATATATCTAGATGGAAAACGCTTACAAATATATGAGTAATAAAAGCTAATAGAAATTATGAATTTATATATGTATGTATACAAATGGCTTTAAAACTAGGATCCTACCAATGGTATCCTGCATACATTGGAACGAAATGTAAACAGCATTTCATGGACATCAACATGTCAATAATTAATTTATATCGATTCCATTATTGTGTAAAAAAAAAAAAAATTACCCGATATCAGTGTTCAGTTTATGTTAGATGCCAAGTTGTATACATTATTATATAAACTTTCAGAAATTGTTCAAGTGTTAATATTAAAATACATTGTATTTGATCAACATCCTCTCCATTAGTATGCTTGATATTGACAGAATCATAATACATAGCAATAAAAAATAATAGATATTATGAAACATATATGAATAAAATTATATATATAGTTTATTTCTGTAAATCTGTTAATAATGTGCAGGTTATATGTTAAAATGTATGTCCTTAGAATGTAATATTTATTGCAGTCCCAAAAATAAATTTTAGACCTATAGGCCTGTAATATAAACATTTGTTTTAATAATAAAAAGTGTTCAGTTTGTTATTTTTGTCATAAATAGGAAGGATAAATATAGACAGAATAAAACGCTTTGAACATTTGCTTAGACTGGCCAGACCAGCAGAGTGTGTGTCCTGCCGATCGACATGAATGAAAAGGCAAAGGTTTCCTGCAATATGAACAAGAAGGCAGGTTAATCAAAACTACTGTAGTATATTCTCTAAAACCTACTTTTATGAATACATTTTTACCAGAGATTGTGTTCGTAATTTTTACATAATGTCATTTATCGTATCATACTTATACATGTTTAAAAATTAGCAAAATACAATTAGAGGCGAAATGTAAAGAGAAGACTCATAAAAAATTGTAATTTAAAGAAATTTAAAAGTGTTATGTTTGTGACCCCTGCAAATTTTGATGAATACATATTATCACTTATAACTATTCCAAATGTTTTGTCAAACGTAATAAACAGTCTAAAGTTCATCTTCGTAATAAATTTCAAGAGGCTGATAATTCAATAATTGAGAATTACATAAATACTTAGAGTTAAGACATTCTAATTGACTAACAACATTTAATGACGGTTTCACGTTTAATATTTTGTGAATCATAGTTCAAAGAGGCAGATTTTAATAGACCACAGACGTCACAGCCACTTACATAGTTACATTTCAATACAGTAAGATTTAAACAGTTACGCAATATGTAATTATAAACACCGGACATAATTATTACAGACATAATATCGTTAATGTATCAGAAACTCGACCATTAAGATATAGCGACGTTCTATAATTGCAACCAAAACTTTCATAAAAAAATATAAGCATTGTCACATAGGAAAATATATAAGTTACTGGTTGGAACATATTTTAAAATATTTTATAAAAAAAATGTAAATTGTCTATAAAAGGCAAATGATTTTATTCTGCAGAATGTTTTGTGTTTAATGCAATTAAAACGTAAAATGATATACTAGAGCTGATGTTTGATTAAAACAATCTCAAAATAACTATTGTAAACGAATCATGAATTATAGACTTAAACTATTTTATCTACTTTTTATTTGCACAACAAATGACATGATGTAAAATGTACGCAATTAACATCTATGGCATTTCTATCAAGGACATCATATATGTGTTAAATTATTTATTCTGACCACTTTATTTACAAGTGTACATCTAAGTGATTCTGTTGTCGGTCAGAAAGAGTTCATTCACTTACTACTTATACCATTACCTCACATTGTATCACTCACTTCAACTTCCGCCCTCATGTCACTTTACTCTGACTTACCTCACATTGTATCACTCATTTCAACTTCCGCCCTCATGTAACTTTACTCTGACTAACCTCCAAAATGACTTTTTCCCCCTTTTATTTCGTTACTAAATATTGTAACATTAATATCAATGTAGTTAATATAGAAATTAGAGTCTGTTTTGTTAATATTATTCCAAAATAATGAATAAAAGATTTAAAACCGTTGATAGAGTGGTCTTCCGTACATTCTCTTTTAGGCTATGATATATGTATAAAATGTATATTTATCAGTGAATATAAATAAAAAAATAATTACAAGGTCATCTTGCTGATATTTAATTATTCGACTGAGCTTGACAGATCCTGCATCAGCTCTCCCCCCCCCCTAGTTATTCATATCTGTAATGATTGATCCCTAAACAATTTTGTCACTTAACAGAGTTTTCTGCTGTTGCTAAAAGTACCAAACTTTGCCTGAATTCTATTTATAATAAAGGACCCTAAAGTCCCTACTGGAAGAACCTTTGGTTTCTGTTGATAGGATTGGTACATTACGGATTTTTTTTTCAAAACTTCAAACTTGGTAACATTGGGATTAATGTAACGCATTTATGTGTAGCTTCAAAACATTCATTGAAATATATTTGTATAACATTTATTACGCTTTAATGGCGACTAAAGAGGAGCTCTAGCTATGAATTTTTTGAACTTTATTTAGATCCAGAATTGTTTAGGTGACATGATATTTTTGTAACAATACTTTTTGAAAATGTGTTAAAAAAGTTTTTTCAGAGATATAAAGGATTAGACATTCTAATGGCTACATAAATCTTCTAATGTAATCATTTTTTGGAAAATCTTGTAATAATATAAAGATCTATTCTCAAAGAGTAATGATTGACTATCACTGACCTATCCAACTAAGGGGACTAACTCAGCTTATTATTTTTTACAGCTTTGTTTTGTTTTATTTTCTTTGTTTTCCCACTATAGTTTTACACTTATGTGGTAATAGTTGAAATAGTGTGGGGAACATGGTTCTCTGTTATTCAGGAGTTCAGGGTTAAACCTTTTGGTGTAGAGTCTCTACAATTTTAGCGACCCGGGTTAGGTACAACATATGATACCTTAGTCTTAAATCCGAGAGTAGGGAGAGAGTCAACTAACATTCCTGACAAATAGATCAATCAAGGGACACAAATGAAGGTGGTAACCATTTAATTTTTTTTTTTTAACTAACCAATCCAACAAGTGGGTGTACTATGCCTGATGGGAAAGTTTTAAGAAACAGGACGTGAGAAAGCGTATAGAGAGATTGGGGGAAGCAGATTTTTAGATAGAGCGGAGAGTGGTCACAGGTAGATTATAAGTTGATATTGCAGTAATTGTACTTAGTGAAATGATTTTGGACTTTGGATTGTAATAAATATTGACAAATACAGGGCAACCCAAGGGCCTCTGCTATAAATAGTTTTTAACTCTTCGTATTAACTGAAAAAAAAATTACATTATAAAAAATATTTTTACTAAAAAGTAGAAAATAAAAATAACATTATAAAAAATTTTTTTTATAAAAAACAACGTTTTCTTGCGTACTAAAAAGCAGAAAAATATTTTTTCTATGAGCCTGGAAAAATTTCTGAATAAATTGGTCACATGGTAGTAAACTTCATAAGAGCTTCTAATTTTTATAAAACGAAAAAACACTGGACTTACGGCTAGTGCTGCATTTGTGTGCCTGTTTTCACTGGGTGGGCGTGTTTTTATGTCATTACGTTCTAGGCTAAGTAATGATCGTTTTGAAATGATGGTCTTCTTGCGTGATGCCAAGTTGTGAATCGATTGATATTGTAATTTATTGTATTTGCTTTTTTTTTTTTAAAACTTGAAAACTTGCACTCATTACATTTTAAATAAAAATAATTTGTTGTTCTCAAAAGTATTGGAATTATATTGGTATCAATTTTGGCAATTCATTTTTGCTTGAGTATTTGTATTGGTATGTGCGTACTATTTTCATGAAGTATTGGTATTTGTATTAACGATACAATTTAAGAGTACTGTTAACAACCATGTCTGATGTTACAGTTGTTTCTATTGTTGTGACTGTGTAGACGGACTGTGTGTCACCTTGCCTTCTTGGAAAACTCTTCTTTACTGGAGTCTAACAATATTTTTATGACGCAACTGTAACTGTTTAAATATATATTAAGTTATCTAAATATTACTATATTTCTACAGGAAATCATGAGAATGGTATGAATAAAGCCATATGCAATTTATTTTTTATATGTATACATAATAAATGTTAGCTAGACTACATATGTTTTTTTTTAAATATAAATTTTGTCTGGGATACAACTTCAAAGCCAATATTTCTTCAAATATACAATCATTCTTTACAAATCCTTTTTTTCACGTCCTTATTTGTAACTGTTTACACTATGACATTCTAATTATATCAGAATACACCATAATATATCAACTATTCATATTATATATCATTAGATGTAACATTACTACAGTGAAATTATGTCAATGTCTATAAACAGAAACTTATAGTCTGCAAGTTCAAATCAAGGTCTGTGATGTTCTTGGTGTCACATTGATTTATTTCCTCCACTTGTGACCCAATGAATTCACCTGGATAACACACTTATTGCCAAGGTCTCTGATCAGATTATTAACATCTTTTAGGCTAGGGAAGTGTATCCTTCTCTCCTCAATCAGATCTGTTAAATCATAATATGTATCTCCAATATGATCCTCGCTGTCTGACTTGCTGCTGTCTCTTCGGGAGATTAGAAACAGAAAGCTCGAGCCAGTCTTGATAAACGATATGCCATGCATTCTAACAGGTTCGACCTTTGGTAGGATCCAACCTGCAGAGGTTGCTTAATAGCGGAATAGCAAACTTGTAATATAGCATATATAATTAATTATATACATTTAAAAGCAATCAATTTGACACATTACGTAATACAGTATATAATATTGACATATAACATATTATACTATAATACATTCTACGAAATGCTTTCACGGCTCAATTGGAGTAGAACTGGACGCTACGGGCTGTCTTCAATGGTGGGAGGGTCGCTCGAAGTCCCACTGGTCAACCACCGCCCGCCTCAAGCTGGGCAGCCCGCAGCTAATAAGGTGTTGACCCGCCACGGCCTGTCTACTTCAGTGGGTGTCTGGAGCTTAGAGCGAAGCTCAACAGGCAGACCGTTATCACATGTACCAGGAAGACATTCAAAGATAAAGTCGGAGTCCCCAGCTCTCCGTATTGCAATCTGGAACTGCGCACAATGCGCACTTAACTGACCAATGACTTACAGAAGATCGATGACTTCCGCAAGACCGCAGTCATCGATCTCGAGCTGCACTGAGTAAACATCGATGTGGCAGCCTTACGAGAAACGCGCCACCCGGAGACTGGATCTTTGAGGGAAGAACACTACACTTTTTTTTCTGGCAAGGGAAAGACGTCGAGGAATCCAGAGAACACGGAGTCGACTTTGCCATCAAGAACACCCTGCTCCAAATGATTGAATCTCCTCCCCACGGCACAGAGAGAATCCTTACCCTGCGTCTTTTCACAGCATCTGGTACCGCCAACCTCCTTTGCATCTACGCACCAACCATGCAAGCCAGAACGGAGACTAAAGATCAGTTCTACGGGCTACTAAACAGCGCCATTGCTTAGTCCCTGCTTCGGAACACCTCTACCTTCTAAGGGATTTTACGCTCGTGTTGGTTCTGACCATGACTCTTGGTCAAGTGTGCTGGGTCACCATGGTATGGAGAAAAGGAACGAAAACGGCCAGAGATTACTCGAACTCTGCTGCTATCACGGCCTATGCGTGACAAACACCTACTTTCAGAAAAAGGCATGTCACAAGGCGTCTTGGAAACATACAAGATCAAATCACTGGGACCTGATCTGAATAACGTTCGAAACACCAGAGCCCTCCATAGCACCGATTGCGATACAGACCACTCCCTCATTGCCTCCAAGATAAAGCTACGCCCCAAGAGACTCCATAACTCCAAAAAGAAATGCCAGCCAAAAATCAACACAACCGAGCCAAAACCCTGGAGTTCATAGCAAGGCTGGGGGAGCTGCAAAGCTGCAACCAAGACCCGAACGCAGAAGATATATGGAATTCGCTCCGGAACACTATCTACAGAGCAGCTGTTCTGACGGATGGCACAAGGGAGCACAAGAACACCAACTGGTTCGAGGCAAACGTTGTCAAACTAAAGCCCGTCATTGATGCCAAGAGAAAAGCACTGATAAGCTAAAAACGTTACCCAAGTCAGCACAATCTTCTGGAGCTAAAGGCTGCTCGGAGAAAGGCCCAGCAGACTGCTCGTCGCTGCGCAAACGACTACTAGTTTCAAAAAATGGCAAATCATTAAAGAAGATTGCACCCTTGATGTTTAAATCTGGGGAGATCATCATTGACAAAAGCCAGCAAATGTGCAGGTGGGTGGAACACTATCTAGAGTTGTACTCCAGTAAAAACTCTGTCACTCAGAGAGCACTGAACGCCATAGAAGACTTGACCGGCCTAAAGGAGCTGGATGCTGAACCTATCATGGACGAACTCAGTAAAACCATTGATGCCCTGAACAGTGGTAAATCGCCGGGTGAGGATGGCATCCCGCCTGATATCATCAAATGCGGAAAACGTGCCTTATTAGAGCCACTCCACGAGCTCCTCTGCTTATGTTGCAGGGAAGGCAGAGTTCCGCAAGACATGCGCAACGCCAAGATAGTCACTCTATACAAGAATAAGGGAGACCGCAGTGACTGTAACAACTACAGGGGTATTTCATTGCTGAGCATTGTACGTAAACCCTTTGCACGCGTGGTCCTCAACTGTCTTCAGGTTCTCGCAAACCGCGTGCACCCCGAATCACAATGCGGCTTCCGACAAGAAAGATCCACTGTCGACATGATATTCTCAGTACGTCCGCTTCTGGAGAAGTGCAGAGAACAGCAGATGCCTCTGTACATCGCCTTCATCGACATATCCAAGGCGTTTGACCTTGTAAGCAGAAGTGGCCTGTTCCGGCTACTAAAGAAGATCGGTTGTCCACCTCATTTGCTCAACATTATAATTTCCTTTCACGATAATATGCAGGGTGTCGTCAGCTACGGTGGGGACACTTGAGAACCCTTCACAAAAGCGGGGTCAAACAGGGCTGTGTTCTAGCGCCTGTGATGCTGAATTTTGCATTTAAGAACTCTGTAGAAGGTGTCTACCTACACACCAGAAGTGACGGGAAGCTGCTGAACATGGCCCGCCTAAGAGAAACAAGCAATTAATCCTGTTCCATTCTGGACACAGGACGTGTTAGCGCATTTTCGTGTTATGTATCAGTACGTTTGTTAGCTTTCAGTAAATATTTGTACATTTTGGAAATGTTTATAAATTCCATTGTGAAATGCATATATCTGTAAAAAAATATTATAAAGACGTTTCTTTATATTTGAAAAAAAATATTTTCTCTTAAATCTAACTACAAGTGGATTGTGGTTACTGAAACAGGACTCATAATTGAAAACATTCGAAATTGTAGTCATTTAATCGTCCGAAAACTCCGTCAATTGTTGCATAGTTCTGATACTTTCAATTAAACTCAGAACACAAGCTTACTATTTCATTTGATGAGTTTCTTAATAAATCTTGGTGAAACCACGTGCTGCAGTATTTCGCACCAAATGAATGGGTTATTGAACGTACAAGGTGTATATATAATATATAAGCCCCTTAGGAGCCCTGAAGCCCGGCCCTCAGAGGTCCTATCGCGCAATGAACTATTGATGTACACATGGCAGGCCAAGACCTACAAAATGATATATACATCATGGGTCTAGGACTTATGGTTGTTGAGATATAGGCGCTCTTTATTAATATAGCTTATATAGCAAAAAACGGTACTAAGCCCCCTTTTACGGCCCTCAGAGGTCAGATCGCGAAATGGAAAAAAGTCATTTCTTGGCAGGCCAAGACCTACAAAATGATATATACATCATGGGTCTAGGACTTATGGTTGTTGAGATCTAGGGTGTACACAGACAGACGGACGGACAGACAAAACGGGGACAATAAAAATTGATCGAAATGAACGCATGATTAAAAATGCGCTAACACGTCCTGTGTCCAGAATGGAACAGGCTTAATTGCTTGTTTTAATTTATACCAGTTTTAAAGTAGGTTGATGACTTATCCAATAACACACTAAGCTTTTGTTATTAAAATACAAATAGCGTTTAGACTATAGAGTCTATATGATTCTTTTATGGAAAAAAAATTTATTAGAATAAAACGTCTAACTGATGTAAGTGTACTAAACATGTCTTCATATTAAATAATGATGATTTTTGCTTACAATGTTAATTTTGATTTATTCTTACAATGCATTATTATATAATAATTATTATTATGCACTTTTAATTTTTTTTATTTCTTTATTTTAGGCAACGTTTGCCTTGCTGCAATCTTATTACACAAAAGCTGTCAGAAGCTGCAACAACTCCATAGATGAGATGAGATCAGCTATTTACGCTGGACTGATGCATTCTGCATCCACCAACGACGAGCCTCAGCATAACTTTTGCCCGGATGGTGAAGATTCTTGGTGCTGGTACAAGAAAGACATAGCGAGAGGTGTCAGCAGACCAGTTCGACTGGACGGCCAACAGTCTACATATTTGAATAAAGACGTAGCCAAGCATGTGAAGGAAGTATATGACAGGTTGACAGAAAAAAAACTCCTTGATCGCTGTCTACTAGGAAGGACCCAAAATCCTAATGAGTCACTGCACAGCGTCATATGGTCTCGCTGTCCCAAGCACCTGTGGTCTGGGTACAAGAGAGTTTTCATGGCAGTTACATTAGCTGTAGGGGAGTTCAACATGGGTTCCAAAGGATTGCAGGAGTTTTTAAAAGCTTGTAGGTGTACTGTCCATGAGACTTCAGTGCTTTTAGGAAGAAGAAGGAGAGATAAGAGAAGGTTGAAGTCAGCTGATGAAGCGGAGAAAAGTGTTCAAAAAAGGAAAAGGGAAGCTCGTCGTCTAAATGCTACAAGAAATCAACAGGCCATGGAAGAAAAGGAAGGTGGACCATCATACAATGCTGGCCAGTGTTAATGAAAGTTAAACTGTACAAATTACGACTTTTTTTTTTCGGCTTGTTAGTCGTCTTTTTTTAACAGCCTATGTTTGTAAATGTATTTTTTTTAAGTTATTTGATAAGATATTGTAATGTTTTGTATATATTCTAAAAGCTTTTTAATTGAGAATTAATAAACTGAAAAAATAATTGCGAAATCATTTTTCTGTCAAAAGTTATGACATTGTTTCTTCTTTTTTTCAATTTATCTCAGAATTAACATTTTGTTCGATTTTTTTCACGCACAGATGGATTGCAAAAAAATCGCTATCCGAAATTTTACCATATTTTCCATAAAAAATCTTTAACCATTTATCTTTGATATAGAAGAGTATTATTTTCATATATTGAGTGGTTTTTATATTTTTGTTGGAATGGTATCCCACCCCCACCCCCATTTTTAATACTTTTGCAAAACGTTAAGTAGGTTTTTTAGCATAACTTTTTTTTATTTTTGAACGGATTTACTAGATACTCTGTAATATTATAGATTAAATGATTCTCTATCAGGAAAAATTATTTTTTTCTTTTATCTTTAAATTTGTTAGTGCTACTGTTCTTAGCGATTAGTAGTATTTTTTTTACAAAGATGGCCGCAATATCATAATTTTTTTTTTGCCCATATTTACTTATTTACATTAGTTTTTATCCATCCATAATAAAAAAAACATGTATATATCCTCTAAATTTAGACTTTGCATATTAGTCTACCCACGTGGCCTTAACAAACACAAGTTATTACATTTATTTGTTTATATTCAACAGGCTTCACATTATTTTCCTTTACATTTCCGTAATAAACAGTTCTGTCATTCTAATTAAGTATAAGCCTAAATGTCTATTATATTAATTATTCAGACCAGTTTATTTATTATACCAAGGTAAGTGACTATCATTGATCACTGCTGTTTTTTATTAACAGAAAGAGGTCGTCCACTTTTATAGCACTTTTCATTTTAATTTTCCCCCACATTTGGTCACAATTGACAACCCCGCACTAACGTCACTTTACTCTGGCTTACCAACTAAATGAGTCAGTTATTTCCCTTTTATTTCAATGGTTGTCATAGCCGGGGTGGTGGTGGTAGGGGATAAGCTCCCACTGCCTATAAAATGCTCCCCTCATGGCGTGCGTCTCATATAGCCTCTGACAGCTAAGTCCAGCTCATGGCCTGCTCGTGTGGCTTAATTCAAGCCCGGCGAAACTGCTTCTACTGACAGGAGAAGGGGCAAAGGCGGCCACAGGCGCCTCAAAACCAGCCGTTTCCGGCAGTTGGGGCTCGTCAGCCTAGGAGGGCAACCCATCT
Source organism: Bulinus truncatus (assembly GCA_021962125.1). Lineage (NCBI taxonomy): Eukaryota > Metazoa > Mollusca > Gastropoda > Planorbidae > Bulinus > Bulinus truncatus. The sequence continues at coordinate 223,125 of JAGDYQ010000272.1, read as the reverse complement.
AGGAGAAGGAAAACCCTGATTTCAAACCGCTGTTGCCTTGCAGGCTAACCCAACCATGGGAAAGGCTTCGGGAGTCAACCCCGAGGAAAAATCAGGAGCAGGGGTCCCTAAGACGGATGTACACCATTCACGATGTCCTTCCGGCAACTTCTGCAGCCAAGTCGTCTCCAAGCGTGGTGCTTTGCACCCCCTTGGGCCCCGTCGATAAAGCCGAGAGGGAGGCCCTGTTGTCAGGGCAGCGCAAGGCCTCCACAAACTTCGCCCAGGTCTGCGCTCTGGAGACGTTACTCCAGTCTCGCCTCACGGCGAGAGCACAAACAAGAAGACAGCAGTCTACAGGTTATAAGTCCTTGCTCAATTGGCGTAGAGCTGGACGCCACGGGCTGTCTTCAATGGTGGGAGGGTCCCTCGTAGTCCCAGTGGTCAACTACCGCCCGCCTTAAGCTGGGCAGCCCCCGGCCAATAAGGTGTTGACCCGCCACGGCCTGCCTGCTCCAGTGGATGCCTGGAGCTTAGAGCGCAGCTCAACAGGCAGACCGTTACCACATGCACCAGGAAGACATTCAAAAATAAAGACGGAGTCTCCAGCTCTCCGCATTGCAAGCTGGAACGTGCGCACTATGCGCACTGGACTGACAGATGACTTACAGAAAATCGATGACTTCCGCAAGACCGCAGTCATCGATCTTGAGCTGCACAGACTAAACATCGATGTGGCAGCCTTACAAGAAACGCGCCTCCCAGAGACTGGATCTTTGAGGGAAGAACACTATACTTTTATTTGGCAGGGGAAAGACGTCGAGGAATCCAGAGAACACGGAGCCGGCTTCGCCATAAAGAACACCCTGCTCCAAATGATTGAACATCCTTCCCACGGCACAGAGAGAATCCTTACCCTGCGTCTATTCACAGCATCTGGTACCGCCAACCTCCTCTGCATCTATGCACCAACTATGCAAGTCAGCACGGAGACTAAAGACCAGTTCTATGACCTATTAAACAGCGCCATTGCCGCAGTCCCTGCTTCGGAACACCTCTACCTTCTGGGGGATTTTAACGCTCGTGTTGGTTCTGACCATGACTTTTGGTCAAGTGTGCTGGGTCACCATGGCATAGGGAAAATGAAAGAAAACGGCCAGAGATTACTCGAACTCTGCTGCTATCACGGCCTATGCGTGACAAACACCTATTTTCAGAACAAGGCATGTCACAAGGCGTCCTGGAGACATCCAAGATCAAATAACTGGCACCAGTTGGACCTGATCATCACCAGGCGCGACTCTCTGAATAACGTTCGTAACACCAGAGCCTACCATAGCGCCGATTGCGATACAGACCACTCCCTCATTGCCTCCAAGATAAAGCTGCGCCCCAAGAGACTCCATCACTCCAAAAAGAAATGCCAGCCAAAAATCAACACCAATCAGACCACCAACCAAGTCAAAAACCAGGAGTTCATAGCAAGGCTGGGGGAACTGCAAAGCTGCAACCAAGAGTCGAATGCAGAAGATATGTGGAATTCGCTCCGGAACACTATCTACAGAGCTGCTGCTCTGACGTATGGTACAAAGGAGCACAAGAATACCGACTGGTTTGAGGCAAACGCTGTTGAACTAGAGCCCGTCATTGATGTCAAGAGAAAAGCACTGATAAGCTACAAACGTGACCCAAGTCAGCACAATCTTCTGGAGCTGAAGGCTGCTTGGAGAAAGGCCCAGCAGACTGCCCGTAGCTTCGCAAATGACTACTGGCTTCAACTGGCATATATCATCCAGCAAGCGTCGGAGACTGGCAACATAAGGAGGATGTATGAAGGCATCAAGCAAGCAACTGGAAAATCATCAAAGAAGACTGCACCCTTGAAGTCCAAATCAGGGGATATCATCACTGACAAAAACAAGCAAATGGGCAGGTGGGTGGAACACTATCTAGAGTTGTACTCCAGTGAAAACTCTGTCACACAGAGAGCATTGGACGATATAGAAGACTTGACCGTCCTGAAGGAGCTGAATGCTGAACCTACCATGGACGAACTCAGTAAAGCCATTGATGCCATGAACAGTGGTAAATCGCCGGGTGAGGATGGCATTCCGCCTGAAATCATCAAATGCGGAAAACCTGCCTTATTAGTAGGGGTGTGCCGGATCCGTTTTTTCCAACCGGATCCGGATCCGGATTTTCTTATGCGAAATCCGCCGGATCCGGTACCGGATCCGGATTATTATTCCGGATTTTGGTACTTTGCAGATACCGTTAAATCTGAGAAGTTGGAAGTGAAGAACTTTGAAATAAAGTAGAAAATAGAAATTATTCAGAAATCACTGAAATCAGAATATAACGCAGATTGATAATAAGTTATTATCCATAAGTAACTAAACTCGCTGTTAAGTTCTAACTCGCTGCAAGGTCAAAGGAAAGCAACTTTACTATTAGTCTTTTACTTTCATTACTTTGGCACTTGCCACTTGGCAGTGTAATTTTTAACTATTGTAGTACACTAATTGTTTTGAATCTGAGGAGAAAGTCAGACTCATCATCTGAGTTCATCTCGTCTTGTCATTGGCTCATTGGATGATGGATGCTTATTGCTTATTGTTCAAATGTTCATAGTTTATGATGTGTATTGAAATGGATAATTAATTAAAAAAAAACAAATAACAAGATTGAATTGAATTGAGATTTGAGAACAATAATTCTGTATTTCTGTACTTTACAAGTTTGAAAATTGAAGTACAAATTTTAATGAATACAATTTGACATTTGACAAAGCCATTATTCAAGCCTAAAGAAGTAAGAATAAGATGTTGATAACTAACAAATGATTATTAGTTTGTTAACAGTGTTAAGTTACTCCAAGTCCACAGCAGCCAAATAATGTACACATTCCAGTGATGCCACACAATCACAGCTGAGCGCCGCGGGCCGCGGCTACGTCATACCGTCGTTTAAACCAAAGAACACAGATCATAGCGCAAGCGAGAATCGCCGAAGATGGCTTGGTGACATAGAGATCACCAAAGACCTTTAAATTTATACTAGACCGCTAACGTAATGTTAATTTTTACTCAAAAAATGATACGCATTTTAAACAATTGAGTGAACGATAATATAGATCACAATTTTTTTAAAGCACATTTCACTTTTAATTCCTTGTATAAATAGAATTATAATAACCTTTATTATAAAATAGAATGAAAAAAATATAAAAAAATTGGGAAGGAATTGCTTTTAATGGACGTTAGGGTTAGATTACCAACTCAGTGACTTGTTATATTAATTAGTGTTAGAGAATTAGTGTTTCTTCACGGAAATTTCAGAATGGAAAAATATTCTATTTTTCATTTTACAATATTTAATATTCATATTTGAACTATTTTTTCAACAGGAAATCTCGTGGGTGATGCATTTTAATTTAATAACAAAGAAGACATCTTTTCCATCTCTCAGAGAAATCGAAATAACTTAAATGTTGAATTTATCAAAAACCATTCATTTCTGTTATTTATTTTGTTATGAAGGTGGCGGGCTGGTGGCCAGGCGCTTGGGCAGTATAGTTGCTTATTATTTCTGTTACAACGTCATTGGTGATTGCGGTTAAGATGACGTCACGAATAATAATTACTCATCTCCGCACTATGATGTATGGGATCGGGCCGATTGGCCACTATTAGCGGTGCTGACTCTAGCCTCTGGTATGTTCAAATCATTAAACAAGCTCAACGCTCGAAACAATAGATTAATGTATCGTGATCGTGTGGAATTCGGGAAAGAGAATTACTTTTATTTCAGATTATGATCCAGTATGTCACAAAATCTGGCAAATTCCAAAACCGGTATATTCCGGAATCCGGTTATTCCGGATACATGTAAATCCGGCAGAACCGGATTTCACCGGAAAGTGCAAAATCCGGCGGAACCGGATTCCGGCACACCCCTACTTATTAGAGCCACTCCATGAGCTCCTCTGCCTATGTTGGAAGGAAGGCAGAGTTCCGCAAGACATGCGCAACGCCAAGATAGTCACCCTGTACAAGAATAAGGGGGATCGCAGTGACTGTAACAACTATAGGGGTATTTCATTGCTGAGCATTGTAGGCAAAGCCTTTGCATGCGTGGTCCTCAACCGTCTTCAGGTTCTCGCAAACCACGTGTGCCCCGAATCACAATGCGGCTTCCGACAAGAAAGATCCACTGTCGACATGATATTCTCAGTACGTCCGCTTCTGGAGAAGTGCAGAGAACAGCAGATGCCTCTGTACATCGCCTTCATCGACCTATCCAAGGCGTTTGACCTTGTAAGCAGAAGCGGCCTGTTCCGGCTACTAAAGAAGATCGGTTGTCCACCTCATTTGCTCAACATTATAATTTCCTTTCACGATAATATTCAGGGAGTCGTCAGCTACGATGGGGACACTTCAGAACCCTTCACAAAAGCGGGGTCAAACAGGGCTGTGTTCTAGCGCCTAAACTATTCGGCATATTTTTCTCCATGATGCTGAATTTTGCATTTAAAGACTCTACAGAAGGTGTCTACCTACATACCAGAAGAGATGGGAAGCTGATGAACATGGCCCGCCTAAGAGCAAAAACCAAGATCCGCACTTTTCTTATTGAGGCATGCTGTTCGCTGATGACACAGCCCTGACAGCACACACAGAGGAACACCTACAGCTCCTGATGGATCGCTTAGCTCAAGCATGCATAGAATTCGGACTGACCATCAGCATCAAGAAAACCAACATCATGGGTCAAGGCATCCCAGCTCCACCCTCAATCACCATCGACAACGAAGTTCTGGAGGTCACCGATAAATTCACATACCTGGGCTCCACCATCACCAGCAGTTTGTCCCTGGATGACGAGATCGACAAGAGGCTTGCCAAAGCAACCAGCGTCATGGCCAGACTAAGCAAACGAGTATGGACAAACAAACGTTTGACACTGAACACCAAGCTCAAGGTATACCAGGCATGTATTCTCAGCACTCTTTTATATGGCAGCGAAACCTGGACTACCTATACAAAACAGGAAAATCGACTCGAGAGCTTCCACCTCCGCTGTCTCCGACGCATCCTTGGCATCAGATGGCAGGACAAATCACCAACACTGCCGTACTCAAACAAGCCAGCTCACAGAGCATACATCTCCTTCTGTGCCAAAGACGTCTACGCTGGCTGGGTCATGTGCATCGAATGCAAGATGAACGCATACCAAAGGACATCCTATATGGTGAGCTTGCCACCGGGCATCGCCCCGCTGGTCGCCCGCAACTGCGATTCAAGGATGTCTGCAAACGCGACCTCAAACAGACAGGCATCAGCCTCGACAATTGGGAACAGCTCGCCAATGACCGGAGTGGGTGGCGTCAGGCTGTTCACAAAGGCATCCTTAATGGTGAACAAGTAAGGAACCAATAGCAGGAGACCAAAAGACAGAGAAGGAAGACCGCACGACAGAAACAGGCCCTCGGTCCCCCACCCAGCTTCATTTGTGGCCACTGCGGAAGAGTCTGCCAGTCCAGGATCGGTCTGCTGAGTCACTCAAGAACCTGCTATCAAAAAACGACTAGATGACTAGCCTAGAGCGCTACCATCATCTTTCGAGATTGACGGTTTGCCTACTATATATATTGCATTACAAAATCTTGTCACATCCACTACTGTTCTGGTTTGTTATAAAATCTAGATTGTTTAACGCTAATACTAGTTAAAAAATAAAACAGATATGGAAGCTTTGAGAAGATTGGCTTCCGTTCATTTCTTTGAGGCCTCGAAATATTTACAAATTGTTCTTATAGAGGAGTGTAAATGAAATAAAGAAATGTTAAGGTCATATAGCTGATATTATTTCCAGTAAACTAAGCTCCTGGATCCACGTATTATTTCGTGGTTGTTGTGATCTATGATAGGCGATATCAGCTAAAGTTAAATCATTCACTTTAGATTGCAGCTACTAAACTCCTCAAGAAAACCCAATCTTCGCTGAAACATATTTATAGAAAAAAACAAGCAAAAATTAAGTCTGTAAAAAGAGGACGTTATAGAGCATTTTCATGTATAGAGAGAAAAGTAAGTCATGTTTAATAACTGTTACAAAAATAAATAATGATTACGCCCCCTTTGTTTAGCTTATAACCCATATATAATATTTAAGGCCCTTAGGAGCCCTGAAGCCCAGCCCTGAGAGGTCCTATCGCAAAATGGACTTTTGATGCAAACATGGCAGGCCAAGACCTACAAAATGATCTATACATCATGGGTCTAGGACTTATGTTTGTTGAGATCTAGGGTGATGACGGACAGACAGACAGACAGACAAAACGGGGACAACAGAGCATTTTTTTTTCGAAAATGCTCTAAAAAAAAAAACTCGCCCAATCCCTTCTTAAAAATGTGCCACATTTATGTGTGATTTAAAAAAATTAATCAATGTTATATTTTTAACGCGTTTATCATACATCAATGGCGATTAATCAGCAGCTAAACTTTGTACATATTTTAAAAGATTGATTTGAAATTTTTTAAAAATGCGACTGAAAAAAACGTGAGATTTTTTAAATAAAAAGGATCAAACATTGATCAGACTATCATCAGACATAGATCAGACTATCATCAGACATAGATCAGACTATCATCAAACAAAGATCAGACTATCATCAGGCATAGATCAGACTAACATCAAATATAGATCAGACTATTATCAAAAATTGATCAGACTATTATCAAAAATTGATCAGACTATAACTCATCAGACTATCATTGATTAGACTATCATCGAGCATAGATCAGACTACCATCAAACATTGATAAGACTATCATCAAACATAAATCAGACTATCATCAAACATTGATCAGACTATCATTAATCACACTATCATCAAACATAGATCAGACTATCATCAAACATTGATCAGACTATCATCAAACATTAATCAGCATATCATTGATCGGACTATCATTGATCAGACTATCATCAAACATAGATCAGACTGGCATCAAAAATAGATCAGACTGACATCAAACATAGATCAGACTATCATCAAACATAGATAAGACGATCATCAAACGTAGATCAGACTATCATCAAACGTAGATCAGACTATCATCAAACACTGGTCAGACTATCATCAAACATTGATCAGACAATCATCAAACATAGATCAGATTATTATCAAACATCGATCAGACTATCATTGATCATCAGACATAGATCAGACTATCATTTGACATCGATCAGACTAACATCAAACATTGATCACTCTATCATTGATCAGACAATCATCAAACATAGATCAGATTATTATCAAACATTGATCAGACTATCATTGATCATCAGACATAGATCAGACTATCATCGGACATCGATCAGACTAACATCAAACATTTATCACTCTATCATTGATCAGACTATCATCAAACATAGATCAGACTATCATCAAACATTGATCAGACTATCATCAATTATAGATCAGACTATCATTGATCAGACTATCATTGATCAGACTATCATCAAACATAAATCAGACTGTCATTGATCATTGATCGAACTATTATCGGACATAAAACAGACTACCATCAAACATTGATCAGTCTATCATTAGACTATCATCAATTATAGATCAGACTGTCATCAAATATTAATCAGACTATCATTGATCAGACTATCATTGATCAGACTATCATCAAACATAGATCGGACAATCATTGATCAGACCATCATTGATCAGACTATCATCAAACATAGACCAGACTATTATCAAACATTGATCAGACTATCATCAAACATAGATCAGACTATCATAGATCAGACTATCATTGATCAGACTATTATCAAACATAGATAAGACTGACATCAAACATAGATCAGACTATCATCAAACTTAGATCAGACTATCATCAAACGTAGATCAGACTATCATCGGACATCGATCAGACTAGCATCAAACATTGATCATTCTATCATTGATCAGACTTTCATCAAACATTGATCTGACTATCATCAAACATAGATTAGACATAGATCAGACTATCATCAAACATAGATCAGAATATTATCAAACATTGATCAGTCTATCATTGATCAGACTAACATCAATCATAGATTAGACTATTATCAAACATTGATCAGACTATCATCAAGCATAGATCAGACTATCATCAAACATAGATTAGACTATCATCAAACATAGATCAGACTATCATCAAACATTGATCAGACTATCATCAGACATAGATCAGACTACCATTGATCAGATTATCTTCAAACATAGATCAGAATATCATCAAACATTGATCAGACTAACATCAAACATAGATCAGACTATTATCAAACATTGATGAGACTATCATCAAACATAGATTAGACTATCATTAAACATAGATCAGACTATTATCAAATATTGATCAGACTATCAATGATCAGAAGATTATTGATCAGACTATCATCAAACATAGATCAGACTAACATCAAACATAGATCAGACATTCATCAAGCATAGATCTGACAATCATCAGACATAGATCAGACTATCATAAACCATAGATCAAACTATTATCAAACATTGACTATCATCGATCAGACTATCATTGATCAGACAATCATCAGAAATAGTTCGAACATTGATCAGACTATCATTTAACAGACAATCATAAGACATAGATCAGACTATTATCAAACATAGATCAGACTATTATCAAACACTAATCAGACTATTATTGATCAGACTATCATTGATCAGACTATCATCAAAAATAGATCAGACTATCATTGATCAGACTATAATTGATCAGACTATTATCAAACATAGATCACACGACCATTGATCAGACTATCATTGATCAGACTATCATCAAACATAGATCAGATTATTATCAAACACTAATCAGACTATCATTGATCAGACTATCATCGCACTTAGATTAGACTACCATCAAACATTGATCAGACTATCATCAAACATAGACCAGACTATTATCAAACATTGATCAGACTATCATCAAACATTGATCAGACTATCATTAATCAGACTATCATTGATCAGATTATCATCAAACATAGATCAGACTATCATCAAACATAGATCAGACTATCATAGATCAGACTATTATCAAACATAGATAAGACTGACATCAAACATAGATCACACTATCATCAAACATAGATCAGACTATCATCAAACGTAGATTAGACTATCATCGGACATCGATCAGACATCAAACATTGATCATTCTTTCATTGATCAGACTTTCATCAAACATTGATCAGACTATTATCAAACATTGATCAGAGTATCATTGGTCAGACTATCATTGATCAGAATACCATCAAACATTGATAAGACTATCTTTGATCAGACTATCATTGATTAGACTATCATTGATCAGACTCTCATTGACCAGACTATCATTGATCAATTATCAGAAATAGATCAGACTATCACCAAACATAGATCAGAATATTATCAAACATTGATCAGTCTATCATTGATCAGACTAACATCATAGATTATATTATCAAACATTGATCAGACTTTCATCAAACATTGATCAGACTATCATTGATCTGACTATCATTGATCAGACTATCATTAAACATAGTTTAGACTATCATCAAACATAGATCAGACTATCATCAAACATTGATCAGACTATCATCAGACATAGATCAGACTACCATTGATCAGATTATCTTAAACATAGATCAGAATATCATCAAACATTGATCAGACTAACATCAAACATAGATCAGACTATTATCAAACATTGATCAGACTATCTTCAAACATAGATTAGACTATTATCAAACATAGATCACACTATTATCAAATATTGATCAGACTATCAATGATCAGAAGATTATTGATCAGACTATCATCAAACATAGATCAGACTAACATCAAACATAGATCAGACAATCATCAAGCATAGATCAGACAATCCTCAGACATAGATCAGACTATCAGAAACCATAGATCAAACTATTATCAAACATTGATCAGACTATCATTAATCAGACTATCATTGATCAGACTATCATTGATCAGACAATCATCAGAAATAGTTCGAACATTGATCAGACTATCATTTAACAAACAATCATCAGACATAGATCAGACTATCATCAAACATTGATCAGACTATTATCAAACACTAATCAGACTATCATTGATCAGACTATCATCAAACATAGATCAGACGACCATTGTCAGACTATTATTGATCAGACTATCATCAAACATTGATCAGACTATCATTGATCAGACTATCATCGAACAGACTATCATTAATCAGACAATCATCAGAAATAGATCAAACATTGATCAGACTATCATTTATCAGACAATCATCATTGAGTAGATTATCTTAAACATAGATCAGAATATCATCAAACATTGATCAGACTAACATCAAACATAGATCAGACTATTATCAAACATTGATTAGACTATCATTAAACATAGATTAGACTATCATCAAACATAGATCAGACTATCATCAAACATTGATCAGTCTATCATTGATCAGACTATCATCAAACATAGATCAGACTATCATTAAACATAGATCAGACTATCATTGATCAGACTATCATCAAACGTAGATCAGACTATCATCGGATATCGATCAGACTAGCATCAAACATTGATCATTCTATCATTGATCAGACTTTCATCAAATATTGATCTGAATATCATCAAACATAGATCAGACATAGATCAGACTATCATAAAACTATTATCAAACATTGATCAGAGTATCATTGGTCAGACTATCATTGATCAGAATATCATCAAACATTGATAAGACTATCATTGATCAGACTATCATTGATCAGACTCTCATTGACCAGACTATCATTGATCAATCATCACAAATAGATCAGACTATCATCAAACATAGATCAGAATATTATCAAACATTGATCAGTCTATCATTGATCAGACTAACATCAAACATAGATTAGACTATTATCAAACATTGATCAGACTATCATCAAACATTGATCAGACTATCATTGATCTGACTATCATTGATCAGACTATCATTAAACATAGATTAGACTATCATCAAACATAGATCAGACTATCATCAAACATTGATCAGACTATCATCAGACATAGATCAGACTACCATTGATCAGATTATTTTAAACATAGATCAGAATATCATCAAACATTGATCAGACTAACATCAAACATAGATCAGACTATTATCAAACATCGATCAGACTATCATCAAACATAGATTAGACTATCATCAAACATAGATCAGACTATTATCAAATATTGATCAGACTATCAATGATCAGAAGATCATTGATCAGACTATCATCAAACATAGATCAGACTAACATCAAACATAGATCAGACAATCATCAAACATAGATCAGACAATCATCGGACATAGATCAGACTATCATAAACCATAGATCAAACTATTATCAAACATTGATCAGACTATCATTGATCAGACTATCATTAATCAGACTATCATTGATCAGACAATCATCAGAAATAGTTCGAACATTGATCAGACTATCATTTAACATACAATCATCAGACATAGATCAGACTATTATCAAACACTAATCAGACTATCATTGATCAGACTATCATCAAACATAGATCAGACGACCATTGATCAGACTATCATTAATCAGACTATCATTGATCAGACAATCATCAGAAATAGATCAAACATTGATCAGACTATCATTTAACAGACAATCATCAGACATAGATCAGACTATCATCGAACATAGATCAGACTATTATCAAACACTCATCAGACTATCATTGATCAGACTATCATTGATCAGACTATCATCAAACATAGATCAGACTATCATTGATCAGACTATAATTGATCACACTATCATCAAATATAGATCACACGACCATTGATCAGACTATCATTGATCAGACTATCATCAAACATTGATCAGATTATCATTGATCAAACTATCATTGATCAGACGATCATTGATCAGACAATCATCAGAAATAGATCAAACATTGATCAGGCTATCATTTATCAGACAATCATCAGACATAGATCAGACAATCATCAGACATAGATCAGACTATTATCAAACACTAATCAGACTATCATTGATCAGACTATCATTGATCAGACTATCTTCAAACATAGATCAGACTATCATTAAACATTGATCAGACTATCATTGATCAGACTATCATTTATCATACTATCATTCATCAGACTATCATTGATCAGACATCACTAACTGACAACAAATACTTGCATAATCGACTTTTTGGAAACTTAAGCACATAAAGTTGGCCAATGAGAGGAATGGCCAATGGTTTTATGTAGATGTTAAAAAAATTTAGAAGTATTTAGTTTTTGTGTATTTCTTCTAAAGTATTTATTCAGTTTTATTCAGCTTTTGTTCTGCGTATTTGTGTTTATTTCTCATTTTTTAATTGACATGCGTGGCAGTAGATAACAGATGATTGGGTAAACTAAAGATAGTATTCAATATATTGGGGCTCTTCATAACATACAGCTACTGACAGTTGGATGTCAGTGATCTTAAACGACCCATCCTGGCAAATGTGTCAAAGAAATGTCTACTTTTATTTTAAATTAAGACATGCTGAAGTTTTTAAGTTTCTATATAGGCAGAGATCTTCAGTATAAATTATAAATATTTTATTACTTTTCATTTCAGCTCATATTAAATTGCAACTTATTAGTCAGTAATATTTTATATTAAATAATGTCGTTACACATTTTTTACCTACTGTATGTAACTTATCACACTGATAACAAATATTGAGATTTAAAAAAATATAATAGGAAGGTTAAAAGAATCTAGATAAAAATATATCTATTGAATAATTTACATAACTTTGCGTTTCCTGTTTGGAATAGTGGGATACTAAGGGAATTAACTCAGCTAATCATTTTTTTTTAAAGTTCAGTTTTGTTTCTATTTTCTCTAATTCCCGCCAAAGTCTTAGAATTGTGTAATAATAGTTGACATACTAAACCACTTATTATAATACATACATATTATTTGTAAATAATAATTACAAATTCTTCAATTATATTGTACTTTACTATTTCGATAAATGCCCCATTGCCATTTGTTGTATATTGCTATGCTGCATTATTAAATAAACCTTTTGTTTTAAGACAACTAGCGTCGTGGTGGAGTTAATAAAATGCTAACGTAATTTGCTATGGCACATAAAATGACGTGATATGGTGGATCTGCCAAACCTAGACGGTCGTCTGATGACGCGTTTGGGCTCATGGGAGATAGTAAATGTAGTTGTTTGGGGTACAGGTCATTTAGGTTTATGACGTATATCTAGCTATTGGGATTTGATGCCACCAACCGACAGGAATGATCATACATTTAGTTGCGGCAGATAGAAGGCAGATGCTAGATGTACTCCCCCTGAGTCTAATGTACACATTTCGTGTTCTTTACTATGTTGGGCTTTACAAGTATGTATAACTTGTTTGATAGCTTGTAAAACTTCGTGTTTAGCTGTTTTGTGTTTAGGACATGTGATTAGTGGAAAGACTGGACATTAGGGTGTCTCAAAAATGCTCGAAATTTTTTTTTTAAATCTTTGGTGTCTCACCCCCTAAAATGTGTCTCTTGGGTACAATGAGTGAATTGGTGAAGTTGTAGCTCATTTGAACAACATTTAGAGGCCCCCCAAGAGCTTTTAAAATTCCAGTATTAGGCCAACATAAAAATCCAGACGAATCATGGCTCAAATAATTTGCAGTTTTTGCATGCAATAGTTGAATAAAATAAAGTTTAAATATACTTATATTTATCTCATTGCTACCATTAACTAGAGTTGAAATTGTGTGATTTTTAATTAGAAAATGTAATAAATGCTAGAAAACATATAAAATACCTAATGTGCAAAATTTAAGCAATGTGCATATTTTTTGAACATTTATTTTTTTTTTAAACTAAGCATGCTAAATTGTCAGGCATCATATCGCCAAAAGTTGCTGCAGTGCTGGACAGAACGAACACCAGCATTAGAAAATCAACAATGATACATGCATCCGCATTCAACGAAGCTGGTGTTCCGACATCTGACACAGTATTTTCCAAGAGCACAATGCATCGTCATCGCAAGCTTTGTCGATGGCACTACAAAGCTTCTTGGTGTTCCCAAATTAGCATCCGGGTCAGGATGGGTAGCTGCTGATGCAGTATATGAACATATCAAATCATGGAAATGCGAATCTATGGTCATCGCCATGTGCTTTGACACTACAGCTTCCAATACTGGAAGACTCAATGGAGCTTGCACTCTGTTAGAAGTAGCCCTAGGACGTAATCTATTATGGATGGCATGCCGTCATCACATGTTGGAAGTACTCCTTTCCGATGCATTCAATGTTTGTCTTGGACCATCCACTGGACCAGAGATTTTGTTTTTTAAGAGGTTTCGAGAAAAATGGCCAGAATAAACCACACACCCGAAGCCAGATCCGCCCTTTTGATAATCGTGTCTGATTCGATTAAAGAATTTATTAAATGTCAACTTGAGGTCAATCATTCATGTGATGATTATTTGGAATTTCTTCTGCTTGCTGCACAAATGGTTGGGATGGAGGTTGATGTCAGCATTCGCAGACCTGGTGCCCTACATAGGGCAAGGTGGATGACGAAAGCAATCTATGCATTGAAAATTGTTTGCAGGCAATAAAACCATCTTTCAGTTAACAGCTCGAGAATTACAAGGTTATCAGCGCTTTAATCGGTTTACCATATATGTTTATCTTCAATCATGGTTTTCATGCAGGCTCACCGCAGATGCACCTGTGAATGATATCTTGTTGATAAAGCGTTTATACGAATATGATGATGCTGTTCTTCGATCGACTAGATTGAAAATGATGGTGCGTCACTCGTGGTACTTGAGTCCGGAACTGTCGACGCTTGCGTTATTTTAAACCCTTTTGTCGGACTAAGAAAAAACTGGCCTTGTTCGGACAATGTAATCAGAACGTGGACCGCATCTCATAAAAACACTATCAAGAAGTGTTGTTGATTTGCGTGCTTCTACCACATTTTTCGAAACATCCAACATTGATGCCAGTTTTCTAGATGTTCCTGTTGAAGCCTGGTCAGATACACCATCTTTTAAAGTTGCAGCAGATTTTGTAAAGAATCTGGCTTGTATCAATGACTCTGCAGAGCGAAGTGTAGCATTGATACAAAATTTCAATGACAGTATCACCAAGAATGAAGAACAAAGACAATTTTTGCTCCAAGTGGTTGAAAAACAGCGGAAAAATTTTGCAGAGTGTAATCGTGAACAGCTGGCTAAAATTTAAATTTGAAGAACTTTTTTAAATT
The DNA here is from genome assembly GCA_021962125.1 of Bulinus truncatus. Lineage (NCBI taxonomy): Eukaryota > Metazoa > Mollusca > Gastropoda > Planorbidae > Bulinus > Bulinus truncatus. The sequence goes on along the minus strand of JAGDYQ010000272.1, from coordinate 207,762 downwards.
TTTGTCAACCCTACAGTACAAAGTACAAAATAAATAGCAGGAATGCTTATTTGCATTGCTTATTATTATTATTTTTTCAATAGATTGACATTGATTCAAGAATAAACTTGATAAAATGAATAAAACTTTGTTTTTCATAATTTTTCTTTTACTTAAATTTCAAATTTAAAAATATAAACCATTCAAGATTTATATATTTTGTTTCATTTAATATTATAAACAATACTAAGCATCAATTTGTTACATAATATAGGCCTATTAGTTTCGCATATAATGCAACATTAACGCTGTATTAGATTTGACCGCGAATGATGTTACACCAACATCTGGAACTTTAAACCTCTTGGGGGGACCTCTAAACATTGTCCAAATGAGCTGAAATTTTGCAGGTTAACTACTGTTACCATACAGACATATTCTGTGGGGTGAGACATCAACATTTCAAAACTTCATTTTTGGGACACCCTACTGGACATAGCTCAGAGAGTTAGAAAAGAAGTTAAGTGTGTAATAGGTGAAAGAGTTATGTATGATTTTAATTATAATAGTTCTATAGTTTAAATGTTCTAAAAGTAAATAAGTACAGTACAAGCGTGGGTTCAAAAACACAGCACTTAATAATTTATTTACAATCAGCAACTACTTTGGCCGCCAATCTTCAATGCCGGCTTCATACATAACCACAATTCTGCTGCTATTACGTCACAAAGTCATTGCTTTCAATCCGTATTTGGTGGTCTATGGGAATTCCCGATTCATAGCGCAACACCGAGGGAGGGAGTTAAAACATATTGATTCTGTCAGTTATAAGAGAATGAATACATGTAGTTTTAACTGATAGTTATTAGTGTTGGACGTGTATCGTGTATTCTCATTGATTCCTATCATTATTCTTTCTTAGTGTTTTGTACTAATAAATATTAAACCATAACTGGACTTGTCATACATCCAACGTCAACCTTAAAAAAAATCGCCCACATAAATGGTTGACAATTTTTAGGGTTTTTTTAGTGCCCTCCTTTTATCTTCAGACATGACGGGAACTTAAACCATGACCTAAAATATTGCTTTGGTCCTCACCGGAGATCGAACCAGGTACATTCAGGTCGACAGACGAGTACATTAACCCATCATGTGTTAAAATAATTGCTTTTTTACACTCCAATCATGATGAAAAACTAAAAACTCCCAATCGATATTCAATATTTTATAAGCAAAATAAGATTTTTAAAAATAACAACTTAATATAAAAAATTTATTCGGAAAAACAAATCAAATGTATCTAGAGTTTGTTGGATGATTTGATGATTTTCTTGGTTTGTTTTGTTCCTCGGTTTTCCTTATTTCCTTTAAATCTTTTTTCTTTATTTATTTTATTAACTTTTGTTTTCTTTTTGTTGGCTCCATGTTTTTTAGTGATTTTCACTAGTCCATCCTTCAGTCCAACTTGGTCAGATGTTACAGTTGTTTCTATTGTTGTGACAGTGTAGACAGACTGTGTGTCACCTTGTCTTCTTGGAAAACTCTTTCTACCTTGATTCTTTACTGGAACATAAAAGCAATATATATATATATATATATATATATATATATATATATATATATATATATTAATATGTGAGTGTATAACTACTAAACCTAAAGATACTCATCTATATATTATTTTATTTCTACATGAAAACGGTATGAGTAAAGTCATCACCATATATTCTATGTTTTATTATTCAATGTATAGATGATGAATGTTAGCTAGACATATCTATCTATTTATTTAGTACGGTCACACACCCATTACACAACACATAAGTATCTGTCTACAGTACAAAATCTGTTTTTTCACCTCCTTGTGTATCACTGTATATACTATGACAGATTAATTACATCAAAATATATCATAATATTATAATGCATAATAATATATACCGTTATATGAAACATTGCTGCAGTGAAGGTCTGTCAATGTCTGTAAACAGAAACTTATTGTTTGCCTGTTCAAGTCAAGGTGTGTGATGTTCCTGATGGTCACTCTGATCTGTTTCCTCCACTTGTTATCTAATGACTTTACCTTGATACACAGTTTATCACCACACTTATTGCCTGCCACTCGATGTGTCTGGTATAATGTTATTAATGTATTCAGTTTATCATCAGGTAGTACTGCTTTCAGAGTTATACTAATGACACCTTTCTCAATGTTTACTGATTTATTAGATAGTTTGACAATAGGAGGACCTGTGAAATCAATAATCAATATGTTAATTTTACAGGCTGTTTCAATCCTAACTTAAAATCAATGAATTTAAATTGAATGATTTGATATCACATAAAAAGCAAGGTACAACAGAAATAGAGATAAAACGACATGCAAAGAATTACGATAGATATAAAGATATGTATAGCTAGATCGAAGGATAGACAGAAAAAATATATTTATGTCATATATCAATGCTCCTAAAGTCGTGAGCTGCGGCACACCAGATCGCAGTGTACAAGTGTACCAGTGCACCATTGTACTAGTTTGGCGATGGCTAGTTGGGCAGCGGCTTGTTGGGCGGCGGCTAGTTGTGCGGTGGCTAGTTGTGCGGCGGCTAGTTGTGCGGCGGCTAGTTGTGCGGCGGCTAGTTGTGCGGTTTCTAGTTGTGCGGCGGCTAGTTGTGCGGCGGCTAGTTGTGCGGCGGCTAGTTGTGCGGCGGCTAGTTGTGCGGTGGCTAGTTGTGCGGTGGCTAGTTGGGCGGCGGCTAAAGCTAATCAATACAATTCACGTTAATTTTTTCTGAGTATTATATGAATACTAGTTGCAAGTACCCGGCTTTGCCCGGGTTTAAAATAAGGTTTTCTGTTTACCTTTTGTTTTCTCACTCCCCCCTCTCTCTCTCCCTCCCCCTCCCTCTCCCTCTTTACCCCTCTCTCCCTTTCTATTTCCCTCCCTCCCTTTCTCCCTCCCTCCCTTTCCTTCCCTCTCTAACTCTCCCATCTTCCTCTCTCTCCCTATCTCCCTCCCTTCTTCTCTCACCCCCGTCCCCCGTCTCTCCACCTTCCTCCCTTCCTCCTCTCTCCCTTCCTGCCCCCTCTCTCTCTTTATCTCTCACTCCCTCCTATTTCTCCCATCCTCTCTCCCTCCCTACCCCCTCTCTCCCGTCTCCCTCTCTCCCCTCTTCCTCTCTCTCCCTCCCTCCCCCCTCTCTCCCTCTCCCTCCCTCCCTTTCTCCCTCCCTCCCTCTCCCTCCCTCTCTCCCATCTCTCTCCCCATTCATCCCTCCCTCATTCCCTCTCTCTCCCTCCCTGCCCCCTCACTTTCTCTCTCTCTCCTCTCTCCCACCCTCTCTTTCCCTCCCTCCCCTCTATCTCCCTCCTACCCCCACTCTCCCTCCCTTCTTTTCTCTCTCCCATCTCCCTCTCCCCCCTGCTCCCTCTCCCGTCTCCCTCTCTCCCCCTCCTTCTCTCCCCCTGTCCATCCCCCTCCCTCCCTCTCTCCCCCTCCCTCCCTCCCTACCCTCCTTTCCCTCTCTCCCCCTGCCCCCCTCCCTCTCTCTTTATCTCTCCTCCCTCCCCTCACTCTCTCTCTCTCTCTCTCTCTCTCTCTCTCTATATATATATATATATATATATATATATATATATATATATATATACTTATTATTATGGCTTCACACTTCTTCTAAAATCCTTCTTCATTCCTTTCTTTACCTTCCTCAAACTGTAAAACTGTACATATCAGGGAGCATGAAAAAACAACAACAATTCTTTGCATCACAAAGGCACAATACAGCACCAGCGCGCAAGTTCTATTCGATCAAAAGGAAATGACGTCACAGAGGAATTTTATTTATGGCGCCGTCGAGATTACTTTAATATAGTAAAATACTAAAATAAAAAAAAATAATTACAATTAAACTACCTATCGAGATGAAACGAAACCTGTCCTATAACCTTCCCCATGTAATTATGTGTATGTGTAACAAATTTCACGTTATTTGTTTTTCTGGATCTTGAGTTATAAGGGAACAGACAGACAGACAGACAACAAATGCGTCTTATAAGTATAGAGATAACACAAACTAAATAAAAGCAATCGGCAGTAGAAAACACCTTGAAGACAACATTACATTCAGATAGATCTGTATTGTATGGTAATAAAGATAATCACTAAGTCTGATATGGAAAATTCGTTAATCAAGTAAAGTTTCCAAATCAATCAACCAACTGTTACAAAAAACATTGCCTGTCAAAATAAGAACTAGTTCGACCGTATCAGAGGTCTATGAATTTGTATGTTGTTGTTTAAGAAAAACTATTAGATGCTGGCTACTATGTATGTAATATGACTGCAAATCCGTGACGTTACATTAGAAAGTGCACCGAAGGGTGAATAAAAGAAAAAGATTTTCTAACGTTAAAACATTTAAATCCAAATTTGTACCTGACGTGCCACTTCAAACATGGCGAAGTCATGGCGATGGAATTTTTCTTTCCAAACTTTGGTTATTATAAATTAACGAATGCATCTAAGTAATAAAATTATTAAAATTCAGTTTTCGTGAGGTATACTACTGGCTAGAATATTTCAACTACACCACAGACATTTGTAGATTTTAATGAAATCGAAACAAGTACGAGAGTGAAATATCTTGAAGACAGATTTTGGATAGATAAATTTACATGCATGGCAGAGCTATAATAGATGAAAACATGAATAAGTATAAATTTCAATGCTAAAAAATGTATATTAACATAATTTGATAAGTTAAACAAGTTAAAAATTAAAAGTAAACAACTTCACAATAAATGACAAGGATTACAAGAAATATTCATAAGAGAATATTCAATGCTTATTAGTTTGTATCGGGTTGGGTTGAAGAATGCTGTGATTGTATTGCGAAATAATGAAATACTTTACAATCGTCAAATGACAGTAGGATTAAATGTGTATTCTATTTAAAAGCTAATTATCTCTGAACATTGGAGTAAATTTTTTTAAGTAACAAGTTAAATTTTGTTTACTTAGAGATAAATAAAAATAGATTTATTCAGCAACTTTTTTTTAAATATCTGATTTCACACAACAAATCTGTATTAACAATGTTCATCACTATTGTGTATTAACAATGTTCATCACTATTGTGTATTAACAATGTTCATCACTATTGTGTATTAACAATGTTCATCACTATTGTGTATTAACAATGTTCATCACTATTGTGTATTAACAATGTTCATCACTATTGTGTATTAACAATGTTCATCACTATTGTGTATTAACAATGTTCATCACTATTGTGTATTAACAATGTTCATCACTATTGTGTATTAACAATGTTCATCACTATTGTGTATTAACAATGTTCATCACTATTCTGTATTAACAATGTTCATCACTATTCTGTATTAACAATGTATTAACAATGTTCATCACTATTGTGAACAATAAAACACAACTAGGTATAAAGTTTTAATGTTGTTTCTTTTATTCTTCTGTACGATTTTTTGTTCAATTGTGTGTTACTTCACTCAGCGGTATACATCATAATTGAATGTAAGTATAATATAAAAAAGCCATATGATTTAATATGAACGGGTGTCACATGGCATCTCAATTTACCTGTCAACGTCGTATCACAAGCAGGTAGTTTAAAACTATTTTTACATGGAAGCATGTATTTTATATGTATTAATATCATTTCTCATTTATCTCATTTATCATAAGAGTTCCAAAGAATATTCTTTACTGTTCAAGTGGGCGGCGAGTTAAAAACTGTTGGAGCACTGATATATATATAATTATATATATATATATATATATATATATATATATATATATATATATAGATGATAGATAAATTAACAGGGAGATAAATAGATAAATATATGGTTTAATTAAATGCTTTATTGTGTGTTTATAGATTCATAGAAAAAAATATATTGAGAAAGTATAGTTAGATTGAACAGGCAGATTGGTAAATGTGAATGACAGAAAGGCATATAAACCGATAAAGATAAGAAGATTATTGATTTAACAATTTAATATGTTGTACAGTAAACTATTCTGATGCGTATATTGTTCAATTGGCTTATGTTATTATTAAATACAATATATGCATTTGATTACAAACTTACAATTGTGTACCAAGAGGTCAGTTGATCTAGAATCTAACTGTTTGCCATTTGTTGTGTCCATTGTCTCACAAGTGTATGTCCCCATTTCACCACAGGTAAGACGAGAAAACGTAAAGTTTATTGATGACGTCATGTTGGTAGATTTCAAACTCTTGCTATACTTTTTGATGGACAGAAGGAATGAATCTGATACATCCTTCCGTCTTTCACAGACAAAAGTCAAATTTGTGCTCCCATTCACAACATTGACATTTTTACTTCTGAATTTAACTGGTAACAAAGGGCCTGGGAAAAAAACATTTAAAATTTGAGACACACAAAAAATACCAATAACACTATACCTATAACACTGTATATAATACCATCTATTTACTTTTAAATTGATTCCTAAAAAAGTAAAATTATAACGCAAAAACCAAATAACAACTGGTTATATTAGCCTACGTTACATATAGAGACACGCCCCTGAGACTTATACTGCATTACTTTTTTTACAAAGTATAATTTACTCAAAACATTTTCTTAATGGTGGCTTATATATCCAATGTAACCTACAATATTTTATAGCTCCTACGTTTACGGCTTTAATTTACCTGTATTCTGGTTTTAAATAAGTTTTTAGACATCAAATATTGTAGGGTGTGTCTATCTTTTATACATGTCTAGCAACTTACAGTTATTCGATTTCATTCAAATATAAAATCCAATTAAACCATATTTACTGCTGAGTAAAACCTACGTATAAAGTTAATACTCGCCCCTTTTATATTACTCTCATCTATTTTATAAATGTATGATGTTATTACATTTTTATAAAGTTTAAGTTGGCATCTAATAAAATTGGAATAAGTAATTTAAATAGTCCTACTTGTAATTTAAACATAATATCCACAGCCGATATTTACATGTGACCTATATAAAGATGTTTTGTTATAAAATATATCATTGTATATAACCTATATAAAGATGTTTTGTTATAAAATATATCATGGTATATAACCTATATAAAGATGTTTCGTTATAAAATATATCATTGTATATAACCTATATAAAGATGTTTTGTTATAAAATATATCATGGTATATAACCTATATAAAGAAGTTTCGTTATAAAATATATCATTGTATATAACCTATATAAAGATGTTTTGTTATAAAATATATCATGGTATATCACCTATATAAAGAAGTTTCGTTATAAAATATATCATGGTATATAACCTATATAAAGATGGTTTGTTATAAAATATATCATGGTATATAACCTATATAAAGATGTTTCGTTATAAAATATATCATGGTATATAACCTATATAAAGATGTTTTGTTATAAAATATATCATGGTATATAACCTATATAAAGAAGTTTCGTTATAAAATATATCATGGTATATAACCTATATAAAGATGGTTTGTTATAAAATATATCATGGTATATAACCTATATAAAGATGTTTCGTTATAAAATATATCATGGTATATAACCTATATAAAGATGTTTTGTTATAAAATATATCCTGGTATATAACCTATATAAAGATGGTTTGTTATAAAATATATCATGGTATATAACCTATATAAAGATGTTTCGTTATAAAATATATCATGGTATATAACCTATATAAAGATGTTTTGTTATAAAATATATCCTGGTATATAACCTATATAAAGATGTTTTGTTATAAAATATATCATGGTATATAACCTATATAAAGATGTTTTGTTATAAAATATATCCTGGTATATAACCTATATAAAGATGTTTTGTTATAAAATATATCCTGGTATATAACCTATATAAAGATGTTTTGTTATAAAATATATCATGGTATATAACATTTACCTAGTACAGTGGTTCTCAAGGTGCTAGTGAAGTGAATCACCTAAAAATGTTTCTAATTGCTTTGAATCGAGATTATACCCTTAATTTAAACTTTTCTCTTTTTTATATTCTTTTTATTTATTTACTTTTGACCGGTAACTGCTAAGTGGGTCGCGAATGGTAACAGTTTGAGACTCACTGACCTAGGTCATCAACATATAAATAAAAAGTCGTCTTACACTTCACAACAATTGTTCTTGTTATACTTGGCCATTCATCTTTATTTCCTGACCTACATTTGTATTTGCCAGAGTCATAACAATCGACTGTACTCTTGGTGTACTCCACACTGACTGGTCCAGTCACACCATTCAGTACAAAGTTTCTCTTGACTTCCTTTTCATCTTTCAGTATCGCTACGTATATTGAGTCACCACTCGCTGTGCAACTTAACTTCATCCCATCCTTCTGATTAATGAACACGATATCACTAATGTTTTGTGTCAGATCCATTGAACTTTGCAGTAGAATATCAGGACTGTTCAATCTCATTGTAAAGCTATCAATAGTTATCGATTCTGAAATCAGAATTCAATTAAAGTACTTAACATATTACGTTTCTTACATTTTTTTTTTTGTTTTGCATTAACAAAGCTGACAAGTTAGCAATAATATGTGTATTTGTAGAAAGAATATAAGTTAAAAAAAAACTTAAATAAAATTATTAAATGCACTAATATTTTGTCTAACCAAATTAAAATGTAAAGTCATTCTTGCAGTAAAAGAACAATTTTTTGGAACTATCTTGTTACTAAAAAATGATACTTCTTCTAACTACGAGCTAGCTTCACATTAAATACTAACTCTGCTAGCACCGAATTCTGGCTGCACCACATTGAATACTAACACTATATATGTGCTAGCACCACACTCTGGCTGCACTACATTAAATACTAACACTATATATGTGTTAGCACCACATTCCGGCTGCACCACATTGAATACTAACTCTGCAAGCACCACATTCCGGCTGCACCACACTGAATACTAACTCTGCAAGCACCACATGCCGGCTGCACCACACTGAATACTAACACTAAATATGTGCTAGCACCACATTCCGGCTGCACCACATTGAATACTAACTCTGCAAGCACCACATTCCGGTTGCACCACACTGAATACTAACACTATATATGTGCTAGCACCACATTCCGGCTGCACCACATTGAATACTAACACTATATGTGTGCTAGCACCACATTCCGGCTGCACCATATTGAATACTAACACTATATATGTGCTAACACCACATTCCGGCTGCACCACATTGAATACTAACTCTGCAAGCACCACATTCCGGCTGCACCACACTGAATACTAACACTATATATGTGCTAGCACCACATTCCGGCTGCACCACATTGAATACTAACACTATATATGTGTTAGCACCACATTCATTGAATACTAACTCTGCAAGCACCACATTCCGGCTGCACCATATTGAATACTAACACTATATATGTGCTAGCACCACATTCCGGCTGCACCACATTGAATACTAACTCTGCAAGCACCACATGCCGGCTGCACCACACTGAATACTAACACTATATATGTGCTAGCACCACATTCCGGCTGCACCACATTGAATACTAACACTATATATGTGTTAGCGCCACATTCCGGCTGCACCACATTGAATACCAACTCTGCAAGCACCACATTCCGGCTGCACCACATTGAATACTAACTCTGCAAGCACCACATTCTGGCTGCACCACATTGAATACTAACACTATATATGTGCTAGCACTACATTCTGGCTGCACCACATTGAATACTAACACTATATATGTGCTAGCACCACATTCTATGGTGCCTGTTTTAAAGAAATAATGTATTACCTATAATTCAATTATTAATGAGCGTAGCTAGCCTTCTAAGCAAATGTAAACGTTGCTTGTAATGAAACAGTTGCACGTTTTGTATTAGCGTTCCTGCATTATGTGTCTTTTGCTGCCATCAGGACAGATCAACGCGATCCATGCTGTCATCAGGAAAGATCAACGCGAACAATGCTGCCATCAGGAAAGATCAATGCGAACCATGCTGCCATCAGGGGATACAGAATTTTACATGCCTGCTTCAGATGATCTTCCACAAATTGGAAAAAAATTCCGATTCAGAAAATTTTAATTTGCTGTTTAAAAAACGGCATAGAAAGATATTACAGTAGCATATATGCATTTTGTTAAACCTTAATCCGCTGAGGTGAACAAGCTACAAACTCGAAAGCAATGTCAAACCTGTCCTGTTGTATGGGGCAGAAGCAATGACAATCACCACGTAAATCAACAAGCTTTAGACGTTTTTAAACTGTTGCCATAACAACCAATCAAAGATATGGTGACTAGACAGAGTAAAGAATGAAGATATGTGGCTAAATGCAATCATGACCATATCAAACCAACCGGAAGTGGAACCTCCAATGCCAGACAATATTCGGTCGCCAAAACAACATTTTAGCGAAGACTTTGCGAACAAGATATGAAACGATGGAGCTTGACATGAGAAAATTCGAAAAAGGCTTCACTAAAACGATTACACTGGAGAGGTATTTTGCTCTCAATAATTCTTTGGTTAGGCTACAATACACAAACATTGACATAGGCTGCATTTCAAATTTGCATGAATTTGTTGTCAAACCTGGCCTTAATGCACGTTAATTTTGTCATCAAGAGGCATGCGTTACCATTACTTAAATGTTTTTATCTGTATGATTTAAACAAGTAATTAAGCCTGTTCCATTCTGGACACAGGACGTGTTAGCGCATTTTCATGTTATGTATCAGTACGTGTGCTATCTTTCAGTAAATATTTGTAAATTTTGGAAATGTTTATAAATTCAATTGTGCAATGCATATATCTGTAAAAAAAAAATTTAAAGACGTTTCTTTATATTTGAAAAAAAAATTATTGTCTCTTAAATCTAACTACAAGTGGTTTGTGGTTACTGAAATAGGACTCATAATTGAAAACATTCGAAATTATAGTCATTTAATCGTCCGAAAACTCCGTCAATTGTTGCATAGCTCTGATACTTTCAATTAAACTCAGAACACAAGCTTTCTATTTCATTTGATGAGTTTCTTAATAAATCTTGGTGAAACTACGTGCTGCAGTATTTCGCACCAAATGAACGGGCTATTGAACGTACAAGGTGTATATATAATATATAAGCCCCTTAGGAGCCCTGAAGCCCGGCCCTCAGAGGTCCTATCGCGAAATGAACTTTTGATGTACACATGGCAGGCCAAGACCTACAAAATGATATATACATTATGGGTCTAGGACTTATAGTTGCTGAGATATAGCGCTCCTTTATTAAAATAGCTTATATAGTAAAAAACGGTACTAAGGCCCCTTTTACGGCCCTGAGAGGTCAGATCGCGAAATGGAAAAGAGTCATTTCTTGGCAGGCCAAGACCTACAAAATGATATATACATCATGGGTCTAGAACTTATGGCTGTTGAGATCTAGGGTGATGACGGACGGACGGACAGACAGACAAAACGGGGACAATAGAGCATTTTTTTTTCGAAAATGCTCTAAAAAAAAAAGATTTACTGCATTTATAAATTATTTTTAAATTTAAAAAATGTGTCTTGACGGATACATCTATAAGGAAATGTTTTATTGATATAAAGATTCGATATAAAAAGTTCATTCTTTCATACTTTGTATTCTAAGGTAAGTGTGCGGTGTATGTACATAAAATAAATTATAATTTATAAAAAATGCGCATATATGATAATAAAAAAAAGTGTTTAACATAAATAATCTAAATGGACTAAATAAAAGCTACTCAGTGAAGTCATGTAATTCACACTTACCAGATATGCGCAAAAACAAGCTGTGAATTAAAATAACTATAACGATTGTAAACATTGCTAAACGAAGAATCAGACTATAAGTGTCTTGAGACAGTGATAGAGATCTTCTGTTCGCGATACTGTTCAGATGATTGAACTTAACCTTTTATTTAAACCAGGGAAGTGACATCATGTAGTTAATGGGTTCATTCAAATGATTCACTTCATCAATATCCGGTTACTTGACTTGGAAAAGTCGGTTAAAGCAAACAAGACAATATATATATATATATATATATATATATATATATATATATATATATATATATCTTGTCTTGTTTGCTTTAACCGACTTTTCCAAAGAATTATTGAGAGCAAAATACCTCTCCAATGTAATCGTTTTAGTGAAGCCTTTTTCAAACAAGGGACAGCTTAAGGAATTCGTGGTGGTCGTCTCGCAAGAATTCAGTTTTTTTACTAGAGTTGACATGAGCAATTACCGCATCTCTCATTATCGTCAGTCTCTCTTGAGCCTTCAGATTATGATCAGCTAACGTAAACGAACGACGTACATGAGACCAATCATGTGCCACCAATTCCCAATTATTTCGCAGCCTGGTGAATAAAATTATTTCCAGTTATTTGGAACCTACTATTTTCATGTCTGCAAACACATGCAAGAGGAGAACTTCAACAATGAGATGGCGACAACCTGATAACAGATCAGCACGTTGCAGCTTATTTTGTATGACAATGCAGGCAGCAGTCAGATGACCAGTGTTTGATTACAATGCCACATGTCATTAGCTTCATTGTTAATTCAGCAATTATTTCACCAACGAGTTTTTTTGTTGCCTTGGCCCTCCTAGCAGTTTCAATTGCTTTGCATCACCGACAACAACTGTTATGCGTTCTTCAGTGACACGATGATTATTTAGAGAAGGTGTCAGTTTGCCATCCCAGTGGAACGAGCAGAGTTTGTGTGGTTCCCAGGAGTCTTGTATCTTTGTAGCTATCTCACTTACAACTTTGCGACGTAAACGATCTGCAGTGGCATAGGAAGAAGCCATCATTGATACATCACCCCCAGACTCACTAATAAGGCCCTGTATGAAAGCTGCCTGCTGTGTTGGTGTATTCTTTAATTGTGTCGCTAGAGGCAAATGACTTGGTCGGCTTAAAACATCTAGAGGTACAAATACCCAAGTTCCTGTTGGCTTTCTTCGCTTTTGCAATGGCTTTATATCATCAAAACAGTTATCAACAAACTCCATATTATCTTCAGATTTAGAAGTAGAATCATCGGGTTCGTCACTGCTACCTCGTTGGGAGGCACTGATATCGTTGAACATGCTGCATTTTCTTCTCTTGCGCGTTTCTGACGTTTCAATGTTGCGACATCTCGTGAATGGCGTCGAGCGACTTTTTTTCCAAGTGTTTTGTCAATTGACAAATGACCTGTCTCCTTTCATAGACCTCAAGAATGCAAGATCTTCTGCATTCTTGATAATAGTCTCGACATTTGGTGGGCACAGTTGAAAAGTTGTTGCCAACATAGATTTCATTTGTTCCAGTGTACGCAGTAATAACTGGATATGACACTGTTGAAGTGGTGTCAGGGTCAGCCAGCATGTCCTTAGAAGGTGTAAAAAATATATTGCTGTTTTCCATATCATTTCCATGTTCTGATTTTAAAGGTCGAGTGTATCAGAAATTAAAATTAAAATAAAGACATTGAAATGTTTACCTTGGTCATCAATATGCGGTAAGGAAAAGGGTTGTTTTTGCTAATAAAATGTACATTTTAAATTTAATTTCTAGCACAACTGTTTATCAAAATCAATCATTGCTGCCAAGCATTATAAAACCAAAGACTATAAAACAATTTATACAGCGCTTCACTTTTTGTATGTAAGTCTGTAAGACTTTACAAGTAAGGAAGGTTTTATCAAGTTTTCACTTAATTATGCAAACTTTGTTGAAGTCCGGGGGACCTCTAAACATTTTTTTTATTTTTTTACACAATGCTTTTTTTGATCAATTGAACAAATTTAAATAGCAGACAGATCAATTATTAGAATTTTTTTGGTGATGCACCCTAATATATATATATATATATATATATATATATATATATATATATATATATATATATATATATACCAAATATTTAAAACTTTTAATGAAAGGTTGCGATTAGGAGAAATATTTTAAACAGACAACAGTAACTTAAATGAACCACAGAATATATTATGTTGTTAAAATTAATAAAACAGTTTTACAATACTTGTGAAAAAGTCGTAACATGCACACTTATATTTATGACAGTCTCTTGGGGTCAGTTATATGAGACTCACTGTGTCCCACACATCTGAGAATTAATATGTAGGTCCATGGACTGCAAGTTACCCGACTGGTTTACTATGTGGTCCATCCGCCGGTTTATTCTGTGGTCCACCAGCCGGTTTACTCTGTGGTCCACCAGCCGGTTTACCCTGTGGTTCACCAGCCAGGTTTAAAAGATAAACTGGCTCCATGAATTCTCCACAGTGGCGTCACACAATGTCTAGATTGGGCGGCAGACGCCCTAAAGCGTACTATCAGGAACAGTGCCTCCTAAGTCACTGGTCAATCGATCATCTGCAGCTAACGCCTTTTTTACTATAATCGCAACTAATTATTCTCAAACATTGCCAGAAAGAAGAAAAAAACTACCATTGGGTTCTATGTAAAGAAGGCTTTTCAATTTTAAGAATGTAAGACCACTTTAAAATCAATATCTACCCTGTGTATATCACTTTAAAATCAATATCTACCCTGTGTATATGTTTGGTGGAATGTCTATATATCTACCCTGTGTATATGTTTTGTGGAATGTCTCTACCCTGTGTGTATGTTTAGTGGAATGTCTCTACCCTGTGTATATGTTTGGTGGAATGTCTCTATCCTGTGTATATGTTTGGTGGAATGGCTCTACTCTGTGTATATGTTTGGTGGAATGTCTCTACCCTGTGTATATGTTTAGTGGAATGTCTCTACCCTGTGTATATGTTTAGTGGAATGTCTCTACCCTGTGTATATGTTTAGTGGAATGTCTCTACCCTGTGTATATGTTTAGTGGAATGTCTCTACCCTGTGTATATGTTTAGTGGAATGTCTCTACCCTGTGTATATGTTTAGTGGAATGTCTCTACCCTGTGTATATGTTTAGTGGAATGGCTCTACCCTGTGTATATGTTTAGTGGAATGTCTCTACCCTGTGTATATGTTTGGTGGAATGTCTCTACCCTGTGTATATGTTTAGTGGAATGTCTCTACCCTGTGTATATGTTTAGTGGAATGTCTCTACCCTGTGTATATGTTTAGTGGAATGTCTCTACCCTGTGTATATGTTTAGTGGAATGTCTCTACCCTGTGTATATGTTTAGTGGAATGTCTCTACCCTGTGTATATGTTTAGTGGAATGTCTCTACCCTGTGTATATGTTTAGTGGAATGTCTCTACCCTGTGTATATGTTTGGTGGAATGTCTCTACCCTGTGTATATGTTTAGCGGAATGTCTCTACCCTGTGTATATGTTTGGTGGAATGTCTTTACTTTGTGGGCTGGGCTGCACTTAAAGTTCACACATATTAAATAATATTTTTTTTTAACAAAATTATCGAGCTGACATTTTCGCAATAGCGTGCGAAATAATCAATATAAATTTAAAATTTGCTAATATTAACGATAATATATAGAATGTATCGTTTCAATTCAGTCTATTTCAATAAAAGATTTACTAGTTGTAATGATTCAGTTTACCTTATCAATGCACTTATATATATCACTTTTTAATAATTTAATGTCAGCGTTATATCACAAAAAGATGACTCGATATTTTGTACCAATAATAGTTAATTAGCCAACTGGACATTTACAGTCACATAGAAAACAAAGATAAGCTATTCCAATAAAATAAATGTATATAGATAGTATGGATGCATGTAGATAATATATTAATGCGGTTTTATATTTTTAAACTGTGATGCTGCAGAGACATAGGATTCAATGTAGATCTGTTTTTACTTACATTAACTACATGTCATTTATATATTAGGGTGTGTCCTCTCCCCTGTCCCAATCACATGTCAGTCTTCAATCCAAGTTTCACCACTAACCTCTCCCTTCTGACTACCATCTCAACTCGAAACTTTATGTAGAGCTGATCCTCAGGTTTCACCATTAACCTCTCCCTTTTGACTACCGTCTCAACTCGAAACTTTATGTAGAGCTGATCCTCAGGTTTCACCATTAACCTCTCCCTTCTGACTACCATCTCAACTCGAAACTTTATGTAGAGCTGATCCTCAGGTTTCACCATTAACCTCTCCCTTCTGACTACCATCTCAACTCGAAACTTTATGTAGAGCTGATCCTCAGGTTTCACCATTAACCTCTCCCTTCTGACTACCATCTCAACTCGAAACTTTATGTAGAGCTGATCCTCAGGTTTCACCATTAACCTCTCCCTTCTGACTACCATCTCAACTCGAAACTTTATGTAGAGCTGATCCTCAGGTTTCACCATTAACCTCTCCCTTCTGACTACCATCTCAACTCGAAACTTTATGTAGAGCTGATCCTCAGGTTTCACCATTAACCTCTCCCTTCTGACTACCATCTCAACTCGAAACTTTATGTAGAGCTGATCCTCAGGTTTCACCATTAACCTCTCCCTTCTGACTACCATCTCAACTCGAAACTTTATGTAGAGCTGATCCTCAGGTTTCACCATTAACCTCTCCCTTCTGACTACCATCTCAACTCGAAACTTTATGTAGAGCTGATCCTCAGGTTTCACCATTAACCTCTCCCTTCTGACTACCATCTCAACTCGAAACTTTATGTATAGCTGATCCTCAGGTTTCACCATTAACCTCTCCCTTCTGACTACCATCTCAACTCGAAACTTTATGTAGAGCTGATCCTCAGGTTTCACCATTAACCTCTCCCTTCTGACTACCATCTCAACTCGAAACTTTATGTAGAGCTGATCCTCAGGTTTCACCATTAACCTCTCCCTTCTGACTACCATCTCAACTCGAAACTTTATGTAGAGCTGATCCTCAGGTTTCATCATTAACCTCTCCCTTCTGACTACCATCTCAACTCGAAACTTTATGTAGAGCTGATCCTCAGGTTTCATCATTAACTTCTCCCTTCTGACTACCATCTCAACTCGAAACTTTATGTATAGCTGATCCTCAGGTTTCACCATTAACCTCTCCCTTCTGACTACCATCTCAACTCGAAACTTTATGTATAGCTGATCCTCAGGTTTCATCATTAACTTCTTTTAACTGACGGTATTATCATTCATTTCAATTTAAAAAAAAAAATTAAAATGGCATCAATAATATTGATATAGTTCTTCTTTTATATAAATTTTATTGTCTACTGTACTTGTAAGCAGCTGTCTGATTATACGTTTTCCAAGTGTCTGATTTTACACAGATGTGTCCGTTAAAAATTTTAATATTTTATTTACACTGATCTATATAATAATTTATACGACTGGTTATTTTGTTCTTCCAAATGATCTTCTTAAAGGAGAGTGTCGTCAGAAATGCTCGAGTTGTTTGATGTGTCGAAGTTATAGTGTCTTTGTTTCAGGCCCATAGAACGTGAATTGAGAACCACTGCTTATTAAAATTTAGCTTGTTAATAAGATGAATGAATGTCGTTGGTGAGATGAATGACTTATTGTTGTTGGTGAGATGAATGGCTTATTGTTGTTGGTGAGATGAATGACTTATTGTTGTTGGTGAGATGAATGACTTATTGGTGTTAATGAGATGAATGACTTATTGTCGTTGGTGAGATGAATGACTTATTGTTGTTGGTGAGATGAATGACTTATTGTTGTTAATGAGATGAATGACTTATTGTTGTTAATGAGATGAATGACGTATTGTTGTTGGTGAGAATAATGACTTATTGTTGTTGGTGAGATGAATGACTTATTGTTGTTGTTAATGAGATGAATGACTTATTGTTGTTGGTGAGATGAATGACTTATTGTTGTTAATGAGATGAATGACTTATTGTTATTAATGAGATGAATGACTTAATGTTGGAGAAATTATGATCTCAATCTAAAACATCAAGAAGCCTTTGATTTTTAGCATTGATCTTTTGATCTAAACATTTTTTACTATAGATTGTTCTCATAAGGTATTTGAAAGTGATGAGGTTAGTGAGTTGACTGCCATCAATGTTAAGATACATAGCTAGTGAGCTACTCTCGCCCTAGTGTAGGATGTTTTACAATGTGCAGTAAATTCACTTTAAATGGAGTCAATTATTATTTGTCAGCGATGACGTCAGTTACAAACTTTTGTCTCATTCTATTACTCAGATGGTGTTTGAAATCATATTGAATATGTGGGATTAGTCAAAATGAACAATTATCACCACACATAAGTGAATGACTACATTCTGTGACTCGTGTCAATGTTCTAGCTTTGAGGTGTCCAGTCTGGGTGTCTGAGTCAAATCCAGACAAAATCAACAACAGGACTGTCGATGTTAATGCCATACAAAAAAAGTCAAAGTGTTATTGAGTTTGGAATTATTTTTGTTTCACAAATTAATAAAGGCATATATTTTACACACATTATTAAAAGAGAAAAAAATTAATATTAAGTTGTTTATGATTCGTATAAATATTACATAGGTATCTTAGAAAAAAATTATTTACCTAAATGCTATTGTTTTTATGAAGCCGGCTGTGCGTGTGACGTCACAAGCATGACATAATGGCGGTGTTTACTTTTGAATAGAATGTAACAGCCTATAGGTAAAACAAATATTTATTTAAGTTACGTATAATTATTAGCGAGTAATTTTTCTGTCTGTTTCTTTTGGTTCACACCAAGACCTTTGCATTAGGATAGAAAAAAACAAAAATTATTTCGTGTAAAATACAGCCATATAATCAATCTTGCCTTCCATCGATTGTCTCATCTCCTAAACTTAAGTTTGTTGGGTATGAATGACAACAATCAAGATCTCACTATGTTTGTAATACTATTTCCGGGATGTGTGAGCAACTTGGACACCGGAAAATTTTACTTGAGACAGAAAACAATTTGTCAGTATACATTTCTATCTAAATGAAAATTTCATAGAATAACCTTCCGGAATGTCTCAACCAAGGGAAATTAGATCTTAGAATATAAACAATAGGTGTAGGGCCTATATAACTGTGACTTACTTTTTCAACATGAGACTTTACTGCTACATAGAGATTAAATTAGCATTAATTTTGACACTTAAACTTTACATAAAATATAAACTCAATTGATGTATGAGATCTGATTTAAGGGTCGTCCATTTATTACGTCAACAAATTAGGTAAGGGGGTTTTACAATTGTTGACATTTTAGGGGAAGGGGGTAAAATTATTGACGTCAACAATAGAAACATTATGGAAGATAAATTCTCAACTTCGGGTTCACATTTTGATGTTATGATAATTTAATTATTTTATTTTTTTTAACGCCGCCATTGCCAGCATGGTAGGGTGTAGTGTGCCTACCACACCAGCATTGTTGGCGGCGCTAATGCACGTCTGCCATGCCTACAGAGCGGCGGGGTGAGTGTGCCCGCTATCATCTGCAGGGATTGCAGAAAGATGGGTTTTAATCCTTACCCAAACTGGCCAGACGAGCAGGGTGTGTGTGCTGCCGATCGACCAGAATGGCAAGGAAAGGGGTTTTTCCTGCCACTCGGACAGAGGGGAGGGTGTAGTGTGCCTGTACCCTCAGCCCGAAATGGCAGGCTGCGCAGGTGTGCTTGAGTGGGACGGAGTGGAAGGGTGTTGTGTGCCGACCACATCCGTCACCACCGCCAGCTGTGAATACTGCGGTCTCGGATTGTCCTCACTGACCACAGTACCACCACCCTCGCAAGTAATGGGTTTTTTTTCCTGACTAGAGATCCCCTATGATCCATCCCCCGTGGATCATGGTATGTCTCTCAGACCAGGAAGAAGAGTTCACAGAATATCATGCCAAAATATTTTGTGATACTCTCCGAAATAAATTTGTTTTGTAATATCTGATACCTCCCACGCCATGATATACGTCCATGACAAATGTCATGTTCCCATTAATGAAATAAATCCCTGGTGTCCAAAATACAAATTTGACGTATACTATATAATTATTTTTATACTTATCTCCCTTGGTTTAAAAAAAAAGTATTTTTTTTCATTTTCTTTTATGTTTAACATGAATATTTAGAGGGTTAACACAAGGAGGGCGTGCAGTACAAATATAAGTTGAAAGTCCCTGCCTTAAGTTGCTCCAGGGGGGCTGTCATGTGCTATGAATAATCATAACAAGAGGATATCGGACAAACAGAAATTATACTGACTTTTTAAAATTAATAAACAATATCTGTGCCTTATGACTTGAGAGCTCTTTTCGGTACATAAATATGTTACAACCGACATAGTCGGTGTGATAATAAGTGTGAGAGGAGAACCAAGTGAAAATATCGATTCTGTATATACTCTATCAGGGATCGGCAACCTACGGCTCGCGAGCCGCATGAGGCTCTTTCGATGTCATGTTGTGGCTCTTTCGATGTCAAATTGCTGCCATGCGCAAATAATATTATATTATTTTCAAAACTCGAATAAATTTTGCAAACAGGATAAATAAACCATGAATGAAGGAAGGAGAGTGGATCAAGCGCCCCTATAATAAATACATACATACATTAAAGCACTATATCGAAATGTAGCGGCGCAGCTGGTAGCAAAGCCATGTCCTCTCCCCTTCCCACATCCAAGTAAAACTGCAAGGAAAAGGAAACTCAGCCTATGCCTTGCCTGAAGGAATGGTTTGTTTCGAAAATAAATTATTTCTTTTTGTCGAAGACCTGGAGAGCGGTGAATTACTTCATTTCAATAATCTGAAGCAATATCGCGATGAAAGGAATGCAACTGTTGACATGAATTACTTCAGTATGGCTATGAACAAAATAAAGAATGTATTCGCTAAGAGATTTGAGCTATTCAAAACAAATGCAATTACTCTGGCGTTCATATTAAATCCTCTCAATACAAATGAGATCAACATTGTGGAGTGGCAAGTTCACAGAACTCCAGAGCAAGTAAGAAGATTTGGAGGTCCAGAAAAGCATGCAAGTTGCGCTGTACTAGTAGACAGCTCTAACAGAAATACCGCGAGTATGAGGCACACATATTTGACCATGGAAGTCTTCCAGAATGCTACAGTGAGGTGAAGAAGTTGGCATTGGGAGTGCTGACGATCTTTGGGTCAACATATTCGTGCGAGCAAACGTTCTCTTGCATGAAGTAAAGTAAGATACCAACTAACAAAATAAAAATCTAGAAATTGAAAATAAGTTATGAGCCAGATTTAACCAAACTTTCAAAAAGCATGCAAGGCCAATGCTTCCACTAATGTAACTATTGTTGCGATCTATTAAAATCATTTATTTAAAGTTTAAATTTTTTATATGAATAAATATTATTACGTATTTAAAGCCATTTATTTTAATTCAAAAATCAAATGTATATACTTCATTTTAATCAGATAGCATAATATTGAAATAAAATTGTTAGTGGCTCTTTAAAAACTAAGAAAATTGTAAATTATAACTTTTGGCTCTTCCGTCTCAAAAGGTTGCTGACCCCTGTACTAGATGTATCATAGATTCACTTGAATAAATGTTTCAAATGTCCACTCTCACTGTTAGCAAGCCGCTCTGTCCTGGCGTCTAATTACTAAATATATTTATTTTAAAAAGTCGCTACAATTTGGTCAGACTATTTCTCAATGCTGGCAACCCAGTTTTTTTTCTATTTAGAACTATGTACATTGGGACAGGGTATTGTGCATTGGGACAGGGTATTGTACATTGGGACATTGTACATTGGGACAAGGTATTGTACATTGGGACAGGGTATTATACATTGGGACAGGCTATTGTACATTGGGACAGGGTATTGTACATTGGGAAAGGGTATTGTACATTGGGACAGGGTATTGTACATTGGGACAGGGTATTGTACATTGGGACAGGGTATTGTGCATTGGGACAGGGTATTGTACATTGGGACAGGGTGTTGTACATTGGGACAGGGTATTGTACATTGGGACAGGGTGTTGTACATTGGGACAGGGTATTGTGCATTGGGACAGGGTATTGTACATTGGGACAGGGTGTTGTACATTGGGACAGGGTATTGTACATTGGGACAGGGTATTGTGCATTGGGACAGAGTATTGTACATTGGAACAGGGTATTGTACATTGGGACAGGGTATTGTCGCGTGAAATATACATTATCAGACATTCATTCAGACAATGATCATAAATGTAACTCGCTTTACCATTCAGACAATAGCCATAAATGTAACTCGCTTTACCCTTCAGACAATAGCCATAAATGTAACTCGCTTTACCCTTCAGACAATAGCCATAAATGTAACTCGCTTTACCCTTCAGACAATAGCCATAAATGTAACTCGCTTTACCCTTCAGACAATAGCCATAAATGTAACTCGCTTTACCCTTCAGACAATAGCCATAAATGTAACTCGCTTTACCATTCAGAGAATAGCCATAAATGTAACTCGCTTTACCCTTCAGACAATAGCCATAAATGTAACTCGCTTTACCCTTCAGACAAAAGCCATAAATGTAACTCATTTTACTAAACAACTCATTCGTTTATATAAAATAAAAAAAAAACTGTCAATGAACTCAACTAAAGTAATTTGCACTTTACAAGATAATAGTAATTTCAACAATTGTCATTGTACTTTACTCAAGTACTTTTCACTTTGAATACCGATTAGTCTACCGTGTCATTTTTGTTTATTTATTTTTGCCTCAATAATACTTATTTTTAGCTAATTCACAATTGTGTGCATTTTATGTTTTATTACAAGACATTTATAAATATTACTGCAATAAAATTGGATATTTTGTTTGATTTTTTTTACTAATGGATAAAATGCTAAGACTACATGAATCATAATATAAAATAATTGAAACTGACAAGTGATAACATTGAAATACCAGAAATCTCTGTTTTTAATCTACTTAAAACTTCAGCACAACAAAAACATGGCAATTATAACATTATATTTTAAAATAAATAAATATATTGAACCTTCTTGAATTTTTCAATAAATTATAAAACACTTTTTTTTCAGAAATTCTTCAAAAATAATAATGAAAATAAAAAAGATATACTGCACAGTTTATTTGACCATCGTTTAGAAATTGTATTACGTCTGGGTTGGATTTAATTAATTCATTTAAAAGGGTCATTCACTAATTACTTAATACCTTAGGGATAAGGGTGTTGACTATTGTGGCATCCTGTGGCAGAGATGCAGGGAGAGTTGAATTGTTGAAGAAAATAAAATACATTATATGATTCTATAGTCAGTGAATTTACCGCGATTGTGAAAAAAGGGGGACAAAAATACTTTCTCATTAGTAATGTATACAGTCTAAGTGATAATTACCTCACTTTTAGAGGGACGTGAGGATAAATAGAATAACGTGAATATTGGTGAGATTTCACGTTATTGGTGAGCAGAAAATATATAACATTTTCATTATGTCTTTGTATATAAGTTATATATATATATATATGATTGGTGAAAATAAAAAGGGTAGAAAAGTAGGTATGCACACAAGTAATTAAATT
This sequence comes from Bulinus truncatus, assembly GCA_021962125.1. Taxonomy (NCBI): domain Eukaryota; kingdom Metazoa; phylum Mollusca; class Gastropoda; family Planorbidae; genus Bulinus; species Bulinus truncatus. The sequence goes on along the minus strand of JAGDYQ010000272.1, from coordinate 184,206 downwards.
ATTTCTGTGCGTTTTAATTTTGCTGTTTCATTTTTAAACTTTTTCCATTTTTTCGTTGGTAATTTTTTGCTTTTTCTTCTACATCTTTAACTAAAAACAAATTTTTAAATTCTAGCATTTTTAACTGATGCTGCTGTGTTAACAGTTGTCCCTGAAGTTCATTTATTTTTTTTTTAAGTTGGCTGTTCTGTATTTGCAACTGGTGTTTCATTTTGTTAAATTTGACATTAAATTTTTCCTCTTGTTTTTCTTGCTGCTGTTTTAACTTCTCAATCTCCCCTCTGTGTCGGCAATCGCTCAATGATATTTTATTCTCCAAATCTTTTAATTTCAGCGAGAATTCATTTTAAATTTTCATTTCCTTTATTAGATGATGGCTCTTTATTTTATTTATTTCAACAAAATGTTCTCTGGTTGTCTTTTCAAAAAGTACTTGCAGTTCCTCAATTCTTCTGTCATGCTCGCGGATAGTCGACACGGAAGATAAACTTCTGGAGAAAAGAGTTGGGTGAAATAAATGAATGAAAAAATCAATTCAAGTTATTGAACCTTTTAATATGTCTGTTAATAGTTTTTTTTATATTTGACGTTAAAAAATGTTGGACTGGACAATGACAAATGTTTCTATATGTACTTACTCAGTCAGGCTGTCTACATTATCACCATCTTGTGTCGGGAGCTCAGTTTCATAATACTGTACAGACTGTACTATAATGTGTTCACTAAATCTTAATGAATTGACCACTGTACTGTCCAGAGTCATTTCAGTCAGAGACGACTCCATTTTACCTGTGCTAGTAAACCAGATGACTTTAAAAAATTAGCATAAAGATTGGTAATCATACTCGTAAATACTTAACAGTAAATAATAAACATTAAACAGTATACAATAAATAGTAAATTGTAAACAGTATACAATAAATAGTAAATTGTAAACAGTAAACAGTATACAATAAATAGTAAATTGAAAACAGTCAACAGTTTTGTTCGTATTTTATTTCCCTGTTATCTTAAAGTATGAAGTAAAGGATAACAAAAAAATTATCTTTAAAGATAACTGGACATGGAAATAAAACCTGAACAAGTAATTTGCAATAAATAAAACTTGGACAAGTCATTTGCAATAAATAAAACCTGAACAAGTCATTTGCAATAAATAAAACCTGAACAAGTAATTTGTAATAAATAAAACTTGGACAAGTCATTTGCATTAAATAAAACCTGAACAAGTCATTTGCAATAAATAAAACCTGAACAAGTAATTTGCAATAAATAAAACCTGAACAAGTCATTTGCAATATATAAACATATTTGTATAATAAAAAAAAACAGAACAACTCAGCTAACTTGAATTGTATTAAATACGTCAAATGTTTGTATTATAAAATTCATCAAAGCCATCATTCTAATTTATTCAATCCTACAAAGTTGTGTTTTCATAGCTTTTTTTTAGGGCTGCTGATTAAACTGTGTTAATTTGCGATTAACGCGTCAAAAAAAATTTGCGATTAAAATTTTTAACGCAACACTTAAATGCGTTAATTTGACTAAATGCGGAAAGTTCACCAAAACGATAAATAACAGAGTTTCACCATTTGAAGTTTAAGTTCCGTCCACTTATTAAGTAGATCTACCACACCCACCCTGCCGCAATTCGCACATACCCTCACCCCCAGGTATGTCGACTGAAGCCCCACTTGTAATATATGATGAAGATGTTTTGGTTATTTAGCCCTTCGACAAGTAAACCTCCTGCTCCTTTTCCGGTCGATGTAAATAGAGAAAACTTTCATTCACTAGTTTACATTAGTGTATTGGTAGAGGTATAATGAACCCGTTTATAATTAGAGCAAAATAACGAGATGCTAGAAATTTTGTATCATTATTTTTTTTGCGCATAATTTTGTATCGTATTTTGATAGTATAACATCTTGCTAATACATCTGTACCCGAGAAAGTAGTTGTATTTTTCATAATTATTGTGATACTGAGTTAAATTTTATATATGGCTGTTGATTTACTGCAATTAAAGCGTAATTAATGCGTTAAAAATATGCGATTACATTTTTTAACACAAACACCTAAATGCGTTAAATTTTACCCAAATGGTGTTATTTCAGAGTTGCAGATAAAATTATAAAAATCAGTAAATAACCCAATTCTATAACCAGATCAGACGATATTTAAAAAAAAAAGGAAGAAAAAAAAACCCGAACGCAGAGTGTCACGTTTACATAAATCATATCATCTATATGACCTTGAAACAATAGGATTGCCATTTCGTAATTCAAACTTATGACCCTGAATGATGCAATTAATGAACATCTGCACGTGTTATATTTTGATTGACAAGTGTCATGGCTTGAAACAATGTAACTTGTGGTTGGTAAGTGACGTCATCTACCAATATTAACATTACCCACCTCCCCACCAATACAACCACTGTCGGCGAGTTGAAGGACAAATTTACTTTTAATCTTCTTTTGAAGTTTTTGCTTTGCGCGTCGCTGTAAATGTTATTCTTAAATTCTTTAATTCATTTACTTTCTTACTATCAACTATTTGTTCAATGTTTTAGTGAACAACAAAAAAAGAATTTTTTTATCGGTCTGTCAGTTATATTAATAAAAAAAATATTGTGTAAAATGACACTCTTTGATGTTATCGGTCGGCTTTCATTTTTCATCTTCTGTTGTTCTTTTTTTCCTGTTGACGACTCACTTTATAACAAGTCGCGACCCACATGTGAGACTGAGAACAAATGAACAAGGATGCTTACTTGCTCGTGTCAAAAATGAGTCGAACATTTCAAGGTCTGGCTTGTCAAAGACGTCACACACACACACACACACACACAAAGGTTTAATACTCTATTGCTTAGGCCAAGTAAGTGCGAAAAAATAACAACACGTTGTTATTATTTTAAAATGACATGTTGATAGAATTAAAAAATGTTACAATTAATAAATAAAGTATTTTTTCGATTAAATATGCGTTAATTTGCGATAATTTTTTTAATTATGCGTTAATTTCGATTAAAATTTTTAATCGAACAGCAGCTCTACTTTTTTTGTAAAATTTTGTCAAATGTAAAATTTATCTTATAAATATTTGCAATATAAAGTAATTTGTTCAGTTTATTTTAACAACAGATTCATAATGTGAGGCACGATCTATTGTTGCTGGGGCAAACCCGCCTGGTCTCGCTCTTTGTTCAGCCCAACGGCCAAGGCTTTTTTTTTAGTGCGTTAATAGTCCTATTGAGTCCGTCTCTCGGTCGGTATATCAGATATAATGTGTATTGTATCGCTGTATAGTTCATTGTACATTTCCGTCTATTAGCGGCAGTTCAATTCAGTAGACCTAAATCGATTAAAACTAGTCATCTATTGTGTCTATAATCAGTTTCCAAACAATTAGCTTCCAACAAAAGAGTGCTCTGGTGGTGTGGCTATATATGATACAGAGTACTCTGGTGGTGTGGGTATATATGATACAGAGTGCTCTGGTGGTGTGGGTATATATGATACAGAGTGCTCTGGTGGTGTGGATATATATGATACAGAGTGCTCTGGTGGTGTGGGTATATATGAGATGTCCTAGGAACCCAAAGACATTTTAATGTTGAGTTGTTCAAGAAAAAAAGATTAATTTAATTTTGTTGTATTGTCTAATGAATAGTACACATGGGATTAACAGGTGACGCCGTTATGGGGGGGGGGGAGGGCGGGGCCCAAAGTTGCAATTTTATCTTATTATGTCCCTGACAGGAGATACTATTGTCTTTTGATAGATAGATAGATAGATAGATAGATTAGATAGATAGATAGATAGATAGATAGATAGATAGATAGATAGATAGATAGATAGATAGATAGATAGATAGATAGATAGATAGATAGATAGATAGATAGATAGATAGATAGATAGATAGATAGATAGATAGATAGATAGATAGATAGATAGATAGATAGATAGATAGATAGATAGATAGATAGATAGATAGATAGATAGATAGATAGATAGATAGATAGATAGATAGATAGATAGATAGATAGATAGATAGATAGATAGATAGATAGATAGATAGATAGATAGATAGATAGATAGATAGATAGATAGATAGATAGATAGATAGATAGATAGATAGATAGATAGATAGATAGATAGATAGATAGATAGATAGATAGATAGATAGATAGATAGATAGATAGATAGATAGATAGATAGATAGATAGATAGATAGATAGATAGATAGATAGATAGATAGATAGATAGATAGATAGATAGATAGATAGATAGATAGATAGATAGATAGATAGATAGATAGATAGATAGATAGACAGACAGACAGACAGACAGACAGACAGATAGATAGATAGATTAGATAGATAGATAGATAGATAGATAGATAGATAGATAGATAGATAGATAGATAGATAGATAGATAGATAGATAGATAGATAGATAGATAGATAGATAGATAGATAGATAGACAGACAGACAGACAGACAGACAGACAGACAGACAGACAGACAGACAGACAGACAGACAGATAGATAGATAGATAGATAGATAGATAGATAGATAGATAGATAGATAGATAGATAGATAGATAGATAGATAGATAGATAGATAGATTACAATTTTCATACAATCGTTTCAGTAAGATAGTAAGATTTTTTTCTTGTTATTTTAGACAGTAAAACAAAAGTGTACCTAAGTTAACTATCTACGATAAATGGTCGCCTTATTTAGTTTTAAATGTACTTAAGTATAAACCAACTGCCACAGCAAAGAAAAATGGAAACAATTGTTGTTATTTTTTGTTTCTTTTACTTATTTGTCCATTTTTTCCTAATTGATAAAGTTAACCAACTGCATCAAAATTATAATGATGATGTAATACTAAAGTAAGTATAAAATTGAATCAAAGTCATTTCAATTAATATTATAACTTATACTTATTTTATTACAATAATTATGTTTAGTTCAATACATAATATTGCTTCTTACCATCTGTCAAGTTAAGTCTCCAAGTGTTATTGCTTACTGTTTCTAATATATTTATAGCTGATTGACAAGATGTTCTCAATCAGTTTTTAAAGTGTGCCTCGTGTGCATATAGTTTTATTATACACAACTTTAATACAAATAGAAACATTACAGCGCTCAATTTAAAAAAATAAACAGTGTTTAAAAAATTAAATCTTACAACACAATATGACTTACAAAATACACTTATATACATAATCCTAACGCATTTCAACAAAAATTAAATTTTGATTAGCAAATTTCGAGTTAAAACTAAATTAGAGTTTATAATTAGCAGAATTTGCCGATAATTAATTTCTAACGATAATAACATGAGTTATATTTTACAAAATGGATTTGGAAATTATGCTGGAATTTAAATATAAAACTCAGTGAAACAAATATGCTCGTGAATGCAGCTCAAAGAGTGTCTTATGAATATGAATTTAGAACCGCTGCTGTCAATGACAACCAACTACGCAATTTTAATGACGCTTTGTTCTTTATTTAAAAAAAAAACGGATTGTGCTTTTTATTGCGCTGATACGTAAATGTGGAATGACACAACATACAACGTAAGCCAGAGTTTCAAGTCTGGTATTAGTTTTACCTGATTGAACTGTTTCTTATCAGTGGCTACGCTAAACTAAATGCAGTGTTATTTATGACACGACACAATTACAATTTCAGAATATTCACTCCTTAGTGTGTCTCAAAATTTCGAATCATTGAAAAATGAAACAAAGTAAAATTCCTTTATAATGTGATTGATTTATAAATTGGCAAACAAAAGAATGCAGCTGGTATTCAAAGTTGGCACCAATTCTTAATTTGCTACAAATTTCTTTATAAATATTTAAATCACCTTGAGATTTGATACAATTTAATGAAAGAGTATTTTTAAAAAAGTTAATTTTCTTGTATATATATATATATTATTTAGTACTTTAATTTGATGCCTTGGTTGATATATCTTTATCTTTGGCTTTTGGTGGACGTGGTTTTATATGGATATTTGTAAAAGTCATCATAAATCATTATGGGCAGATAATTTATAATATTAAATTTTTCTAATCGACCTCATGCGTGTCAAAAACGTGGTAAACCCCAAAATTTTAGAAGTGAAATAAATTTATATTACATCCTTGTATAAATATATATATATATATATAATGTAGGTGCACTTGCACCAATGACTTCTATTTATATCTTAGTTCAGTGACTGGCACACACACACACGTACTTTTGAAATTAAATAAAATCCTGTTAGCTCTGTCGGTGGCCGTGGATTAGATCATTGCCATCATATCTAAAATACTTATTAATACAGAAATACTTTTTTGTACGTTTTTAAAATTTAAAAAGTTAACTATTTGTCTGACTGCATTATGCAGCCTTGGATCACGTACAATTTAAACATTTAAAGAAAAGTGAAGAGTCCTAAATGATTTATTATGTAATTGTTGTTAAGTTTTAAGAGACGAAATGGTCAAGTGTATTAACTGCTGGTCTACTGTTCACTGTGAGACACTACTGTAACTAAGCAAAGACAGTCTGTGACGTGTATTAGTCAACTGGCATACACGACTAAATAGGTTAGCCGTGATTTGACCCAACCAACGTGAGTACTGAGGGGGAGAAAACGTAAACCTCGATCTTTTTTCCATGTAACAGTTCTATGTTGTAACGAATAATGTTGTTTAAATTTGCATTTCGATTATATGCAAAACTGAGCATTGCTATAAATTATGTTATATTTTACAATTTGTCGACACATTTAGACCAATTTATTGAATGCTAGATTCACAACACTACCAATAACATAAATATTATATTGATATATTTATAACAATGGCACTCTCTCCATGCCTCTCACAATGATGGGCTAGGTCCCCCTGATCCCCTAAGCACCAACTAATCTGTACGTCCATTACCCCCCCCCCCAAAACCACTAGAAAAAAAACATATCGAATGGGCTCTAGTTGGTTTTCTTTCTGTCCGCCACCTTTTATGCTCATGAATGCGCTAAGTCAAAGACGCTAATACTGGAAATAAAAATGTTTTAATATCGAATATTAGGACCAGAATTTGTTTTCTCCAGAGACTCTGACTCTTAAGTGTTGTTTTATGGTTACATACTGGGGGGGGGGGGCAATTCACTTATACTTAACGCCTTTGGAGGGGGGAGGGGTTGACCGTAGTGTGATAGTCAATAGTACCGTACTTAGAATGGTCAAATTGTGTAAGTGGGGAAGTGGGGGGGGTTTAACAAAAGCGTTACGTCATTACACTGGTACATCTGTTATGAGATCGGAAATTATATTACTTCATTTGAAATTTTAAAACATAGATTGAGATTTTAAATGTTATAATGGTGCCCATTTAGCACTTGAACCCCTAAACACACGCTTATTTGGTTTATATGCTATTTGAGCCCTGAGTACATCTGATGTGGAGCGATTATACCAACCAATAGTAGATAAAGACGAACACAAAGGTCTCCAATATACATTACTTCTTTAACAAACAACATCAAAACGTACCAAACAGTAAACAGGCAACCTACAGTCTGGTGACTAATTGTAAACACTAAACCATGAATTCGGAAAAACTACAAAAAAAAACTCCTAATTGGTAGAAGATCTGCCAAAAATATCTTCCCCTCTCCACACCCGTATTGGAACCGACACCCCTGTCTTCATACACCCATACCGACACCCCTGTCTTCATACACCCATACCGACAACACTGTCTTCACACACTCATACCGTCACCCCTGTCTTCACACACTCATACCGTCACCCCTGTCTTCATACACCCATACCGACACCCCTGTCTTCATACACCCATACAGACACCCCAGTCTTCATACACCCATACAGACACCCCTGTCTTCATACACCCATACCGACACCCCTGTCTTCACACACTCATACCGTCACCCCTGTCTTCATACACCTATACCGACACCACTGTCTTCAAACACCCATACCGACACCCCTGTCTTCACACACTCATACCGTCACCCCTGTCTTCATACACCTATACCGACACCCCTGTCTTCATACACCTATACCGACACCCCTGTCTTCATACACCCATACCGACACCCCTGTCTTCATACACCTATACCGACACCCCTGTCTTCATACACCCATACCGACACCCCTGTCTTCATACACCTATACCGACACCCCTGTCTTCATACACCTATACCGACAACACTGTCTTCATACACCCATACCGACAACACTGTCTTCATACACCCATAACATAGCAATTAATTGTTTTCAAATTTCTCACCGTCCGCAAACATTTTCATTAGGTTTAAGGTGGTGGGGATGTATCCACTCACCAGTGGCCTAGCAAGCTTAACTCGCGCCCTGGGCACAATACCTTTTTAGCGCCCCTCTCCCATTCGAAAACCATATAATATAATATGTAAAATATACCATTTGGCGCCCTTTTGTGAGTAGCGCCCGGGGCATGATGAAATTATGGGTTCCTTGTCACGTCGGATGATGTTTCGAGTCAAGTTCATTTAAATACTGCAGTAGGATTGTCTGAAGTGCCTACACCGAAGTACCTACACTAGGGTGATAACAAAAAAAATATTTTTATGAAACCACTTGCAATCGAGGAACTTTTATGTGTAAATTAAGAATATCAATCGCATTTTTGATTTTTTAAAAAAAAGTTCCCCCACCTCCCCATTTTTCGGAAGAAAAAAGTGAAAAAATATTTCTTTTTTCAAAAAAAAAAGGACAAGATTATTTTTAGCTTAATTCAAAAGAGTAATAATAATAACTAATCAACTTTTATTAACAAATAAGATACAGATCAGTTAGTCATATGTACAGAATGTACAAGAAATGTGTAAAACATATTGTCCATATGAACTTCAGATTCAAAAATTCAAATTTTCTCGATTTCGCATGAAGTTCCTCCATCAGTTTTACAGCACGTTTTTGCATTTTACCCTGATGAGTGAGGTAAACAGTTCAATGAAGGACGCTTTATTGTAGTGTTGCACATTGAATCAAGCATTTGCCCATTCATAGCAGATGAAGTTGCAAGCAGGAGCGAGGATGTTGCGCCACTCTGGTATCAGAAATAATGCTATAATAGTATATATCGCATGTGAGTTCCATCTTGCCTAGTGTAAATTTGGTAGTTTCTTCCAGCTGATGCGAGGTCAACGTGAAGTTGTTTTGTAATGACGATATGCCTGACATAATTCATAAAAAGAACTTGAAATCATCTCGCCATCCAGGGTTCTCGCCTGTGCTAACATCATCTGTCACAATGAGGTGGTAATAGGCCTGAAGAGTGGCATAGTTTTGCGTTAATTTGTCAATGAAGGACTGGTTAAGTTCTTGTTTGCTCGTTGGTTCTTGAATAAGAAATTCATGACATGTTTCAGAAGGAGGTTGAGTACATGGTGCTGACAGTCAATATATTGTGGCTTCTGAAAGCCCTTGCTCAAGACATCACATTGAAGAGTACCGGGTTTAATTTCGGTTGTCATATTTTCAGCATAACTACTTGATACTCTTCCCCTTGCACTCTTTTACCATCAAACTGGAGACAATAGGAGTCTTTGCTTTGAAGTTTTTGAAAATGTTTGGTTTTCATTTTCCGTCCTTCAGAGATTACTCTTTTCCAAACACCCGCCTGACTTGGAACCGGCACATCATGGTGCTGTTCAGCAATGGTTGCAAGAACGTCATATGCTTTATGTGTAGAAATGTTGCTTTTCAGTACTAACAAACCCGCTGTTGTAGTGCTTGCTCTTTGGTATTTCGGTTTGCATTCAGAAGATGACGTGGAAGAATAGGTTGTCGAGTTGGGTGAAGAAGCAGAGGTTTCAGAATCCAAAGATTCTGAGACAGTGGTATGTGTTTGTGTAGGTTGTGAGACAGTTGTATGTGTTTGTGTAGGTTGTGAGACAGTTGTATGTGTTTGTGTAGGCTGTGAGACAGTTGTATGTGTTTGTGTAGGTTGCTATTGAGAAGAGCTGGCTTGAGTATGAGTTTTGGATAGTCGGATTCGTATTCTTGGGTGGATTGATTCTAAAGGGGCTTGTTTGACCATTGAATAACCAATCTTTCCTCAACTCTTTACTTGCCTCTGGTAGAGCTCTTTATCCTCCTTGCTTTTCCATTTTCCATTTACGTTGGTGACATCAAATAACTTAGAAAGTGTTGGAGTAAATTTATCAGACGGTTTCTTTTTGTTTTCGTCATATAAATCAAACAGACAATTGATTTTCTTTCTGATTAGTGCGCTGGATAATAGTGGAAAGTCTAGAATTTCACTCAAGAGCAATTCTATATCCGTAATAATAATTTTGATTCGATCCAGTCGCCGTTTCTGGCTATTGAACAGAAAAGTGAAGTTTCCAAGAATTTGACGGTTTGTGGGCATCCATGTGAGATTGATTAGCTTTCAACAGATGGAATTCTTGGATCCCTATTCTGTTTAGAAGATGAGGGTAGATGCCTTGTTTATAAATAAATGGAACAACTGACTGGAATGTGCTTAAAAGCTGTCTAGAAAGTCATGTAAAAATTCAGTGTGAAATTGAAACTGATTGTCAAACTGCGCGATATGTGAAAACAAAAATGAAAAGGTGGGGGAACTTTTTTCAATTTAAAAAAAAATTAATGTTGCTACTGTCATCTACATACAATTGTTCCTCGATTGTAATGGGTTTCATGTTGGTTACGAAAAATAATGAATTTTGTTATCACCCTAACCTACACACTTCTGCAGATGAGCATTATAAGTCAGTGTCTATTCAATATCATGCAGATAAAAGTGACAATCTCGTAATGTAACTAAGTAATATGCCAGCCGTTTAACTATCATTATTAGAAGCAGCCCGTAGCTTGAAAATTATACAGCAGGGGCCAGGCATGGGCCAAGTAAACTCACAGTTCTATGTCTTGTTGGATGATGTCATTGATAGACTCACAATTCTATGTCTTGTTGGATGATGTTATTGGTAGGCTCACAGTTCTATGTCTTGTTGGATGATGTCATTGGTAAACTCACAGTTCCATGTCTTGTTGGATGATGTTATTGGTAGGCTCACAATTCTATATCTTGTTGGATGATGTCATTGATAGACTCACAATTCTATGTCTTGTTGGATGATGTTATTGGTAGGCTCACAATTCTATATCTTGTTGGATGATGTCATTGATAGACTCACAATTCTATGTCTTGTTGGATGATGTTATTGGTAGGCTCACAGTTCTATGTCTTGTTGGATGATGTCATTGGTAAACTCACAGTTCCATGTCTTGTTGGATGATGTTATTGGTAGGCTCACAATTCCATGTCTTGTTGGATGATGTCATTGGTAGGCTCACAATTCCATGTCTTGTTGGATGATGTCATTGGTAGGCTCACAATCCCATGTCTTGTTGGATGATGTCATTGGTAGGCTCACAATTCTATATCTTGTTGGATGATGTCATTGGTAGGCTCACAATTCTATGTCTTGTTGGATGATGTCATTGATAGACTCACAATTCTATGTCTTGTTCGATGATGTCATTGGTAGGCTCACAATTCTATGTATTGTTGGATGATGTTATTGGTAGGCTCACAATTCTATGTCTTGTTGGATGATGTCATTGATAGACTCACAGTTCTATGTCTTGTTGGATGATGTCATTGGTAGGCTCACAATTCTATATCTTGTTGGATGATGTCATTGGTAGGCTCACAATTCTATGTCTTGTTGGATGATGTCTTGGTAAACTCACAGTTCTATGTCTTGTTGGCCCTTTTTTTTACTGTTTGAACATGGCCCGTTTGGTTAGATCTAGATAACGGTAGCAACGCACAACTACTCACACCATTCTAGCAACACACATTTACCCACAAAAACAAATACCATATTAGCAACACAGAACTACGCATACCACAGTATCTACACAAATACACATACCATATTAGCAACACACAAATATTCATAACATAATGTCTCTTCTTCTTCTTCGTTTGGCTCTGCAAGGGTCCTGGCCTGCCACACTAGTCTTCCTCACTTTTCCCGATCCATGGTCTTCTTCCTCCACTCTCTCACTCCTATGGCTTTAAGGTCTTTCTCCACTTCATCTAACCATCTGCTTCTTGGTCTGCCTTTAGGCCTTTTCTCATTAGGTGTTGCCTTGTATATTGCTTTTAAACCTCTGTTGTTTTCCATTCTTTTAATGTACCCTATTCATTTTAATTTCAGCTGTTATATTTGGTTCTTCGTACAGTTCTGAATCGTTTCTACTTCTCCACTCGTTATTGTCTTGTACAGCCCCGTAGCGTGAAAATTCTACAGCACTGGCCAGGTATTCTACAGCAGGGGCCAGGCATTCTACAGCAGTGGCCAGGCATTCTACAGCAGGGGCCATGTATTCTACAGCAGGGGCCAGGCATTCCTACAGCATGGGCCAGGCATTCTACAGCAGGGGCCAGGCCAATAGCGGGGGATGAGGGGGCAGGAAATAAATGTTACTAAGTAGAGCAAACAAGCAGAGGGGGCCAGACAAAACGCAGGGGGCCCGGGCCCCCCGCAGGCTACGAACCTGGTCTTGTATATGTTGTTGTTTTTTTTTTAAGTTTACTGGAGATCGGACAGTTTTTTAGTGTTTTATGCAGTGTGTGATATATTATATTCCCTACTTCTAGTCTGTTTTTTTTTTAATCTCTATCATTATATCATTTTTCTCACTTATGGTTGATCCCAGCCTCCCAGGTATTTAAAGTAATCTAATCTTTCAAATGCTCTATCATTGATTTTGAATGGTTTTTCTTTTCCTTCTTTTTCATTTCTTTGTGATAGCATGTTTTGAGTCTTTGATTCGTTTACTGTTAAACCTGCTTTCTGAGCTGCTGTTTCTGGTTCTATGAATGCTTTTGCTATGTCCTTGCTTTGCTTTCCTATCAATGTTATATCATCAGCATATGAAATGTACTGGATGGGTTCTGTAAATATTGTTCCTGTTTTCATAAACTTTGTTTTTTTTCACTTCTGCCACAATTAATTTTTCAATACTTGTCATAACAAGTTGTCCTATTTTCAGTGAACCGTTCATGTATTGCTCCAATTGCAGCATCAATAGCCTGAAAATATTTCTAGCGAAAATATTCCACAACATTTGGAAATTCGATATTAAATAATTTTATTTACTTTAAAAATTACATTTGCAGTCATTCAGTAGATGGCAACACTTTTTTAAAATATGCCACAACAACTCTTAATAATTTGACTTCTGTAAAAAGTAAATTAATTAAAATTTCTTTCAAATATTAAATTTAAGAAATAAATCAAATGAATTATGAAAATGAAAATGATACTTATAAACTAAAATGAATTACAAAGTTAAAAAAGTTAAACATAGTTAAAATTTTAGGGGGGGGGCAGACTGTAAATTCAAGGGGGGCGCCGCCGCCAGTGTTTTCTTTGGGATGAATTATATAAAATACTATTTTTGTACATAGACTGATTGTTCACCATCATCATTGCCCGTCAGAGTATGGGCCACCAACTAAAGATCTCCAGTGACTTCTTTCCTGGCCATTTTCTCCAGCTGCTTCCAGCTGAACCCCATCCTGGTGATGTCCGCTTCAAATTCTCGCTTCCATGTGTTTCTTGGCCTGCCTCTTTTTCTTTTTCCTTGAGGATTCCATCTCAATGCTTGCCTAGTGATGTTACTTGCTGGCTTTCGTAATGTGTGGCCTGTCCAGACCCATCGCCTCTTCCTGATCTCTTCTTCTATTGAAGTTTGGCCGGTTCGTTCTTAAAGGCTGGCATTGGTGAAGGTGTCAGGCTTTCGTATTTGAAGAACTTTCCTAAGGCAGCTGTTGATAAAGGTCTGGACTCTCTTAGTGGTGGTCTTCGTAATCCTCCAGGTCTCAGCTCCATACAATAGGACTGACTTTACATTAGTATTGAACAGGAGAATTTTGGTGTTCAGGGACAGCTCTTTGGAATTCCAGATGTTCTTGAGCTGGATAAATGTGGCTCTTACTTTTTTGATCCTTGCTTTGACATTTGCATCTGTTCCACCCTGCTGATCTACGATGCTACCCAGGTAGGTAAAGGACTCTACTTCTTCCAGTTGACTTCCATTTAGAGTAACTGCATTCGTGCTGGTGGAGTTAATTTTCAGGATCTTGGTTTTAGCTGTGTGTATGCTAAGGCCGACATCCTTTGCAGTGGCATTTACTAGATTTGTTTTCTCTTGCATCTGTTGATAGCTATGTGTAAGGAGAGCAAGGTCATCTGCAAAGTCCAAGTCGTCCAGCTGTTTTAGCAAAGTCCATTGGATTCCATTTCTTCTTTCCCTGGTGGATTTCTTCATAATCCAGTCTATAGCCAGTAGGAAAAGGAATGGGGAAAGCAAGCATCCTTGTCTGACTCCTGTTCGTACCTGGAAGCTGTCTGTTAGCTGCTCTCCGTGGATAACTCTGCAGGACATACCCTCATATGATTTCTCGATCAGTTTAACTATTTTTACGGGGACACCATAATGTCGAAGGAGTTTCCAGAGAATCTCTCGATCTACACTGTCGAACGCTTTCTCAAAGTCAATAAATTTGATGTATAGCGGCGAGTTCCACTCCAGGGACTGCTCAACTATGATGCGGAGCGTTGCAATCTGGTCTGTGCATGGCCTGTTTTGACGGAAACCTGCCTGTTCGTCTCTCAGCAGCTGTGGGTCGACTGTGTTTTTTATCCTCTCCAAAAGGACTCGGTTAAAGACTTTGCCTGGCACTGATAGCAATGTAATGCCCCTGTAGTTGTTGCTGTCGCTAAGGTCACCTTTTTTAGGAAGCTTGATGAGATATCCTTCCTTTCAAAGAGTGGGTACAACATCTCCACTGACGTATTGAGGTCTGCCTTTAGTGCCTCTGCTGGGATGTCATCTGGTCCAGCTGCTTTCCCATTCTTTATCAGGGTAATGGGTTTCCTGATCTCCTCTTTGGTTGGCTTTTCACAGTTGATTGGCAGATCTGCTGTGGCTGGTTCAATGACCGGGGTGTTCAGTGGTGCTGGTCTGTTTAGGAGTTCCTCAAAATGCTCAGCCCATCTGTTTAGCTGTTGATCTAAATCATTAATAGTTTTCCCTTGCTTGTCTTTGATAGGTCTTTCTTGTCTTCCCTGAAAGTCACTTTGTTATGTCATATAACATTTTCATGTTTCCACTGTAAGCTGCCTGTTCTGCTTCAGCTGCCAATCCATCCACATAGTCTTTCTTGTCTTTCCTAATACTTCTCTTCACTTTGCGGTGTGCTTCTGTGTATTCTTCTTGAGCTTTGCCTTTAGCTGGTCTAGTTATAATGTTGTGTTGACTGTTGCTTTCTTCTTCCTCCTGTCCTCTATCTTATTCAGGGTATCAGTTGTGATCCACGCTTTTTGATGGCGCTTCCTTGGCCCCAGTACCTCTTGGCATGCTTATCTTAATGCTTCTTTCACTTTATGCCACTCATTTACATACACTGTTCTCTCTTACACCAGTTCATGGAGCACTTCATATTTGTTCTTCAGAACCAAGTTGAACTGTTCTTTATCTTAGGATCTTTCAGAAGGTTAATGTTGTACTTTACTCTTCTGTCTGTCGTGCTTGTCTCATATCTCTCCAGCTTCAGTTACAGTTTTGCTACAACCAGGCGCTACATCCGCCCCTCTTCTTACTTTTACATCTTGTAGGGATCCTTCTAAATTTCCTGTTAATGCAAAAGTTGTCTATCTGATTCTCTGTTACTTTATCCGGGGATATCAATATATTCTTGTGGATACTTTTATGGGGAAATATGCTCCCTCCGATGACCATGTTATTGAGTGCACACAGGTCTGCAAATCTCTCCCCATTCTTGTTCATCATTCCAAGAGCATGTGTGCCCATGACTTGCTCGTAACCTGTGTTTTCGGACCCAATCTTTGCATTGAAATCTCCCATGAGGATGGTGACGTCCTTTCCGGGGAAGGTCTCAAGTATCTTCTGTAATCTACTATAGAACTGGTCTTTGTCATCTTCATCGCTGTTGTTTGTTGGTGCGTAACACTGGACAATATTGGTTTTGATCTTCTTCTTGGTACGGAAGGAGGCAGTGATGATCCTTGGACCATGTGCTTCCCACCCAATCAGTGCCCCTTGTGCTTTCTTTGACAACATAAGGCCAACTCCCTGTGTGTGTGGTGCATCATCCTCTTCATGTCCGGTGTACAGCAACATCTCCCCTGATAACAGTCGTCTCTGTCCAGTTTGCGTCCACCTCGTCTCGCTAATGCCTAAAATGGTCAGTTTGTTTCTCTTCATCTCTGCTGTGCGGTGTAAAGGATGTTCATGGCAATAAAGCCACATGTCTGCAAGTTACAAATACACGGCACCGCACGAGTTGAAAGAGTACATCGCTAAAAAAAAAAAAAAAAGTCTGAGGACGAAGTGAGGTTCTACGTCAACGGAGTTAAAAAAAAACAGCGCGCGTCGACCGCCAGTTTAAAAATAGTCTGGGGAATTCCAAAATTATAGAAATTGAAAAGAGTCGACTTACTTTCTTGAATAAAAATGAAATGCTGGGGAATTCTAAACACAACAAGGATTTCTTATTAATGAATTAAGATTTTTAAATGATATGGAGTAGTGTGCTCAAATTATGTAGAGTTGGAATAAAAATGAAATAGAAGAAAATTAAAATAATACATGTTCTAAGAACATGCAGTTATACTAAATGCCCTTTTTTGTAATTTTGTACATTGAGACCTACTGCGATTCGGGTGGAAGAAGGTGGCGGGCGGGCGAGGGAGGGAAGGATGTGTGTGGGGCTAAGTGAAAGAGAATTGATAAATTATAAAAAAAAAAGAACCATTGAGAAAGAGTCTTTTAAAATAATATGAACGAATTAAGATTAGTCAATGATATGGTGTTGTGAGCGCATCACCATTTTCAACTCCAACTGCGTGCCTAATAGCCGGTCCGGGTACCGGGCCTTTTATCTAGTTTTATTATAAACAGAATAGCTGAAATAGAGTAGATACATTTATAAGGCTGTGGCTATTTGGACCCGGGTCCCAATAAAGTCCGATTGTTATTCGGGCCCGTGGCAAAGAGTATCTGGGGGTTTAGTTTAACCTTTTTGAACTAACTTTTTAATTTAAGTGGATTTTAACAAACATATTTTTGAATGAAAATTTTAAAGGTTTAATAAACAATAAATAGGTAAATTAATGAAAATATCAATATTATTCACATTAATCATTTGTTTATAATGTTAACAATTTTCAAACGATTTATAACAATAACAACTTTCAAACTAGTTTTTTTGATTTATATCTAAGAAAAACTGATTCATCAAAAAGAACATCGGACTTTTTACACCTTCTAGATGTTAAAATTTGGCCCGAAACACTACAAAGTCGTTCAACGGCTGCACTACTGGGAAGTGTTGCATTGTATCTACAAAATGCAGCAGCCAATCGTGGATATGAAAGCAATGAAGAGTTTTCTGAGAAGGTTTATTTTTTTAAAAGTTCGACTTCCCTGACAATTTTAACTGTATTTTCTGGCTGTCGATCTTCATGCATGTAACTGTATAAATCATCTTGTACATCTGATGACAAAAGTGCATGTGTTCCACCTTGAGCTTTCATTGGCCCTAGTTCGGAAGTTGTCTTGTGCTGTACAGTCTGTATGAGTAGTTCTTTCTTTGAGAATCTCTCATTTGGGTCTAGATAATTTAATTTAAACTTTGTTAGGAGCATAGTTGCCAAATTATAATCATCAGATTTAAAAACTTCTTGGAAACGTGTTTCTAAACCATTTATAAGCACATTAATTAATGGCACCATTAATTTTTCCTTCATACATTTCAACTTGTATATAACACCCTTAATAGTTGGAATAACCATACCAATAAAACTGTCAATTTCATTTCGCAGCATATCCATAGCCATTGCCACTGTATTCATAACTCGCACATATGCTTCCAAAAAGATCATATCTTCTGAAATTGTTTCTAAAAGCATTTTTAGTAGGACACTGACGAACTTTTTCAATTCCAATATCAACAATACGTTGCACTGAAAGGTAGCTCGAACTCCAACGTGTACAGGTTGGGTTCAAAAATGTTACACCAGCTTCTTCTTCTGCAATATCACTATATTTTGTGCTGTGATGCACATCATTAGAAAGTCATTATCATTATATGCAGCCTGAATAAGTGTAGATACATCCAATATATCAACAGTTTTTGAGATTTCATAATCTAAAAATATTTCAGGCAGTAGTCTAAATGCTTTTATCATATTTGAAGCATTATCAGTAATTAAGTTTACGACTTTCTCAGTGATACCAAATTCATTCAATATGTCCACAACCTTTTGTGCAATTCTTGCTCATGTGTGTTTATTTTCAAAACGTCTGCATACAAGCGTGCCTGACACTCTAAGTTTTTTGGATTAACATAATGAACTGTCATACTAAGAAAACCTCTGTTATGGCTGTTCCATAATTCTGCTGTACATGAAATAAATTTAATTTTTTTTTTAATTCGTCGATTAAATTTTTTTTATTCTTCATAAAGTTCTGTAACTCTTCTAGCAAGCGTGATAGGTAAAACCATAGATATATAATCTATGGGTAAAACATATCCTGGGAATCTGGGACTATTTTTACACAAAATTTATTAAATCCGCTGCGCTCTACAGTAGCTAAAGGCATCATGTCTTCCAACAACATTGATAATATAACTGATTGAAAATTTGTTCTTTTTGTTTAAAGTGTGAAAATGTGTTCATTGTGTCGGCCATTTTGAAATCAACCAAGTCGTTGTAAAAATCCTGATACATCATGAAAAAACCCACTGTTTCATAACAATTGCGGTTGTGGTGCACCGGTTGATCGAAACAACGCGCCCAAATCGTAGAAGGAAATATAAAAACCAAAGACGTCAAATAAAGAAATTTTATGAATAAGAAAAGGCCAAAGACAAAATTTTCACATGAAAATTTGAAATTTTCCGAAATATTCAATAAATGGAAAGGAAATATTTTTAGTTACAATATTTTTGTTAAACTTTTTTAGTTATAACTAAAAAAAAATGTAGTTAAACTTAAGATTTAAGTAAACTTTTAAAAAAAGTTTAACTTTCTATTTAACTTTTTATAAAGAGTTTAACTAAAAGTTAGTTACATTTTAGTTAAAATTTTGTAACGTTTGCCCATCACAGTGAAATCGGGAGGGGAAGGGGTCTGGGGCCTCATTTGTAGTCATAACTTTTCAGTTGCCCTATACTTTATGGCTGCAGTTTTTCCGCAAGCCAGGGAATAATGGCAACTTTCCAGGGGGTCCTCGGGCTAAAATGACGAGGGGTGTCAGTGTTCATGATTTCTAGGGCTTGATATTTTCTATCAGAATTTTTATTTTTAAAGAGATTATAATTTTTAGATAAATATTTATCGAAGGTGGGCTTGAAATTCAGAATAAATATGGTCAAAGACAGCTCTTGCTCAGATATGTATAATATCAATGGCGATGTTGTGTAGGCTGCATGGCTCGCCATCCTGGCAGGCCCGTAGCCAGGTCAAAGTCAGCAGGGGGGGCACCGATACCCAGCAAGGGGGGCATCTTTACTTTTTCTTTCTTTTTTCCTCTTTTCTTCTTTTTTCAGCGGGGGGGGGGGGGCACTCCACACCTACACCTAGCACTCCACACCTAGCGGGGGGGCACGGCCCCCAGTGCCCCCCTTTAGCTACGGGGGTGCATCCTGGTGACGAAGTGACTTTAAGGGTCCCGATATTAGGAGAGTTATTAAGAAGGGCTCCCTGAAATTATTTGCTTGAGGGATTTTCTCGGAAGATGCTAACGACTGCATTGTCCAATGTATTGGCGATTAATTAAAAAAAAAAAATAAAAAACATCAAAAAAAAATTTCAATATAAAAATACTAATTTAAATTACAATTAAAGGGCCAATATGTGTATGTTGCAAACGGTTCATCAATGCATTTATCAAATCGCAGTGGCTCCGGCACCAGCCAAAACATGGCATATATACATTTTTTTTTTCAGAATTTTTTTTCAGGATTAGGGTTAGGGTTAGGGATAGGGTTAGGGTGTGGAGCAATAGTATCTATGGCTGGTACCCGAAGTAAAAAAATGCGGGTTCTGTCAGGGACAGAACCGTAGCCACTCCTTTTTCAAATTACCGGGGCGTTGACCCTTATTATGTGATATTACGCATGTCAATGCAACCAACATACACTAGCCCTAAATGTTATTGGCGGAATATTATTTAAGTTAAAGACCTACATCGATTATAAAGCAAAGATCATTTCAGTTTAACAATTTACTTATCTCTCTCATATACATACATATATCAATGTATGTATATATATATATATATATATATATATATATATATATATATATATATATATATTAGGGAGCGACCGATATGCCTTTTTACCGATAGTCCGATACCGATATTTTCCCGCAGCATTTTTACCGATACCGATACCGATATTTTATTTTTAGGGGCTGTCCATTATTTATGTCAACAAATTTTTGGCGATTTTTACCCCCCCCCTTGTCAACAACTTGTCAAACTTTCCGAGACCCCCCTATAAAATTACGTCAACATTTGGGATTACCCCCCTAAAAAGGTGGCTTCCAAAATGTTTATGTGGCAAAATTAGTAGGAATATAGTTAGTTTAATTAAAATACTGAATGTTAAGCGAGTGTGTAACACAGAACTACAAACGCTGCTTAATTTTCCTATTTATTAAGTAATTATATTAAATTTAAAAAGTAACATTGTTGACGTCAACTTTTCTTGACCTCCCTCCCCTCCCCTTGTCAACAATTGTCAAAAATTTTCTGACCCTCCCTCCCCCTAGTTTGTTGACGTACTCAATGGACAGCCCCTTAAGCAACAACAATGCCAATTGCCAAACACGTGTTTCACTCGTGCTAATACAGCTAATGACGTATGTCAACCCATGCTTACCCCTTCCCTGTCATATTTCGTGACGCTTCGCCCACACATAAGTCTTGTTTCCCCCCCCCCAACTTCCCATCCCAACAAAAAATACGCACAGATGTTCACTAATTGTATCATTCAAGGTCATACATTAGAATTAAGAAATGCCAATCCTATTGTTTCAAGGTCGTATCTCTGATGTATATGTGACAATTTCTGTGTACGGGTTTTTTTTTCCTTTTTTTTTAAATCTTGTCTGATCTAGTTATAGAATTGGGTTATTTACTGATTTTCTTTTCTGCAACTGTGTTGTAAAAAAAAAACAATGTATCGGCAGCAGGGCCGGCGCCAGAGTATTTGCCGCCCTAGGCGAACCTGTCGCACTCCGCCCCCTACTAAAGGCAACTAAAAGAACTAATATTTAAAGTAATATTATAACTTTCACGAAGGAAAACTATGCTGTCGTTTGTTTCAATAACTATTTAAGTTGCAACAGAATCTATACAATGTCATGTATAATTGTGTTTTATGGCTATAGACTACAATCAATACAATGTCATGTATAATTGTGTTTTATGGCTATAGGCTACAATCTCTGCAATGTCATGTATAATTGTGTTTTATGGCTATAGGCAACAATCGTAGGCCAATAAAATAAATTTATAATTAAATTTCAAAACTTTATTTTTCGTGCTTTTGCTTTAGAAAATGTAGAAACGAGTTTCATCAGATCAATGTCTCTAGCAATATCATGTTCGATTGACACAGTAGCTAATCCAACAAGTCTTTCTTGTAGCATGGACGTTCTCAAATATGTCTTTATCAGTTTGATTTTTGAGAAGCTTCGCTCACCACTGGCCACAGAAACCGGAAGTGTCAAGAGGAATATAAAGTTTAGTACATCCTGTGGCGATGCACACCTTGCAACTCGTCTTGAAATGGCTTTCAGTTCACTGCTTAGATCAAATGCGCCAATATCTTTGGAGTTTCCATGTCGCAAAGCTTTCTCAAGATTCAAACAATGTTCCGTAACTTCCCTGCTAGTTTTATTTTGTAAACTATGAACATCATACAGGAAACCAAACACCGAACTAATTTTTTGCATCAGAGTGAACCTTTCATCAACTGATTGTATGGATGTGTCAAGAATAGTGAAGTAAAAGTTTACTTTGAGTTTGTCTTTTGGATCATGAATGGGTTCTTCGTCATCTCCTTCATATGGACATTATTTCTTCTTTCTTCTGATTTGGGTTGGCTCGGGTTCGAAAAGTGCTGGTATCTCTAAATTGTCTGCGATTTCAGCTGCATCTACCAGTGTTTTCTCATACTCTGTGTCATTTCTGCAGTTTACGAGAAACTTCTTTGTTTCAGCCAGATGATTGATGGCGCCATGTATATCTAATTCTTTTTTTTTTGAAGTTCTTTACTACTCATGTTGATCTCAAACAACACGTCATACCACACAACCAGAGAAACGACAAACTTAAAACTAAAAATGGCTTTTGCAATAACTCGCGCATCGGTTCGTGATGTATTACCAGATGATCCTGTTAAATTTGTGTCACCCGCAATATCTGCCAGAGCATTGTAGATTTCACCAAGCTGATAACGAAGAGGCTTTAAAGCATCAATTCGACTTTCCCATCTTGTTTCACTCAGTGGTTTAACAGTGAGATTAGAAACATGTCGAGTTAAAACTTCCCAACGGCGAGTTGATGCAGAAAAGAATGTATAAACACGTTGCACTAGATCAAAGAAAGCTGTTGCTTCTAAGAAACATTTTGCGGCATCATTTACAGCCAAATTCAAGGTATGTGCACAGCAAGGAACAAACAATGCTCGGGGATTGACATCTAAAATTATTCTTTGGACACCATTGGCTTTTCCTTCAAATTGCTGCCATTGTCATAGCCTTGACCGCGTAAATTTTCGATAGATAAAGACATCTCTTCTAACTGCTTAAGAATAGTTTCAGTCATGCCAGCACCAATTGTCTCTTTTAGAGGCACAAAACCCAAGAAATGTTCCTTTGCAGATGATGGTGCCGCAGTGTCACTTTCTGAACTTGAAATCACATCCACAAAGCGAATTATCATGGTCATTTGCTCAACATGACCAGCATCTGGTGTGCAATCTAAAATTATTGAAAAGTACTTAGCATCACGAGCAGAAGCCAGAATTTGTTGTTTGATTGCATTGGATAAAAGCTGAATCAATTCATTCTGTATGTCTTTGCCTGGGTAATGTACATGGGTCTCATTGTCTTTAATCTTTCGGAGATGCTCATCCATAAGTGGGTCAAACAAAGCTAGAAATTCCACAAATTTCAGGAAGTTACCGTTATCAGAAGTGTTAAGTTTATCATGTGTTCCACGAAAAGCAAGATTTTGCATACCAAGAACTCTAACTAAAGCAATCAGCCGTCTCAAGATTTGCTGCCAATACTGTTCTTCTTTTTTAGTGAGACGTATGTGTTCGGCATCAATTGTTTTCATTTGTCGCAGTCTCAGCTCAAGTTCCTTCCATGACTGAAAATTCGCTAGATGCTCACTGCTTTTCTCATGCCCTGATAGAATTGCGGACATGTTTTTCCAATCATGTGAATCTTTATCAGAAAGAAATGACGCACCTACGCTACGGGTAGAGGTAAAAAGCTTGCAGCAGAAGCAATAAACAGAGTCATTATTTACAGAATACTGCAGCCAGCATCTGCGAATTTCTTCTCCATTGACAAGCCTGCGGTTGTAATGATTTTCTGAGAATTTTCATTGCAAACTATCTTTAGGAAAATCAAACTGCTCAACTTGTTCTGGTCCATGTGCTATCAACATTTGTCTCATATGATCACCAATTTCGGTCCAAGCAGCAGGATCGCCAAAGTTAACATATACACCATTGAAATTATCTATTTCTTGACTTTCAGATTTTGTTTCTTGGTACGCAACGTGCATTTCATTTTGTGATTCAAACTCTTCTGATACTGTAATCTCCTCGGATTCCTCCGCTTTCTTGTCTGTTTCGGTTTGATTTTTTAACTCATCTGGTCGATCTGGGCCATCTTCATCTATGTGCAATGTACACAGATACTTTAACAACGATTCTCCTTGTTTTGTTACATTATTTTCTTTTTCAACCCGTCTTTTACGATACTGTGCACCAGACAATCGTTTTCTCTCTGCCATGGTGGGTTAAAATAACCATGGAAACTGCAAGATTGAATTTTATTGTGGTTCATTATTTTTCAAAATTTGTAATACATTCTTGAAAAATAAAATAATTACAATTTACATTTACAAATTTAGGACTAAATATCTGAGGACTAAACTTTCAAATGACAATTAACCAATGACGTCTATATATAATATTACTAGATGAAATGTTTCTATATTGGCTTATGCAATAGAAACACGCCCATTTTTCCAAATAGCGATGACAGTGGCATGACGTCATTAACGGTCGTTTACATATTTACATAAACGTCGGCCATTTGCAAAATATCTTCCAATGTTAAATAATTAACTAACTTTAATCTTCACAGTCCACTAAAGTAACGTCTTTTAAAATGAGATCGATCACCGACGTTATTTTTAAGTAATTTTTAAGTTCAAAAGACACAGATTGGCCGCATTTGAAAACACGTTGTTTAAGCGGAGATTACAGACAGTGCCGGCCTTAGACATTTTTGTGATATAGGCAAGGACAAAAATGCCGCCCTCTTTAGTTTCATTTTTCTAAGAAAACTCTATAAATGCTATTTATTTTGAATTAAATCCAAATTATGAAAATAAAAATATGATATAGTTATAGTTTAATTACTGGTCTTCATACTTCATAACAATTTTTTTTTTAAATTTGAGAACTTTATAAAAGTTAAAGAGTTTTAAGTATACGTACTGTATTTTAGGAAGGTTTTTTGCTAAATTAAAAAAGTATTGAAAAATTAAAAAAAAAATGAAATGTCATGTTTATTAAGCATTAAACAGATTGAAGAGAATTCAAGAAAAATATGCTTTTCTAGCTTTTGCAGAGGCAAACTCTTCAATTACCTCGGTCAGATCCAAATCTTCTGCAATCGTTTTCTCTATAGATATTGTAGCTAAACCAACCAAACGATCCTGAGACATGGTCGAACGAAGATATGTTTTTATGAGTTTGAGCTTCGAAAAGCTTCTCTCTGCACTCGCCACTTTTATCGGGAGTGTAAGCAAAATTCGCAATGCCACGTACGCATTCGGAAAAAGAGCAACTAAGTCCATTTCACATAGATAGTCTAATATAACTCTAGGCAACCAAGCCCATTCCACATAGATATTCTAATATAAGGCTTGATTTTTCTGTAATTCTCCTTGATAAATCAAATAATTCATCGCACAGTTCTGTTGCATTAATGTCTGCTGAATCTTCGTTTTTAGATGTTAAAGCTAATTGAAGGTCCATGCAATCTTTGAAAAACACTTTCATCTTTTGGATAACCAGACTCAAATTTTATCTGCTTTGGATCATGCTGAATAAGAAAACAACAAATATTATCACTATATCTGGCCATTTAGCAGGATCCTCAATTATATCTGAATCTAATTTTGTTAAATGCAAACTTGCATTTCAATGATATTTTTTATTTTATTTTATTTTGCTGGAATTTGCCGCTCCTTGAAATAATGCCGCTCTAGACCGCTGCCTATATCGGCACTGATTACAGACGGCAGTTACTTGACGTTGTCAAATTTCTCCCCAAATCAAATGATTTGAAATATAACGCTGTTCTATAGTATTTACATACAAAAACTTAATATCTTACCTACAGTATAAGTTGGCAGTCGAATAACTCTACGACAATAAATTTTCAATTATTTAATTTATTTTTTAATACCTATATATAAAATTCTCATCTTCACCCAACCATGCTGGACAACAGCAGCAGCCTGCAAGATGCAATCCTATATTTATAGATAGATGTGTTGCGTTTGTGGTTTTCCCGAATACGTCAAAGCATGCATGACGTATTCAACCACGGTCGACAACTCGCGCTGTTTTCTGATTTCTTTTATAAAACCAGATTATTTTAATTTCTAATATGACGTTTTGTCCTTTTATTGAGTGAAATATATTAAGAATTTCAATATTAATAAACTCTTAGCACTAAAATATTATTCAATCCATTTATTACTAAAGGACTTCAATTGTTTTAATATTTCTATTTTTACGTCTTTTACTAACACGGCTGCCGCCTCAAAATTTTTACGCCCAGGTGGCCGTCCAAGTCCTGCCTAGTGGTTGAACCGGGGTCCTGATTTGCAGCCAAAAACGGCCGGTCCGACAGTTAACCCATAGTGCCAATATCGGCTCGACTATCGGTCGCTCCCTAGAACAATCGGCCGATCCGATATTCATCGATAGTGCCAATATCGGTCCGATACCGATAGCGATCCGATTATCGGTCGCTCCCTAAATTATTATATATATATATATGTAATATAATATTAAAATATTAATACTTAGGTCGAAAAGCTAATACTCGACTCTACAATACTTTTTTTAAATAATAGGCCTAATATCTTCGACGACATTCCATATCATATGGCATATGTAAATGTAGCCACCAGAAAAAGTAATTGGAAATGTATTTATTTTCTTTTTACGATTATTATTGTTATCATTATCTTATAAATAATTAGTTTATTGTGTTAAAAAAAGGCGATGTCACTGTAATCGATATGATTATTAATTAGCCCGGAAGAAGTTAGTTCTTCCTAATTTTTTACATATTTGATGTGTAGGCCTACTATCAGCAAGACAATAATGTCAACTTGCCTCAACGTATTGCACAGCCTAAATTCACCTGCAACTCTTCAATAGGAAAACAAAAGTACATATCTCGCATTAAGTTAAGTACGTTCCAACATCTATTAAGCTTGTGACTTTATCTTGATTCATGTCCTTACGTAGATAGAAAAATATAATTTTCTTGTCTTAACATGTTGCCAAAGCCGAAAATGAAGATATTACATCCTAAAAACTTGAACACTATTCAAGCTAGAATCACCAAAAGTAGACATATATTATATCATGATGCATTTACTCTATGTAGAATTCTTTAAAAAAAACTTGACATCTCTAAACTATGCATAATGCTTGCAATAGATTGAACATTTATTGATTATGCACTTGTAAAAAAAACCGCTTTGCCCATTTAACCAATGACGTTGCAAAAAAAGAATTATTATATACATACAATGCTGAAAATTACATAAGTTGATAGCTTAACAATTTGTACTATAACAATATTCTCAATTTGAATTCTCAATTAATTATGAACATATTTTAGGAGTAGAAAAATTGTATTTAAAAACACACAAAAAAATATAAAAAATTGGTAATTTTTATAAAGTATATCTATTACTACTATTAGGATTAGGGAAAGTCAAAACATTTTCTGGTTATTATTAAAAGACAATATTGGTAATAAGAGCGAATATAGATAACTTTTTGGCATTTTGTTCTATATGTGGTGTATGGTTTTGCCAAGAAAATGAGATGGCTCAAACTCAAGAGAGGAGATAAAATTCATTTCCTGAAAAATGAATGCTCCTATCTGTTTTTATCTCTCTTTTTTTTTGACCCATCAGCTTCTAGCAAAGAGCTAAGCCTGTTTTAGCTCAACTTCGTGCACACTAAGGATTTTATTTTCTTGGCACCATGGCAAATTGTGGATAAATGTATCTTTCCTAACCTTTTTTTTAATAATGAGCATAAAACCTTCCTAAAACCCTCTCACTGTGCATGTTGTGCAGTGGCTGTGAAGTTGGTTTAAGATAAGATCTGGTGAGGTGTTTGATAGGTCAACTGCAAAATAGTCATGCAGCTGCCTGTTTAGGACCTTACTAAAACTATTAGGCTATTAGGATGAGCTACATGACTGGTATCTAAAAAATAAAAAAGGTTTCTTATTATTCACAACAAATTAAAAAACAAAATATAATTATTTACAATATAATTATTTACAGCCTCTGACAAAACATGTCTAAAAGTTTTCTTTTGCTTTAATTTTTATAAAACACAAGTCATCCATGGACCAGTCAATAAGTCATAAGCTTTCCATGTGTTAATACTAAACTGAAGATATATTATTAAAAATAAAATCACACATATTTAAAACTTTTGATCTCAGCTAACTGTTTCAGCTGCTTTGTATTTTAAGATGCAACTTCCTTTAAGAGATATTTTTTTTATTTTTCTTCAACTTCATTATTATCTCTTTCTTTCTCTTCAACTTCTGATTCAATCTTTTCATCTCAAGTTTATCTCTTAAGACTTTTATGTTTATCCTAAACATATGAAGTTTGAGATGGCTTTCCTGCATGTCAAAGAGGCAAGGCCGCAACTTGAGATGGCTAGAGCAGTGTTTTTTCAGTATGGGCAATTTTGATATTGCAGACATCATCATTTTTGTCTTGACATTAATGTTTTAATGCTGAATAGCCCTACTCCAAAATTATCAGTAATGTTTTTATAGTGACTACTACAACTAGTAGGACATGTACATTTTATCAGTTTTTATGATGCTACTACAACCTTTTTTTTTTTTCTTAGGAAAAATAATTAGTGTCCATTTTTCAGGGGGATGTATAGCTATAATATATCCTAAATAAGCATTTAAATATCAGGCTAAAATGGCTCTCTTTGAGTTTAGTGCTTCTCCAATAGAGCCATTTTGTTTAATAATGATATAGCTGTCAAACCTTGGTTTATGAGCACAATTTCTAAACAGATGCCTGTAATCCAAAGCACTAGTATTTCAAATCTGACCATTAGCTATTACAAAATAAATACAAAATATTCAAAGTTATTTTTATTAAAATTGAATATAAAAATATGGAATCAAATCATTGTATAGGACATCTTTAGCTGTTAGATCTTTAAATTATATTTTACAATATTTAGAACCAAAATGCATCTCTCATTGACCTCAAATAAAAACATCATTAATTAACGTGATCAAAAGTGCTAATAATGTGGACCGCATGAAATATATACAATTAAAGCACAACTTATTTCAGTTATGAAAACTAACTCACGCTAACTATTCAAAGTAAATCAGACCAAAGGCTGTTTTTTGTACTGTTTTACTGATTCATATTAAACTAATTGATAAGGATTTAGAGAGATATTGTAAATATATTTACTGAACATTGGATTTTAAAAGCAATTAAGAATAACTGTCCAAAATCATCAGCTAAATAAAATGTTCTAAATATAGTTATCAAGTAATTATTTGTAAATGTGAACATTTTACATTGGCAAATAAAGATACTATTAAAATTTTTTTAAAAGTGTATATTTATTAACCAGTATATTTCAACCAAATATAGTTAATTTTCTGCATTCAGGATGAGCAGTAAAGCTACATTACATGCATGCTTCCTAATGATGCAACATTCACATGAAACCATTGGAAAAAACAAAAGTGTTCTAAATTTATTGTTTTTAATAATGTAATTTTTCAAATAAATTAATGCAACAATGAAGAAAAATTTATAAAAAAAAAAGTTTCAATTTGGCAATGCTTGCACAATACACAATATTACTTAAAAACATACTAATTATATACATTTAAAATGCATTAACTACACAAAATATATAATTTGTTGAGTTGAACATTAACAAAGCCTAGTAGGTAAATAAATGAAAATAAGGTTTAATTAAAAATATTAGCCAGCAATAACTACAGTGTTTCTAAAAAAGACAAGATAATGATTATTGCTACAAAAGTCATATTCATTTTATTTTCAGGGGATGTTTTGATTTACATTCACAAAAATTAATATTTAATTAGGCTCAAGAACACACTTCATCCTATATGAGATTAAATTCTAAGTAAAATAATATTCACTGGTGCTATTATAAACTGAACACATTCAGTGCCCTGAAAAAAAATTATTATTCCATTTTTTCATTTTATTTCTTTACATTTTAAAATTCTTAATTACACTTTGCTAGGACAGAGTTAACGCAGAGTACATTTTATGCTTTTTTTCACAGAAACACTAGCAACATTTATAGCGGAGGAATGTGACAAGTTTTACAAATTCATCGTAGACAAAGATTCTGACAATATTACAGCTCATCTTAAACATTAAACTGATACTAACATGGATGAGATATTTTGTTTTTCGGCATTGAATCTGTTAATGACAAGAATGAAAAATCTAAAAATTACTGAATACTGGTTGAAAGATTTTCTACTCAGTACACCTGTGTTCAGTGAAATAATGTCAATGGAAGGTTTCTGTTTTACTCAGGGTGCTGCATTTTTCAGCCAATGTTGTTGAAGCCAATAGACTATTTAAAATAAGAAATATTGTAGACTCAATATGTTCTTTATTTAGAGCTACATTCTTTTATTACCAAGATATTGTCATTGATGAGTCACTACTTCTATCAAGGACAGGCTGTCATTTAAACATTCCTTCAAAAAGAAGTAGATTTGGAATTAAAACATGTTCTGAACTTTATTGTCTACACAGGAGCTGTAATTGACTTAACAGCGTGTGGATTAGGCAAATCAGCCGACTTTGATGGCTCCTTATATTCGACAAGGCCAAAAATTGTTTGTAGACAACTGGTATAGTAGCCCAGAACTGTAATAAAAAAATTAAAAGTGTATGCCTACAATAACATGCAAATTAAAAAAAGAGAGATTTCTCACAGGTCAACAAACAAATTACTCGCTGTCACAAGGGAGGCACTGAGGTGGAACCCCCAAGGTAAAAGGAAGAGAGGCTGCCCAAGAAACACCTGGCATCAGAACCTGGAAGCAGACACCATAAAGATGGGACACACCTGGAATCACCTGGAGAAGATGTACAAATGATGTGACAAATGTTTGGATGCTAACCACTTGCCAGGGTACAGAAACTGTTAAGCCAACAAAAAAGACTGGAAAAAAGGTGAGCCAATGCTAAAGACTATGTGTGTTGTTAATTGCAACAATTGTTTGGGATTAGTTCATAAAACTGTAACAGTGTAATCAATTAGATAAATCATAACATATAAACAACTCTTTTTTTCATTTACTGGATATTGCTATTATTAATTCTCACTTGCTATTCAAGTCAGTGACTGAAAAGAACATTCTATTGGCAGACTTTCATTTAAGTAGGATAAAAGAAATACTCACTAAACATTCCACCAACATAAGAACCAGCAGTGGAGAGCGTAAAAGCATTGATGTTATGCAGATGATGTGTATGGCTTACTGCGTAAAGATCACTAACTATTTCAGGGTATCCCAGCCACAACTGGGGGCCAAAGTTAATTTATAAAAAGAAAACAAGACCATCTATGATAAAATATTCTGGGTACAATAGAACTGATAAAATATTCTGGGTACAATAGAACTGACCAATACCGTCTCATTTCAATGGTGTCCTGAGGTCGGAAAAATTACTCAGTACAGTTAGAAAATTTTATATTTCAGAACTTCTTCATAACTCTCCTGAGTTCTGCCATCCACAAAAATGGGCTGATATCAGCTGGTGTGAATTTTCTTTCCTTTGATTTAGTGTTCTTTTGAAGGCATTTTGTGATTCCATTTGTGTTATGCCTTTGGTTTGTTTAGTTCACAAATATCACTGTACAGGGGTCTGTATCTGTCGCCTCTTACGACACGCCTGACAGTCAGGCGGTGGATGTATTCTACAACCCACATCCACACGGGGGATAATCCACTGTTTTCAGAGAATTCTTCATCCTTGTAGTCTCTAAGCTAGTAAAGTAGATGCTGAAAAAAATTAGTTGAAAGGAAATTTTTTAAATTAATTCTCTGCAAACATTAAATTTAAAAAAAAAAATAATTCTCTGCAAACATTTAATTTTTCAATGAAGAACCTAATTATAAAATGTAAACTAACTCTACCTGACTTACCAGTAAGGAAGCTCACAGGATGGCCCGTTTGGGAGGAAATATTTTATCAGGTCCACCCTCAAACATATAGCAGAACGGCGTACACGTTTTTAGTGACACCCGTGTATATGAGATATGAGTCCTTAAACCATATTGAAGCCTAAATAGGTCTTTTCCCCCTCTCTAGTTTTTTATCCATTAACCCCTGTTTTTATTCTACCTATGAATCTTTCTTATTGACTGTTGTTTTAATCTATTATTTTATATAGTGTGCATTATTTTTCCCAGTAGTATTTATTGACCTTTAGTGGTTTTATTCAATGTGTCATGTATAACTTATTTTGCTAGTATATCTTCTATATTGACTAATGCTTTATTCCATTGATTCATAAACTTTTACATAACATGGCACACAAGGAGAACTTTTTTTTCGCGACCCGAAAAAATAAATGTTTTATTTTCGCAACCAACCTTTAAAGAAAACTACAATAGATGAATAGAGTAAAACAAAGGACATACATTTTTAAACCAGGTTTTATCTTATAATTTGAAGATAACTTCAATTGTATGTATTTAACTTATTTTAAAATATAATCTTTTTTTAAATACTAGAATCTTTCGTCACCAACATTTATTTGATCACCACCCACCAGTGGGTCACTACACACATTTTCAGAGCCACCATTGTAGTTCATTGGTTTGAGAGTATGTATTATTCTTTACTTTAGTATTTGTAATCCATGAGTTGTTTTATGTTATTCGCAAGTATTTTATCTTAAAATTTTAGTTTAAACTTCTGTTAAAATCTTTCTATAAATTTGGCATTGATAGTTACATTATTAATTATTTTCAAATAATTCTTATCAAATATGAAGCGTTTAGCTGATAAATTTAAAAAGGGTTTAGTAAATCAATCAGATTTTTAGATGATTCTCATTTGTTTAATGTCTGACCATACAAAATAGATATTGTTACGAGTTTCAATCTCTCTCTAGGTAGGCACTCAAGGACACATGGATTCGTTAGTTGAATAATAACAGATTTATTTAAAGTCTACAAATAGTACAAATGTACAGGTTATAATAGTCCAGGTGAAAACAAAGTCTATTGTGTGTACAACTAATCCGGTTTAACAAGTCTATGTGTTATTGCTGGTGACGTGCCGATAACAAACTCGCTGCAACAACAGACCTGGGGTTCTCTCTCTGTGTTCTCCATGTGTCACTATCGGTCTGTTAGTAACTGTTGCTCTCTCTTCTTTTCATGAATCACAGCACAGTTCCTTTTATTGGTAGTCCACCCACACTTGTTGTGTCAGTTTCCTGCCAAACTGAGGGTGGAGGTCATTGATTAGGTGTACAAGTGCAGGTGGCAAATGACCGAAATAGGAATGTGTAGGCGTTGTACTAAAGTCATGATTGCATCATTCATCTCAGGGGTAGGGGTGCAACCGGGGGGAGCAGAGCTATAACAATATTTTCAACCTTCTTACCTACACAAAGACAAAAAATGTGAGGTGTTTATATTCTGCTAACCAAAAATCAGATATGTGTTATTTATAACAAATAGCTGAACCTCTGTTAGGAGATAAATCCAAGCCAGATAAATACATAAATCAGCCAGAGGAAGCCTTAACCGATGCTTTCAACCAGATATATTAAAAAAATTAATTAAATATGACTAAATAGGCTGTACTTATAAAGTGCAGAGGGTATTTACTTTGATTCCAGTACCAGCTGCACTACTAATAGTAAATCAGGTCAATATGAAGTTCTTGTAAATAATAATTTAGGTTAAAAAAATGATTTACAAAAATAAATCTGAGTACTAAATATGAATAGAGGACTGAAAAAAACTAAACTATTATATTTCAAAAATATCTGGGTTTTTTTTTAAATACTAGAATAGTTAAACAAAAGGGATATATGTATATATATATATATATATATATATATATATATATATATATATATATATATATATCATGTGCGCATTACTATGTGCACTATGTACTTTTATTATTTAAAAAAATGGGAATCAAAATGAAAAGTTATTTACTAGACTTTATTAATATAACTGGATAGAAAATATTTCTTCTTCTTCCTTTGGCTCTACAGCCCATTTAGGGCCGTGTCCTGCCATACTACTCTTCACCACTTTTCTGATCCATGGTCTTCTTCCTCCACTCTCTTACTCCTATGGCTTTAAGATCTTTCTCCACTCCTCTACCCAGCTGCTTCTTGGTCTGACCTTAGGCCTTTTCTCATTGGTTGTTGCCTTATACATTGTATATTGTTTTTGGACCTCTGCTGTTTTCCATTCTTTCTATGTGCCCAACCCACCTCAATCTATTCCTTTTGATTTCAGCTGTTATATTTGTTTCTTCATATAGTTCGTACAGTTCTGAATTTATTCTACCTCTCCACTCATTATTGTCCTTTACTGGCCCATACATTTTCCTAAATATTTTTCTTTCCCACGTGTTTTCTGCTTGTTTGCTGATGGTCCATGTTTCACTACCCTATGTTACTGCTGGTCGGATCATTGTCTGGTATATGGTTTTTAAAAAGTTTTCTGGAGATCTGTATGCTTTTCAGTAATTTATGCAGTATGTAATATATTCTGTTCCCTACTTCTAGTCTGTTTTTAATCTGTAGAAAATAAAAAATATTTACATAACTATTATTTTTTTTCAGAACCCAAAAAGACCATGCCCATTTTGTGGAATATTTCAAAAGAAATTATCTCGCCACCCCAGACTAATTCTCAGGAAAGAAACGGAAGTTAACATTGAACTAATTAACCTGTATTAGACAGAAATAGAATTTATTTTTAGCAGCCTTCAAAAGCAAGGAATATTAAAATAAAACAGATAAACTAGCTAAAAATCTGATAATAATATATTTCAAGAACACATTACAGTTAATGCTGAATGTACTTTATGCAGAGGATTCTACAGCAAGAAAACCATCCACAAGCATAAAAGAAAATGTGCAGAAAATGAATACAGCAGCATCCTGAAGTTAAATTTTATGGCCACAGTTGTCTCTATTCAGTATTTTTATTCACACGTGGGCCAAAGTGAAAACATCATTAAACACATTTATCAGGCTCTTCTCGCCATGCATCAAATTACTCACATGGGTGTATTCATACAGATACAGGCAGTCTGCTGTTTTAATAATCTGTTTCCTGTGTTTATTGACAGACATCAATGGTGCAATCAGTGGAATATCTGTTCAGTGTTCAGTGTTCACAGCAAAATAATCCACATGGAAAAGAAGAAGGTAAATTTTTTTTTAATAAATTTTGTGAAGAATGAGTAATTGTAAATTATACATTACAAATAATGTTTATACAATAAAATTTTGTTATTACAAACATCACTGTTACAAAATATTCAGTAGAGAGAAAAAAAATTGTCTCTTTTCCCTTTGCTTATATAACATCTATTAAAAGCGTCCTTGTAAAAAATTTATTTTTTCAGCATTGCGAAAAAATAGCCCTTTTGCAGAAATGTATCCCCCCCTCCTAAATAATAAAAATAATGGGTTGAAATTCGATAAATTAATTTGAGCTCAACAACTTTCTCATTTACTAGAAAATGGGACAGGAGAGACAGGTGGGAGAGAAGTTAGAGATATGGTAACCTTTAACCTTTACTGATAAGGATAGTTCATGTGGGGTAAAAATTCAATCCACTTGGTGCAGTTTGGAGTCAAGTGTCATTTTTGGGTCAATGGGGAGAACACAATTACTTGACAATATCGAGGAAGCAGTATTGAGCTCTATATTAAACTGGAAAGCCCATTTGGGTCAAAAACTTGCAGAAAAAAACAGCCATCTTAAAATTAGGTTTTTATCGTAATATTCTTCTGTATTGAAAGAAGAATACATGTTACTATGTTTTAATCTGAATTTTTATTTTAAATCGTCATCACAGTACAAAACATTTACAGGGTATCAAATCATAATTCTTATAAATAAATTCATGCAGACATTTAAATAAAAGTGTTTATATCTTAGTTATTATTTTTTAGACTTAGTCGTGTTGGTCATTTTTAGACTACAACTTATTTACTGTAAGATTACAAAATATAAAATTGTGTCGGTATTAAATGTGGTATTAGTGTTCTCCAGCTTAAAATAACTAAAACTTGTATAATCTTAGACCTTGAATGGCAATATGTAATATAATAATAATAAATGCATGAATCTTACTGATATGTTACATGAGTATATGGCCATATATTATGTTGAAAATAATAGAAAAAAAATTGTTACTTTTGGAAAAAAAAATTAAAATGTAGGAAATATTTAAAAAATTAATAAGTAAACCTAGCTGCACAAATAATAACATCATTGTTAAACAATTTAATACTGTTTGCGAAATATTCTGTGAATGTTCTTGCTATTTCTGTATGACTGTTATTATGACTTAAGTTATTGTGTTATATTGGTTATTAATATACTATGAGTTATCAGTATTGAACAACTGAAATTATTGTGTTAAAAAGGTCATAATTTAGAATAAATATTGAACGACTGAAATTTTTGTTTTAAAAAATTTTGTTTATAATTGTAAAAAGTGAACAAGTGCCATTGTCATGTTAAAAATGTCGTTAATAAGGGATTGTCCATTAATTACATCAACAAATTTCAGCACTCTCCCCCTTGTCCAACTTTCGGTGACCCTCCCTTGTAAAATTAGATCAAATTTATACCCCCCTCCTAAAAAATGCAAACTTATATAAAAGAAAAAAAAACGTATAAATATAATATCCCCACTCCATAACGTCCAGCAACAAACTTCAAACTCGCCCTCTAATTGTAATAATTAAAATCTAATTGTATATATAACGAGGTTCAAAAAAAAAACTGGAACACATCTCCAGCCCTGAAATATTTTACAACAGTATGTGGCTCTTCAATGAATTTTGTTTGACTATCCAGTTTGCAATTATACTCCACACCATCTGCAGCTAGCTATTGTTGTAACCTGTGAGAGTAACTTCGAACGACTGTTCTGAAAAGTGTGAAATCCCTTAACAATATTTAATTAGTGTGTAAGATCACTTCCTTCATATTTGACTGTTCTGTATGTAGTGTTCTCACATGTCTTTCTGTCTTCTCTAAGAATATGCCTTGAACATCCATCATTTATCATTGTCTTTAGCCTTTGATATGATTTCGTTCATGTATTTTGTATACTCTGAATGGCCACTTTAAAACATCTTAGAATCATAGATGTAGTGCTTTTAGATATGTTCTTGCAGTGAATTTCTGACTTAGTCAATCATTGACAACAATCTTGACCAGCATCTCAGCTTAGGGCGATACATAAATGAGAAATTAATTGAAGATACTAAATTGGCGGCTCAAGATTTAGTATCAAGTTATGACTGGCTTACTTGTCGTATCTTGAAGTAAACTGTACACTGCAGTTACTTCAATGCCCAGTGTATTCACTGCAGCTACTCATTATGTCCATCTCTAGTGTATGTGTGACCTTACAATGTTACATGCATAACTGATAATAATTTTTTCTTCATCGTAATGGTATTTCTAGAAAAGAGTTAAAAATCAACTGAACAGTGAACTTTTTTCCCCATTTTACAGAAATAGTGTAAACAAAATTAAATTGCAGTGTGTAAGCAGCTCTTAATACTTTATATAGACCTACTTATCTAGCACTATGATTTGTAGCCTGATACTTGTACACATTTTATAGGCCAGCCAGTGTCCCAACCTTCTAGCTTGGCATCCTGTGCAGCTGCACTAGCCCACTGCCCTTAGTACGATACTAACTTGCATAATAATCAATACGGTATTTATTTCCAATAAAATGATTAGACATTTTTTTAATAATAATGTAATATAAACAAAAATGTATTGCAAAGGCAATAATAAAATTAATTTAAGAAATATATTGTCCAGGGTTATCAAAATAATTAGTTTCGCTAGTTCATAAATCTGCCTTGCTCAGTCCACAATGAACGGTTATGAGATGTCACATCTTAAAATATATTGTACCAGTTTTAGATTGCTGAATTGTAACATAAATTCTTTGTTCAATCATTTACTTAAGGAATAATCCTAATCAGTTGGGGCTTGCTTGATGCTGAAGGTTGCCATTTGTATATTGTAAATTTGTTAACTAATGCAAGTTGTCATCTTCGACACCACCCCCCCACCCCCTCGCACCTACCCAGTGTAACAAAATTTCAGTATTACAAATAAATTCTGAGTTCCGACATTTTACTAAATTAAAATCAGAATATGTTTACTATCTATACACATTTTAGGCTCCAAATCTGTAATTGCTCTACATGTTATTTTTTATGCAGCAGCAAGATTTATGTAAGCTGGAAAGAAAAAGAATCACAAATAGTAGTGAAATATTTTCACAGCTTTTTTATTAATAATCTACCTAGTGCAAAAGGTATAAACTATTTAAAATGATATGTTATTAAACTGTAGACTAAACTATTTTCAGGAGATGAGGGTAGCCCTTAGCTGCTTTAAATGACGATTGAGTTATTTGTTTATATATATATATACCTGTACATAACCAGGGGGAGGGAACCCAAACTCTTGACCTGGGCCCAGATCCTTTGTTTTTTTTTGGTCTGTGTGCAGTGATCAAAATGTTTTCCATTTAAAGGTATTGATCCCAGATTAAAAAGGAATAATTAAAAACTAAATTGAACAGGCTGAATAAAAAAATGTATAAAGAAATTGATTTTAATTGTGATAATAAGAATTTTTTTTTTGTAAATCCTAACATTTTTATAAGTGTAATTCTATAATAATGTATTATATTTATCCAAAATAATGTAACTCATCCTTAACTTTAGAGAACAAACAAATGACAGTATTGATGTTGGACATCCTGAAACGATTCCAGATTTCCTTCCAGCTAGGCCATCAGGCCAAGAAACGAGACAAGATTATTGTGTATTTCTCACCCCAGGTAATACACATTAACTAAAATACTAAAAATGATATCAAATTCATCAGTACTTAGGAAGAAAAGTGTTGCCTTTTTTCTAATTTGTTATATTATGTAATACAAACTAAATCGTACTTATGAAAAAAATATAACCACATAAAAATTTTCATCGTTTCTTTTCTGCAGGGTTTATTTCACGTGGTTCTTCTGCAATGAAGTTAGGATACAAATCTGCAACTACACAAATAGTTATGCAATACTCAAGAAAGACATAAAAAGCTCCCTGTCTGAGTACTGGACTTATGTCATTCAAATGAGCTATATGTATTCTTTTACTTTGCTCATGTACCTGAGTATTATACCTGCACCAACTTTGCTTTTGTATTGGTCCATATGTGTGTTTTCATGGACTTAGATCATTCATTTCTAGGCTCAAATGTTAGCTCATGATGTTGTTATGGATATTGTAGATCAGTATTTGGGCAAGGGTAAAGACTGTATATGGATCATTTTTATACTTTGATTAAATTATTTTTCGATCTTTTCAAAGAGAACCATTTCATTAAATAGAAAGGATATACCAGCTAATTTTAAAAATACAAAATCTTTCAATAAAAATAGTACTAGGGATAGCATGAGGTGGATAAGGATGGACAATTTAGGATTAATTCAGTGGAAGGACAACAGAATAGTGAACTTAGATACTTCATTACATACACATTTATCAGCTATAGTATTTTGTTCAAGACGATGTGAAATTAATAATCAATTCTGAAAAATACATATTAGTCAGCCAAAAGTAATTAAATATTATAATACATGTAGTTTTATGGCGGAGTTGACTTGTCAGATCATTTTATAGAGAATTATAAAGTACTTAAAGAACATCTAATTATTGGAAAACTTTATTGTATCATTTTGAGGCATAGCTAAGAGCTAATACATACATTATTTTCCAGGAGTTTATAAATGCTAATAGTGAAATATAACTTAAAAGACCAAACATTTATTTTTAGTTACAGTTTACTTTATAATTAATTAAGGAATCAGCTGGTCTACATTAGGCTGTCAGTGTAACATTTGTATGAAATACAAGTCTATAAAAAAAACTTCATTTGATCATTGTGTTGTTCTTGATCATTGTGTTGTGTTGTTCTTGATCATTGTGTTGTTCTTGATCATTGTGTTGTTCTTGATCATTGTGTTGTTCTTGATCATTGCGTTGTTCTTGATCATTGTGTTGTTCTTGATCATTGTGTTGTTCAATGATAGCAAGAAAAATTGTGTGTGTTGCCATCCCTGAGAAAAAAGTCAATGGCAGATGAAAGTAAAATGTCAGACATGTGATCTACATTATTGCTCTAGTGGCATAAGGTTAGAATCTGACCTAGACATGATGAGGCCTCTTCAATATACTGCTGTTTATTTTCATTGTAACAGAACAAAGACCCCTATGTGAAAGTAACATAAAAAGTGTGATTAGTTCCATGTTGTTTAATGTTAAAAATATTTTTTTTTGTATAATGTTAGCAAGTTGTTTT
Source organism: Bulinus truncatus (assembly GCA_021962125.1). Classification (NCBI taxonomy): domain Eukaryota; kingdom Metazoa; phylum Mollusca; class Gastropoda; family Planorbidae; genus Bulinus; species Bulinus truncatus. The sequence goes on along the minus strand of JAGDYQ010000272.1, from coordinate 143,789 downwards.
TTTTTTTCATTTGTAGAAATGTTTCTGAACTTTTACTGAAAATGATTTTTTTTTTTATTGTGAAATATTTATAAATTCTTAGAATATTGTGTAGTTTGAATGTAGATTAATATAATCACAAGAATTTCAGGCATTTTTGTAAAAAAAAAATGTATTCCTTCCTTTTTCTTTTGTATTATCAGTAAAATTTTACACAATATATTTTTTTCCATTTTAAATACCACAAAATCATTATAAATAAAGTCTAATTTAAACAGACATATCATTCTGCATTGCTGCACACACTGATATATAATACGTGGCCATTTATTAGTTTTAAATAATGTTTTTTTTTTCATTTATTTGGATGTCTGATTTTTTGGCTCATAAAATTTTTTTATGTGTGTTTCAAAGCTATTTTATTTCTGATAGATTTAATTGAATTTGTGTTATAATCTGTAATTTTGACTGAGGTTCAATATGAAAATAAAATGTACAGCATATCTCAAAAAGATTAATTTTCCTTCTTTGTGTTTGATGATTGTTTGTAATATATAAAAAAAAAATAATTTCTGTTTTTTTTTTATTTTATATACAAAAAAAGTATCATTTGAAAAGATAAGCCAACAAAAGTATCAAATTTTATTATTTGTGTATTTGTGGACAAATTGATGTATTAAAAGGAGTATTTTATAAGTTTTAAACCAACTAAAACTTCACTTAACAAAGCCACCCAATGATAGTAAAAAAAAAGATAAATCGTAGGTCACAGAAGAGTTAAATCGTGATTAAAAGCTGTGGCAGTGATGTAAGCCATATACAACATCACCTGAGCATATCTAGAATTAAATCCAAACCTTCATAAATGAAATAGTCCAATGTCAGTAAACATACCTGAATACTGTAATGAATATTTTAAACTTGAAATTTTATCTAACAGACAAGTACTTATGTTGACATTATATACTTTGATTTGCTGTGACATTCATTATGTTTGATTTACAATTGTCTAAAATCTTGTACAGACAAAAATCATCATGTGTGAATGCAGAGGTTGTCATTATTACTTTCAATTATACACATATAATTGGTATCCACCACTTGGAAACAACTAATTCTGGAAAGAACATTTTCAACTTCATGCACTGCAAACTGACACTACCAAGGGAGGAGCACAAGGCAGTTATTGAACAGAGTATTCAAATTAAAGGTGGAGAGCTAATAAAACAGGTCATAAGCAGAAAGCCAAACCCAGTCTGTCTTATCGATTTGTTGAGCGATCTACATTGAATGTTACCCAGGACAAGCAATGAAACCCAAAATTCCAACAGAAAAGACAACCTGGGATTGTGTTCCTGTGATATTTTATTTATTACTTGGATGCGTTGTTTACAGGAATTTAAAATTGTGACAATTTATTACTTGTGAAAGAAAAAGGACTTCAGAAGTAGATTTAAATGCTCTGTGTTGCTGCAGAGGTAATAATTGCTGTTTGATTGTTTAAACCAGTTGGCTACTAACATAGATGCAACCTTATATACTACCATAGATATGTATCTATGGCTACAACGGACTTTTGCTTTATTTCATTGAATTTTTTATGGTAATAAAAATAGTTTGTAAGATCGCCTTTTAGAAAATTAAAAATTCATTTGTATATTTCTACGAAATTTTATTTAATAATTTAATAGATAATTCAAGAAATGTTATTTATTCTATTTTAGCATTAGCTAAAGGCTAATTAGATTTATATATTAGGATCAAATTTTATGACTAAAATTAATACAATAATTTGTTTTTTTATGTAATTTTTAAATATATATAATGCATATAAAATAAATTCGTCTAAATAGATACATTATTAATCAGTTCGGAACAATTTTTGGGTAAAAGAAAAATATTTAAAAAATGTATTTTTTCTGATACTTTGTGCATGATGTTTTTTTGGCATCTTTGGTGAAGTCGATTTACAGTTTGTACATATTTACACATGCTATTATTGCATGGGGAAAAAAAAATTCACCGATTCTAATGCATTATGGCTCATTTTTTTTTTCCTTTTGGTAAGCAAATCAACAAAAACTAAACTTTTTGAAAAATATGACCACTTTTATAGGTCTGATGAGATTATTAGTATGTGTTTTGACACAACATATGTCAACACTGGTGTTACTAAGGGGACATGTAAATTGTTGCAAGAGGAGCTGTTACATTTTGCCTGTCGACTGACAAAACCCCCAATATATTAAGATCGAATTTAATTCGATATTATTGATACTTTTAAAACAATATTCTTGACCATGGGCTACGGGAAATATTTGTCGATATAAAAGATCATGTCTGTCAATACAGTCTATCAATAGGCATGTTTCTATGCTGTTTTACCTAAAAACAAAGATTGACTTTTGACCACTGTGGTTCTTATGCTCTTTGTTGTTCTTTCTGCTGTAATATGTAAGTCTGGCGAGAGAATTCAACTGGCCTGTTTAAGCAATTGGCTGAATAAATAAAACAGCTTCAGTTAAGTTTCAATGGAAATAACTGTTTTAAGATGCCAAGTTGATAGTTTTTTTTTTTCGATTAAATATGCGTTAATTTGCGATAAAATGTTTAATTATGTGTTAATTTCGATTACATTTTTAAATCAAACAGCAGCTCTATTTATTACACACCAAAGTCTCACAACAAGGAATATAATATAACAACTTTAACTACTCGTGACCGCTCTCCTCTCTATTTAAAACCTTATACTAACGCTTTCACACTCAATCTCTAATATACAACTCAAAAACTAAATCGTCCATTTCGATCGGCTCCTCGCCCCTGAATGTGGTAGACTTGTTTTAAGGGGCACGTTGATATCAAAGTCTAACTCAGTTTCTTCCCAGGTTAAGTGGCATTTTGTTGTCGGTCAGTAGCCGAAGGTGAGAAGTCGCACCTTCGTCCAGCTTCTGAGCACGGCTGACCACAGCTTTTGTTGACCCTTTAAGGGGAGGAGATGATGCATATCTCATATGGGGGGTAGTTCTGGTATTTGAGGGACTGTGACCTTAACAGATACATGACCTTGTAAGAACTAATTTAACGTTGTCCCTCACTAGCTTGATCTCCCCCATCCCGCTGACCTTAGATTTATTATTTATCTGAGCCAGATGCTGGCTTGTTTTGAAATATTTTAGTATGGTGTTTGGTAGTCATTGGGAATAGACATACATAGTAACTGTTGCCTTTATATTGTTAAGAGCAAGTATATTGAGTAAGACACAATTGAACTATTTATTTTGTTTTATATAAAAGCTGCATGTGCGTTTTTGTTTTAAGATACATGCATCTCTATTTTTTTTTTTTTCAATTTTGGTTTTTAAATCTCCCATTTTAGTGCTGCAAGAGTCTGCCAATGTTTAATGGTGCCAGACTGACTCTTTCATTGTTTAATGGTGCCAGACTGACTCTTTCATTGTTTAATGGCGACAGACTGACTCTTTCATTGTTTAGCAATGCCAGACTGACTCTTTCATTGTTTAGTGGCGACAGGCTGTTTATTTCATTGTTTAGCAATGCCAGACTGACTCTTTCATTGTTTAATGGCGACAGACTGACTCTCTCATTATTTAGCAATGTCAGACTCTTTAAATGTTTATGTTGGTGCTAGAGTCTGTCAATGTTTAGTGCTGCCAGATTAAACAGCCTGGCGGGTCGAATCAAACAGCCTGTAGACACAGTAGACTATAATATTATAACTAGGCAGATCTTAATTTGTTAAAGGTTTTGTACCGTTCACATTGAAACTAACAGAAAGTGATACTTTCCAACAGGATATTTCTTTAGAAACAATTCCAAACCCATTCATTTCATGAAATGTGTATCCAATAATAAAAATCGAATCCGGTCATTTTTATAATGCTATAGAATTAAACAAAAAGATTCGGTTTTCCTACCCATAAGAATGTCACGTTGAAACTGCATGAGATCAGATTCTGTTTGATCATTGTTTACCTCAGAGATCTATTTAACACTTTAATTATGAAACAAAGGGCCACATTCTGCTGCGGGCCACCGTTTTGCAAGCCTGTTCGAAATCATTGCCATGAATGTTATTGCTTTTTTTTTTTAAACCAGGTTATTTAATGTAGTGACATAGTTGAAATAATTATGGATACAAAGATTATTTTTGAAACTTTTGTAATATAGGCAAAAATTGAACAATAAATTAAAAGCAGGATTAAAGGTAAATATTTTAAACTATTGCAAATTTCCATACTGGATACAGGTACTTATGCATTTTTATTTTATTTACTTATTTTAAAAGCATATTTTAAAATAATTCTATAATCTTTTTCCAGGGCCGGATTTAGACTTGATAAGGCCCTAAGCTATTTGAGATATATGTCCCCTTAAGTCCAGATATTATGTGTCAGTGCCAAATACTTCAAGTATATATGACAATCACTCACTCTGACAATTTTTTAGGGGCCTCCAAGAAAGCGGGGGTGCTAAGCTACAGCTTCTATAGTTTATATGTAAATCCATCACTGTCTTTTTTCAAATCACTTTTTTTTTTACTAAAATCTTGAGTAACTTGTGAGATTAATTAACCTCATTAAAAAAATATTAAAGGAATATTTTACTTTGTTTTATTTTTATATACATCACAGACATAATATGTATCATTTCAATATAATGTTAGACGCAGATGTGAGTATAACAAATATAATTAGCATCTTCCTGTTCATATTACATTTGTTAGTAGCAGGATTACATTATTTATTTTTGTACGTGAAATTTCATAATTCATTGTGAATTTAATCAGACTAATCACTGACAGACTAAATCTACGAATGAACTTCAGAAAGAAAAAACAAATGGATAGTCCTGTTAATAAACATTTTTATTTATCTGATACACAAAAAATACATAAAACAATATTTAAACTTTGTAAATCAGTAACCTGAAGTAACCTATATATTAACCTTGAGTAAAGTAACCCAATATAATAAATAACAGGAAGTTCGGTTATTTCAACACATGTTCATTGTTTGTGTTTTTATACAGAAAAAAAAAATGTATCAACAAGCAACAGTCATTTATTTTATAAATTAACTTAAAATACTGCTAATATATATAAATATATTGTTGATGGAAAGAGCTTGGTGTAATACAAGTGACATAGTGTAATATGAGATTTGGTTCAAATAAAATCAAACCAGATAACTTGTGGGCAGACAGTTATTTTCTAAAACAGAAAAGTAAAACATACAACAAGTAATACTTTAACAATTTCCTTGGTCTACAATTAACAGTTAAATATTCTATATTCAATTTCTGAGATCTACATAGTTTTATAATACTGTTATTAAGCCATCACTTTTTATAAAGTAAAAATGATTATAAAAAGTATTCATTTTAGCAGAAAACTTTTATTTAACATGCAATATAAAATGATTAATACTGAGTTCAATTAGAATATCACCAAAAAAATTATCTAGGTTAAAAAAATAAAGAAAATTGTAGTATATGAATATTAATTCTAGTTTAACAAGAGAATACAATAATGCTATAATTCTGTAAGAGAAAAAATGTAAACATATACATGAATTATAAAATATTTGAATTAGTAAAGCTTTAAGAACATTTTCTTTAAAATTATTTTAAATATAATAAAAACCAAATTTTTAAAGTAAAATTAACTTTGTACACATCTCTGTATTTAAAAGAAAATATTTTAAATAGAGATACACTGATGTGTAAATGGATAAAAAAAAATCAAAGTAAAAAATAACTGTAGGTAAATGGGTACAAATGTGTCTTGTATCCACAGACTTTGTGACTAACAATTTATGGGTATTGGACTTAGTATAAAAAATTTGCATTTTCAAATAAAAAGAAAACATTAAAATATTGTAATTGAAATTTGAAAAAAATCAAAGAAAGAAAAAGTTTGAAAATAGTAAAGTCACCTCTAATTAAAATAAAAAAAACTTTCCATGTAAACAAGAGCAAATTACTGTAAACCTGAGAGTCTCACATTACTGTAAACCTGAGAGTCTCACATTACTGTAAACCTGAGAGTCCCACATTACTGTAAACCTGAGAGTCTCACATTACTGTAAACCTGAGAGTCTCACATTACTGTAAACCTGAGAGTCTCACATTACTGTAAACCTGAGAGCCGCACATTACTGTAAACCTGAGAGTCTCACATTACAGTCAACCTGAGAGTCCCACATTACTGTCAACCCGAGAGTCCCACTGTCAACCTGAGAGTCCCACTGTCAACCTGAGAGTCTCACATTACAGTCAACCTGAGAGTCTCACATTACTGTCAACCTGAGAGTCCCACATTACTGTCAACCTGAGAGTCCCAATGTCAACCTGAGAGTCCCACTGTCAACCTGAGAGTCCCACTTTACTGTCAACCTGAGAGTCCCTAGTTTGATCCTCAGCTAGAACTGGGGGCAACTTTCCAGCTGAAATCTGGTGTTAAGTCCAAGTCCACCCAGCTGACATTAGTTTGGGAATTAAAGGCGGTTGGGTTTTGTGCTAGCCACACTATCTATTTATCTGCCGAGGTTTCAAAACAGATGAATTCTGTACTTCATCATTCCTGATGGCCTATTAAGCTAAAGGAACTTAATTTTTTATAATTATTAAAATTGCACATTTCTATGAAGAATGTATTTCCGAAATAACAAGACACAAAATAATGACAGTTAGCAAATATATATTTATACATGTGTGTATATAATGTACTACATTTTGTCAAAAATTCTTTAGTCTGTCATTCTCATATGAAAAGAAAACAGAATCATAAAAGTAATGTAACAAGAAGTAATGTAACAAGAAGTAATGTAACAAGAAGTAATGTAACAAGAAGTAATGTAACACTCTAATTTCTCAAATAGAGACATAATAAATACAGCAAGAAATTATTTAATAACAACATCAACATGCAGATTTGTAAACATCTAGGATACATTACAACATTAAATATCAACAAATTTAAAATTATGACATTTATATTATCCACATAAAATGATTATATAACTATATAAAAGTAATCTCAGATCATGCAAATCACAATTAGCAATAAAAAACATTGCTATCATAATGGGATATAATAAAAATCATGACTAGAAAATACTGTGACATTGTAAAGAATAAATCTGCACAGATTAGTCATTAATCACAGGGTAAAAATTGTTCAATGGTAACAATGGAATGTTAACAATGTTATGTTCTAGTAGGACAAGTAAATAGAATAAGCAATAAGGCAACAGTGACCTATATTTTATTATCTAGGTATTTATCTTATCCACACTAAAAGTGTAACAGATTTGAAAACATTAACAAATATTATAATTTAACTATTAAAAATGAAAGAAAACATAATGGGCTTAGAAAACATTTCTATATTAAATGAATATTGTAACCCCCCCCTGCCGATTTTTCAGTATTTTAAACATTTTTATTAACCACATTCTCATTTTCTGGAGTCTCCATTAATTCACATGAGGCACCATTCACTGAAGGCTTGACAGAATCCATAGAATGCGTTGCACAAAGAGACTGTCTGAATGTAACACAGAACTGATGAGCTGCTTCAGCTTCTTGCAAGCCTAGTGTGTATAAGCCAACCAAATCACCCGATTGATATCCGCCATCCAGTTGTCCAATTACTTTCTTGTAAGGTAAAACTCTGAAAGAAAACAAAAAAGTTTACAAAAACTGAATATAAAGGATCATCATATATGTTACATATGGAAGGTGTAATCTAAACTCTGTCATATGATCATATTATATGTTACATATGGAAGGTGTGGATCTAAACTCTGTCATATGATCATATTATATGTTACATATGGAAGGTGTGGATCTAAACTCTGTCATATGATCATATTATATGTTACATATGGAAGGTGTAATCTAAACTCTGTCATGTTCTTACTGTGTATGAGAGTGATTCCCATTTAGCACTCAACATATTACATGTATTAGAAAAATGATCAGGACACATGTGAGAAGTAAAAAAAATTGAGCAACTGCATTCATTGGATACAAAGTGATGAAAATTTAAGATAGAATATTTATTTAGATGTTCAAGAATTAATTTTAAACTAACATTTTTGTGGAGAGAAAATATGATAAGTATGTATCTAATCAACAGAGACTTATCACAACTGCTGACAATTGACCCATTGAGAGCCAGGAACTGTCAGGATACTGGGGATGGGTAAGGACAGTGTGAGGTAAATTGGTGGGTTTGAATGAGAAATAATAATACTGAATGATTAAATGTTATTTTAGAATATAACACGTGTTATTCAAGGTCATAAGTATATAAAACATGCAGTAATTTACTGCTACTTCGTGTCAAAATTTCAAAACAAATGGTGAGGAACTTTCAGAGTGATGACATCATGATTGACTTCCTATTTACACTTTTATGGAATTAGATTTCTTTTTAAGTGTACAATACAGAATAGTATTACAATGAATAAATCACTGGCCTGTATGTAGGCTTATTTGTTATCCAGTACACTAATCACCTGCGTAAGGCCATACAGCAAGTGCATCTACTGTATACCCACTATCATTGTGTCATTCTAACATGTCTACACTGATGCAGCCTTTCAAACATTTGCAGACTTTCAAAAAGGTGAGAAGCTAGTCTTTATTCTTATTTTGTCCTTTCAAATCAAGGCAATTTCAGCAATGATGACAGAAACACAAGGAGGCAAAAGTTAAATGCTATTACATCATGAATTGAAGGAAACAACTGACATGTTGGAAATTCCAACCCAGCTGGACTTGTATCCTCACTATAACATAGACATCAGTTGTTATTTTTACAGTCAACCCTTGGTCTCAGTTTATAAGTGTTGTACAAGATTTTAAATAAAATATGGTTTGATATACGAGCAATACTTTTATAATTTCATAATGGCTAAGTGAACAAGGTCATGCAGTACAAGCAGTAATTATGTGATCACCAGTGAGTCAGTGGGTCTTCTCTCCAAAGTTCAAACTCACTGAACATGATTTATTTGTAACATTTGTAGATACAGTTAAATGTCACAATAATGAAATCGACAGGGAACTCAAAATTCTTACATTTTACTGAAATTTTGTCACACTAAAATTTGGGGGAGATGGTTGCAACATTTTTTTTCCCATTTAATTTTTGTGAATTTTGTACTGTAACATAATTAGAGTAAAAAGAAAATTAAGGGAGTCAATGCCATTAAATTTGTGTGTGTTTGTATCCCTGAATTACTTCCCTAAGTTTCTATTAGTATTTTGAGTGAAATCAGCTTTGATATGCAAATAATTTGAATTATAAGCACATTTCGGGAACAAATTATACTTGTAAACATATGTTTGACTGTAACTGGATATCAAGATCATGCAAGTGGTTGAGCTTCACAATACTGTGAGTGAAATAAGACTATCTGGACTGACCTGCCTTGATGTGTCCAAGTGTAGTCATAGGAACCAAAAAATCTAACAGGAAACCTGCCAACCTGGCTGGTTTTTAACTGGAACTTTTCTGGAATGTGACCAGGGTGACATACTTCAGCAGGCCACCACCTAGGAATACAGTTAGGATTTGTGTTATAGATATCAGGCCACCACCTAGGATTACAGTTAGGATTTGTGTTATAGATATCAGGCCACCACCTAGGAATACAGTTAGGATTTGTGTTATAGATATCAGGCCACCACCTAGGATTACAGTTAGGATTTGTGTTATAGATATCTTAGAATTGAGTTTTAAATCCTAGTAATATTAACAAGAAATATATATACCAGTTTTGAAAATGAAGCATGCAAAAGGATCTACGATGTAGGTGGGTGGTGCTGTGGTAATGAGCCAGATTTGCTTGTTTGAGCTTAACTCTCAACAGACTGTACGTTTTTCGAACATTTTCAGTTCGCTGTGATATCTTTCAATTAAGTTATAATAACTTTCTTTATTTTAATAGTTATGTGATTATAATATATATTAATCTGTGGCAAATTGAAAGGACTTTTTAACAATATATGTTTCAAAGTGATATTATTATGCAACCTTTTTATTATTTTAAAATAGTTTAGATGAAAAAAATAAAAAAAAAACAAAATAAATTAAACAATCCACAAACACAAAGAAGAAAAAAAAAATTCATTAAGATTCATTTCAATATAAGTTACTTTTTGTTAAACTACATTCAATTCTCTGTGTGTAGGATATTTTTGAAGAGATTATATTCAGAAACAAAAGATATTTAAAAATGTCTAAAATTGATGTGTTTTAACAGAAAAAAGACCAAAAATCTGCTTGGATCAACATTGACCATGCAACAAGAAAAATTCAAAAATATAAATCTAAGTTATAAAAACTAACATTCTAATGTCTATTGATAACAACAAAGCTCAATTTCAGTATGTTTTATAACTTTGCTAAAAATATTTTACAAGAATAGTGTAACTATTATACAAGCTTATGATAATTTTTCGTAGCACATTATATTTATTTATCAACTGGTCAGTGGTCACTCTTATCTAAAGCCCCCATATATCTATTGTAATCCTGTATTATGGCTAGTTGGTCAACTGTAAGTTCCTCAAATTTTCCATATAAATGTTCCAAATCCATTTGCATTATGCATAGTGGACATAACCAAAACAGTTTTATTGTCCCTCCATCGTACTGTCAATAACTCCCTTTCTAACCCATCTCATATCCCCTCTTTTAGATTTTTTTTTCAAAGTCTTTTGTATTTTTTAAAGATTGTGGAAAACATTTACATGTCCTAAGAATAGTTCCACATGCTCCTACCCCTAAATTCCATAGATCTTTAGACAATTGTATACTAGTATAAAAATTATCGACTAATAATTTATACCCCTGTTTAGCTCGTCGTCGGCATCTGTCCGTCTCGAGAGACGATGGTGTAGCTAAGTTGAGTCTACTAAACACCGCCGGGAATGGCTGTGCAGTCCGACTCGGGAGTGGCAATCCCTGCCGCACTTGTCACACTTGAAAATAGTTGGTTGTTGTAGTTGATGTTGTAGCTGCTCTTTTTTCCGCTTCCGTCTTGTTCTTTTCAGGGCAGCATTATCCTGTCGCTCAGCCTCTGCACGCAATGAACCTTGCCGGACAGCGAGCCTCCAGGACTGGCGGTCGGCTGCTTGGCTCTCCCAGGAGTTGGGGTTAATGGAGCACTCTTTCATATACTTTTTGCAGGTGTCCTTGTAGCGCATTTTAGGTCGCCCTGTTTTCCTCTGGCCGGTAACTAGCTCGCCATAGAGTAGGTCCTTCGGGATGCGGCCTGCGTCCATTCTTTTGACATGACCGAGCCATCTGAGGCGTCTCTCGCTGAGAACTGCAAACAAGCTGCTCATGTTGGCCCTCTCCAGCACCCCAGTGTTGGGGATCTTATCTGCAGTATACGTCGCAGGCACCTCATGTGGAAATTGTTTAGCTTCCTTTCGTGCCTCGCGTAAGTGGTCCACGTCTCGCATCCATAGAGGAGGGTACTAAGTATGCAGGCCTGGTAGATGCGCAATCTGGTATTTTCGGTGAGGCTGGGGTTTTCCCACACACGTTGCTTTAGTCTCGCCATGACTGTGGCTGCCCTAGCGATTCTGCAATCAATCTCCGGGTCTATGGATAGCGAGCTGGAGATGGTGGACCCGAGGTAAGTGAAGTTCTCGACGACCTCTAGGGTGTGCCCATCGATGTCAATGCTTGGGGGTGTATCTGTACCCTGTGCCATGACATTCGTCTTTTTCAGGCTGATAGTCAGTCCAAACTCCTTACATGCATGGGAGAGGCGGGTGACAAGCTGCTGCAGTCTGTCTTCAGTGTGTGATGTCAAGGCTGCGTCATCAGCAAAGAGCAGCTCGCGGATTAGGACCTTTGTGACTTTGGTCTTTGCACGGAGGCGGGCTATGTTATAAAGCTTGCCATCGGACCTTGTATGGATGTAAACACCCTCGCTGCAATCCTTGAAGGCGTATTGGGGGAGCATGGAGAAGAAAATGCCGAAGAGTGTAGGTGCAAGGACGCAGCCCTGTTTTACTCCGCTGCTGACTGGGAAGGCCTCGGAGATTGCGCCGTTGTAGCAAACCGTGCTATGCATGTTGTCGTGGAAGGACATGACCACTGCAAGCAGGTGTAGGGGCAGCCAATCTTTGCAGCAAGCTGAAGAGTCCGCTCGACTTACTAGATCAAACGCCTTTGTGAGGTCGACGAAAGCGATGTAGAGTGGCACCTGCTGTTCCTGACTCTTCTCTTGAAGTTGACGTAGTGAGAAGATCATGTCCACTGTTGATCGGCCAGCCCTGAAGCCACACTGTGACTCTGGGTAGACTCGGGAGGCGAGGGCCTGCAGGCGGTTTAGAGCTACGCGGGCGAAAGCTTTGCCGACGATGCTGAGGAGGGAGATGCCCCGGTAGTTATTACAGTCACTCCGGTCCCCTTTGTTCTTGTATAGTGTGATAATGTTGGCATCCCTCATGTCTTGGGGGATATAGCCCTGTTCCCAGCATCGACTTAGGAGGTCGTGCAATGGCTTTAGCAGTGCTGGTTTTCCGCTCTTCAGAACTTCTGGTGGGATTCCATCGCTACCGGGTGCCTTTCCGTTTGCAAGGCAGTCGATGGCTTTGCTTAGTTCATCCACGGTGGGTGTGGTGTCTAGCTCCTCCATGACAGGCAGATCTGGGATAGCGCCAAGAGCGGCATCAGTCACAGTGTTCTGGGTTGCGTATAGCTCCAGGTAGTGTTCGGTCCACCTCTGCATCTGTTTTTCGTGGTCCTTGATGACCTCTCCTGTTTTGGATATAAGGGGGGGCGGTTTTCGAGGGAGTTGGGCCTATTGCCTTTTTGATGCCCTCGTACATCCCTCTTGCGTTTCCTGTATCGGCAGCTGCCTGGATGCTGCTACAGAGGTTCAACAACTAGGAGTTGGCGCATCTGCGGGCGGTCTGCTGGGCTTTGCTCCTGGCTGTCCGTAGGGCTTTTAGTGTGTTGGGACTGGGCCTGGCCTTGTAGGCCAGTAGGGCTTTCCTTTTTACCTCGGTAACGGGTTTCATTTCCTCCCAGTGGGCCTCGTACCAATCGGCGTTTTTCCGCTCTATCTTTCCATAGGTGGTGATGGCGGAGTTATATACGACATCGCGCAGACGCGACCACCTAGAGTCGATGGTGTCAACTGCTAACTTTCTTTCGCTGAGTGCAACTTCCAGACTGCTGATAAACTGTTGGTTTATTTCGGGATTTCTGTTTAGCTAAATATTTAATTAATTTCATTACCACCCCATATGCCAACCCATAAGGCCCATTATCCTGTTTACCTAAATATAAATGAAAATCATAAGTATACTTAGAAAGAGAATCAGCTAATACCCATAATTTCATTCACCACTTAGTCGGCTTATCCCTTATGTACTGCCTAAAACTATTTCTACCTTTATTTCTTATCATTCTTTCATCTATTGATATATCTTGGTAAGGCTGAAACAATTTTATACATTTCATTCTAATAAAGTAGAAGAAAAGATGTACTTTACATAACTTGTTGTTTTCATCTCCAGTTTGAAGATTAGATATATACCTTTAGAAAGTTCATTATAGATTTAAATTGATCACGAGACATAAAAGCTCCGGCCCAAAGTCCATTGTATAGTGATTTAGTAGACCAGAAGTGGTCAATGTTCGATGCTTGAACAAGTCCAGCATAATGGTAAGTCCACAGAATCTGTAGAATTCATCTGGTGTAAGATCAAACCAGCCTTGGTAAACATAAGGTTTTGTAGGTCCGCAATGTCTGGCATTGCTATTAGTAGTCACAAATATGAATTACTAAGTCCAAAGTAAAATAAAGTTTTAAAAATGCCACAGCATTGCAGAATTTCCTAATGTCTTCCCTTGTTTTAGCTCCTCCTGAATGCCTGGATCCCTCTCAGGTAGAAAATTCTTTGGTGGTTCTGGTCATGTGTCATGGGGGATAAAAAAAATTTGTAAAGAAAACCGTAAATAAAAATAATTCAGCTTATTTATCAAGCTACAATTAATTATTTTATAATAATGAAAAAAAAAATCATCAATACAGATATGTAAATATTATGTAAACTTCAGTTTTTTTGTGTGTTTACGAACATCAGCTGATTGGCAATAACACAAATATAAAACAGTACTGCTAGCGGCAGAGAACTAAAAAAATAATATTTATACATAAACCTATATATAATAAAATATAAATCTTTATACTTTTCTCTTATTTTATAACTATTCCCACATTATAAGTTCTAAAGAATAAATAAATGAATAAATAAATAAACAGCTTTGAGATCAAAAGACAAAGTCAAAGTTCAATAGTTGCTACTTACACATGTGAGTTTGAAGTGTTCAAACTTGAATAAAAACTAATATTTTCAGCATCAAAGTCATTTGAAGAAGTAATAAGCTCCCAATTTTCATCGCTGTCACTTGAATCAAGTTTATTTTCCTCTAAATAATCAGAATCTGAGTCCATTTTAGTGTAGTCGAAGTGACTGACAAAACGTAAACAAATCAAAATGGCGTTCGGTGCCGGTCACCTGATAGCGTTATTTTATTTACAAGAAATTGAAGTTAAAATAAAAATTGTCAATTATTTTTTAGTAAAAAGTATTTAGAAAGCATTTTTTTATAAAAATATTATACTTATAATAAAAAAAAATATATTATTTTTCATAGTTTGTATTCATGGATCACCAGAGTCACATTTTATTGTATGCCGTCTGTTGGGCGTTAATGCCCAGCTTGTCCTGTCAACTCTGTTTTACATTGTGCCTCCGTGCCCACTGTACTATCTATTTGGTGTGGGTGCAAAGAAGGACACCACAAAAACCATTCCATTAGGGGCTTTATAAGATCTTAGACATCATATTATCCTTACAGGACTTGACATAAAAATAAAATTGTTTATAAGATCTTAGATATCATATTATCCTTACAGGACTTGACATAAAAATAAAATAAGCTTTACAAATTAAAGTGTAATTTTTATTACTGTACAGAAACAGAAGAGAACTTTGATATCTTTCCTTCTATGTCAAATGATGCACTTTTGAGTTACTCCACTAGTGAAAATTTTTAAAAAACTTACTTGAAAAATTTAGTTTTCACCCAAACTATATCACCATAGAGTGGCATTTGGCCCATCTTGCAGTCTAAACACAGCCAACTTGGTTTATACTTTCTGGATGTGAATTGTTGTACAGTAAGTCCATCAGGTAACTGACTTGTAAAACAGTCTAAACAGTAAGCAGCTGGACACTTTAAACAGCTGAAAAGTTTTCCGACTGAAAGAAATAAAATTTATTTTCTTAACAAAGGCCACATTAAATGTTTGCATAAAGACTCCATTGGTTAATATATACATCAGTGTATGGAAAGCGGAGTAAACAGTATTTGCTTAGTGAAAACAAAAACAAAAAAAAGAAATATTTTTCTCATAAAAATCAGTTTGTCTCAACAGCCTATACTTAGTCTCGACTCCAAAAAGTTTAAGCAATTTAATACTTAAGTAAAACAATCCAGAAATTGTATGCGCAACATCTGAACAAAAGTCATGATGCTTCCAATACAGCCCTAATAGCTATTTAATAAGAGGTATTGATGATTGATATAAATTATAGGGGGAATAGCATCACTAGGACAATAAGAAGACATAAATATATGTCAAGTGTCATTCAACTATATTTCCTGTCATTGCTCTAATTGAATGCACATAACTACAATCTAATATTCTACTGAAAGAAAAATGTATCACAGCTCTTTATTTGCTTCTTTGGAGGAACCAATTTATTCAAGAATGATGCACGCCAAGAAAAAAAGTATACACATTTTATGATTATCCAATACTCACTAAAATAATTTCAATCCTTGAAACATATTTAGATATAATAGCAAATATGGCTGGATGACAATGTAATTATGCCACTAATTTATTATTACTAGCTTGTTTTTAACCTTGTATTAAACAAAATGTATAATTGTCAATCATTCATTGTTATTTAATACCTGTTGACATAAATATTGTGCTACCCCCACACTATGTCTTCCCACATTCCTGCTCATCACAGTTTAAAGCTTGAACATACTAGATTTAAACTGTACTTAATTAAAATTTATAATTAATACAAACAGCAAATGTCTGCCTTTTATAATGCTAATTATGCACCTGTCTTAAGAATGCCCTAGAGTACTATCAGAATGACACAAACTTTAGGATTTTCTTACAACTACCATGAAAAATAGACATTTACTAAAATGCTTACCAGTGCTACACTGAAGACATTTTTTTAAACTGATTTTTCCCAGATGTGAGTTGGATGGAACCATTTTGTAATGTCTGCCGCATACCATAGACTGGATATTTTTGACTTGACTACCAGCAGCTATACAAAATTCACTGGCATGGTATGATGCTGGGCACTGAACACATCGGACAAAAGGAAGAGTGGCTAGAAAAATTAATGTAAAATTTGACCTAAAGGTATTTAAGTATAAAACCTTCAAACCTGATAAAGAGAATTTATAAAAATCATCTTAATAAATTAATTATTATATTTTAGCGCAGCACATACTGTTGCAATGCATATACAAAATTCATGCTTTCTATAACAAAAAAAAAAAACAATATGTAATTACATTTATAATGGAAAGTAAAGTTACTAACTGAAAAAAAATAGATAAAATAAAGAACAGAGCCATTGCTAGCTATTGTGGCGCCCATCGCGAGTCACATTTTTTGGCATCTCAGGCTGAAAAGTGCAAAACATTTAACAGCACTCTTTCTGCATCTCTTCCCATTTAGGCACCCTGTGTGACCGCACTATCTGCAGTACCATTACTAAACAACTGATAAAGAATTAAAAAACAAAACAACATCAGCACTAATGTTACCGCACACAGATTGAAACACCAATCTCATTGCTAAAACCCAGTCACCTACATGTCTCCCGTGGTGCCTACATGCCACTGCACTATCAACTATGGTGGGGATGAACCAAGGGCACTACAAAAGCCGCCCCATTTGTGGTTTATAGGATCTAATAGATAAACATCCCATCCTTTCAGGGACTTATTAAAAACTACTGTTATTTGATGCCTTATTTTTTGTAAAAACTTGTAACTTTTATAGAAGCTACAAATTGGTGAAAATTTTTTATTTTTGTTAGTGTTTATGTATTTTTTTGAAAAATATTTTTATTATTCAATGACTTATTTTTATCCTTTAAGAACACTTTGATAAAAGCACAATTGAAAGTATATTTTTTTAACTTTCTACTTTTTAGTGATAAAAGTTGTTCAATTGCTTTTGTTTGTAAATGGAGGGACAGTTTGCAAAGAAGTGTAGATTGCTTGCTTGCTCAGTATTCAATCCTCTGGGAAAAGTAAAGGTGGCTGGGTGTTGTGCTAACCACACTATCCCATTTTATGCAGTGGATACAGAATGATGAATTATACACATCATCTATCCTGATGACCCTTTAGGGTTCAGGGAACTTCACATTTTTTGTTTGTAAATGTAAAGCTATTAAAAATTAATGTCTTATCTGCCAAAACATTACACCAACCAAAACAGTATAACGAAGCCAGTTGAATAAAAGTGTATAATGGAAAAAAAAAAGATTCTTTAGAACATTAATGATGTCTCACGTATAAAGTACTAAACAAAAACATGGACTACTGCTTATTTTGTAAATGTTTAAAATAAATCTATTACATGCAAATTCAAGTATTTAATTACAATTTTAAGAATGGAAATTTCTTTTTAAATCAATTATCTTTGCAATCAGCCATGGACATACTCTACTGGGATCATTTAAAACAAATTCATTATGATACATGTATTAATATTCATGTATTAAGAAGTCCCTCTTATATCAATTTTTTATTTTAGCTTAACTTTCTCTGGACTGTATATATGTTGTATCTGACAAATCTTATACCTCAATTTTTTACATGGTCTCATCAGTGTGTATTCTTGATGATAATTCAAAATTTTAAGATCAAACAATTAATATCTTGTACATTTTAAAGCTAAACTCTCTTATAAAACCCTATATTATTTAAACCCAGCCAGAACTAACAGTAAAACATAAATATTTTAGTCTCACATCTACAAACAAGGGATGCTTTATACAAACAAAAGCCAGTTTTAAAAAAAATTAAAATGCACTCAAAGGCATGGCCCCCTCACTTCCTTATTTTAGTGTAATCAAAATGTGTAAAAAAATCAAAGGAATTATATCATATATGTTGGTTATTACATACCTTCTACACCTAAGCATGTTGAACAGACATGCAAAGGGCAGATAAATCCATTATCTAAAACTTTGGTATGCTTTAAGTTGGTCACACAACTTTCATGGTAGTATACAGAACAGGTCATTTCACTACACTTCATGGTTGTCTCCTCTTGCGACTTACAAATAAAACATATTTGAACATCTGGAATATAAATAAATACATGGATTATTTACTTAATAAAATGACATTATCTCATAATTTAAATTGAAATTAATGAATTATTCTAACAGTTAATAAATTCAACCCCATTTATTTCTATAGACAAATTGTAATTTTGGCAATTTTTCTCTGTAAAATATCTCTACATTTATTGGTTTCTTTTTTAAAGATACAAACTCCTTAAGAATATTATCTTAGAAATTAAATGGAAATGGCAGTCCTTGGCTAATTTGGATGAAACATGAAATAAGTTGGACTTCACAAGTGTTAAACATTAATAGGTCTTCCCATTCTACATATTTTTATTACATAATTTTATTAAGCAAATACTCAAAAAACAAAAATTACTTAGAAACCTTAAAAAATAATATCTACAAGATGAAATAAACAGACAAGCAGTAACAAACAGAACAAAGCATGGAACATCAACAAACAGGTAGAGAACAAAGCATGGAACATCAACAAACAGGTAGAGAACAAAGCATGGAACATCAACAAACAGGTAGAGAACAAAGCATGGAACATCAACAAACAGGTAGAGAACAAAGCATGGAACATCAACAAACAGGTAGAGACCAAGTTAAGTATACAAAAAAGGTTCCCTACGCCACATAATCCCTTAATATGCTGTGACAGAAACAGATGAACTCTAAACTTCATCTGCCCCAATGCCATTAAGAGAAGTATATATATATTTTTTCAATGGTAACAAGTGATAGCAATGCAGATGTGTATGCAATGGTTAAACCTTTTGTTTTAACAGTGGGTTCATAACTAAAATAGATATAGGTGAGTGTTACGTCGTCGGATAGTCCTAATGCTAATCCTGGCCACGTACAGATCTTTGTCTAGGTGTATGAGAGAGTAGATGTGGATGTTCTGGTGACAATATTTCCATTTTCACAGCTCACTTTCAGTCTCCGCTAATAAGTCAACAAATATCGGTTTCTTTGTTGATAAAACAAGTTTATTATGTAGCTATGTAGACGCCAGTTCTCACACATACAGTACTTCAGCTTACGCCACACTCTTCCGCTCCTGCTCTCTAGTTCTCAGTCTCGCTCCTGTCTCTTCTCTCCTCCTCTCTGACTTACACACAAAACGTCCTGCTTATATACAGTACACAACTGGCTTTGACACCGGTGATTAATTATTCCTAATTAATTCTCAGTCCAACTGACTCTACACTCGGGGTAATTTATGTGACGGGTCTGTGGGTGGGGAATCTAAATAAGGAAACCTATGACACTTTCTAACTCAGTTATCCCTCGTGAGAAGATTCTGCCCCACGACTTTCGTAACGGTTCCAACTTCATCCTACGTGTCACGTTCACGAACATTTCTTCCCAGGTAAATTGTCTCCGTGAGCTCTCAGTACCACCGGTGACTCACAACTAATTAACATTGGAGGAGGATGGGGCGTGCTTTCGAGTAAATTATTCTTCTATCTGGTCACAATGATGCACCCCTCCCCTTTTAAGCACTCTTTTTTTTTCCGAAACCTGTAAACTATTGTGCTAAAATAACCTTCATCGTAACAGTGAGTGTGTGTCATCTATTACCCCCCCCCATTCCAATCAAAACAAAATGTTTCAAAATCACTTCTCTGCTTCTTCCCAATGAGCATACAGCAGCAAACTGAGCAGTTGGTTTTTACAGGTAGAAAAAAGAAACTGAGATGTTAAGTATGCATCAGCCGACTAATGTGTTTCAATGACGTCTCTGACAATTGTCTGGCATGTTTCATGTGTTTGAAACAAAATGTGAATAGGGGTAGGGAGAGGGCTGTTTAGAGAATTGAGAAAGGCCCCAGTGATATGTAAATCATTAATTTCACTTGGAAGATGAAATAAAACATAGTAAAAAACTGTACAACAGATTGGCATCACCATATGATTTCCCTGAGTACTACTGGGACACTACTATTGTGATATCCCCATATGATTTGCCGGTTTACTACTGGACTTTTTTGTTATATCACCATATGATGTCCCTGTAGGAATGAGATGTTAACTACTGGGACACTTTTCACAATGCATTTTCCTACAGAGGCTCTAATGGCCATGAAGTCAAAACAAAGGACAAAACTGACTGGAGGGACCCAAAGTAGTGATAGTCACGACTCCAACTGGATCCATAGAGTTAAGTGCCATTAAGCATCATAGAAACAGGTTGATTTAGAAGTTTGAGAAAGATATAAAAAAATAGAGAAGAGTCAAGAGAAGTGATGTGGCAGGACAGGGGCATATATCAGCTGCAGAGACAAAGATATAAAGCTCAATGTTATTGTTCAACTGTAAAAGAAGACTGCTAATACTGACAAAAGATCCCTCACAAAATTACACAATAAAAGTGACAAAAAATTATTTAACATTAAGAATATGTATTCTTTTAAAATCTATAATCAATGATAAATGTAATTAGATGTAAGATTACTACTTAATGACAATTTCAAATAACTAATTTCCAACTCACCTGTTAAGCAGTCTTCACAAAAGACCATTTTATTTTCTGCAGTTTTTCCACATTTAGTATGAATATGCTGTTGGCAAATTCCTCTACAGATCTGTAACTTTTTCCCAATTTTTTTACAAACTTTGCAACTAGGTTTGGCATCATTAATATTTATTTGATTTATCAACTTTGAGATCTGAAGATTTAATGATTCAGGGTTTATTTTTATCATCCTTGGTATCACTTCTTGTTCCTTCATAAAAAGTAAGAGTAAATGTTTCCATTAATTTTATAGCACACAAATTCAGACGTCAATGTATCGTATATTATTTTATGAGCTTTAGTAAGAAATATGTTTTAATTCACCAAAACATCTTCATTTACGAAAAGCATTTTGAATGTAAGTAGAAAAAAAAAAAATAACATCATTAAATTTAGGACATATTTTGGTTGTTAATACTTATTCTTATTAACTATATCTAATTTTGATTTTGTAATACTTAAATACAATTTACTTTTTTGAGCATTTTTTAAAATATATTTAATTTAACCTATGTATTTTATTTTTGGAATGAAAGGCTAGTGCAATGGGCTAATCATGGATGTACAACAGTTTTCATCAAAAAGGATGAACATAAAACTGAAGGAAATCAAGCAGAACATTTTATTGGATAGTGAGACTGGTTGTTTTATTTAAGTGATAAGAGAAGTCTAAAAAAAGTATAAAGTTGTCCTAAAAAATCATGCACAAAAAATTAGTAAAATGAAGGTAGTTAAAAAGTAAAAAAAAAAAAATAGACCAGAAAAAAAGCTCTCAGTTATAACAAACATGAAGAGACAAGAAAATGTTAAACATAACTACAGAACAGATGAAAGAAAAATTGCACTAATATTGAAACTGTTTTTACTAACCCTTTTATTGACTTTTTTACTTCTCAATGCGCTGGAACTGTTTATGTTTGAAGACCTGATAGTTCTAAGTTGGTAAATTCTTCTCTCCGGCTGAGACAGTTGGCTCCATTTCTGTTCTAAATGGTTCAATACATCAGACATATTCCAGCTAGGGTGCTCAGTCTCAACAAACTTTGCATGACGCGCATAGTAAACTTCAAAATTACCTTTAACACCCCGATATTTTTTCTTAGCAGGCTGGCAGATTTGTTCTTCATCTTGACTATCCTCTGAAGTACTACTTTCATCTGATAACTGTAGCAATTGCTTGCGAACTCTTTTCACCATATTTCTGACCGAAAACTCCTTGCCCCCCATCTTATACATGTAATGAAATGTATACTGGTCTTTCCTTTCTGCCTGGGATAGTTTAAAAGCTCTTTCTGAATCAAACACTGCCATGTTCCAGGATGGGAACCAGGGTGGAGTGACAATGTAATCTTTTAAAGGTCTACAATATTTTGTAATATTATCAGGACCATACTTGGCAATCTCAAAGTATTGCTCACGACCGTTATATTTTAACATTGATGTTTCTTTTACCCAGCTTCTATAATAGCCACGTCCAAAGAATTGTACATGATAGGCCTTTGATTTACCTGAAACGATAATAAAAAATATTTTATTTGTTGCATTTTCCTTAAATATAACAAAATATAACAGCTAATCTAATAGGTTAACATCATTAATTTGCCATCATCATATTTTCACACATTTTTGGACCTTTTAAATAGGTAAAATGCTTAATTCTTCAATAAATGTATTTGTATGAGCTGAAAAATTAAGGTACAATCAATACTTGTAAAAAAAATGCCATTTTTATCTTATTTGAAATTTTTGAAGAATTTTTTTTTTAATATATACAAAGACCACAGTGCAGCTCTCAAGGCTCTGGCTCTCATCAAACTTGTTTGTGGCTACTGTATGAGATTTATTCTGACAAAAAGCATATTCAAATATATAATATATTTATAACACTAACTTTTCAATTTCAAGATATATTATCAAAATTTGCATACAATTAAAAAAATTTTTACATGATGAGCAGTGCAAACTAAAAATCTAAGTTTCTACCTCACAACTACTGTTGACACTACTCATAGTCCTACCGGTCATTAGCCTTCTAGGTTCTAAACTAAAAATGCAAATTTTAAACTAATGTCTAAATAGTTGTCAAATTCAATTTTTTTTTACAACTTGTCTTTACTACACATACCTGAAACCTTTAACAAACAAGTTACTAAAGGGATCTCTTGATATGCATACCTGAAACCTTAACAAACAAGTTACTAAGGGGATCTCTTGATATTCATACCTGAAACCTTTAACAAACAAGTTACGAAAGTGATCTCTTGATATACATACCTGAGATCTTAACAAACAAGTTACTAAAGGGATCTCTTGATATACATACCTGAGACCTTAACAAACAAGTTACTAAAGGGATCTCTTGATATCATACAAGGCCAAAACGGGTATCCTCTGATTTTGGCCCAAAACATGTCTCCTAACTGATAACTTTCAGAAAAAGATTTGTATGTACAACGACGCGCTGTCAGTGACATAGCTCTATAATGTTTGCGCTTTGGTATTTCTCTTTCATGGGCATCTTTTATAATTTTATGTAGGCTTTCCTTAGTCGGAAACTGTGACAGTTTTAAGAAAACTCGTTTACTTGAGACCTTTCTTTTTTCATCCATTTTAACAGGTGATTCATCTGTTTTCATGTCTGTGCTTGAAAAATCACATTCCATGCTTAAGTATAAAATAGTCCGCGTACCTCATCTAAATTTTAATATTCGGCGCTGTACTTGTCTATTTTTCTTAAACGTTAGAGACAGGATAACAAAGAATCTCTGGCGATTCAACTACGTCCAGTTTTCGACTTCCTTTTTTAATTAAACCTTCCAGAGAAAAGAGCAATGAATGAACCGTGTAATTATATAGATCAGTGAAGCTAAAAATGGTAAGATAGAAAAAGGGGGAAGAAGTGGAGGCGGTCAGCTAGCTCAGTGGCGACCATCATATATTTAAAGATTGATGGGTAAAATCCATAGGTGTGAATTGGCTATTATCGTCAGGATTTTCCCAGCTTCGTGGTGGTTTCTTATTTCTGTTATTCGTTATATATAGTCCTAAAGCTAATTATGAAAAAAGATTTATCTCGCAACTGATTATCTCTTTATCTCGTCCCCCCCCCCCAGTTTTAGTTATTTAGTAAAAAAAAAATAGCATCATTTTTATCACACGACAAATGTCTGACATGTAAATGATTTCAGTAGACTCGTAGTTTTCAATATGTAATGTTTTAATACTGATTTTTTGTCATATTTTTTTTTAATTGTCTAAAATTAATATTGAAAATAAAAAAAATAAAAATGACCATGGTTTATGATCCAGGATTAGCTTAAAACGTCCACAGTGTTATAGTTTATGTTGCAATCTTTAGAACGTGGTTATCTGTTTTTGTACTTTCAGATCTTAGGATTGGGGGGGGGGGGCGGGGGGTTGGTCTCTTTGGGGAACCATTGCATTATGACATTTGACACCATGACATGAGATCATGTACTTAATATTTAATGTAAAAAAAAAAAAAGTTTTGGGGCCCCCCTCAAGCTGGGGCCTGGGGGACATTCGAATTAGGACCTAGGACAGATGACCTAGTTTTATCTGAATCTTCTGGCATTTACCTTATTAGAGTAGTACTTACACTTGAGACAGGAGTGGGAGAGAGAGAGTGTTTATGGGCAGGAACCTTCACTGTGTTTAACCACTTTATTACCTGCCCTTTCCAACGTTGGATTGTACAGAAAAATCTCGGCTATCAAATTATTCACTGATAGGCATCAGTGGTATATATACAGTGACGTATATACAGTGGCGTATATTTAATGGCGTATATTCAGTGGCGTATAAAAAAAAGCAATACTCTATCCGCTTCAAGCCAGGGGCGGCAAATGATGTATATGGGGTGGCATTTTCATATTTTGGTCTGGGCGACTAAAAAAGTAAAGAATCGCAATGTAGTTTAATAAACAGTATAGTATAAAAAAACAGATTTAGTGAAAAAAATTAATTAATAATATTAAAATAAAAACAACTCGTTAAATGAGTTGGCGATTAACGCCACACTGAGCCATTCATGCGACACTCAGCCACACTAAGCCATTCATGTAACATTCAGCTACACTGGGCCATTCATGCGACACTCAGCTACACTGGGCCATTCATGTAACATTCAGCCACACTGGGCCATTCATGCGACACTCAGCTACACTGGGCCATTCATGTAACACTCAGCTACACTGGGCCATTCATGTAACATTCAGCCACACTGAGCCATTCATGTAACATTCAGCTACACTGGGCCATTCATGCGACACTCAGCCACACTGGGCCATTCATGCGACATTCAGCCACACTGGGCCATTCATGCGACATTCAGCTACACTGGGCCATTCATGCGACATTCAGCCACACTGGGCCATTCATGCGACATTCAGCTACACTGGGCCATTCATGCGACATTCAGCCACACTGGGCCATTCATGCGACATTCAGCTACACTGGGCCATTCATGCGACATTCAGCCACACTGGGCCATTCATGCGACATTCAGCTACACTGGGCCATTCATGCGACATTCAGCCACACTGGGCCATTCATGCGACATTCAGCTACACTGGGCCATTCATGCGACATTCAGCTACACTGAGCCATTCACTTGACACTGAGCCACACTGAGCCATTCATGCGACATTCAGCCACACTGGGCCATTCATGCGACATTCAGCTACACTGGGCCATTCATGCGACATTCAGCCACACTGGGCCATTCATGCGACATTCAGCCACACTGGGCCATTCATGCGACATTCAGCTACACTGGGCCATTCATGCGACATTCAGCCACACTGGGCCATTCATGCGACATTCAGCTACACTGGGCCATTCATGCGACATTCAGCCACACTGGGCCATTTATGCGACATTCAGCTACACTGGGCCATTCATGCGCCATTCAGCCACACTGGGCCATTCATGCGACATTCAGCCACACTGGGCCATTCATGCGACATTCAGCTACACTGGGTCATTCATGCGACATTCAGCCACACTGAGCCATTTATGGGACACTCAGCCACACTGGGCCATTCATGCGACATTCAGCTACACTGGGCCATTCATGCGACATTCAGCCACACTGGGCCATTCATGCGACATTCAGCCACACTGGGCCATTCATGCGACATTCAGCTACACTGGGCCATTCATGCGACATTCAGCTACACTGAGCCATTCACTTGACACTGAGCCACACTGAGCCATTCATGCGACATTCAGCCACACTGGGCCATTCATGCGACATTCAGCTACACTGGGCCATTCATGCGACATTTAGCCACACTGGGCCATTCATGCGACATTCAGCCACACTGGGCCATTCATGCGACATTCAGCTACACTGGGCCATTCATGCGACATTCAGCCACACTGGGCCATTCATGCGACATTCAGCTACACTGGGCCATTCATGCGACATTCAGCCACACTGGGCCATTTATGCGACATTCAGCTACACTGGGCCATTCATGCGCCATTCAGCCACACTGGGCCATTCATGCGACATTCAGCCACACTGGGCCATTCATGCGACATTCAGCTACACTGGGCCATTCATGCGACATTCAGCCACACTGAGCCATTTATGGGACACTCAGCCACACTGGGCCATTCATGCGACATTCAGCTACACTGGGCCATTCATGCGACATTCAGCTACACTGGGCCATTCATGGGACACTCAGCCACACTGAACCATTCATGCGACACACAGCCACAGTTAGTCGTTTACTGTAGCCGTCTCCATGGTGGTAATTTTATTTGATACGATCCACCCACCTAGCCCATTGTTGATAGAATTTCAAACTTTAATTGTACTTGGTGTATTCAGGGCTACATTAGGGCCTGGAAAATGTCAGCCATCATCTGGCAGCTCGTGTTGACCTACAGGTAATCAGTGACTACTGCATCCCTTATGACCGATTTATATTATCAATAACATACCACAGGAGCAGGTTTTGCAGGTTACCCGCGCAGTACGCAGGTTTCCGCGGGGATGGAACCACCATTCATGAGGAGTCCGCTGGGTTGGTTGTTAATGTGCAGTAATCCCGTGGGGATGGGTTTGTACTAAACGGGAATCCCACGGGGAGGAAAACACCAATCCTCAATCTTTTTCACTTTAATTGATTAGATACGTGGCAATTAGCACCGAAGATTAGATACGCGACAATTAGCACCAGAGATTAGATACATGACAATTAGCACCAGAGATTAGATACGTGACAATTAGCACCAGAGATTAAATACGTGTCAATTAGCACCAGAGATTAGATACGTGTCAATTAGCACCAGAGATTAGATGTGTCAATTAGCACCAGAAATTAGATATGTGACAATTAGCACCAGAGATTAGATACGTGACAATTAGCACCAGAGATTAGATATGTGGCAATTAGCACCAGAGATTAGATGTGGCAATTAGCACCATAGATTAGATAAGTGACCATGAGCTCCAGACATGACACTCCTTGTGACTACATGATGTCATCCCAGATGTTTGGTCAGGATATTAATTGTAGATTTTAAAAAAAATGGACCAACCATTGTCTAGACCAGACACGGACAAACTAGAGCTCGCTAGCTCCGTTGGACTGTTTGATCCAGTGCAGGCCTTAGACATTTTTGTGATATAGGCAAAGACAAAAATGCCGCCCTCTTTAGTTTCATTTTTCTAAGAAAACTCTTTAAATGCTATTTATTTTGAAGTAAATCCAAATTATGAAAATAAAAATATGATGTATTTATAGCAGGCCCGTAGCGTGCGGGGGGGGGGCAGGGGGCCGGGCCCCCTGCGTTTTGTCTGGCCCTTCCTGCTTATTTGTTCTACTTAGTAAAATGTATTACCTGCCCCCCCTGCTATTGCCTGGCCCCTGCTGCAGAATGTCTGGCCCCTGCTGCAGAATGTCTGGCCCCTGCTGTAGAATTTTCACGCTACGGGGCTGATTTATAGTTTTATTACTGGTCTTCATACTTCATAACAAATTTTTAAAATTTGGCAACTTTATAAAAGTTAAAGAGTTTTAAGTATACGTAGTGTATTTTAGGAAGTGTTTCTGTTTTTTTGCTAAGTTAAAAAAGTAATGAAAAATTTAAAAAAGTAGTGAAATATCATGCTTATTAAGCATTAAAAAGATTGAAGAGAATTCAAGAAAAATATGCTTTTCTAGCTTTTGCAGAGGCAAACTCTTCAGATCCAAATCTTCTGCAATCGTTTTCTCTATAGTTATTGTAGCAAAACCAAACAAACGATCCTGAGACATTGTAGAACGAAGATGTGTTTTTATGAGTCTGAACGAAAAGCTTCTCTCTGCACTCGCTACTGTTATCGGGAGTGTAAGCGAAATTCGCAATGAAATATACACATTCGGAAAAAGAGCAACCACGCCCATTCCACATAGATAGTCTAATATAACTCTAGGGCTTGATTTTTCTGTAATTCTCCTTGTATAAACCAATAATTCATCACACAGTTCTGTTGCATTAATGTCTGCTGCAGGCCCGTAGCTAGGTCAAAGTAAGCAGGGGGGCACCAATACCCAGCAAGGGGGCACCTTTACTTTTTCTTTATTTTTTCCTCTTTTCTTCTTTTTTAAGCGGGGGGCACTCCATACCTAGCGAGGGGGCACGGCCCCCAGTACCCCCCCCACTCCTTGGCTACGGGGCTGGTGTGCTGAATCTTCGTTTTCAGATGTTAAAGCTAATTTAAGGTCCATGCAATCTGTGAAAACCTCTCATTTATCACATTTCTCTAGTTTTTAATGTCATACAAAAATCAAAATAAATCACTTTGAGATGTTAACTGCATACATCGATCAATAACTGATTGAATTGCGGTATCCAATATCTGGTTAAAAAATTTACTCTGAAATTCATTCCTGGCTCGAGAATTGGATTATCTGAAACTTCATAGTCAAATTGTCCCTTTCTTAGTCGAGATCTTATTTGTATTTCCGTGGGTAAATTGCACTCAATATCAAATTCTTCAGCCAATCATTTAGCTGTTGTAATTGCTTTAGCACAACCTTCATCTGTTCTATAGTTCTGGAGCACAGTTTTAGTTGCATTCAATTGTTGAATTGATTTCTTTAAATCAAGATCTTTTTCTTGAAATATTTTGCTAGATATATTGATCTCAAATAAAGCATCATAACAAATTCACTAATGAACAAATAAACTTGAAATCAAGTATTTTTTGTGCAATTCCCTTAGCTTATGCACGGGACTGGGTTCCACGTGGTCCAGAAAGTGAAATGTCATCAGTAATTGAAAGGAGTGCATCGTAAATTTCAACTGTTTGGTATCGAATTGCCTTCACAGCATTAACTCGACTTTCCCAGCGTTTTGCGCATAACTTTTTAACAGTTAAACCTGCTGCCTCTTTGTTTTTGACATATTCTAACAATACTTTCCAGCGATGTGTTGATGTAGAAAAAAGGTGTATATATTTTGAATTACCTCAAAAAAACCGTACTGCTTCAAAACAACAGTTTACGGCATCATTCACCACCAAATGCACATTGCATAGGACATAAAAGGCTCTTCGATTTAGCTATTTAACTCTTGCATGGACACCAGTATGTATTCCCCGCATGTTCGCTCCGTTATCGTAGCATTGTCCCCTCATGTCATATAGACGAACGCCCGAATCTGACAGTTCTTTAAGTAAAATTTCCACCATACTTGCACCTGTAGATTTTTCAAGTTCTACGAATCCAGTGAAGTGTTCATTGATAGAAACTTCTGAAGGTTTTTCATTTGTCGATTCATTTGCTGTAACAAAACTAACAATCAAGGCCGTAGCCAGGATTTTTTTTGGGGGGGGGGGGGCTGTGCAGTTTGGGGGGGGACTGTGCGGAGAGTTTTATATAAGGAAAAAATGGAAGACAATGATAAAGAAGTGTATTTGATAATAGAATTTGA
This sequence comes from Bulinus truncatus, assembly GCA_021962125.1. Lineage (NCBI taxonomy): Eukaryota > Metazoa > Mollusca > Gastropoda > Planorbidae > Bulinus > Bulinus truncatus. The sequence goes on along the minus strand of JAGDYQ010000272.1, from coordinate 113,854 downwards.
TTTTTAGAATTAATTGGGGGGGGGGGGCTTCAGCCCCCTATCCCCCCCGGCTACGGCCTTGCTAACAATCATTGTCATCTGTTCTTTGTGACTGATGTCTGGTGTGCAATCGAGAACTATAGCGTAATATTTTGCATTTTAGATCATTTATCATTTTCTGTTTTACTTCATTACTCAACAGTTGAATGATCTCATTTTGAATATTTTTTCCTAATAAATGGTCATGAATTTCATCTGATTTAAAACGTCTTGTATGTTCTTTCATTACCGGAACAAAGTCAGCAATAACTTCAACAAATTTCAAAAAATTTCCTTTATGAGGTGTATATAACCAATCAGGGGTAAATTTTGAACTCCATGTACTCTGACCAAAGATATTAATCTTTCTAATACATCTTTCCAGTGTTTCGCTTCACGATTTATAAGGCGCTGATTCACGTCATCAATAGCTTTATTATTTGTTATCCTCATTTTTAGTTCTTTCCAATCATGATAACTGGATAAATGATCTGGAGATTTTTCATGATGCTGCAATATACTTGACATATTTTTTCAGTTACAACTGCCATGTGTTGCTAAGGCAGATTTACTCCTCTAATATATTCTGCTTCAAAAACAATACACCTTATCAAATGACGTAGAATACATCAACCATTTCCTTTTTAAAGTTTCTCCGTTAGCCAGTTTTCGTGTATAGTGGTAATTAGAAAAGTGTCTCCCATTAGACCAGGAGTTGAATAAATATTACATTACGTACCTAGAATTAATGTCTTACAAGCGTTTTGTGAAATTATTTGGTAATAACTAGATAGTTAACATAACGAGGATTAATGACACCCTTGTTTTGAATACCTAAATTGTGTTTAAATGCATTAAATAAATTTGTAAAAAAGGTCCTCTATATTCTATATAAAATACTGTCAGCTATGTTAACAGAAAAAGGCAGCTGCCAACTACAAGATTATTAAAAAATACTGAAAGATAAGACGGTAACTTCAAAAACACTGAAGCCCAGCACTTAAAAGACATTACCACAATTATTTAAACCAAATTTATGTTAGGGGGATAGCTACTCTAGGGGCCCGTAGGGCTCTTTATCTCGTATAGCTACGTATAAGGTGTAGAATGGGGCCTTGAAAATGACATAACTATTACTATAGCTTATATAGTAAAAACATAACTATTACTATAGCTTATATAGTAAAAACCTTTGGCTTCTGTATATGTATTACATTGCCATATTAAAGCTTCTGCTGGGGGCAGAACGAATGGGCAACTATCAGCTACATCTTGTCAGTATCAGGAGAATGGTGAATCTCTTCGCAGCATCTGGTCACAACAATTATGCCAAGTGTGCTCGTCTCTACCTGGAGATGATGATGGGCTTACCTAACTCACATCCAGATCTACACAAGCAGCTCATGTCAGGATCACATGTTGCAAGGCGTAGTAGTAAACAGTGGGCCGGACTGTCAGTTGACCTTACCATAGAGCAGGCAATGATGCGGGCCATTAAAGGTAAGGGAGGAATAACTCATGGAAGAGGAGTGACTGAAAGTGTACGCACTACATGGACTTCCACAATTCATAGGACTGCAGCTGTAAGGACATCTTTAGCGCAGTTTGCTGATATTGACTACTGCCATGATGCAGTTCAGCATCCGGAAGAGGGGTAGTCCAGGATCAATAGAGATAATGACGATCTCACAAAAGTTCTCGAATTCTTGAAGTCACATAATCAATTTGATACTTCTGACAAAAGACTCCACAGCATACCATCAGGTATTTCAGCATCTGAATCTGATAATATAAACTGCGACAATGCTGAAGAAGTTGGTGCTGATATTGTTCAGAACATGAGCGGCAAGAACTTCAAGGATGTTGTCCTTCAAAGAAAATCTCAAATAAGAACATTAGCACAAGTAAACAATGCTTCTTCATCAACTTCCAAGAAAGCTTTGACAGGTGTTGATCCCACAGTTCTATTTAATAGGCTTCTGGTCATAATGCAAAAATCACCTGATATAGAGAAATATTTCAGCTATGAGCTGTCAACACTTCCTACTTCTCTGTTCAAAGATAACTACATGCGGAAAGTTGACAAATCACAGCTCGGTAAAGAAATCTGCAAGGGTGTAGAACCATCATTTGAAACCAAGCAGTTCGATTCATGTTGTAGACGGCGGTTACTTACTCCGTGCTGTTCAGTGGATGGAAGGTGGAACATATCTTGATGTTGTTAAGCAATACTGAATCACACAGAATGGGGATGGAAGTTTCATGAGGAAAAGTACATCCATATTGCCACTGACTTAGATGTGGCTCCACCAGATGTTCTGATGGTGGTTTGTTGCAAATGTACTTCCGGATCCAGGTAACAGTGTGGGACACGTTTGTGTCGCTGCTTTGAGTATGGTGTGTCATGCATAACAGCCTTCGAAAATTGTAATGGAGAGTTCTGTTTGAATGCCAAGGAGCTGGTCAATGTTGTGGAAATGATTGACGATGAAGAGTTACATGATAATGAGATGCTGGATGTAAAAGATGAAGAAATAATTGATGATGAATGCTTGGAATTCTTCATACCTTGGGCATTTGCGGAAGAGGTGTACACCAGCATGTGAACACTGTGATTATGGCACGGGGTGAAAGCAACTGCCAGTTTCACCAGCGGATTGATGCCTGCCCCACCTGGAGTCTGAAAGCCATACTACTCACCAGGCCTGTAGCGTGCGGGGGGGGGGGGAGGCCGGCCCCCCTGCATTTTGTCTGGCCCCCTCTGTTTATTTGCTCTACTTAGTAAAATGTATTACCTGGCCCCCCTGCTTATGCCTGGCCCCTGCTGTAGAATGCCTGGCCCCTGCTGTAGAATTTTCACGCTACGGGACTGCTACTCAGTTCAGAGTGTTGTATTATTTATTTATTTATAGTTTGTTTTATGAAGTAGTTTTTATATAATGCAACAAACATACAAATTTATGTATTACTTTTATGAAGCAGGCAGTGGCGCGACCGGCAACAAATGCTGGGGTTGGGGGGGGGGGGCTCACATGTTGACAAAAGACAGTTTGACAGTCTTATTTGTAACTTTATAACTTAAATTATGTATTTGATGATTTTGCCGGGGAGGGGGGGGGCGCTGAAGCCCCCCCTCTGCCCTCCTCCTGGTTGCGCCACTGGAAGCAGGTCATATTAGTTACACTTTATTTGACCTTTCATTTTAAATACTTATATAACATAATCTGAAGCACGTTTGCTGACAGTTTGATGTGGATTACTTCAGATTTACTAAGGTAATTGACACTTACAGAACCGAGAATAGTGGAAAGTTACGTGTAATTGGTGCAATTTTTGCAATGCTGTAGAAAAAATTCCAATGAGTTTCATTGGGTGTCATTCATACATGTTAATCTTCATATATATATATGTGTCAGATTCTGTATTTAAACCATTGTAAAGAATTTATTCTGGGTAGGTTGCTAAAACTCCTGGCCTACACTTTCATCTTTTGGATAACTAGACTCAAATTTGATTTGCATTGGATCATGCTGAATAAGAAAACAACGAATATTATCACTTATATCTGGCCGTTTAGCAGGATCCTCCATTATATCAGAATCTAATTTTGTTAAATGCAAAAGAAGAAAATAATTTTGAAAATAGTGATGTCATAATATTGATATGATAAATTAAGATAGAGCGTTATTCCACGTGACTTATTTGTTGTCGCCATTCTAATCAATTTTGTTCTCTTATTTAATTCTACACTTTCTCAAATTCATTTATTTTATTTTTATATATTTTTAATTTTTTATTTTGCTGGAATTTGCCGCCCTTTGAAATAATGCCGCTCTAGGCAGCTGCCTATATCGCCTATACCTAAAGCCGGCACTGGTTTGATCCGCCCTGTGGTTTCACCATAATCTTGTTGTAACAGATAACGCGAGCAATATAAAGACTTCATTTAAAGAGATTTCATGGATCGGCTGATGCATGTCAACATATTAGTATGGCTTTGTCGAACGATATGAATGAACCCACGTGAAATATCTCAACTAGTGGAAACAAACATAGAGCTCGTAACACTTGCTAAGCGAACTAACATTAACAACCGATTACCAACCACTCTGAAGTATTGTGTAATAGTACACGATATATCAGTGTTTTGGCAATGCTGAAGTCAGTAGCAACCAATTTTGTAGAATTCTGTGTCCTAAGTGTTGCAAATGAGGTCAGCAGACAAATTGTACCATTTTGGCTGACATTGACAAAGGACTGATGAAGCGTGTGATAGACATTATTTTAAACATCAACAAAATGCTAATCACCAATTCACTTGATGCTGCCCACCTAAATATAACCACACTTAAGCCATAAAACTTGTACTTTATGTGTCTGTATGTGTCTTTATTTGTTAAAATATAAATTCACTTATGTAAAGCAGCAAAGAAAAATAAAAGGGAAAACTCTTGACATCTTCTGGAAAAAGTCATATTGTGTACATTCATATTGTGTGCATTCATATTGTGTAAATTCATATTGTGTACATTCATATTGTGTACAGTCATATTGTGTACAGTCATTTTGTGTACTGTCATATTGTGTACTGTCATATTGTGTACTGTCATATTGTGTACAGTCATGTTGTGTACATTCATATTGTGTACAGTCATATTGTGTACAGTCATTTTGTGTACTGTCATATTGTGTACTGTCATATTGTGTACAGTCATAGTGTACAGTCATATTGTGTACAGTTATATTGTGTACAGTCATGTTATGTACATTCATATTGTGTACATTTATATTGTGTACATTCATATTGTGTACAGTCATATTGTGTACAGTCATGTTGTATGCAGTCATATTGTGTAGTCATATTGTCTATAGTTATATTGTGTATAGTCATATAGTGTACAGTCATAATGTGTACAGTCATATTGTGTACAGTCATATTGTGTAATCATATTGTGTACAGTTATATCGTGTACAGTCAGATTGTGAACAGTCATGTTGTGTACAGTTATAATGTGTACATTCATGTTGTGTACAGTCATATTGTGTACAGTCATGTTGTGTACAGTCATATTGTGTACAGTCATGTTGTGTACAGTTATATTGTGTACAGTCATGCTGTGTACAGTTATATTGTGTACAGTCATGCTGTGTACACTTATATTGTGTACATGTGGAACTTTCCGCCCCGGGAGGCATTTACTTTGGCCAGAGCAACGTGCTACCATTTCAACACTGCACAATTATTTTTTTAGCACGGGAAATGGGCGGCATTTTTAGAGTCCTCTCTGAACACAACCAACATGTGTCACGCTGCTGAATCCAATGTAATAGTTAATGTCTCTCAGTGTTTAAAACTATGGCCCATTAACACGTTAATACATGAACTGTATGGTGGGGTTCTAGGAAATCAATTACCACCCTTGTGTGTTGGCGAGTCTTTGTTGATGTGTTTATCCTACCTGGTCTAATACAAAGCCTATCAACTAAACATATTTTACCTGTAACTTGTTATGTTTCCTAAACAAATATAAACAGGTGTATTATTGTCATGTTTTTATAAATGCTTTATTTTTTTAATATTGTTTTTTTTTACATTCCAGTAATAAAAAAGTAGAAAATATGAATAATGAGTTAGTTACTTCCTGTTATGAAATATTTCTTAGGGAAAGGGCGCACACTAGTGAATAGGTGTTAGAAGTGTCATTATACAGTGTTAGAAGTGTCATTATACATTGTTAGAAGTGTCATTATATAGTGTTAGAAGTGTCATCATACAGTGTAGAAATGTCATCATACAGTGTTAGAAGTGTCATCATACAGTGTTAGAAGTGTTATTGTACAGTGTTAGAAATGTCATCATACAGTGTTAGAAGTGTCATCATACAGTGTTAGAAGTGTTATTGTACAGTGTTAGAAGTGTCATCATACAGTGTTAGAAGTGTCATCATACAGTGTTAGAAGTGTCATTATACAATGTTAGAAGTGTCATCATACAGTGTTAGAAGTGTCATCATACAGTGTTAGAAGTGTTATTATACAGTGTTAGAAGTGTCATCATACAGTGTTAAAAGTGTCATCATACAGTGCTAGAAGTGTCATTATACAGTGTTAGAAGTGTCATCATACAGTGTTAGATGTGTCATTATACAGTGTTAGAAGTGACAGCGTACAGTGTTAGAAGTGTCATCATACAGTGTTAGAAGTGTCACCATACAGTGTTAGAAGTGTCATCATACAGTGTAAGAAGTGTCATTATACAGTGTTAGAAGTGTCATTACACAGATATTACTGTACCCTGTTGTATGTATGTCAATAAATGTAACATTCGTTTCTTAGAATTTTACCAGGAATATTTTTCAGGAAGCGTTTTATCTTTCTCTTGACCTACATAAAAATGTTTCAGTACTGTTATAATTCGTATCCTGATATTTCTATATTCGTATGTATAGACAGTCTCTCTCTCTCTCTCTCTCTCTCTCTCTCTCTCTCACTCTTTCTGTGTCGCTCTCCCTCTCTTTCTCTCTCTCTTTGTCTTTCTCTGTATCTCTATCTTTTCGTCTCTCTCTACTCTCTCCCATTTTGTTTGTTCATATGTACAACTACATGTACATTTGTTTGAACCACATCATGTACTCCTCTATCACAAACAATTCAGTCAAATTCTAATTTTGGTTGAAATATAGAAATGATTTGTCAAGTGTACAGTTATCCATGATACAAGAGCCGAACTTACGTATTAGGGGTGGGGACCTTATACAAACATAACTTAGGACCTTATACAAACATAACTTAGGACCTTATACAAACATAACTTAGGACCTTATTTAAACATAACTTAGGACCTTATACAAACATAACTTAGGACCTTATACAAACATAACTAAGGACCTTATACAAACACAACTTAGGACCTTATACAAACATAACTTAGGACCTTATACAAACATAACTTAGGACCTTATACAAACATAACTTAGGACCTTATACAAACACAACTTAGGACCTTATACAAACATAACTTAGGACCTTATACAAACACAACTAGGACCTTATACAAACACAATTTAGGACCTTATACAAACATAACTTAGGACCTTATACAAACATAACTTAGGACCTTATACAAACACAACTTAGGACCTTATACAAACATAACTTAGGACCTTATACAAACATAATTTAGGACCTTATACAAACACAACTAGGACCTTATACAAACACAATTTAGGACCTTATACAAACACAATTTAGGACCTTATACAAACATTACTTAGGACCTTATACAAACACAACTTATGACACAACTTAGGACCTTATACAAACACAACTTTGGACCTTATACAAACATAACTTTGGAACTTATACAAACATAACTTTGGACTTTATACAAACATAACTTAGAACCTTATACAAACATAACTTTGGACCATATACAAACATAACTTAGGACCTTATACAAACATTACTTAGGATCTTATACAAACATAACTTTGCACTAATTTTCTGACTGTGTCTGTAACCTATGAAGTAGAGTATGAGCTAGAGCAGTGGTTCTCAAACTAAGTGTCGATACCCTACTAGTAAGTCGCGAGAAAATGAATATTCATAATTCATGTATCCAGGATCTATAAATAAATTCAGTTTTTTTAACTTCTTGCTTTGTTTGTGACCCACTAGCAAAAAAAAAAGTGTATTAAAGAAATGGAATAAAATTGTGTTTAATTTTGTGTATAAATGTCCCTTTTAACTCTGTAGACTTACACACGTTGGTTTTGAAATATATAGAGAAACTGAGTTTTAACTATACATATATAATATTTTTATCTTTCAAATATTATAAAAAAATTTTTTATCGCGATCCACGTGAAACTCGTCTGAGACACACCAATGTCTCATTATCCTCACTCTGAGAAGAATTGAACTATATTATTAAACTAGAATTTAAATTAGTCAATTTCTTTATCATGTTAATTTATTGATGGAGTGACTCTGCCATCTCAATATATTTTTAAAGGATTTTTTTTACTGCGTTTCATATAAATATTAGCATAAAGAGTATTGTAACAGTATACAATAACAATCAATGTTCAATGTTATCATAGTCCATGACACTAGTGTCTGAGTGCACTTCCCGTCTTCTATGTGTAAACATTAGTTTTATTGTACTCTAATTCTGTACGAAATGGTTTCAATGTCATTTATTACTGAAACTGTGTTGTTTATGTCTACATTTCTTTATGATTATTGTAAAAAAAGTCATTGTGAACGGAAAGTGAAGTTATCAGAATTGTAACTTCCACAAAGTAGACTAAAGTACAGTGAAACTTTCTGTAGACAGTTGTTTAGTTTTAGGTCATAGTCCTCTGCTAGACAAGACAAAATGTTGTGTTGACAATCTTAGGGAAATGGTATGAAATTATTGTGTACGAATATTTCTTGTGTTGTCTACAATTTATGTGAGCTCTCATAGTACCAATGAATATTAATTTGCGTTCTTCATGGACACTATACTAGCTAAACAAATATTTGCATATGACGTTAGTGAACTATGTTAGTGTACTATGTAAACAAATGTTTATGGGCAACATTAGTGCTGGTTCAAATTATGTACACATCTTGTGGTAAGACTTTATAAATTATAATATATATTTGCTTAAAAAATATCTTTTAATATTCCAATGTTTAAGTTTAAGGTTAGAACAATAAATAAAATGATACAACAGCTTTAACTAACAGTACAAAAGATCTATACAGGTAAATTCGATTAACAAAATTGTTAATTTTCTTAATTGTCTTTTATTTCTCTGTTTTAGATTTCACGACTTGTAAAAAACAATCAAATAAGACTGTGGTGTACGCTCGTGTCAGTGAATCAATAGAAACTTCATTTTGTGTCTTTACATCAGCAAACAAGTTGACAGATGTTGTTTTTATTAATTCGGTGATATTTCATACAACTGATACATCAAGTGACATCGGAGTACGTATAACTGACAGTGAAGCGCCAAACGAATATTCTGTTTTATTTTATATTAAAAACATAACACTGAAATCGTACAGAAATTTCAAACTGGACATTATAGACAGTGAATCAAGATTATTAACACTTGAAGTTGATGTAAGAAAACCAGGTAAGTTTTGTGTTAAAATATTTTAATTAGAAACATCTTTTGCATCCACTTTTAAATTCCTTATTTTTGTGTATAAATGAATATTTCTTTTGTGCACCTATTATATGACTTAAAATTATGAGATGATGGTAAAACAAGCAATTTAAGCCTGTACCGTTTCGGACACAGGACGTTTTAGAGCATTTTCGTGGTATGGGTTTTGATAAATAGAATGGGAAGTAAGTCATGCTTAATAACAGTTTAAAAAATAAATAATGGGTTACGCCCCTTTGTACGCCCCATGTTAATATAGCTTATATAGTAAAAAACGGTACCCTACGAAGCCCTAGTATTCGCCCCTCAGAGGTCAGATCGCGAAATGGACTTTTGATGTACACATGGCAGGCCAAGACCTGCAAAATGATTTATGCATCATGGGTCTAGGACTTATTGTTGCTGAGATCTAGGGCGCTCCTTTGTTAATATAGCTTATATAGTAAAAAACGGTACTTAATAAGCCCCCTTTTTCGGCCCTCAGAGGTCAGATCGCGAAATGGACTTTTGATGCAAACATGGCAGGCCAAGACCTACAAAATGGTATATACGTCACGGGTCTAGGACTTACGATTGTTGAGATCTAGGGTGATGACGAACAGACAGACAGACAGACAAAACGGGGACAATAGAGCATTTTTTTTCGAAAATGCTCTAAAAATGTTTAGAAATCGCGTAGGCCTAAAAAGAGCTAATCAGTACATCATAAACAAACAATACATCACACATAGACAATAAACACACATAGACAATACATCACACATAGACAATACATCACACATAGAAAATACATCACACATAGACAATACATCACACATAGAAAATACATCACACATAGACAATACATCACACATAGACAACACATCACACATAGACAATACATCACACAGACAATACATCATACATAGACAATATATCACACATAGACAATACATCACACATAGACAATACATCACACATAAACAATACATCACACATAGACAATACATAACACATAGACAATACATCACACGTAGACAATACATCACACGTAGACAATACATCACACATAGAAAAAACATCACACATAGACAATACATCACACATAGACAATACATCGCACTTAGACATTTTTAATTAAGGAATAATTAAGTCAGGTCTCGTTTTACACGATTTCAGAGTTACGCTGTTTGTATATAAACATTTTTGTATTATTTTAAGTTTTTATGTATAGAATAATAAATGCAATGGAATAGAAAATATTTTAACTAAATAAATGGGCGACATTTATGTGTCGCATAGTAATCTCAAAATTAAGACTCTTGGCAACAAGTAGATTTATTTTATAATTAATTTACTTTGTTCTAATTGGTAAGTGTTTGGAGGTAAAGTTGGCATTAAAAACAAAATCATAAAGCACAAGTAAGACTAAATTAACAAAGCTTACGACGGAGTATTACAAGTTTTAAATGACAACAATTCGGCTTGGAACAATATCACCTAAATGCACTGACACTGACCTTTAATCACCGGTCCCGGTGGAGGGGGGGGCAGGGGCGGGTAAACTTTTTGAACCGCGGGCCACATTGTGTTTTTAAATTTGACAGACGGTCCGGATCTAGAGCAGATAAACTAAGTGTTTATGTAAACTAATAAGAGCAGATAAACTAAGTGTTTATGTAAACTAATAAGAGCAGATGAACTAAGTGTTTATGTAAACTAATAAGAGCAGATAAACTAAGTGTTTATGTAAACTAATAAGAGCAGATGAACTAAGTGTTTATGTAAACTAATAAGAGCAGATAAACTAAGTGTTTATGCAAACTAATAAGAGCAGATAAACTAAGTGTTTATGCTAACTAATAAGAGCAGATAAACTAAGTGTTTATGTAAACTAATAAGAGCAGATAAGCTAAGTGTTTATGTAAACTAATAAGAGCAGACAGATGGCCGAATCAAACACCTTGACGGGTCGTACCTGATCCATATCTGGTATGGAACGTCTGCTGAAGTTATGAATCAAAGAGTTGCAGAAACTGACACTCAAAGATCTGCAGTTCAATTAATTTAAAGACTGAAAATCAATTAATTGAAAGACTGACAATAAATTAGTTGAAAGACTGACAATCAAGTCACTAGTGAGATGTTGAGATCTTATGTTTATAAAATATTCTTTATTAAAAGTCACATAGATTCTTAAACATAAAATGATAAAACAAATATCAAGATTCTAAAAAAAAACAAAGTTATTTGCTTAGAAATCAGTAAACAAAAGCCCGGTACCCGGACCGGCTAGTAGGTAATATATATATATATATATATATTTGAGCGCGTTAACAATCAGTCTATATACAAACAATAGCATATGTGCGTAGATATATCTATGTACTCGAAGTGGACCCAAAGGACACGAACAGATTATTGTAGCCAAAATACATTTAAGTATAGGGACAATTAATAATACATCAAATATAGTTCATATTTTATATATAATTATAGTTCATCCCAAAGAAAATAACCCTCATTAAGGGTACAGAAGCTCAACAAAAACAACCCCCGACTATTAAACTTTGAATCTAACAACCAGCTATAGCCTACATAATTTTGCGCACACAACACCTTATCATCGATACATCTTAATTCATTCATAATATTTTAAAGGACTCTTTTCCAAACAGTTCTTCATTTAATGAAGCCTTCTCCCCTGTCTTTGTCTGGGAGACATACCATGGTCTACAGGCAAATATCATTGGGGTTCTCTAGTCAGGAAAAAAAAAATCAACCTTTTTGAGACAGTGGTATTACTGTGGTCAATGAGGACTATCCGAGACTATAGTATTCACTGTGGTGACGGATGAGGTCGGCACTCAACACACTTCTACTCTGTCACACTCAAACACACATACGCAGCTTGCAATTTTGGGCGGGGGTTCAGGCACATTACACCCTCCCTACTCCCTTCTGTCGAGTGGCAGGAAAAACCCAAGGCCTGGCCCTTCTGGCCGATCAGCAGTACACACCTCGTACTGGTCTGGTCATTTGGGCAGGTCTTAAAAACCCTTTTTCTGCCATCCCGGCAGATGTTTGAGGGCGCACTCACCTCGCCGCGCTGTAGGCATGGCAGACGTGCATCAGCGCCGCCAACGATGCTGGTGTGATAGGCACACTACACCCTATCATGCTACTTGAATGTATTATATTGAAATTTTTCTATGATCGCTACTTAATGCATTTAGGCCATGATAGTGGCGATCGAAAAGATTACATAACTTAGCCAGACATATGTTAAAGTGTAAGGTTCTTGCTCATCTCGCCACTAAACCTTGGGCAGGACTAATATCATTACTAGCTGCTAGGTAGGGGATGTCTTGCTTGGCTGGTCAGTTGGGAGACGTATCATGCATGTATGGTAACAGCGCTCAGCTAATAACCGAAAATCCCGGGTTCTATGTTTAGAACTTCCTTGGCCAGTGCACTAAAGTATTATTAGTAAGAAATGTTTGCATGACATTAAAAATAGACTAATTCAGTACAGAACAAGTACAATATACAATAAATGTTGCCGCCATCTTGCATGACAGACACGGGAATGTGACAGACAAAAAGGATTTTTTTGTATTATAGATAAAAAATATATATGCGAGCATTATTTAGAAATATCCAGAAATATTTTCACTAATTAAATATTTCTGAATCCAGTTACAAGAATAAAAGTTGTTCTGGCTTTTTGTTTTATTTTGCACACGTCATCTTGCAGTTACACTTGTTAGTTTTAATAGAACTACTACTATTTTACTAGTCAATGGCAAGTAAATGTAATATTTTATAACTTAACATAAATATTGACATACATGCTTGTCTTCCAGTTTAATTGCTGTATATATTTAATGGCCAAATATCTAAAAAATTATGAAAGAAAAATTGAATTTTCAGATTTTGATTTCAATATTGAACCACGAGATCTGGCAACAGGGGAACGTCACCGTTTATTTTGTCATTTCAACAATGGATCTAGTCTGAGTGTACATATCTATAAAAGATTCCAATTGAACCCTATAAATATTTCGTCAACTAACACGGCAGTGTACACATTTACACCTCTACAGTGTCAAGACACGGGAACTTACTCATGTGTAGTGCAGCTGAGATCAGGGGAGACAGTACAACGTGAAACTGATATCAACATAAATTACTGTAAGTTTTTAAGTTAAGGAAAAATACATTATCTCATTTAATTTGTTTTTAAAAGGGGATTTTTATAAAATCTGAATAAGTGATATTTCTTTTCTGAGTCATTGTATAAATCATTCATTCACTAATTTAGCTATTATTTATTGTATTTGTATCTGTGGTGTGTTGACAACGTACGAATGTCTCGCCAAATGATTGATGTTCCTTTAAAAATCATAGAAATGGTACAAGAAATAACTTATGTTTAAATATTTAGTAAAATAAAATAAATAAAATCATCTTTTCATTCTCCAATATCTGGCCTGTGTTTAATTTGTCATAGACGTGAAGCACGCTACCACATATTGTCTGCTTTCATAGTTTATTTATTTGCAAAAAAAAAAAAATAATAATTGCACAACATTTATAGTTAGAATATGTTACAAATATTGGTTCAACTTAGATGAATTATCCTAATGTTTTTTGTAGTCAGTTTATTCTTGATTTTCTGTAATTAAAAATGATCGAATTATAAATGATTTGAAAAGATGAAGATTATTCAATAAACATTCTTACTCATTATTTCAGTCAAATTCTATACATAATTTTGTTCTCATTGTTGAAGACCTGTATGGCTCTCACAATTATTATAGTTGAAATGAACTGATGAAACAAAAAAAAATTTTTCTGTCTGATACCTGAGAAAAAACGTCAGTCTGACTAATTCTGACACGCTGATTACAGTGGTGTACATTACAGTGGTGTAATTACAGTGGTGTACATTACAGTGATGTACATTACAGAGGTGTACATTACAGTGGTGTACATTACAGTGGTGTACATTACAGTGGTTACATTACAGTGGTGTACATTACAGTGGTGTACATTACAGTGGTGTACATTACAGTGGTGTAATCAGAGAATTTTTCTAGAATGTCAGGTTCTTGAGTTATATGACTTACAATTTTGGTAAAATTGCATGTTGTAGCTAGCTATTATAATTGCTTGATAATGCTGTGCCGTGCTGTGTGCTCTACCTTTAAATGTGATTTAAAAAATATTTTAGACTAATTGTGTATTAATTTCAAAACAATATGAAGAAAGTTAGAACGCGTTGCTTGAATTATCCAGACTATTTCTGTTATATCTGTGGACATTTTACTCCCCGTGATCAGCGGAAACAACTTAAAGAAATGTGAAGGTTGCCTATCATCACTTGTTCGGAGTCCAAGTATGTGATCAAGACAGAACCTGGTCCCACATATTTGCTGCAGTGTTTGTTATGTGGGGCTCACCCAGTGGCTAAATGGCAAAAGGAAGTCTATATCGTTTGCGGTACCAATGATATGGCGAGAGCCAAGAGATCATCATTCGGACTGCTACCTTTGCATGACAAATATTGCTGGATATTCCAAAAAAAAAAACAAAATCAGTAATTCATTATCCAAATGGTCACTCTGCTTTGAAACCTGTTCCACACGATGAACAAAATCCAGTTCCGAATCTCCCAGTATGCCTTGACAGCGAAAGCGACGATGATAATGAGGAAAGTCACAGGGAGCAGGAGAGTGATGCATATGAACCTCTGAACCTCTAGATGATGAAAAAATACCTCATTTTATTGGCCAAGGTGAATTGAATGATTTAGTGAAGGATCTTGGGTTAACGAAGAAGAAGGCAGAACAGCTTGGATCTCGTTTACAACAGCAATTTCACATTTTTGTGATGTATAGATTGCTAGTAAAGTTATATAACAAGAATGACAGTATGTGTTATTGTACTGGCATTAACGGCTTAATGAAAGAACTGAACCGTGAGTATATTCCAGGATACTGGCGTCTGTTTATAGACTCAAGTAAAGTTTTAATCTTAAAGCAGTTGTCCTACACAGTGTGGATGTGATGCGCACACGGAATAAATGATACATATGATTCTATGAAGTTTCTCCTCAATGTTATCAATTACAGAGATTATAACTGCTGCCTGTGTGGGGATTTAAAAGTAGTCTCCCTTCTTCTTGGATGGCACCTGGGATACACAAGGTACATGTGCTTTCTATGTCTGTGGAACAACCGTGATGACGAAAATCAATACACAGTTAAAAACTTGCCAGCAAGAACTGATCATGTACCTGGCAGATATAATGTACAACATGAGTCTATTGTTGATTCTACCAAAATACTGCTTCCCCTCTTCACATAAAGCTTAGACTGTTCACAAATTTTGTGAAGGCTCTGGACAAGGATTCGGGTGGCTTTACGTATCTTTATGATAAGTCTAAGACCACCCTTACACCAGCAAAGATACGTGCGGGGGTGTTCACCGGACCTTAAGTTCTAATTATTTCTGACTTCAAAATGCATTGTATTAGGATTACCTGAGGTTATTTGTACATATGATACTGTATAGTTGCTTCTTCTGTTCTATTTCCATTTAAATTGTACTTATTGTATTGAAATGTAGAAGCATTGACATTATATTTCTAATGACCATAAATCGTTATAATGGTAAATAAAGATGTTAACATAACTTTAAATCCTGACGTGTTACACAATTTTCAATGACATATTTGGAATCAGCAGGTTAAAATGGTCTTATTACACTTAATACATCCCAGGTAGCAAAAATGTTGTTCCCTAGTGTTATTGTATCAATGACTAGGACAGAAAGTGACACGAAATATATACCAGAGAGGGTCACTTCAGGTCATTGGTAGAGACCAACCCGGCCAGGTGTATTCATCGGGGTACACTAACTGGTACGTGATTTCTAGGGTCATTTGATACATTGAGAAAGGTGAAATTTATGGGACTCGATACAAGACATTAAATGACCTTTATAATTTGAAAAAAAAACGTGATTTGAGGGAAGTTAAGTTAGTCGAGTTTTATAGGACTTACTTGTCTGTTAATCTATTACATTATTGGTATTAATTATAACAACATGTTGCTTATTGTTGTATGATTAACATGGTCGTCAAGATTAAACCCAGTTCTATTAGTCGGTCTTATAGTTGAATCTTACATACACAACCAGGACATTCAATAGTGAATATAAGAGTCACGTGACACTACTATTATTCCCTTCTATACTTTATATTTATATAGGGGTGATATAACCTTTAGGCTAATATAGATGTAACAGCTTCTATGAATATTTTAACATACACCATTTATTATTTGTTATACATATAATTTTATGTGACTTATTTTTGTAGGTGAACCAACTTTTTGTGACATTCAATCTTCCAATCAAAGTTATAAAGTTTATGTTGGTGAAACTGTGAGAGTCAATTTTTGTGTCATTTCTGCAAATCTGAGTGAATTTTTAACCATCAACAATGAAGTTTATGTCTTGAACCAACCAAGTGATGAAAACCTTCAAGTGATATCAAACACAAGTCAAACTGATCTGTATCATAACATTACAGTAGTTGTAGATCAAGTTGTACCTGGAGATGACCGTCTGTATAGAGTCGGGTTCAGTACACGAAAGAAAAATGTGCATATTGAATCCAATCTTTCAAATAAAACAACAAAATATAAAGAACAGAATGAGACAAAAAGTACATCATTAAGTGTACAGTTTGAAATCATTTTACTTCCAGGTAATGTACATTTATGATAATGTATCTTTCCACAAAATGAAAATCTTTACATGCGTCAACAGTAACGGTTCTCGTGTTATAGTTTCATTATGCTGTCTGAAAAATAAAATAACTGTATCTGCGTATAATTAAAAATAAATTATTTAAAGGACTCAGACGTTATTATTTATAATTTACTCTCATTTTGAGTAGTTTTAGAATTTTTATATCGAAAATTTCAAAATATTGTTCAAATGTTAAATGAAGTCCATTGTTCCATAAATTAGAATATTTTATAGACATAGACATCATAGATCGTATTCTAAAACCTATTGCCTGATGTAATGCCTAATGTACATCCCATCAAACCGAGGATGTGGTCATCGTGATGACCTTACGTGTCCCATCTACGTGGGCCCAGGGTAATAACTATGTCTAAGGTCATACGACAGCTACTAAAAACATATCACAGGGTTTGATTAATGATACTGCGGGAAAAAGCTTTGTTGCAGATAGTACGGCCTAAATAAAGCGTGCGGAATGTCAAAACAATAAATGTACGACAAACGGATAAATGAGGGAAGATTTTTATTAAGGAACTAAGATCGCAATCTTTCTACGTTATGGTTTATCCCGATTGTTCATTACACATTGGAGGTCCATTGATCAAGTGCCTAGCTGTAACCGTACATAAAGAAGGCTGATATTACGTTACTGAAACTGTTACCAAAAGCAGCCTTAGGATGTGGCAACCTGCGCAATCAAACGTGAGTCTGATGGCCCATTGAATATATTTTACCTGTTTAAATCCACAGGCTCCATATAGGAATATTTCACAGCGCCCCACGCCCTTGTAACTAATATATTGAACTGTACAATATTACTGTTGGATACTATACGTTTAATCTACATTAGTATGAATTAAACAAATAAACTAATGAACTAATTATATTTCGGTAGACTACACATAGTAAAGATCGTCCACTTAGTTCAAGTAGTCTACTAGCTATTATTTATTCAAGTATCATCTTTTCTAAACTATGAGTACATCTGTGTTCTGAAAAAAATTTTCGATGCATTAAATCATTTTTAGAATTCACATATAGTCTTAGGAGAAAAGAATATTACTTCGTACTTTTGTTACAAATAAATAATAGTGTGCATACATAAGTACAATATTTTCAAATAATATTTTATTTTTCAGATAATCTAAATTTTTGTGACAGTAAACACAGTCAGAATGGATCAATGTTATACCTATATGAAGGAGATAAACTAACGTTATCAACATGTATCAGTGTATTCCTGCGCCATGAACTAAATCGTATTTACGTTATCTTGAATGGAACTTTATTTTATCGCAGTCAATGTATATTAAATGGCATATGTGTTCTTTGGTCAAGATCAAATCTCAACGATTCATCATATTTAATAACTATTGTTATAGAAAATATAACAAAGTCTGATTTTGGAAATTTGAACGTCACAGTGGGAACTCATTATAATTTCAGTCAAACCATTTCTGAGATAAATTATGGGTATACATTATTGAGAAATACCTCACATAGTAAGATCTAGTTCTTGTTTTATATTTTAAGACTCTGTATTTAATGATACATTTAAAAATCCGTTAAAATAAGTTATCATAAAAATTCACTAAAAAGTAAACGATTGACTCATAATATCATACAAATATTTATTCTATTTAAAAAAATTAATATAAGTGTTGTCGCCCATCTAGATATTTGGATTATTTATTTTGCTTATTGCTATTTATCATCTAATGCAGTGGTCGGCAAACTTATCAGCCAAAGAGCCAAATATGAACATTACAACCATTAAACAAAAATTGGGAGCCAAATCTGCTTTTATTACACTAAATAAGTAGTACATTAAATAAGTTGTATACTAAATAAAACTAAATGCCAGAGCCGCACTTAAGGAGCCAAAGAGCCACATGCGGCTCCGGAGCCGCACTTTGCCGACCACTGATCTAATGTGAAGACATATTTAGTAATTACTTAAGCATTTCCTTTTATTTAAGAAAATTCATATAAATATTTGTATGATGTAATGAGCTATTTTTTTTAAATAGTGAGTACATTTTCTAACAAAAGCTTATCTTTTAAAAAAAGTTTTCTTTTATATTTTTATTTTTTTTAGTTTTGAAAGAATTTAACCGTCTTTTTTTGCTTGCATTATTATTATGTAATACATTTAGCAAGTCTATATTAGACTAAAATAGTTTAAGTATTTCGTTCTTTTGCGCATCGGTGCTATAAATACACGGTTCTCAACCATCAGTACGAGTACCACAAGGAGTGAAAAAAATATATTTGAAGGGAAAACACATGCAAACTGAACTGTCTAACATGTTTTTATAGCCACAAATGATGTTGGGCTTTAGTGTCCAGTTTTGGCATTGTCGATGTTGATTCCAAGCGTGCTATTATGAATCCGTCGCGTTTTTCTGGGGCACACACCACTTTGGAAGCTTCTGTAACTAACTTGATATGTCTCTCTACTGACTGGGTGTGACAAGGATAGCGGGTGAAATGCAGTTTTGGTTTATCTTCTTCCAGGATCATGGTGAACAAAGTATCGTCATAAATGTCCATTACGATCGGAGTCTCTGTGATCGGAGTTTTCAGCTAATCGATCTTGTTTGTGTTGCTAGTAGCCTCAAAGTTGATTACTAGCACACAGAATGATCTAACAACTCGTGCGTTTCTGCTTTACAATTACCGGGTCAACAACTTTCTTCAGCTCGTCAGTGAGGTAGCGTGATTTTAGTATCGTATTGTGAACATGTCAAGCGCCGTCTTTACGTGAAGGAGTAGGCCTATTAGTTATTTCTAACCATGCTGGTGCATAAACTATTACGATGAAGGTAACAATCGTCTTCAGTTAATCCGACGGGCTTCTTGTGGCTACATTCAGACGTAGTATACGATTGGCTGTTGTTAACCACCTTGAATGGTTGATAAGACCAGAATTGCGAATTGAATGGTCGACAGGACAAACGTCAACACTTACAGCAGTACACAAGTCGAACAGGTATTTCTGATCTGTACTTAAGTCGACGGAATTTCAACTCGACGGTAGAACACAGTTTATCTGTATATATTCAACGACTGGAAGCTTCTCAGAATTCACCAGTGACTTAACAATTGAACCAGACAATCCTTTTGGACCATTGGTAGGTCCATCTAGATTAGGGCTGTACCGGATTGTAATTTATTTTTAGATCCTGCAGGAATCGGAACCGGAATCGGATTTAAAATTTGAATTCTGCCGGAATCGTAACAGGAACCGGATTTTACAGAATTAAATGGTAACTCTTCCGAACGAAGTAGTAAGTTCTCGCCTAACAAAAAAAGATATAAGAATGAAAAATAGAATAAAAATTTAGTTTTTAAGTTCTAGATAGCAATAAACAGTATTAACCATTTAGATCTTGAAGAATGTGACTAAAACCCCTTCCCCAATCTTGAGTTAAGAAAGATAACTCTGCCAAAATAACAGGTTCTTCGTTTAAAAAAATATTTTAATAAAGCTGTATCTAATTCAACTTGGTTTCTATTACAATCAAACAAAGAAATGGGTAGCATATCTTAGAAAGTATAATAAACATGTTTAATAATAAATTAATTATATATATATTAGGGTGGGTCAAAAAAATTTTTTTTTATTGAAACTTTATTAAAAAGTTGTTACATCATGGTAGTACATGGAATATGTACAAATATTTGAAAACTACATAGTTTTACTACTCCCAACTTTTGTTCGAAATTTTAACTATATTTACTGTGAGTTTTTTGTGACTGAACATGTTAAATTTGTGACCTAGGTTATTCAAAAAAGAAATGATATGCATATAAAATTGATCTAAAAATTTTTGATCTGCAATATAATTAATTCATAGTTATTATTGACATGTTTTAGTATCTAAAACTGTAAAAAAAAAAAAATTTTTTTTAGACAGTGCATTTTTTCGCCCCGTACCCCCTTGAATTAAAAGTTGGGAGTGGAAGACATTATCTGATTTTTACAAATTTTAAATTTTTACAATCAGTAGGACCATAGGCAACTTTTTAAATATGTTTCAAATTCCCAACTTCAAAAAAAATGTTTTTGACCCACCCTAATATATATATATATACACACACTGCGGCACCACATTTCATTTTTCTTTAGTTTTCCATAGTGACGTCACCAAACCTTCTTATTTCATTCATACCTTCCTTTAAATCATTATCTGACTATTTCCCATAAAACGCAAATTAAAATGCATTTCAAATCTAAATCAATATCACTTTAATGTTCAATTAAAAATCTGTTAAAAAAAAAAAGTTATTTATCTAAATATGCGAGGAATTTTATCCTAATCGTGACAAAATCCATCAAATTAAAAAATTTGCAGAAAAATAAATTATTGAACTATTTTTAAACTGTAAACACCCAAAAAAAAAAAAGATCGTTGTCTGGTATTTAAAGAAATTAAACTTTCATAGCTAAATATAGTTTATAGAAAACACGGAATCAAAAGTAGCGGAAGATTAGGTGTCGTATTACTAGGCTAAATACGATTCAAATCTTACTTTTTAATATATTTGTACTGACATATAGAACTAAAAGCGATCGACGTTATTGTAGTTTTAAAAAAGCAAAGGAAGTTATTGTTTAAATTTAATTGTATTGCGCTAAATATTTCACAATTATGTTGCGCTAAAAAATTTCTTACCAACTTCAAACAAAAGAAATCCGGCTTAAATCCGGCACATTTTAACCGGAACCGGAATCGGAACCGGATTTGTTAAAACTGCCGGAATCCGGCTTAACAGGAACCGGAATCGGATTCCGGTACAGCCCTAATCTAGATATTACCTCTTATAAATGAATTATCGTAATTGACTAATTGAATATCATTAACCGTAGGGTGGAGTGAAAATGACCGACATTTTTTTTTAATTGGTAGACTTCGCATAGTTATTAAAATTTGCTCGGTGGTCAGTTAGATCATTCTGTGTGCTAGTAATCAACATCGAGGCTACTAGCAACAAAGATATGATCGATTGGCAGAAAACTCCGATCACAGAACCTCCGATCAAAAAGTACATTTATGACGATACTTTGTTAACCATGATCCTGGAAGAAGATACACCAAGACTGGATTTCACCCGCTATCCTTGTCACACCCAGTCAGTAGAGAGACATATCAAGTTAGTTACAAAAGCTTTCAAAAAAGGTGTGTAGTCCAGAAAAACGCGACGGATTCACAAACGCACGATTGGAATCGAGATAAAAAATGCCAAAACTGGACACTAAAGCCCAACATAGTTTGTAGCTATAAAAACATGTTAGACAGTTCGCATGTGTTCTCCCTTGTTACTTGTCACATTTGTAGCTATAAAAACATGTTAGACAGTTCGCATGTGTTCTCCCTTGTTACTTGTCACATTTGTAGCTATAAAAACATGTTAGACAGTTCGCATGTGTTCTCCCTTGTTACTTGTCACATATGTAGCTATAAAAACATGTTAGACAGTTTGCATGTGTTTCCCTTTCAAATATATGGTTCTTTTTACTTATAACGTTTGTATAGACTGTTAAAAAGTTAAACAACAACACGAAAATGAGGTACATATAAACTTGGTTTTTTGAAGATTATTGTTTTTTTTTATCGAAATATGCCTATACTTTAGGTCAACTGCGGAACCTCAAGATATGCTTTAAATTCGTCTAATTTTTGCCACATTACTAAATGCTTGCGTTAGCAAGTTTTTATAGCTATCCAATCAAGATATTCAGAAAAAAAATTGTTCTACTCCACCCTATTTTGCAGGGGTATGCGGTGACATATAATTTTTGTTTAAAACAACCAAGGGTTTGAAGAACATCGTCAGTTAGTTGCGTGACCCATAACAAAACCAAGTGCCACAGAGTAACTGTTGTATAGCACGGGGTAGTGTAGCCTCGAAAAGTGGAATGACATGTCAATGATCTATACTACCGTGATCAAAGTGGAAAATATTTGTACTCTGGATTGGACTGAGCATTGCTGACACCACCACCCACCTTTCACTAAATGTCATATGGAATAAAACTGTGTACAATCACAGCACGAAACCGTCGCCTCTGAAGATAAACCTGCCAACCAAACAAGTTGAATTGAAAGAAAGAAAGTTGTAATATTTTAAGAGACATCATGCAAACATTAAGAAAGAAATGTTTCATGGATATTTGCAAAGTCTGAGAAAGCTTTGCGCGCCTCTTATAAAGTAAGTCTATTGACGTCGAAAACAAGGAAACCTCACACTATTGTTGAGGAGTTGGTTATTCCGGCAACACAAAAAGTTGCTGTAATAATCCAAGACTGTAAGATATCAATGCAGTGAAAAAATCTCATAGTCAGATGATACCGTATCAAGGAGAATTCGAGAAATGGCTGACGATGAAACTCAGAAAGCCTGTGAGCATATCACACTCAACGGGCTTTTCACCCGTATTACCGTGAAGTTGATGATTTGGTCAATTGTCTTGATCCTGAAAGCTTGCTTTACTTTGACGGGGGAAACCACAACACGAATGATTCTTATAACTCTTGCAGAATGTCTCTTTACTTATGGTCTTCAATGGACGTGGGTGTGTTTCTATGTGCACAAGCCGGTGCTATACATCATATTTATTTCGAAATGATAAGTTTTCCCATTTTAAACAATACTAAAATGTTTTTGGTTTGTAATTCTTTATTGTGTTTGTTCCTGGACTCCAAATTACTAAAATCTTTTAATCTAGAATCTACAATTGTTCAAAATTTGACTGACTCAATCAAAACAGGTCCTAAATAGTCAAGGACAAAACCAAAAAACCGACAGAAAGTGTCACTAACTAATAAATATTAAAATAAGTTCTATGTTTGAAATTGAGAAATACATGATGTAAAAAACGTTTGCTTCAACATAGTAAGAAACTAAAACTTCAGACAGGGATATATGAACTCACGGCTTTTTAATTTAACGTACTCTTTTTGTTTCGTCTTATCCTATTGCTTGATTGAAATTATTGTTTTGTATATGATGACGTTATGTCATACTTACGGGCTGAGGCGACTTAAAACTACACGGAGCTTAGGGAGCTTAGTTTCAATGTGCTGGGCCTAGAGTGAGTGTCATACGTGTGACATAGAAACAACGTGTAGTTCTAATTATAGTGAGCGTGTGGTTGGGACTATCGCCCCAGACCTAAGACACCCTAAGACCTCTACTGATAGCGAGTTACTTGTCAATATCCACAGGTCTTATAATTTATGTTCGAGGGAATGTATAGTATGTCATGTTGTTAAGTGCTGGACTGTCGTCCTGAAGGTCCCGGGTTTGATCTCTAGTTAGAATTTAGGGAATTTTTCTGGTCTTGGTGAAAGTTCATTCCATGTTTTCCGTGATGTCTCCATGGTAACAGCTTCAGTTTTTTTAAATCTATGAGATCAATAGGGACCTCACATATAATGTAACTTATGTCCAATGTAAACATCACTCTGCCAATCTTCTTCATTTATTAACACTAAGATTTGGGAATGTTTTTTTTCTTCCAAAATATCATTAAATGGTGATTTTATAAAGAAATGTCCGTAAACTTGTGTTGGAACATCAAACATGAATGTTTAATAAAATAATATACGTACACTTGTGTTGGAACATCAAACCTGAATGTTTAATAAAAAAATATCTGTACACTTGTGTTGGAACATCAAACCTGAATGTTTAATAAAGAAATATCTGTACACTTGTGTTGGAACATCAAACATGAATGTTTAATAAAATAATATACGTACACTTGTGTTGGAACATCAAACCTGAATGTTTAATAAAAAAATATCTGTACACTTGTGTTGGAACATCAAACCTGAATGTTTAATAAAATAATATACGTACACTTGTGTTGGAACATCAAACCTGAATGTTTAATAAAAAAATATCTGTACACTTGTGTTGGAACATCAAACCTGAATGTTTAATAAAATAATATACGTACACTTGTGGTGGAACATCAAACCTGAATGTTTAATAAAAAAATATCTGTACACTTGTGTTGGAACATCAAACCTGAATGTTTAATAAAAAAATATCTGTACACTTGTGTTGGAACATCAAACCTGAATGTTTAATAAAAAAATATCTGTACACTTGTGTTGGAACATCAAACATGAATGTTTAATAAAGAAATATCTGTACACTTGTGTTGGAACATCAAACATGAATGTTTAATAAAGAAATATCTGTACACTTGTGTTGGAACATCAAACATGAATGTTTAATAAAGAAATATTTGTACACTTGTGTTGGAACATCAAACCTGAATGTTTAATAAAATAATATACGTACACTTGTGATGGAACATCAAACCTGAATGTTTAATAAAAAAATATCTGTACACTTGTGTTGGAACATCAAACCTGAATGTTTAATAAAATAATATACGTACACTTGTGTTGGAACATCAAACCTGAATGTTTAATAAAAAAATATCTGTACACTTGTGTTGGAACATCAAACCTGAATGTTTAATAAAATAATATACGTACACTTGTGGTGGAACATCAAACCTGAATGTTTAATAAAAAAATATCTGTACACTTGTGTTGGAACATCAAACCTGAATGTTTAATAAAAAAATATCTGTACACTTGTGTTGGAACATCAAACCTGAATGTTTAATAAAAAAATATCTGTACACTTGTGTTGGAACATCAAACATGAATGTTTAATAAAGAAATATCTGTACACTTGTGTTGGAACATCAAACATGAATGTTTAATAAAGAAATATCTGTACACTTGTGTTGGAACATCAAACATGAATGTTTAATAAAGAAATATTTGTACACTTGTGTTGGAACATCAAACCTGAATGTTTAATAAAATAATATACGTACACTTGTGATGGAACATCAAACCTGAATGTTTAATAAAAAAATATCTGTACACTTGTGTTGGAACATCAAACATGAATGTTTAATAAAATAATATACGTACACTTGTGTTGGAACATCAAACCTGAATGTTTAATAAAAAAATATCTGTACACTTGTGTTGGAACATCAAACCTGAATGTTTAATAAAGAAATATCTGTACACTTGTGTTGGAACATCAAACATGAATGTTTAATAAAATAATATACGTACACTTGTGTTGGAACATCAAACCTGAATGTTTAATAAAAAAATATCTGTACACTTGTGTTGGAACATCAAACCTGAATGATTAATAAAGAAATATCTGTACACTTGTGTTGGAACATCAAACATGAATGTTTAATAAAATAATATACGTACACTTGTGTTGGAACATCAAACCTGAATGTTTAATAAAAAAATATCTGTACACTTGTGTTGGAACATCAAACCTGAATGTTTAATAAAGAAATATCTGTACACTTGTGTTGGAACATCAAACATGAATGTTTAATAAAGAAATATCTGTACACTTGTGTTGGAACATCAAACCTGAATGTTTAATAAAATAATATACGTACACTTGTGTTGGAACATCAAACATGAATGTTTAATAAAAGAATGTCCGTGCGTTTTTTTTTGTTATGTTTAACGCCGCGTGTTTATTATTATTTTTATTATGTATTCGCCAGCTTATTGACTTGACTTTGTGTTACTTTGAAGAGAAAGTATTCAAGTATGACACAAAATGAAGTTAAATGGGTTAAATTCATGTTATTAATTACATCATACTAGATCAGTGCTTCTGTTTAATTACATCATGCTAGATCAGTGCTTCTGTTTAATTACATCATACTAGATCAGTGCTTCTGTTCATGTTATTAAGTTCATCATACTAGATCAGTGCTTCTGTTTAATTACATCATACTAGATCAGTGCTTCTGTTTAATTACATCATACTAGATCAGTGCTTCTGTTTAATTACATCATACTAGATCAGTGCTTCTGTTTAATTACATCATACTAGATCAGTGCTTCTCAAAGTATTGGTCACATAATGTAGTTGGGTTGCGTCAAAGTTTAATTTATAATTATAAGATTGTGGATTATTTTTCTCCCTAACAGCATTGAACACTACGTCTATGACATTCGTTAAAGGCTCCACATAGTACACTCCTTCAATGACACTTGCCCCAAAGCATCGTAAAAGTAGACAGTAAGGCAACGCTCATAGCGTCATGACAGTCAGTAAATAGTTGGAGGCATTTCATGTCGTATTTGCGTTAGTACTATATCTAATTTGTGTGTTTGAATGTGCAATATCTAATTTGTGTGTTTGATTGTGCAATATCTAATTTGTGTGTTTGATTGTGCAATATCTAATTTGTGTGTTTGAATGTGCAATATCTAATGTGTGTATTTGAATGTGCAATATCTACTTTGTGTGTTTGAATGTGCAATATCTACTTTGTGTGTTTGAATGTGCAATATCTACTTTGTGTGTTTGAATGTGCAATGACTTTTTTGTGTGTTTGAATGTGCAATATTTAATTTGTGTGTTTGAATGTGCAATATCTACTTTGTGTGTTTGAATGTGCAATATCTAATGTGTGTGTTTGAATGTGCAAATATCTAATGTGTGTGTTTGAATGTGCAATATCTACTTTGTGTGTTTGAATGTGCAATATCTACTTTGTGTGTTTGAATGTGCAATATCTACTTTGTGTGTTTGAATGTGCAATATCTAATTTGTGTGTTTGAATGTGCAATATCTAATTTGTGTGTTTGAATGTGCAATATCTAATTTGTGTGTTTGAATGTGCAATATCTAATTTGTGTGTTTGAATGTACTATATCTAATGTGTGTGTTTGAATGTGCAATAGCTACTTTGTGTGTTTGAATGTGCAATATCTAATTTGTGTGTTTGAATGTGCAATATCTAATGTGTGTGTTTGAATGGGCAATATCTAATTTGTGTGTTTGAATGTGCAATATCTAATGTGTGTGTTTGAATGTGCAATATCTAATTTGTGTGTTTGAATGTGCAATATCTAATTTGTGTGTTTGAATGTGCAATATCTAATTTGTGTGTTTGAATGTGCAATATCTAATTTGTGTGTTTAAATGTGTAGGGTAGGACTGCGCGTTGCGTGACCGCCCAGGGAACTGAGCTAAGTACGGGCGCCGAAAGATTGCTTTTAAATACTTTTACACTTTTCCTATTAGGGGAAGTGCGCGAACAAATGTAGCTCGTACATGATTTAAAATACCTTGATACGGCTCTGCATATTTTTATATTAGAAACCATTCTACAAAGATGGAATTAATGACATGTGAACTCTTGTTTTCAGATAGATGTCACATTCCAGCACCGATGACTTCTGTCGGTTTTAATAAGATCAATATAGCCTGGAACAATTCATGTCCAGATGTCCATCTCCTGGTCACTACTAACACTACAGTTGTACACAATGAAACATTTCTTCAGAAAAGAGATCATGTAACTTGTATAGATGCACAAGAAGATACAATGTACACACTACAGTTTATGTGTCTAACCAGCACTGGTATTGAAATGAAAGAGTGTAATACAACAATTCATCATAGAACAGGTTTGTAAAGAAAAGTTATACACTAAACATATTCAAATGATTCATTATTTATTTCATGTCTTAAACTTTACAAAATAATATTCAATATTGAGAGAGTTTTTAAAATTTTATTTTAAATATTCACATAATGACATCAGTCATTACATTTAGAGAAATACTTCATTTTACTCAAATAATAAATGAATGACTGACTATAAATTATACAATAAATGTTGTAGTAAAATAATCAGAGAAATACTATTGGAGGTCATGTGGCTCTGGGAAAAAATGAACAAAAAGAACCAAATAATAAATAAGTTGCCTAATTAGTAACGGCAAGATTTACAGATTAGTAATATGTAAATGTATGAGCATATTTAGCTAGAATGACCTGATTTAACTAGAATGAACAGGTTTAACTAGAATGAACAGGTACCACTAGAATGAACAGGTTTAACAAGAAAGAACAGGTTTAACAAGAAAGAACAGGTTTAACTTTAATGAACAGGTACCACTAGAATGAACAGGTTTAACCAGAAAGAACAGGTTTAACTAGAATGAACAGGTATAGCTCGGATGTTGCCCATTGATTATATTTCTTTTTTTTTAACAATCTTTGAATCACTAGTAGCCAACTTTAACTAATATCTTAATTCAGTAATTGTTTTATTGTTTGTATTTAGCTTTTAATTTGTCAATTAAAAACACAACTCTCTCCACAGGTCACAGACCTGGTTCTCAATACAGTAAAACTCCTGACAGTAGCGGTCAACTCGTCCTAATACTGACTGTAGCCATTTTACTGGTCAATCTACTTATCTTAATGGCAGTCGTTTTGATCAAAATTAAGTTGGCAGTAAAAAGTAAGTGATGGTTTACTCTGATACTTCCCCCACCCCCGATCCCACCCATGAATTAGAGCTCTACCAGTCGGTAAATGAATTATGCACCTCCTCAACACTGAAAAAAAAATGGTTTATTATACTATCATGATCAAGAAAACCATATAAGAAATTAAATTTATTACGGGAAAATTATTAGAATTTCTTTGACATTGTTAGTTTTAATAAAATAATAATATAATACAATTATATATCTTTCTGTCACAGGTTGTGACTAATCTGTCGAAACTATCCCCTTACTCCAACCCTTAACCTAATAATAGTAATAACGGTAATATGTATATTAAACTATCCATAACAATATACGCTCCCGCTCCTCAGTTCTTCCCCGTTTCCACCCCACCCCCGTAATTGCGTCACGTCCAGGTGTTCGACGGACGAACCAAAGTAGCTGTTAACAGTAACATGTTATATTCCGCGGGGAAATCTCTGACCACCTGACTGCTGTACCTACTCCGGTCGGCGCCTTCAAAGAGACCCGCTGGATGTCCAGTTACTATTGTACGGCGTACTACCCCCCCATCTAGGCCCCACCCCCTAATTTGAAAGCTTGAATGTAGCAGCTATCATATTTGATTGGTTAATGGTCACGTGTGAGAAAGTGATGAGCGAGATAGTAGATAGATTTTTCTGGCATTCGACCGGCGGGCTCTCGAGCGAGCGGGTCGATTAGTGAATAGTCTCTGAGTGAGAGAAAGAGAGACATATAGAGAAAGAGAGACATATTTGGAAAGAGAGACATATATATATATAGAGAGAGAGATCTAGAGTGAACACGTCCTTCAATTTATTCATAATTTTATATTGGATTACCTCGTTGCTGTACCTTTTTGGATTATCTTTGATTTATTTGAAAGGCCACCAGATCTCTGATACGGGCTGGTGCCTCTGTACATAATAAATAGTTGATTGTTGTACCCACGACTTTGTCGAGTTGATCCTAGTCACCTGTTTTACCTTTAATTGTTGTGGAGACTGTGTGTGTGGCAGGAATACAAATAAAATACGAGTCAAACTTTGAGTCAGCCCTCATACACTTAGACACAAGCCAAGGTTACCCTTATCGGGGTCCTCACCATCTGGGGGTCTCGTTGCCGGGATCCGTAACACTTTCAATACCGGGTATTTAACACAAAATTATCATGAATGACTTGAACTAATTTCCTAGTTGGACACATCAAGCTAGTATCTATGTAAGGTAAAGACACCAGGTGTACACTGTACATGTGTAACTGAAATGAGTTATGAAAGTGTGAACGTTATGTATTTATATACTAAGTCTCGCGTTGCCATTGGATTCTAGGCCACGCGACTTTACAAAATCCTTCCTGTTGATGGAGTAAAGAATTTTAGAGTAACATCTCAATATTATAGAGACTAATAAAAATACTAGTGAGCTGTAGGAAAATGAACTAAATGACATGTCAATTATCAATATGAACAGATCAATAGTCTTTAGTATCACGAAACAGCTGTCTGTAACGGAACTATTAGTAGCGTTGGGCAATGCATTGGTTATGTAGATTGTACAAGTCACCAATGTCAGGACATTATGAACTAGGATTTAATGACATTATGAATTATGATTTAATGACATTATGAACTAGGCTTTAATGACATTATGAACTAGGCTTTAATGACATTATGAACTAGGCTTTAATGACATTATGAATTAGGATTTAATGACATTATGAACTAGGCTTTAATGACATTATGAACTAGGATTTAATGACATTATGAACTAGGATTTAATGACATTATGAACTAGGCTTAAATGATGTAACATTTGAAAATGATTCTAGATCACCATTATTTTCGTATTTCACTTTTACTAAAAACAATTTATTCACCTTGATTTCTAAAAAAAACGAAATAAAACTGTATGATATAAATAAGTAAACTTGATGTGTTTATTTAGACATTTTACATGATACTTTATGTCAGGCTCTATCACTGGGCACATTCATAACTTTATTTAAAATTTGATTTTACGTTTTAATACAATATGAATTTTATTTTATATACAGAGAGACTTACAGCCACCAGAGATCATGGAGAATATATTGAGTAAATATGTTTTAATCCGTACACAGTTGAATAAATTTTTATAGTTTTATGTTTTATAGTTAGTTATATTTTATGTATATATTTATAACGTTTTGATTATTTAAACTAAAATCATGTATTTATTTAGTATCTAGTCTGCATTTCTGTTTGGTTGCGCCCTTTCTTTAAGATGTTTTGCATTAGCAAATTAATTGTGAACAAATTTCCCTATTCGCTATCATATTTTAAATACAAAAATAATAATACGGATTGTAAATACAATTGATTGAATCAATAGTACAACAAACGATACCTATATAAACATCAAATAGTCTATCATTATCTAGTTATACTTCTGGATATTAAATATTAATTGGGTCATGTAATCATTTTCCTGGATCAAATTCATCTGTGTCACGTATATTACTAGTGAAATATTTCAACATGGAATGAAAGTCATGAAATGTGTCAGCTGTATTCTGTTCCCATTTTATTAAATCTGTTTTGTCTGTGTCTGTACAGATTTTTTAGAAACAACAGAAATGAGACGTCAAACATACAGAATACTGAATACATACCGAATACAGAACACATACCGAATACAGGTCAGTCTGAAGTAAAATAATGTTACGAATTTACATCATAAAAAAAACCCAACTATCCTCAGACCCAGGTATTTAAATGATTAGTCGCTCACTTTCAATAAACAAACACACACATGCACGTGCACCACACAGGTCACAACTTAAATGTTGTTTTTTATGCGAAATGTTACGTGGTTTGTGTTTAACGAAAAAAAAAATAAAGTCAATATATATATATATATATATATATATATATATATACTTATAAGACGCATTTTTTGTCTGTCTGTCTGTCTGTCTGTCTGTTCCCTTATAACTCAAGATCCAGAAAAACAGATAACGTGAAATTCGTTACACATACACATAATTACATGGGGAAGGTTATAGGACAGGTTTCGTTTCATCTCGATGGGTAGTTTAATTGTAATTAATTTTTTTTTATTTTAGTATTTTACTATATTAAAGTAATCTCGACGGGGCCATAAATAAAATTCCTCTGTGACGTCATTTCCTTATGATCGAATAGAACTTGCGCGCTGGTGCTGTATTGTGTCTTTGTGATGCAAAGAATTGTTGTTTTTTCATGCTCTCTGATTTGTACAGTTGAGGAAGGTAAAGGAATGAAGAAGGATTTTAGAAGAAGTGTGAAGCCATAATAAAAAGTATTTATATATATATATATACATACATATATATATATATATATATATATATATATATATAGAGAGAGAGAGAGAGTGAGGGAGGAAGGGAAAGAGAGATAAAGAGAGAGAGAGATAGGGCAGGGGGGAGAGAGAGGAAAGGAGGGTAGGAGGGAGGGAGGGGGTGGACAGGGGGGAGACAAGGAGGGGGAGAGAGGGAGATGGGAGAGGGAGCAGGGGGGAGAGGGAGATGGGAGAGAGAAAAGAAGGGAGGGAGAGAGGGGGTAGGGAGGAAGATAGAGGGGAGGAAGGGAAAGAGAGGGTGGGAGAGGGAGAGAGAGAAAGAGTGAGGGGGCAGGGAGGGAGAGAGGGAATGAGGGAGGGATGAATGGAGAGAGAGAGAGATGGGAGAGAGGGAGGGAGAGGGAGGGAGGGAGAAAGGGAGGGAGGGAAAGGGAGGGAGAGAGAGGAAGAGGAGGAGAGAGGGAGAGGAGGAGAGAGGGAGACGGGAGAGGGAGGGAGAAAGGTGGGAGGGAGGGGGTGGGTAGGGAGGGAGAGAGGATGGGAGTAACGGGAGGGAGTGAGAGATATAGAGAGAGAGGGGGCAGGGAGGGAGAGAGGGGGGAGGAGGAAGGGAGGAAGGTGGAGAGAGGGGGGACGGGGGTGAGAGAAGGAGGGAGGGAGAAAGGGAGGGAGGGAGAGGGAGGGAGGGAGGGAGAAAACAAAAGATAAACAGAAAACCTTATTTTAAACTCGGGCAAAGCCGGGTACTTGCAACTAGTATATATATATATATTGTTTACATAGCAGTGGTGTGAGGCATGGACCATGTACTGAAGACATACAAACAATTGGTGCAATGCCGACATTACCAGCTCTGGTTTATTATAAATTTCCGCTGGTAGGACAGAATCGGCAATCAGTAAATACTGGACATAGGCTACTCATTGTGAGACTGATTTAAATATTTTGACCCCAGAAGAATCCCAAGATTGAGTACTTTACTATCGGGATCAAACGAATTAGACGCCCAATCTACATAAAGTGACGACCAAACAACAAAAACTGACGCCCAAACAACATAAACTGACGACCAAACAACATAAACTGACGACCAAACAACATAAACTGACGCCCAAACAACATAAACTGACGACCAAACAACATAAACTGACGACCAAACAACATAAACTGACGCCCAAACAACATAAACTGACGACCAAACAACATAAACTGACGACCAAACAACATAAACTGACGACCAAACAACATAAACTGACGCCCAAACAACATAAACTGTTTAAATCTACCGCCGCTAACAGAACAAACTGAGGCTGTACATAAACAAGAGATCTTTTTATTTTGAGGAAAACCGTCGCAAGTTTTCACCAAAATAAATCAATGTTTGATTCAACTTAGGTAATGTTTGATTCAACTTAGGTAATGTTTGATTCAACTTAGGTAATGTTTGATTCAACTTAGGTAATGTTTGATTCAACTTAAGTAATGTTTGATTCAACATAGGTAATGTAATAGAAAGTAAGAGAAAATTAAAAGGAATCTAGTAGATATCTAGATGCAGACAATATTAATGAAGACTGGCCATTGATTTCATTTGACATACTCAAATGTTGGGCTGGACACTACTGGACACTGTGCTATTTTCATAACTGAGATCGATACGGAGTGTTCCATTTCAACGGCTGGCAATTTTTATAAATAGGAAAGACGATTACCTGTACCCATATGGAATGGTTCAAGAAATGGAAGATTGCTTATATCAACAAAAAAAAATGGTTCAAGAAATGGAAGATTGATTATATCAACATAAAATGGTTCAAGAAATGAAAGATTGATTATATCAACATAAAATGGTTCAAGAAATGGAAGATTGATTATATCAACATAAAATGGTTCAAGAAATGGAAGATTGATTATATCAACATAAAAAGTGGTTCAAGAAATAGACATAGAATTGAAAAATACCAACGTGAAAATGTTTTAGGAGTTTTGATGCACCCAAATTTCAATTTTATCAAAATTTATTTTTTAATGTTGAATACTTTGCTGATCAGTCAATCAAAGTTCTCACTCACTTGTAACGATTAACAAACTTCAAGAGATTCTGTTTATAGTGACTTTTAACAGATATAAGTGACACAGTTTATTTAGTTTATAATATTTATTTTTACATTTTTTTTCAGCTCAAGATAATGACAATAAAATTTACACCAACTGGCAACCACCAAAGTCACGTGATATCATTTCCAATGTAAGTTTCCTTATCTTGATTTGTAGACGTTAACAAAATATAGTGCAGCAAAAAAATGAGATAATACTGTAGACCTAGGTCAAATGTAGGCTTAGGTCAAATGAAGGCCAAGGTCAAATATAGGCCTAGGTCAAATGTAGGTCCAGGTCAAATTTAGGCCTAGGTCAAATGTAGGTCCAGGTCAAATGTAGGCCTAGGTCAAAGTAGGCCCAGGTCAAATTAGGCTTAGGTCAAATTCAGGCCTAGGTCGATATGTATTCCAAGGTCAATATGTTAAATCTGTGATTACTAAATCTGTGATTACTAAATCTGTGATTACTAAATCTGTGATTACTAAATCTGTGATTACTAAATCTGTGATTACTAAATCTGTGATTACTTAATCAATAAAATGTTGATAATGAAGATTCAACATGTTGTTTTTAATGGTTGTTATGATATTTATTATAGATCTTTAACTTGTAAATGATATAAATTTAAAGCAACTCTTTTTTATTTTGTTACAAACGTATATTGTATACATTTTTGTCTATTTGTGACCATCAGACTGGGAGGTATCTGTCCAGCGAGGGCCTGGTCTATGTCACAATTGACCACTCAGAATATCGCAGACAACGGAACCATCAGAGATTTGTAACTAATGAACAAGTTGTTTATGCCCAACTCAAGTTTTGATTGGATGATTGTATCCAAGGTGATCAAAAAGTATTCGCTTACATCAAATAACATGTCAGGAATACATTTTATTGTAAAATAAAATTATAGTTGATAATAAAACCGAATGTTGTGTGTTTTCGGTGAATTGTAAAAATAAAAAACAATGAGTTTGATTTTATTGCTATATATTTAACATTTAAAATTTTTGTCTACAGATAACTAGAAATGTATAGTTACTTTTGCAAGTAACGAACTTACCACTATTCAAAGCCTTACTTTTTGTTTGTTAACTGAAATCAATGGCCAATAACATCAGTACAGATTTATTATCCCTAACGTCATTTGTAATCAAACAATTATAATACTATTGAAAAAAGGAATAATAGTGAAACATTACTACTGAAACATTCATACCTACATGTTTAACACAAAAAATTCATTATGACAATATTTTACATGCTAAAGTACATCAGCGGAAAACCATGTGCAGTAACTTTTATCACTAGCTTTACTGCAACGTTATCCAATCAATCATAAGGCTTGTGACATTGTTCATAAGGCTTGTGACATTGTTTATAGGGCTGGTGACATTGTTCATATGACTTGTGACATTGTTCACCACTTTAAGCCCACGTGAAAGAATCTGTTTGGGCCTTCACAACGATTTCTCGCAATTGATTGTTGATTCAATATACATCACTTAGTTTAAGTTCTGCAAGTCGTAATTAATCTTCATTAGAGCTACAGTAAAATTGATTGTAATTGATGCTCTTACTTCATAATGTCCTGTGCCTTTTTCTGTTCATTTTATAAAATTTAAGTTTTTCCAAAGAAAAAAAAAATCACAACACAATTTAATATACAAAAAACTATCTCAAGTATTCTACGGTTGATTGATATAAATGTTATGATATTAGATATTTTCAAAATATGGAGATCCTGCGTATTTAATCAAGTCTGTAGATCAGGCATGTGAAGCTCATAGTTCTATGATGGATGGCAGCATGATTTATGGTGTTTTCTAATTAGAGCCGCACACGAAAAATTACCGTAGTCATTTCATACAATCTATTAGGGGATATTTCAACCACATACATAGAGGTACATAGAGACCTACAATTAACATAGAGAAATTCAATGTACATAGATACCTACAACTTACATAGAGAACTTCAATGTACATAGAGACCTACATCTTACATAGAGAACTTCAATGTACATAGAGACCTACAACTTACATAGGACATACAATGTACATAAAGACATACAACTTACATAGAGACCTATGACTTGCATACAAGTACATAGACAAAAATAATAGGTAAACAAGTCAAAGCTTAGAAGCTAATAAACTACATGTTATCTTAGAATCCTAAAAAAAAAATTATCAGAAAAAAAACAAGATTTTGGCCAGCTTGTGTATTTTGGTTCGGCAGCAGATTAGAAGACAAAGAGCCACATGTATCCAGTCGGCTGACAGTTTGACCATTAGAAGGCAAAGAGCCACATGTATCCAGTCGGCTGACAGTTTAACCATTAGAAGACAAAGAGCCACATGTATCCAGTCGGCTGACAGTTTAACCATTAGAAGACAAAGAGCCACATGTATCCAGTCGGCTGACAGTTTGACCATTAGAAGACATAGAGCCACATGTATCCAGTCGGCTGACAGTTTAACCATTAGAAGACATAGAGCCACATGTATCCAGTCGGCTGACAGTTTGACCATTAGAAGACAAAGAGCCACATGTATCCAGTCGGCTGACAGTTTAACCATTAGAAGACATAGAGCCACATGTATCCAGTTGGCCGACAGTTTGACCATTAGAAGACAAAGAGCCACATGTATCCAGTTGGCCGACAGTTTGACCATTAGAAGACAAAGAGCCACATGTATCCAGTTGGCCGACAGTTTGACCTTTATAGATTGTATTGATTTACACAAAAAAAATCTTAATTTTTTTTTTTGGGATTCTATCGGCCTTTGAATATTTTTTTAAAAAACTATTTCTTTCGGTTTGGGAAAAACCTGGTCACCATTTACTTAAAACAAATTTGTCATACCTGACTCAATCAAAGTTGATTTAAATTATCACGGTGAGAATTCAAAGTGTAATTATACATGTCATATGGCAGATTGACACATTTGTTACTTCAAGTCATCTGGTTAGAAGATGACAAGTCGAAGGAAATGAGAAATGAATTAGACATTTGTATCCTTAAAATCATCAAGTATAAAGGAGACACAGTTTTATAACATGTCTAAAGACAAAACAAATGCTAAGCAAATCAGAATTTCATGCCAGCGACAGAAACAAATTATTTGATAAATAGCAATTGATGAAATGATTGGAATAAAACTGTTAATAAAATTGTGGCATTGGCCTTTTTGAATTTTATTAATATCATTGAATTTAATATGATTAAACTGGGTGGCAATTCTAATAATACTAAACAGATAAATACAAATATAAAATGTAAATAAGGTATAACACATTTTATAATAGAGAAATGTAGCGTTTCATGTCTCCAAGAGTTAGTCTAACAAAGGTCAATTTGACAGGGTGGAATAATGGCCTACTCTTGATTGTGGTACAATTTCATGAACTGGCACTGGCATACATAACACATCATACATAAATATATAGAACAGCAAAGTAGATGACCTACAGTACAAGAAATGAACTGAGAGTATAGTATTTGATTTCTAATAAATCAAAATTATTTTTTAAATATTCTAACCTATCAATAGACATTTAATTATAAATAAAAAGGCAAAAGTATGTGTAACTAAAATGTCTGTGTTTACAATTACATAGATATCATTCAATAAATATATCGCGACTTTATTTTATCCCTGTGCATGCTCTGATCTTCACTAGGTTGGATAAACAAAAATTCTATAAAATCTCTCATTTCAGAATTTTAACAAACATTTCACTTGAAAACTCAAAAAACTACAAATTGTTTTTCTTTTCTAATTTGTAATTTTTTGTCGAATTGTTTCATTTAGAAAATATTTCACATCTAAATAACTCAACAATTTAATAAATAAGTAATACATTATCAGTCAATCACAGGGTCATACAGGAGTCACGTAATCATGGCCAACGTCACTTAATCGGGCCCGTCGATCATACAGGAATTAGTTCGAAAAAACCTTTGGAATACAATGTAATAAATGAACAATGCAATAAATGAACAATGTAATAAATGAACAATGTAATAAATGAACAATGTAATAAATGAATAATGTAAAAAAATGAACAATGTAATAAATGAACAATGTAATAAATGAAAGCTTACGTGACCTCCCTTGACATTCATTCAGCTAGACCCGACGTGTAAACATTTAAGTGAACCGGTGATTAATAAATAAAAATTTTTCTTCAAAACTTGCAATATATATCATAAAGTAAACAATATACAATCATAAAGAAATATGTTTTAAAACTATCTGTTTATAAGTTAAACAATATAAAATCATAAAGAAATATGTTTTAAAACTATCTGTTTATAAGTTAAGCAATATAAAATCATAAACTTTCATGATACTTGGTAACATTTGAACATAAGACAGAAAATCTGCAGATAGGAGAAAACATGATTTGTAGAGATTATATATTGTTTTCAACAGTTATATGTAATCAAGACTTAAATAGAAGGATGGAAATATAAAGAACAAATTTATAAATGTTGTTCGAAAGTATTCACACAATAATGAACAGATCTATGTTATGTCACAGAAGTAATGAACAGATCTATGTCATGTCAGATAAGTAATGAACAGATCTATGTTGTCACATAAGTAATGAACAGATCTATGATATGTCACAGAAGTAATGAACAGATCTATGGTATGTCACAGAAGTAATGAACAGATCTGTGTTATGTCACAGAAGTAATGAACAGATCTATGGTATGCCACAGAAGTAATGAACAGATCTATGGTATGCCACAGAAGTAATGAATAGATCTATGGTATGCCACAGAAGTAATGAACAGATGTATGGTATGTCACAGAAGTAATGAATAATGAAACAAAGGCAACAGACATCGAAGACTAATTTATTTATTAGTTTATAATGATTTCTCAAATGACCATTCACTTACTACGTAAAGCTTTTTTTTTACCATTCTTTTTCAATGCGTGTCACACTTCGACCCCCCCCCCTCCCCAAGGCGATACATGAGAAGTGAGCGGTTCTCAAAAGTTAAGTGACAGTAATTCGAGTCTGAAAGTATTAAACTACAAAGAGACAATGAGTTTGTTGCAAATGTCGATGTTACATTAATGAAAGGGTGTCTAAACTGAGGCCCGTTGGTCTCATGCGGCCCGCAACAGACTTGAGTGTGGCCCACGAAGTCTGCTGTCGAAATACAAGATATAAACTAGAAACAAAATTAATGCTGTCAATGCATTTTTAAAATGTCCCACCCCGTTCTTTAGCTGCTATGGAGTCAAATCTCAGTTCTAGTTGATGAGCTTCTAATATATATATATATAGAAATGTAGAATGAATGCTTACTTTAACACTGTACATCTAAATACAAACAGTTTTTTACGAAACTAAATTCAAAAACAAGTTAATCATAAAATGAAAGAAGGAAACATGCAGGCCCGTAGCGTGCGGGGGGACCTGCGTTGTCTGCCCCCCCCTCTGCTTTTTGCTCTACTTAGTAACATTTATTTTCTGTCCCCCCTCCCCCCGTGCTATTGGCCTGGCCCCTACTGTAGAATTTTCATCGTTAATATACAAATAAGGAGATTATAAAATCTACCCCCACTTAAATTTAATATTCACCGAAGTTGCAACATAAATCTAGAATTTGTTTTAGCATTTGCTTTAATAGAATGAAAAAAACTGAAAAACATTCAGAGACTTGGCTCCCGTATGTGGCGCAGGGCTTCAGATCTGAAGAGTGAAATAATATTTAACATCGCTATTTCGCTGCTACTCCTTAATTTAGCGCCCTTTGTTGATTCATAGACTGCACTACCATTCAAACATTACTGACTGCAAAAAAGGGGCAACAACTCATGCAAAAAATACAGAGTTATATATTATTCAGAAGAAAATTCTCGCTTGGTTAGAACAATAAATAAATAAATACATGTAAATGTATTCTGAAGGACCCACCATAGATATTGTTCCTAAAACTATGATATTCCAATATATACCTGCACATGTATTCTGAAGGACCCACCATAGATATTGTTCCTAAAACTATGATATTCCAATATATACCTGCACATGTATATTGAAGGACCAACCATAGATATTGTTCCTAATTATGTTATTGCAATATATACACAGACAGTTACTTGCGAGGGTGGTGGTACTGTGGTCAATGAGGACTATCCGAGACCGCAGTATTCACAGCTGATGGTGGTGACGGATGTGGTCGGCACACAACACCCTTCCACTCCGTCCCACTCAAGCACACATGCGCAGCCTGCCATTTCGGGCTGGGGGTACAGGCACACTATACCCTCCCCTCTGTCCGAGTGGCAGGAAAAACCCCGTTCCTTGTCATTCTGGCCGATCAGCAGTACACAACCCTGCTGGTCTGGCCAGTTTGGGCAAGGATTAAAACGCATCTTTCTGCCATCCCTGCAGATGATAGCGGACACACTTACCCCGCCGCTCTGTAGGGATGGCAGACGTGCATCAGCGCCGCCAACAGTGCTGGTGTGGTAGGCACACTACACCCTACCATGCTGGCAATGGCGGCGTTCAAAAAAAATAAAATAAAAAAAAAATAAAAATGTATACACTGACAATTAATCATATGAGTAGCGGACAGGGAACTCAACATAGTTTCCTTTCAATGACTGTCGTATGGGACGCTGACACTCTTGTTAACTGGAGGGGTGGGGAACTTAAATACTGTCTAACTGGTATTCGGTATTCCTTTTATAAAAGGGAATTTCTATGCAATTTTTAATTGTTTAATATAACAAATAAATATAATATTTGTTAGTTATATGCTTAACATATGAATTGTTTATATCATTTTCTGTTGACTGCTATTTTTCCAATAATAATTATAATGGTAAGTAGACTTGATGGGTTTGTTAAAAGAAACTTCAGGTTCAACTGTGTCAGCGTTACAATGACTAATTCAATCTACTTATAACATGACACTCGTTTTGATTTCATGTTACAAAGTCTTTAGCTCACTGACTATTCCTAACACATAGCTTAGTTTTATGTTTTATGTACACTAGGATGTTCATGCATACATTATTATTCTTTTTAGTCAATTTTTATTTCAAATGTTGTGGTACGTAGGTCAGTTATATTAATTTCTATTTGTTACTTTATTCATAATGTAGTCTTGATCTTTTATTTATACAAACAAATACTAACTAATTATATACACATTATTAAGATATACAAAGATAAATTTATTCTGATATATATATATATATATATATATATATATATATATGTGTGTGTGTGTGTGCATGTGTTATATAATCTGTTAAATATTTATCACAGAAACTAACATGATAGAAAGTTTCACAATGAACATCACCAGTTCAGAT
The DNA here is from genome assembly GCA_021962125.1 of Bulinus truncatus. Lineage (NCBI taxonomy): Eukaryota > Metazoa > Mollusca > Gastropoda > Planorbidae > Bulinus > Bulinus truncatus. Next base: position 71,737 of record JAGDYQ010000272.1, on the reverse strand, counting down.
AGATCCTACAAGACAACTGTAGATTTAACAACCAACACAAATGAAACTATCTACATTGAACAGAAGGACACGATGACGTTAAGTTGTACAGTCACTGGTGACTCTATATACGTCAGTTTAATGAAAGATGGAAAAGAAATAAAGAGAGACTTTCTAAAAGATGGAACGAGAAAAGAAAAAGTCACAGTGGAATATAGAAATGACAATATCAACTGTCAAGATGCTGGGAGATACAAATGTAGGTCTGTAGATAAACTTAAAGTACAAGAAATTACACGGACTATCATAGTTAAATGTAAGTAGAAATAAACGTAATCTTTTTTTAGATATTAGTATGAAACATTCATAGTATAACTATTCCAATAGCTTAGTTCGCAAGTAAATTTATTTTCTTAATCCACTAGCTTATTCTTCTTGATGCAATTTATTTCTCTATATTCAATTTCACATGACAACAAATCAAATACACGTAGAATCTTATTTGTAATGTTCTTCATATTGAAATAGATAAACAAGTATTATCTAATTACAACTTTTGAAAAACAATGATATATTATCTTTCTTTCTTTTATCAAATTGAAAACATTTACTGCTAGACAGTGAACAAGATGACACGTCATCTAACTACGTTTGCAATAACAATAGTTATTAATAGAATTTCAAAGTATGACTAAATCCAAATCAATAGATCTGTAATTTATTTTACATTGGTTATGAGACGACTAAGACGAGCTCTAGTTGATAGATGGAACATCAATTGAAAGTTGTTAAAAGTGATTTTATAATATGAATTTTAGGGCTTGAGGTTATTGAAGAATAGAATATGTATTATTAAATAACAACATAAGCTAAATGAAATTGTTTTAAATGAATCCAATGTACCAAATAACATGATCATATTTCAATGTATTATTTCCAGATACACTGTGACATTTTTTCTCAGATAAATAAAATTAACTCTAAGGACCTTCACATATTTCAGGTCCAGTACAACCCTCCAGATTTATATCCAACAATGTTAACATAAAGAGAGGTGGCAGTAATTTCACGTTTATATGTGGCAGACATAAAGACGTCAACCCGGATGTACCATATGTTGTGTCCATTAGATCCATGAACGGGAAAACCCTGAGTTCTACCAGCGACAAGTCAACAACCAGCTTCACGTTCACTTATTTGACATGTGAAGACATGGGAACTTATTGGTGTGAGACAAAAACACAAATTGGCAGCAAGTCATCTGAAACTGACTTAATAGTTCATTACTGTAAGTTGTATTTAGTTTACTCACATTGTATTATACATAAACAATTAGAAAGATAAATAGAAATATAGTTATATTGATAATTATATAATTATAATTAGATAAATAGACTTAAAGAAAGAGAGAAAGACAGAGAGATAGATAGATGATGTAAAGACAATTAGAAATGTATACAACTAGATTACAGTAAAAGATGTAGATGAAAGATCGCTTAGTACCAGATAGAAAAATATAAATGTAGAGTAATAGATTCAAGATATAAATAAACAGAGTGATAGATGGCTAGATAGATAGTAATGATATAACTAGATGATTAAAAATATTTACTACAATAAGTACTAAAGGAAAAAAAATACAAATATAAAATGATATATAATAGAGATAAATAAACCGAGTGATAGAGATTGCGACTAATTATTTCTTCTAATGTAAATGTTCAAGGTCCCCCTCTACTTGTACACACTGAGGAAACTGTTAAAATTGACATCGGGAATTCCCTGTATTTCACTGTCAACGCTACAATGTATGAGAGAATGTATACTGTGACAGTCATATATCAGACACACAGCCAGACAAACAATAAATGTGGAGATAAACTTTGTGTTGATAAATTCACAATCAACAAGTGGATGCAACAAATCAATATCACCATCAAGAACATAACTCAACACGACTTAGGCAATCGAACGGTCAAACTTTGTTCAGAAACTGATGAAAAAAACTATTGCAGTGACTTTTATTTAAACATTGTTCCAACAGGTGAGTGGTTTTACCAAATATCAAATTTTAGGGTGGTGCAATTTTTTTTTAAATTTTTCTCTGATGGTACCATTTCATTTTGTGACATCATGTCTTAATCCCTTACCTCTATCCCTATTTAAAATAATATAACAGCAGTTAAATCCCATAAGTTCCTTCCAAGTTTTACAATGAGAATCTTGTGTTGCTGAACTCATTCAAGATGTTCTACACTAACTCAGTGGTTCTAATGGTTTTTTCGAAACGCGACTCACTAAGAAAGCTACCTGTAAAGAAAAAAAATTAAAAAGAAAAACAGAAATTAATTACAGATCCGTGTATATTCTTGATAAATCAATTTTCGACTATCCACTTCTAATCAGCTCGCAACCCTCCACAATTTGAAAACCACTTCAATTAGTCAACATGACACTAGGATAAATTGAATACAAAAATACAGTAGTTCTCAAACGTTTATATTTCGCGTCAAAATTTTACAACTTTTTTTTTGCTTTTGAGACCCACTTGCAAAGATAAACAAAAATAAAAGAAACAGAATGAAAGCATCATTCATTTCACGTAGAGTTTTTACTTTTTTACTTCGTAAACTTACAAAATTTCAGTTTTATAAGAAATAGAAAAAATAGAGCTCTAATTATATTTAAATATTCTTGACCTTGAATTGTAAATTTGATTTACTTGTTACCCACATCTGCGTTCGCCGAGCAAGACATCGCACACATAGTTTATATAGTAGGCCTATATACCGCTGTGTAGTGCACAATGTTGCGCACAGCTAATATCGGCGTAACGTCACCTTTATAAAATTAAGGGGTCATGACCCAGTCTTTGAGAACCACTGTCACAGGTTGTGACTAATTTATCGAAACTATCCCCTTACTCCAACCCTTAGCGTAATAATAGTAATAACGTTAATATGTATATTAAAGTAAACTATACATAACAATCTACGTTCCCGCTCCTCAGTTCTTCCCCACCCTCTTCACCCCACCCCGTAATTGGGTCACCGTCCAGGTGTTCAACAAAACCTCCTTCGACGAACCCAAGTAGCGGTTAACAGTAACACGTTACATTCCTCCCGGGGAATTCTCTGACCACCGGACTGCTATTCTCCGGTCGGCTTCTTCAAAGGGACAGCGACCCGCTCGATGTCCAGTTACTATTGTACGGCGTACTACTTACTCCCCCCCCCCCCCCCCACATCTAGGCTAGGGTGGTGTGAATGTAGAGGTAAAAAAAAAATTTTTTGAATTTAAATATGTAATAGTTTGGAAAAGTTGTCACTAAAGAAGATGATTTTGTAGCCAAAGTTTCACCTCTAAATTATTATTTTTTCAACTGCCCCAATGACATGAAATATTGATGAAATCCCTTAAATCTCGAATAATTTACTGAAAATCGGCTAACAACAAACTGTAATGTCCAAACATCCATTTTGTCCAATTAATAACTTAATCAAAACAACAATCAGTCTTCTGGTTGAATGCTGTCATTTGCTGCCTGGACAAAATCCTGTTCTTTATGAAGCCATTTCGGGCCCTTTCTCCGCATACCGACTGTGATGTTTCTGTAACGAGTTTCACATGTCTTTCTACGGCTTGAGTGTGACAGGGTACCTGGATAATTGGCAACATAATATTGTGTTGATCATGTATTCTGCTAGTTATTTCAGACATTGGAATATTTGCCAACAATGGTGGTGCAGTTACTTCAGCTTCCTGCCAATTTATCAGGTCAACATAGTCTGTTCAATCAAAGTTCAGTCTTGGAATACAAAATTTTATGATGCCAGTTTTCTGTTCCTGACGAGCCTTTAGAATTCTGCGCAGTCCAAGTTGTTTAATGTGATCTCGATCATCAGTGCTATCAATAGATTCTCTGGATGAGCAAAATAGGCATTTCTTTGGATAACAGGATCAATGATGTTCTTAACTTCTGTTGGCAGTGAACGAGACAAGTGAATTGTCAACCAAATGTGTTTAGTACCATCTACACAGCTGGGTTTGCTTTTGATTGCAAACCACACAGGAGCATACACCTGCATAATGTAAGTTGCCAACATCTGTAAGCTTTGAGTTGGATTTTGTTGTGAAATATACAATCGAAGAATGCGATTGGCCGTTGTCAACCACCGTGAATGAGCCATTTTGCCAGGGTTTCTTCTAGCAAGTTCTTCTGAACAGCAACCGGTCATCACACTTAAGCACATTTCATGTAAATACCTCTGCTCTGTAGTTAGTTTTGAAAGTGACACATCAGGAATGCTGCTGCTAATTGCAACAAAGTTGCACACTGGCTGGAGCTCGCAATTTAGCAGGGCAGAACCTATTGGACCCGAAAATCCTTGTGGCCCAGTTGTTTTACCATCAAGATGTTTGATTAAATGGCGCAAAGGCAGCTCATTTGCATGCAACAAGCATGGCAACCACTGTAATGGTCTACCCAGTTTGATCTCCAAAAGTCTTATGATACCTCCAGCAGGTCCTGTATTTGTTGCAGTACCATCACATCCAATCCCTAAAATGTTGGTTATGTTGTGCCCATTGCTGTCAAAATATGTATATATGCAGTCAGCAATATCTCGAGCTGATGATGATTTAGGTGCTAAATGTGTGATGAATTTTCCTCCAGGTTCATTCAGTATTGTGATGTGTTCCTCATTTACTACATTTCGATACCAACGGCTTCCTTTCTTCTCTAGTTTAATTGTTTTATCCTTGCGGCCGTCAAAATAGAGAGTTTGAATTGCATCAGTAGAGTCTACTAATTGATCTCTGGCCATCTTTCGCTCTCGTCTCAGTTTATAGCGATCAATTACATTGGCAGCCTCAGTTTGTGAAACTATACCAAAGTCTTCTAGTACTGCTGTCGCAACTGCTGCACCAACCCTGTCTGATACTGCAAATCGATCACATATTTTTGCTAACTTTAGTAGTTTTCTTCTCATCTGGCTAGAGCTCGGTTTGGATGAAGTAGGTGTCTCAGTATCTGTAATCATGGTATTGCTTTCGGCTTCAGTCTGAAATAAATCTTCATTGAGGCCAATTTCGGCATCTGATGAATCATCATTGTTCAAATCTATAACTCCAGGGCATTGGTCATTCAAATCGAGTTTGGGTGCTTTTTTGGCTCTTGAGTCCTCCTTCAACTTGCGATCATAGGTCTTTTTTAGTTTAGCTGAGGAAACTCGATCAACACTACCAATAAACATGATCGTCAATGTTCTCTGGTCCTGCACAAAGTGTTGTTCCTGAGGTGGCACTTTGTTTTGCTTTGCACAACCACAGTTTCCAGGAACACATTTGCAAATTGCAACGTCAAAGAGTTTCTGTTTACTTTTGTCAGCATATTCTTGCAACTTCAGCAAATACTTGTTATCTGCTTTCCTTCCTTTAAATGGCTTCATGAGTTTTCTGAGTTCATCATGTGAATTTCTGATCAGTTTGAGAATTCTAGTGTGTGAAACAACCGGAATGGAAGCTTTATGCCATACAGCTTCAATGTCTGTTGCAACGATTTCAGCTATTTCACTCACTGTGGGCTCTTTGGCTTGATCAGAACTTAATTTTTGTCTGATGTGACTGTAATACTTCATCATGTCCATATAGGTTGGCAAAACATTTGTAACCAATTCACAGGAATGACCAAAAACAGGGCATTTATTGGCAGCTCTGGTGTCAACATTAGATGACATTTTTATCCCGGTGATTATCTGAGAAAGCATTAAGGAAGGATTTTATATAACCATATAAAATGAGTGAGCCATAAAAAATGTTTAACATATTTGGTATATTATTCAATTATGTATACTCATAAAGCGATAATATTTCCAGTGCCAGTATAATGTACAACAACTGCGCCATAATATATGGACTAGATTAAATGCGAACGGCAGATAATGAACTCCACCGGGAGCTAAGTTACTAAAATATGCTGATTTAAGCAGTAGATACTAAAAAATAAATAGATACTTACTCTGTGTAGAAAATACAATGTACGTTTATTCGCCAAAGTAATTAAAACACTTGAAAATAGAGGGTAAACGAATATTGTAAATACCGTTTTGCTTATAACGGAAGTCCAAATTTGCAACATGATTGGGGCACCACTCAAAATAAGCAAAAAATTCTGAAATTTTGCAGAGTTGTTAACTAACACTTAAGACAACTTTTTAGCACTATTACATTCAGAAATTCTAAACTTTATTTTTTCACGCCACCCTAATCCAGGCTCCACCCCCTAATTTGAAAGTTTGAATGTAGCAGCTATCATATTTAATTGGTTAATGGTCACGTGTGAAAAAGTGATGAGCGAGATAGTAGATAGATTTTTCGATTTTCGACCGCTGGCTCTCGAATGAGCGGGTCGACTAGTGAATAGTCTCTGAGTGAGAGAAAGAGAGACATATAGAGAAAGAGAGACATATAGAGAAAGAGAGACATAGAGAGAGAGAGAGAAATAGAGAGAGAGAGAGAGATCTAGAGTGAACACGTCCTTCAATTTATTCATAATTTTATATTGGATTACCTCGTTGCTGTACCTTTCTGGATTATCCTTGATTTATTTGAAAGGCCACCAGATCCCTGATACGGGCTGGTGCCTCTGTACATAATAAATAGTTGATTGTTGTACCCACGACTTTGTCGAGTTGATCCTAGTCACCTGTTTTACCTGTAATTGCTGTGGAGACTGTGCGTGTGGCAGGAATACAAATAAAATACGAGTCAAACTTTGAGTCAGCCCTCATACACTTAGACACAAGCCAAGGATACCCTTCTCGGGAACCTCAATTTCGGGGGCCCGTATCGGGACCTTTTAGCAATCTGGGGTCTCGTCACAGGGATCCTTTAACAATCTGGGAGGCTCGTCTTGGGATCGAACCTTCACCTGAAGCAGCATTCTGCAATAACCAGGCGGGGCCGAAAGCTGATTCAACATAGACTCGGGGGGCTCAATATCTGCCACAAGTCTTCAGGAGTCACACCAGACTCACCCCAGTCTTCAGGAGTCATACCAGACTTACCCAAGTCATCAGGAGTCATACCAGACTCACCCCAGTCTTCAGGAGTCACACCGGACTCAACCGAGTCATCAGGAGTCATACCAAACTCACCCCAGTCATCAGGAGTCATACCAGACTCACCCCAGTCATCAGGAGTCATACCAGACTCACCCCAGTCTTCAGGAGTCATACCAGACTTACCCAAGTCATCAGGAGTCATACCAGACTCACCCCAGTCTTCAGGAGTCACACCGGACTCACCCGAGTCATCAGGAGTCATACCAAACTCACCCCAGTCATCAGGAGTCATACCAGACTCACCCCAGTCATCAGGAGTCATACCAGACTCACCCCAGTCTTCAGGAGTCATACCAGACTCACCCCAGTCTTCAGAAGTCATACCAGACTCACCCCAGTCTTCAGGAGCCATACCGGGCTCACCCAAGTCTTCCGAAGTCAACAAGACAGTTAAAATAAAAGGCCGCACTGTTATCGGCGAATAAAAAAAACATTCAGACTTTAGACTTTATGACTGTGTGTGAGATTGTGTACGGTGGAAGATATTTCTTATTCTGTTGAAAGGAGGGAGGAAGCGTCAAGGTAAGCCATTTTAATACACTTCTTTGATTGTGGTCATTTGTGAGTGCTCTGACCTGTGTGTTAAGCTGCACGGCGAGCTTTGTCTGGGTTAACCGTTACTCATCTTAGGCTCGTATTAACGTCACCCAACCATGAAATCTATGGAGGAGTACGTACAGTGCTTCATAGGCTTGGGTTGCGACGTTAATACGGCCATAAAACACGCTAAATGCGAAAGGGATAGAGAGGTGGAAGAGGCTAGGCTAGAGCGGGAAGCAGAATCTGAACGTACTAGGCGGGAAGCAGAATCTGAACGTACTAGGCGGGAAGCAGAATCTGAACGTGCTAAGCAAGAAGCAGAAGCTGAACGTGCAAGACATGACAAAGAGATAGAGTTGGCTAGGCTAGAACGGGAAGCAGAAGCTGAACGTGCAAGACTTGATAGGGAAGCAGAAGCCGAACGCGCTAAGAGTGAAAGAGATAAAGAGGTGGAGTTAGCTAAATTAGCATCTGAAGAGAGGGTGGCCCTAGCACGGTTAGATAGGGAAGGGGGGCCGGCAAGCCCAACCCCAAGCAGTCAGTCAACGACGTCCTCCAAACCCAAACTCCCCAAACTTGACGAGACGGACAATATAGACGCCTACATTCGTAGGTTTGAAAGATACGCTCTGTCCGCGGGTTGGGAGAGACATGAGTGGGCCCCCTGCTTGACATCCCTACTCACGGGACGGGCCCTGACGACAGCTACCCGCTTGACGGCTGACGAGTCGAATGACTTTGACTCATTGAAGGCTGCCCTCCTAAAGTCATACGACTATACGGAGGAAAGCTTTAGACGAAAGTTTAGGGGGGCCCATTTGGAAAGAGGGGAGACCTACCCCCTATTTGGTGCACGGCTAGCCGACCTCCTGACGAGGTGGGTTGAGCTCAGCGGGACAGAGCATAACTTTGACGGTGTGATAGACCTCCTGCTCAGGGAGCAGTTGATGAACGGGGCCCCTAGTGGGCAACAAGTGTTCCTAAAGGAACGTAAGCCAGGGACATTGGGCGAAATGCTCACCCTGGCCGAAAATTACAGGGAAGCTCGCCACGACAAGGGCCGCGAGTCTTCCATAAGCAGGGAAGGAGAGGCGGTTGAGGCCGAAAGGGCCCCACCAAGTGAGGTAGATGATAGGAGGGAGGCTCCTAAAGATAGGATGAGGGCCCCAGTTAACGGGAACCGGGTGTTTAGTCACCCGACTAATGCTAAGTCGGTGTGCTACACGTGCGGTGCCCCAGGGCACCGCTGTGTTTCATGTAAGCTGCAGAGAAATGCACCCCTTGCTAGAGGGGTAGGGCCCATACCTATGGGGGCAGTAGTGGAAGTAGGAGCAGGGGAGGAAAACCTCCCAGTGATAGAGGGCCGCGTAAATGGCCTCAATGTTAAAGTCCTAAGGGACTCAGGCTGTTCAGGGGCCGCCGTGAAGGAATCCCTGGTAGGAGCGGGAGCGATGACGGGTCGCTGGGCCCAATACAGATGTATTGACGGCACCGTCAGTGAGGCCCCAATAGCAACCATTTCGGTAGACTCTGACTGCTATCGGGGCCCCTTAGAGGCTATGGTCCTCCCAAATCCAATAGTGGATTTAATTATTGGTAACAAAAAGGGTGCCCAGGCCCCTTGGTCTAATCCAGTAGACCACAGGGACCACCATCACGCCGTTGAGGTCAAGGGGCCCAGGCGTATTGACTCTAAGGAGAAGTCTAGGGGTCAAACCAAATGCACCAGGGGGTCGTGGTTTGATCATGCCCAGGGAGAGTCCAGGGGCCCAGTTAGGAGTGCGGGGAACCCATGTGGCCCCAAGTTGAAGGGTGAAGCTAGGGGAAAGGTAGGAGGGCCTAAAGGCTCACGGCGGGGCAGACGGAGCAGGAGAGGTAGACAGACGACCCCGACGGTGGTTAAATCACGGACGGACGGGTTTAGTAGAGACGGACATATGACGGGGCGGATAACTCCTCAGGTTTTTCCCGGTCAGACTAGTCCTATTTTTAGACACCCCCCTAGGGCCACCAAACATATCACCCCAGAAGAGGGCCCCCCTCGGAGACGATCCCTTTCCCCTGACCGACTGTTTACAACACGACCCGCGAGTAGGAGTAGGCGCGGTAGAGCCGAGCATGTGAACCAGGAACTATGCATAAACCACGGAGAATTTCCCAATGGGGAGGAGTCGGGCCCTAATAAAGCTAGGCTATATATCCCCCCGTATAAACGGGACAGGTTAGGCGTGTAGGGGCAGATTTGATGAGTCGGTGCCCAGCATAAATAGTCGACAGCTGCATGGTGGTTTGAGCTCACTCACAAAGGGCCACTCTTAGAGAGGTTATTGGATGGCTTGCCTAGAGTGAGTGAATGTCGGACGAATGCAGTTTTGTCACTTATTATGTTCGTTTATGCATGTTTTTCTCTTTTTTTTTACAGGTTTAATGTTGTAACGCTGTTGTATCTGTCGATGTAAAGTCATCCCCTCAAAGGGAGACTATCTTGATTACCCTATTATGTGTCCAGTACCGCCATGTAGGCTTACTGATACAATCAGTTTTGTTTTAAGTGCCACCTTTCGAAAGAAAGAGTGTTCACTATTTTTCTTTTTTTATTTATCTCTGGATCAACTTGTGTTGGCCAGACCTTTATGTCCGGCTGGCACCATCATGCTGTACGCCGTGGTAATTGTTCTGTCATTTTTAGGATTATTTAAGTATGTATGTTTTACCCACTGGCCCTATCCATTATGTTGTGGTCAGGGTTACCAAGATAAGTTTTCTTGTTATGTTATGTAATGGCCTCACCTACTACGGTGTCGTCATCCCTATAGTTTCGTTTGGGTTGAGGGGTGATGTCACAGGTTGTGACTAATTTATCGAAACTATCCCCTTACTCCAACCCTTAGCGTAATAATAGTAATAACGTTAATATGTATATTAAAGTAAACTATACATAACAATCTACGTTCCCGCTCCTCAGTTCTTCCCCACCCTCTTCACCCCACCCCGTAATTGGGTCACCGTCCAGGTGTTCAACAAAACCTCCTTCGACGAACCCAAGTAGCGGTTAACAGTAACACGTTACATTCCTCCCGGGGAATTCTCTGACCACCGGACTGCTATTCTCCGGTCGGCTTCTTCAAAGGGACAGCGACCCGCTCGATGTCCAGTTACTATTGTACGGCGTACTACTTACTCCCCCCCCCCCACATCTAGGCTCCACCCCCTAATTTGAAAGTTTGAATGTAGCAGCTATCATATTTGATTGGTTAATGGTCACGTGTGAAAAAGTGATGAGCGAGATAGTAGATAGATTTTTCGGTTTTCGACCGCTGGCTCTCGAATGAGCGGGTCGACTAGTGAATAGTCTCTGAGTGAGAGAAAGAGAGACATATAGAGAAAGAGAGACATATAGAGAAAGAGAGACATAGAGAGAGAGAGAGAAATAGAGAGAGAGAGATCTAGAGTGAACACGTCCTTCAATTTATTCATAATTTTATATTGGATTACCTCGTTGCTGTACCTTTCTGGATTATCCTTGATTTATTTGAAAGGCCACCAGATCCCTGATACGGGCTGGTGCCTCTGTACATAATAAATAGTTGATTGTTGTACCCACGACTTTGTCGAGTTGATCCTAGTCACCTGTTTTACCTGTAATTGCTGTGGAGACTGTGCGTGTGGCAGGAATACAAATAAAATACGAGTCAAACTTTGAGTCAGCCCTCATACACTTAGACACAAGCCAAGGATACCCTTCTCGGGAACCTCAATTTCGGGGGCCCGTATCGGGACCTTTTAGCAATCTGGGGTCTCGTCACAGGGATCCTTTAACAACCACTGCAGTAGACAGTTGTTTACATCATCATGAAACTGTTAAACACCACTATTACCATATTTATATTAGGTATGGCCATTAGATAGTGAAACGAATATACTGTAGAAGAAAGGGTTATATGTGCTATCTTACTATGTTACTACTGTTGAGGTACCTAATGAGATCATGGTCTGATTGAAAATGGGATAAAGACGTTCTACTATTGTCAAAGCATTAGGATTAATTTCAAGGACTAAAATACTTTAGAACCACTTCTTATGTAATTAAACTCATTCAAACTCCCCAGTTACTGTAGTTAAATGTTACAAACAAACATTTCTCTTAAATATTTTCTAAATCTTGAGATATTACTTAGTTAAACCATCATTTTTTATTCCCCTATCAATACTTTGATGCAGATAGATAGTTGGGAACCAAATATTTATCAATTATTTCTTCTAGACCAATGTTTCCTTAAGTTTGGTCCGTGTACCTCCTGGGCCCGAGAAGAATAGGGCGGGGTACACGATGAACCGGGCTGAGAACATTGGGAAAACTTGAACGGCAAAAACGGTGAAATGAAGGGAGACAATGACCTAATAAACAATATGCAAGTTGTTTTTTTAATTAGGGGTACACAGTATTATGAGAATAAAAAATGGGGTACACAGATGTCGAAAGATTGGGAAACACTGGTCTAGACAAATAAATGCGTTTATATTTTAAAGTAGTAATAATATCTATTGATATTGTCAAATATTCATTGTGAAAATTAGTCATTGGTAATTTATAACTGTTTCTTGAATGCACGTATTAGCCACATTATTACTTACCGTATTATAAATATGTGGTCTTTTATTTATTACTTAACTGTATGACGTCGTATATGGGTGTAAACTACCGATTTGAAACAAATGATACACCTCTACCAGATAAAGTGTTTAGTTTCGTATGAATTTCATTTTTTTTAAAATTGAACACCAAAGATTAAGAAAAAAACCCATTAAAATTCAATAAAATAAGCAAAAAAAAAATAAATTATAAACTTACATTTCTCTTGAATACTCCAATCTTTGCAGAAGACAACAATGTGTCAGACATGACGTACATACCAACGTCAGACGTAACTGTCACAGGTATGCTATCACAAGAAAATACAAGTTCCGGGATGAATGATAGAGCAATGCCTACAATTTCTGAAGGTGTGTATAAGGAGGTAGTCTTAACAACAATACAGTTTTCTCTCTTTTTTTTCACTCATCATTTTCTGACTTTATTGATACGTGGAGAATTTGGTGAAGTAGGATTTTTATTATTAAATGGAATATTTTCGTAGTTTGAGAATTTTAAAATTGTTCGACTTTCAGTGCATTTAATAAGAAGATTGGGTCATTGAACTATAAATTTGTTTAAATAAAGGTAATTAAACATTTCGTTAAATATAAATAAAAAAAAGCATTTAAATGGACGGATGGTTGAGGGTTTGTAGCGTTCGATGCTCGACAGGCGAGTTAGGGTTCGATCCTCGGTGAGAACAAAGGGAATTATTCCAGTTCCCAGTGAAAGTTGGTTGTAGTCCCACAAGTCCATCCACCTTTAAATAGGTAGACTATCTGAGTAACATTGGGGAATTAAAGGCGGCTGAGTGTGCTAACCATACAATCCCTTTAAATAGGTAGACTATCTGAGTAACATTGGGGAATTAAAGGCGGCTGAGTGTGCTAATTACACAATCCCTTTAAATAGGTAGACTATCTGAGTAACATTGGGGAATTAAAGGCGGCTGAGTGTGCTAATCACACAATCCCTTTAAATAGGTAGACTATCTGAGTAACATTGGGGAATTAAAGGCGGCTGAGTGTGCTAATCACACAATCCCTTTAAATAGGTAGACTATCTGAGTAACATTGGGGAATTAAAGGCGGCTGAGTGTGCTAACCATACAATCCATTTAAATCCCGGTGTGATCGAAATAGATAAACCCATATCTGATATCATTAAGTGATGTTTGGTAAGATTATTGCAATATTTTTATAACAACGGATGAGAAACAAATCTCAGTGGATCACAGTCTAAGACAAATGGTAAACAAATGTCGGCCCAACTATTCGTCCAGTTGTTTAGATATTTTACCACTGCAATTATACTGACATAAGTAATTTATTTCTGGTACATTTTTTTAAGTCCAACTGTTTTTTTTACTAAAGGCCGGATATTTAAAACGATGACAAGCGTAGGCCGAATATTTTTTAAAAAATGGCGATTTTGCTTTCTTTCTTACAGATTTGACGTTGATTAGACAAGGCTGGATATCTGTGATTTATAAATTAAAATCATTTATAGAAACGAATTACACTTTGGATTATGTATCTGGTGTATTTACGTAACATTCAGTTGTGTAGAAGAGACTGTCATCAAAACTAGCAGGTCTACATTACAGTACTCTTGACATTCTAACAGTTTTATTTCTTCCATAGCACTGGACACTACACAATGTGACTCCCCTTAATATCGATATTAATTAAAATCCTTCAACCAGGTGAGAGTCTCCAGCACTGCTATGTTGGTGTGAAACACTTGCCGTCAACATACAACTGATGCGCACACTTACAACTTTTGTCAGCACCCAACTACTCCTGACATTCAACAATTTCTGACATTCAACTTATCTGCATTTAACCATTACTGACATTCAACAAATCTGCCTTTAACTATTCCTGACATTCAACAATTCTGCCTTTAACTATTCCTGACATTCAACAATTCTGCCTTTAACTATTACTGACATTCAACAATTCTGCCTTTAACTATTCCTGACATTCAACAATTCTGCCTTTAACTATTCCTGACATTCAACAATTCTGCCTTTAACTATTCCTGACATTCAACAATTCTGCCTTTAACTATTCCTGACATTCAGCTTTTCCTGACATTCAACTTTTCCTGACATTCAACCATTTCTACTATATTGCTTTGAACTAAATGACATGTTTTAGACTCTTATTAGTTCCAGACTCAAATCATCTGTCCAGTATACTTGTGGCTCGACTGTCCAGAATACTTGTCGCTCGACTCAAATCATCTGTCCAGAATACTTGTCGCTCGACTCAAATCATCTGTCCAGAATACTTGTCGCTCGACTCAAATCATCTGTCCAGAATACTTGTCGCTCGACTCAAATCATCTGTCCAGAATACTTGTCGCTCGACTCAAATCATCTGTCCAGAATACTTGTCGCTTGACTCAAATCATCTGTCCAGTATACTTGTGGCTCGAGGGACTCCGCTACCCAAACTTCTGACACCACACAATACCATAGCTGCCCCCCTGCCCCACATTGCAACACCATGACAACAGTAAACATTTATAATAGTTATAATAGATCCATAATAAATACAATTACTATCAGTGAAGATCACTAAATATAAAAAAAATAACATTTAAATTTATTACAAAGTCTATTTTCCCATAATGAATTCAGTTACCGATGACGGTCCAGATGATGCGGTTTCTCGGGCCGGATGCTTTAGTTTGGTGTGTCCTGTTGTAGAACGAACATAAATTGTTATATTGTTATCAAATGACGCAATGAATTTTAAAACAGACCCTGACTGACTTGTATTTTAAAACAGACCCTAACTGACTTGTATTTTAAAACAGACCCTAACTGACTTGTATTTTCAAATGACCCTAACTGACTTGTATTTTCAAATGAACCTAACTGACTTGTATTTTCAAATGACCCTAACTGACTTGTGTTTTCAAATGACCCTAACTGACTTGTATTTTCAAATGACCCTAACTGACTTGTGTTTTAAAATGACCCTAACTGACTTGTGTTTTCAAATGACCCTAACTGACTTGTATTTTCAAATGACCCTAACTGACTTGTATTTTCAAATGACCCTAACTGACTTGCATTTTCAAATGGCCCTAACTGACTTGTATTTTTAAATGACCCTAACTGACTTGTGTTTTCAAATGACCCTAACTGACTTGTATTTTCAAATGACCCTAACTGACTTGTATTTTCAAATGACCCTAACTGACTTGTATTTTCAAATGACCCTAACTGACTTGTATTTTCAAATGACCCTAACTGACTTGTATTTTCAAATGACCCTAACTGACTTGTGTTTTCAAATGACACTAACTGACTTGTGTTTTAAAATGACCCTAACTGATTTGTATTTTCAAATGACCCTAACTGACTTGTGTTTTAAAATGACCCTAACTGACTTGTATTTTCAAATGACCCTAACTGACTTGTGTTTTAAAATGACCCTAACTGATTTGTATTTTCAAATGACCCTAACTGACTTGTGTTTTAAAATGACCCTAACTGACTTGTATTTTCAAATGACCCTAACTGACTTGTATTTTCAAATGACCCTAACTGACTTGTGTTTTCAAATGACCCTAACTGACTTGTGTTTTCAAATGACCCTAACTGACTTGTATTTTCAAATGACTCTAACTGGCTTGTATTTACAAATGACCCTAACTGATTTGTATTTTCAAATAACCCTAACTGACTTGTATTTTCAAATGACCCTAACTGACTTGTATTTTCAAATGACCCTAACTGACTTGTGTTTTAAAATGACCCTAGCTGACTTGTGTTTTCAAATGACCCTAACTGACTTGTATTTTCAAATGACTCTAACTGGCTTGTATTTTCAAATGATCCTAACTGACTTGTGTTTTTAAATGACCCTAACTGACTTGTATTTTCAAATGACCCTAACTGACTTGTGTTTTAAAATGACCCTAACTGACTTGTATTTTCAAATGACCCTAACTGACTTGTGTTTTCAAATGACCCTAACTGACTTGTATTTTCAAATGACCCTAACTGACTTGTATTTTCAAATGACCCTAACTGACTTGTGTTTTAAAATGACCCTAACTGACTTGTGTTTTAAAATGACCCTAACTAGTTTGTATTTTCAAATAACCCTAACTGACTTGTATTTCCAAATGACCATAACTGACTTGTATTTTCAAATGACCTAACTGACTTGTATTTTAAAATGACCCTAACTGATTTGTATTTTCAAATGACCCTAACTGACTTGTGTTTTAAAATGACCCTAACTGACTTGTATTTTCAAATGACCCTAACTGACTTGTATTTTCAAATGACCCTAACTGACTTGTGTTTTAAAATGACCCTAACTGACTTGTGTTTTCAAATGACCCTAACTGACTTGTATTTTCAAATGACTCTAACTGGCTTGTATTTTCAAATGATCCTAACTGACTTGTGTTTTCAAATGACCCTAACTGACTTGTATTTTCAAATGACCCTAACTGACTTGTGTTTTCAAATGACCCTAACTGACTTGTATTTTCAAATGACCCTAACTGACTTGTATTTTCAAATGACCCTAACTGACTTGTGTTTTAAAATTAACCTAACTGACTTGTGTTTTAAAATGACCCTAACTGATTTGTATTTTCAAATGACCATAACTGACTTGTGTTTTAAAATGACCCTAACTGACTTGTATTTTCAAATGACCCTAACTGACTTGTGTTTTAAAATGACCCTAACTGACTTGTGTTTTCAAATGACCCTAACTGACTTGTATTTTCAAATGACTCTAACTGGCTTGTATTTTCAAATGATCCTAACTGACTTGTGTTTTTAAATGACCCTAACTGACTTGTATTTTCAAATGACCCTAACTGACTTGTATTTTCAAATGACCCTAACTGACTTGTATTTTCAAATGACCCTAACTGACTTGTATTTTCAAATGACCCTAACTGACTTGTGTTTTCAAATGACCCTAACTGACTTGTATTTTCAAATGACCCTAACTGACTTGTGTTTTCAAATGACCCTAACTGACTTGTATTTTAAAATGACCCTAACTGACTTGTATTTTCAAATGACCCTAACTGACTTGTGTTTTAAAATGACCCTAACTGACTTGTGTTTTCAAATGACCCTAACTGACTTGTATTTTCAAATGACCCTAACTGACTTGTGTTTTCAAATGACCCTAACTGACTTGTATTTTCAAATGACCCTAACTGACTTGTATTTTCAAATGACCCAATGACCCTAACTGACTTGTATTTTCAAATGACCCTAACTGACTTGTGTTTTCAAATGACACTAACTGACTTGTGTTTTAAAATGACCCTAACTGATTTGTATTTTCAAATGACCCTAACTGACTTGTGTTTTAAAATGACCCTAACTGACTTGTATTTTCAAATGACCCTAACTGATTTGTGTTTTAAAATGACCCTAACTGATTTGTATTTTCAAATGACCCTAACTGACTTGTGTTTTAAAATGACCCTAACTGACTTGTATTTTCAAATGACCCTAACTGACTTGTATTTTCAAATGACCCTAACTGACTTGTGTTTTAAAATGACCCTAAGTGATTTGTATTTTCAAATGACCCTAACTGACTTGTGTTTTAAAATGACCCTAACTGACTTGTATTTTCAAATGACCCTAACTGACTTGTATTTTCAAATGACCCTAACTGACTTGTGTTTTAAAATGACCCTAACTGACTTGTGTTTTCAAATGACCCTAACTGACTTGTATTTTCAAATGACTCTAACTGGCTTGTATTTTCAAATGATCCTAACTGACTTGTGTTTTCAAATGACCTAACTGACTTGTATTTTCAAATGACCCTAACTGACTTGTGTTTTCAAATGACCCTAACTGACTTGTATTTTCAAATGACTCTAACTGACTTGTGTTTTAAAATGACCCTAACTGACTTGTGTTTTAAAATGACCCTAACTGATTTGTATTTTCAAATGACCATAACTGACTTGTGTTTTAAAATGACCCTAACTGACTTGTATTTTCAAATGACCCTAACTGACTTGTATTTTCAAATGACCCTACCTGACTTGTGTTTTCAAATGACCCTAACTGACTTGTGTTTTCAAATGACCCTAACTGACTTGTATTTTCAAATGACTCTAACTGGCTTGTATTTTCAAATGATCCTAACTGACTTGTGTTTTTAAATGACCCTAACTGACTTGTATTTTCAAATGACCCTAACTGACTTGTATTTTCAAATGACCCTAACTGACTTGTATTTTCAAATGACCCTAACTGACTTGTATTTTCAAATGACCCTAACTGACTTGTGTTTTCAAATGACCCTAACTGACTTGTATTTTCAAATGACCCTAACTGACTTGTGTTTTCAAATGACCCTAACTGACTTGTATTTTCAAATGACCCTAACTGACTTGTATTTTCAAATGACCCTAACTGACTTGTGTTTTAAAATGACCCTAACTGACTTGTGTTTTCAAATGACCCTAACTGACTTGTATTTTCAAATGACCCTAACTGACTTGTATTTTCAAATGACCCAATGACCCTAACTGACTTGTATTTTCAAATGACCCTAACTGACTTGTGTTTTCAAATGACCCTAACTGACTTGTGTTTTAAAATGACCCTAACTGATTTGTATTTTCAAATGACCCTAACTGACTTGTATTTTCAAATGACCCTAACTGACTTGTGTTTTCAAATGACCCTAACTGACTTGTGTTTTCAAATGACCCTAACTGACTTGTATTTTCAAATGACCCTAACTGACTTGTATTTTCAAATGACTCTAACTGGCTTGTATTTTCAAATGATCCTAACTGACTTGTGTTTTTAAATGACCCTAACTGACTTGTATTTTCAAATGACCCTAACTGACTTGTGTTTTAAAATGACCCTAACTGACTTGTATTTTCAAATGACCTAACTGACTTGTGTTTTCAAATGACCCTAACTGACTTGTATTTTCAAATGACCTAACTGACTTGTATTTTCAAATGACCCTAACTGACTTGTGTTTTAAAATGACCCTAACTGACTTGTGTTTTAAAATGACCCTAACTGATTTGTATTTTCAAATAACCCTAACTGACTTGTATTTCCAAATGACCATAACTGACTTGTATTTTCAAATGACCCTAACTGACTTGTATTTTAAAATGACCCTAACTGATTTGTATTTTCAAATGACCCTAACTGACTTGTGTTTTAAAATGACCCTAACTGACTTGTATTTTCAAATGACCCTAACTGACTTGTATTTTCAAATGACCCAAACTGACTTGTGTTTTAAAATGACCCTAACTGACTTGTGTTTTCAAATGACCCTAACTGACTTGTATTTTCAAATGACTCTAACTGGCTTGTATTTTCAAATGATCCTAACTGACTTGTGTTTTCAAATGACCCTAACTGACTTGTATTTTCAAATGACCCTAACTGACTTGTGTTTTTAAATGACCCTAACTGACTTGTATTTTCAAATGACCCTAACTGACTTGTATTTTCAAATGACCCTAACTGACTTGTGTTTTAAAATTAACCTAACTGACTTGTGTTTTAAAATGACCCTAACTGATTTGTATTTTCAAATGACCCTAACTGACTTGTGTTTTAAAATGACCCTAACTGACTTGTGTTTTCAAATGACCCTAACTGACTTGTATTTTCAAATGACTCTAACTGACTTGTGTTTTAAAATGACCCTAACTGACTTGTGTTTTAAAATGACCCTAACTGACTTGTATTTTCAAATGACCCAATGACCCTAACTGACTTGTATTTTCAAATGACCCTAACTGACTTGTGTTTTCAAATGACACTAACTGACTTGTGTTTTAAAATGACCCTAACTGATTTGTATTTTCAAATGACCCTAACTGACTTGTGTTTTAAAATGACCCTAACTGACTTGTATTTTCAAATGACCCTAACTGACTTGTGTTTTAAAATGACCCTAACTGATTTGTATTTTCAAATGACCCTAACTGACTTGTGTTTTAAAATGACCCTAACTGACTTGTATTTTCAAATGACCCTAACTGACTTGTATTTTCAAATGACCCTAACTGACTTGTGTTTTCAAATGACCCTAACTGACTTGTGTTTTCAAATGACCCTAACTGACTTGTATTTTCAAATGACCCTAACTGACTTGTATTTTCAAATGACTCTAACTGGCTTGTATTTTCAAATGATCCTAACTGACTTGTGTTTTTAAATGACCCTAACTGACTTGTATTTTCAAATGACCCTAACTGACTTGTGTTTTAAAATGACCCTAACTGACTTGTATTTTCAAATGACCCTAACTGACTTGTGTTTTCAAATGACCCTAACTGACTTGTATTTTCAAATGACCCTAACTGACTTGTATTTTCAAATGACCCTAACTGACTTGTGTTTTAAAATGACCCTAACTGACTTGTGTTTTAAAATGACCCTAACTGATTTGTATTTTCAAATAACCCTAACTGACTTGTATTTCCAAATGACCATAACTGACTTGTATTTTCAAATGACCCTAACTGACTTGTATTTTAAAATGACCCTAACTGATTTGTATTTTCAAATGACCCTAACTGACTTGTGTTTTAAAATGACCCTAACTGACTTGTATTTTCAAATGACCCTAACTGACTTGTATTTTCAAATGACCCAAACTGACTTGTGTTTTAAAATGACCCTAACTGACTTGTGTTTTCAAATGACCCTAACTGACTTGTATTTTCAAATGACTCTAACTGGCTTGTATTTTCAAATGATCCTAACTGACTTGTGTTTTCAAATGACCCTAACTGACTTGTATTTTCAAATGACCCTAACTGACTTGTGTTTTTAAATGACCCTAACTGACTTGTATTTTCAAATGACCCTAACTGACTTGTATTTTCAAATGACCCTAACTGACTTGTGTTTTAAAATTAACCTAACTGACTTGTGTTTTAAAATGACCCTAACTGATTTGTATTTTCAAATGACCATAACTGACTTGTGTTTTAAAATGACCCTAACTGACTTGTATTTTCAAATGACCCTAACTGACTTGTGTTTTCAAATGACCCTAACTGACTTGTGTTTTCAAATGACCCTAACTGACTTGTATTTTCAAATGACTCTAACTGGCTTGTATTTTCAAATGATCCTAACTGACTTGTGTTTTTAAATGACCCTAACTGACTTGTATTTTCAAATGACCCTAACTGACTTGTATTTTTAAATGACCCTAACTGACTTGTATTTTCAAATGACCCTAACTGACTTGTATTTTCAAATGACCCTAACTGACTTGTGTCTTCAAATGACCCTAACTGACTTGTATTTTCAAATGACCCTAACTGACTTGTGTTTTCAAATGACCCTAACTGACTTGTATTTTCAAAGACCCTAACTGACTTGTATTTTCAAATGACCCTAACTGACTTGTGTTTTAAAATGACCCTAACTGACTTGTGTTTTCAAATGACCCTAACTGACTTGTATTTTCAAATGACCCTAACTGACTTGTGTTTTCAAATGACCCTAACTGACTTGTATTTTCAAATGACCCTAACTGACTTGTATTTTCAAATGACCCATGTGACCCTAACTGACTTGTATTTTCAAATGACCCTAACTGACTTGTGTTTTCAAATGACACTAACTTGACTTGTGTTTTAAAATGACCCTAACTGATTTGTATTTTCAAATGACCCTAACTGACTTGTGTTTTAAAATGACCCTAACTGACTTGTATTTTCAAATGACCCTAACTGACTTGTGTTTTAAAATGACCCTAACTGATTTGTATTTTCAAATGACCTAACTGACTTGTGTTTTAAAATGACCCTAACTGACTTGTATTTTCAAATGACCCCTAGCTGACTTGTATTTTCAAATGACCTAACTGACTTGTGTTTTAAAATGACCCTAAGTGATTTGTATTTTCAAATGACCCCTAACTGACTTGTGTTTTAAAATGACCCTAACTGACTTGTATTTTCAAATGACCCTAACTGACTTGTATTTTCAAATGACCCTAACTGACTTGTGTTTTAAAATGACCCTAACTGACTTGTGTTTTCAAATGACCCTAACTGACTTGTATTTTCAAATGACTCTAACTGGCTTGTATTTTCAAATGATCCTAACTGACTTGTGTTTTCAAATGACCCTAACTGACTTGTATTTTCAAATGACCCTAACTGACTTGTGTTTTCAAATGACCCTAACTTATTGTATTTTCAAATGACCCCTAATTGACTTGTATTTTCAAATGACCCTAACTGACTTGTGTTTTAAAATGAGCCCTAACAGACTTGTATTTTCAAATGACCCTACCCTGACTTGTGTTTTCAAATGACCCTAACTGACTTGTGTTTTCAAATGACCCTAACTGACTTGTATTTTCAAATGACTCTAACTGGCTTGTATTTTCAAATGATCCTAACTGACTTGTGTTTTTAAATGACCCTAACTGACTTGTATTTTCAAATGGCCCTAACTGACTTGTATTTTCAAATGACCCTAACTGACTTGTATTTTCAAATGACCCTAACTGACTTGTATTTTCAAATGACCCTAACTGACTTGTGTTTTCAAATGACCCTAACTGACTTGTATTTTTCAAATGACCTAACTGACTTGTGTTTTCAAATGACCCTAACTGACTTGTATTTTCAAATGACCTAACTGACTTGTATTTTCAAATGACCCTAACTGACTTGTGTTTTAAAATGACCCTAACTGACTTGTGTTTTCAAATGACCCTAACTGACTTGTATTTTCAAATGACCCTAGCTGACTTGTGTTTTCAAATGACCCTAACTGACTTGTATTTTCAAATGACCCTAACTGACTTGTATTTTCAAATGACCCAATGACCCTAACTGACTTGTATTTTCAAATGACCCTAACTGACTTGTGTTTTCAAATGACACTAACTGACTTGTGTTTTAAAATGACCCTAACTGATTTGTATTTTCAAATGACCCCTAACTGACTTGTATTTTCAAATGACCCTAACTGACTTGTGTTTTCAAATGACCCTAACTGACTTGTGTTTTAAAATGACCCTAACTGACTTGTATTTTCAAATGACCCTACCTGACTTGTGTTTTCAAATGACCTAACTGACTTGTGTTTTCAAAATGACCCTAACTGACTTGTATTTTCAAATGACTCTAACTGGCTTGTATTTTCAAATGATCCTAACTGACTTGTGTTTTTAAATGACCCTAACTGACTTGTATTTTCAAATGGCCCTAACTGACTTGTATTTTCAAATGACCCTAACTGACTTGTATTTTCAAATGACCCTAACTGACTTGTATTTTCAAATGACCCTAACTGACTTGTGTTTTCAAATGACCCTAACTGACTTGTATTTTCAAATGACCTAACTGACTTGTGTTTTCAAATGACCCTAACTGACTTGTATTTTCAAATGACCCTAACTGACTTGTATTTTCAAATGACCCTAACTGACTTGTGTTTTAAATGACCCTAACTGACTTGTGTTTTCAAATGACCCTAACTGACTTGTATTTTCAAATGACCCTAACTGACTTGTGTTTTCAAATGACCCTAACTGACTTGTATTTTCAAATGACCCTAACTGACTTGTATTTTCAAATGACCCAATGACCCTAACTGACTTGTATTTTCAAATGACCCTAACTGACTTGTGTTTTCAAATGACACTAACTGACTTGTGTTTTAAAATGACCCTAACTGATTTGTATTTTCAAATGACCCTAACTGACTTGTATTTTCAAATGACCCTAACTGACTTGTGTTTTCAAATGACCCTAACTGACTTGTGTTTTCAAATGACCCTAACTGACTTGTATTTTCAAATGACCCTAACTGACTTGTGTTTTCAAATGACCCTAACTGACTTGTATTTTCAAATGACCCTAACTGACTTGTATTTTCAAATGACCCAATGACCCTAACTGACTTGTATTTTCAAATGACCCTAACTGACTTGTGTTTTCAAATGACACTAACTGACTTGTGTTTTAAAATGACCCTAACTGATTTGTATTTTCAAATGACCCTAACTGACTTGTGTTTTAAAATGACCCTAACTGACTTGTATTTTCAAATGACCCTAACTGACTTGTGTTTTAAAATGACCCTAACTGATTTGTATTTTCAAATGACCCTAACTGACTTGTGTTTTAAAATGACCCTAACTGACTTGTATTTTCAAATGACCCTAACTGACTTGTATTTTCAAATGACTCTAACTGGCTTGTATTTTCAAATGATCCTAACTTGACTTGTGTTTTTAAATGACCCTAACTGACTTGTGTTTTCAAATGACCCTAACTGACTTGTGTTTTAAAATGACCCTAACTGACTTGTATTTTCAAATGACCCTAACTGACTTGTGTTTTCAAATGACCCTAACTGACTTGTATTTTCAAATGACCCTAACTGACTTGTATTTTCAAATGACCCTAACTGACTTGTGTTTTAAAATGACCCTAACTGACTTGTGTTTTAAAATGACCCTAACTGATTTGTATTTTCAAATAACCCTAACTGACTTGTATTTCCAAATGACCATAACTGACTTGTATTTTCAAATGACCCTAACTGACTTGTATTTTAAAATGACCCTAACTGATTTGTATTTTCAAATGACCCTAACTGACTTGTGTTTTAAAATGACCCTAACTGACTTGTATTTTCAAATGACCTAACTGACTTGTATTTTCAAATGACCCAAACTGACTTGTGTTTTAAAATGACCCTAACTGACTTGTGTTTTCAAATGACCCTAACTGACTTGTATTTTCAAATGACTCTAACTGGCTTGTATTTTCAAATGATCCTAACTGACTTGTGTTTTCAAATGACCCTAACTGACTTGTATTTTCAAATGACCCTAACTGACTTGTGTTTTTAAATGACCCTAACTGACTTGTATTTTCAAATGACCCTAACTGACTTGTATTTTCAAATGACCCTAACTGACTTGTGTTTTAAAATTAACCTAACTGACTTGTGTTTTAAAATGACCCTAACTGATTTGTATTTTCAAATGACCATAACTGACTTGTGTTTTAAAATGACCCTAACTGACTTGTATTTTCAAATGACCCTAACTGACTTGTGTTTTCAAATGACCCTAACTGACTTGTGTTTTCAAATGACCCTAACTGACTTGTATTTTCAAATGACTCTAACTGGCTTGTATTTTCAAATGATCCTAACTGACTTGTGTTTTTAAATGACCCTAACTGACTTGTATTTTCAAATGACCCTAACTGACTTGTATTTTTAAATGACCCTAACTGACTTGTATTTTCAAATGACCCTAACTGACTTGTATTTTCAAATGACCCTAACTGACTTGTGTCTTCAAATGACCCTAACTGACTTGTATTTTCAAATGACCCTAACTGACTTGTGTTTTCAAATGACCCTAACTGACTTGTATTTTCAAAAGACCCTAACTGACTTGTATTTTCAAATGACCCTAACTGACTTGTGTTTTAAAATGACCCTAACTGACTTGTGTTTTCAAATGACCCTAACTGACTTGTATTTTCAAATGACCCTAACTGACTTGTGTTTTCAAATGACCCTAACTGACTTGTATTTTCAAATGACCTAACTGACTTGTATTTTCAAATGACCCAATGACCCTAACTGACTTGTATTTTCAAATGACCTAACTAACTTGTGTTTTCAAATGACACTAACTGACTTGTGTTTTAAAATGACCCTAACTGATTTGTATTTTCAAATGACCCTAACTGACTTGTGTTTTAAAATGACCCTAACTGACTTGTATTTTCAAATGACCCTAACTGACTTGTGTTTTAAAATGACCCTAACTGATTTGTATTTTCAAATGACCCTAACTGACTTGTGTTTTAAAATGACCCTAACTGACTTGTATTTTCAAATGACCCTAACTGACTTGTATTTTCAAATGACCCTAACTGACTTGTGTTTTAAAATGACCCTAAGTGATTTGTATTTTCAAATGACCCTAACTGACTTGTGTTTTAAAATGACCCTAACTGACTTGTATTTTCAAATGACCCTAACTGACTTGTATTTTCAAATGACCCTAACTGACTTGTGTTTTAAAATGACCCTAACTGACTTGTGTTTTCAAATGACCCTAACTGACTTGTATTTTCAAATGACT
The DNA here is from genome assembly GCA_021962125.1 of Bulinus truncatus. Classification (NCBI taxonomy): domain Eukaryota; kingdom Metazoa; phylum Mollusca; class Gastropoda; family Planorbidae; genus Bulinus; species Bulinus truncatus. Next base: position 45,311 of record JAGDYQ010000272.1, on the reverse strand, counting down.
CTAACTGGCTTGTATTTTCAAATGATCCTAACTGACTTGTGTTTTCAAATGACCCTAACTGACTTGTATTTTCAAATGACCCTAACTGACTTGTGTTTTCAAATGACCCTAACTGACTTGTATTTTCAAATGACCCTAACTGACTTGTATTTTCAAATGACCCTAACTGACTTGTGTTTTAAAATGACCCTAACTGACTTGTATTTTCAAATGACCCTACCTGACTTGTGTTTTCAAATGACCCTAACTGACTTGTGTTTTCAAATGACCCTAACTGACTTGTATTTTCAAATGACTCTAACTGGCTTGTATTTTCAAATGATCCTAACTGACTTGTGTTTTTAAATGACCCTAACTGACTTGTATTTTCAAATGGCCCTAACTGACTTGTATTTTCAAATGACCCTAACTGACTTGTATTTTCAAATGACCCTAACTGACTTGTATTTTCAAATGACCCTAACTGACTTGTGTTTTCAAATGACCCTAACTGACTTGTATTTTCAAATGACCCTAACTGACTTGTGTTTTCAAATGACCCTAACTGACTTGTATTTTCAAATGACCCTAACTGACTTGTATTTTCAAATGACCCTAACTGACTTGTGTTTTAAAATGACCCTAACTGACTTGTGTTTTCAAATGACCCTAACTGACTTGTATTTTCAAATGACCCTAACTGACTTGTGTTTTCAAATGACCCTAACTGACTTGTATTTTCAAATGACCCTAACTGACTTGTATTTTCAAATGACCCAATGACCCTAACTGACTTGTATTTTCAAATGACCCTAACTGACTTGTGTTTTCAAATGACACTAACTGACTTGTGTTTTAAAATGACCCTAACTGATTTGTATTTTCAAATGACCCTAACTGACTTGTATTTTCAAATGACCCTAACTGACTTGTGTTTTCAAATGACCCTAACTGACTTGTGTTTTAAAATGACCCTAACTGACTTGTATATTCAAATGACCCTACCTGACTTGTGTTTTCAAATGACCCTAACTGACTTGTGTTTTCAAATGACCCTAACTGACTTGTATTTTCAAATGACTCGAACTGGCTTGTATTTTCAAATGATCCTAACTGACTTGTGTTTTTAAATGACCCTAACTGACTTGTATTTTCAAATGGCCCTAAATGACTTGTATTTTCAAATGACCCTAACTGACTTGTATTTTCAAATGACCCTAACTGACTTGTATTTTCAAATGACCCTAACTGACTTGTGTTTTCAAATGACCCTAACTGACTTGTATTTTCAAATGACCCTAACTGACTTGTATTTTCAAATGACCCTAACTGACTTGTGTTTTAAAATGACCCTAACTGACTTGTGTTTTCAAATGACCCTAACTGACTTGTATTTTCAAATGACCCTAACTGACTTGTGTTTTCAAATGACCCTAACTGACTTGTATTTTCAAATGACCCTAACTGACTTGTATTTTCAAATGACCCAATGACCCTAACTGACTTGTATTTTCAAATGACCCTAACTGACTTGTGTTTTCAAATGACACTAACTGACTTGTGTTTTAAAATGACCCTAACTGATTTGTATTTTCAAATGACCCTAACTGACTTGTATTTTCAAATGACCCTAACTGACTTGTGTTTTCAAATGACCCTAACTGACTTGTGTTTTCAAATGACCCTAACTGACTTGTATTTTCAAATGACCCTAACTGACTTGTGTTTTCAAATGACCCTAACTGACTTGTATTTTCAAATGACCCTAACTGACTTGTATTTTCAAATGACCCAATGACCCTAACTGACTTGTATTTTCAAATGACCCTAACTGACTTGTGTTTTCAAATGACACTAACTGACTTGTGTTTAAAATGACCCTAACTGATTTGTATTTTCAAATGACCCTAACTGACTTGTGTTTTAAAATGACCCTAACTGACTTGTATTTTCAAATGACCCTAACTGACTTGTGTTTTAAAATGACCCTAACTGATTTGTATTTTCAAATGACCCTAACTGACTTGTGTTTTAAAATGACCCTAACTGACTTGTATTTTCAAATGACCCTAACTGACTTGTATTTTCAAATGACCCTAACTGACTTGTGTTTTTAAAATGACCCTAAGTGATTTGTATTTTCAAATGACCCTAACTGACTTGTGTTTTAAAATGACCTAACTGACTTGTATTTTCAAATGACCCTAACTGACTTGTATTTTCAAATGACCCTAACTGACTTGTGTTTTTAAAATGACCTAACTGACTTGTGTTTTCAAATGACCTAACTGACTTGTATTTTCAAATGACTCTAACTGGCTTGTATTTTCAAATGATCCTAACTGACTTGTGTTTTCAAATGACCCTAACTGACTTGTATTTTCAAATGACCCTAACTGACTTGTGTTTTCAAATGACCCTAACTGACTTGTATTTTCAAATGACTCTAACTGACTTGTGTTTTAAAATGACCCTAACTGACTTGTGTTTTAAAATGACCCTAACTGACTTGTATTTTCAAATGACCCAATGACCCTAACTGACTTGTATTTTCAAATGACCCTAACTGACTTGTGTTTTCAAATGACACTAACTGACTTGTGTTTTAAAATGACCCTAACTGATTTGTATTTTCAAATGACCTAACTGACTTGTGTTTTAAAATGACCCTAACTGACTTGTATTTTCAAATGACCCTAACTGACTTGTGTTTTAAAATGACCCTAACTGATTTGTATTTTCAAATGACCCTAACTGACTTGTGTTTTAAAATGACCCTAACTGACTTGTATTTTCAAATGACCCTAACTGACTTGTATTTTCAAATGACCCTAACTGACTTGTGTTTTAAAATGACCCTAAGTGATTTGTATTTTCAAATGACCCTAACTTGACTTGTGTTTTAAAATGACCCTAACTGACTTGTATTTTCAAATGACCTAACTGACTTGTATTTTCAAATGACCCTAACTGACTTGTGTTTTAAAATGACCCTAACTGACTTGTGTTTTCAAATGACCCTAACTGACTTGTATTTTCAAATGACTCTAACTGGCTTGTATTTTCAAATGATCCTAACTGACTTGTGTTTTCAAATGACCCTAACTGACTTGTATTTTTCAAATGACCCTAACTGACTTGTGTTTTCAAATGACCCTAACTGACTTGTATTTTCAAATGACTCTAACTGACTTGTGTTTTAAAATGACCCTAACTGACTTGTGTTTTAAAATGACCCTAACTGATTTGTATTTTCAAATGACCATAACTGACTTGTGTTTTAAAATGACCCTAACTGACTTGTATTTTCAAATGACCTAACTGACTTGTATTTTCAAATGTCCCTACCTGACTTGTGTTTTCAAATGACCCTAACTGACTTGTGTTTTCAAATGACCCTAACTGACTTGTATTTTCAAATGACTCTAACTGGCTTGTATTTTCAAATGATCCTAACTGACTTGTGTTTTTAAATGACCCTAACTGACTTGTATTTTCAAATGACCCTAACTGACTTGTATTTTCAAATGACCCTAACTGACTTGTATTTTCAAATGACCCTAACTGACTTGTATTTTCAAATGACCCCTAACTGACTTGTGTTTTCAAATGACCCTAACTGACTTGTATTTTCAAATGACCCTAACTGACTTGTGTTTTCAAATGACCCTAACTGACTTGTATTTTCAAATGACCCTAACTGACTTGTATTTTCAAATGACCCTAACTGACTTGTGTTTTAAAATGACCCTAACTGACTTGTGTTTTCAAATGACCCTAACTGACTTGTATTTTCAAATGACCCTAACTGACTTGTATTTTCAAATGACCCAATGACCCCTAACTGACTTGTTGTATTTTCAAATGACCCTAACTGACTTGTGTTTTCAAATGACACTAACTGACTTGTGTTTTAAAATGACCCTAACTGATTTGTATTTTCAAATGACCCTAACTGACTTGTATTTCCAAATGACCCTAACTGACTTGTGTTTTAAAATGACCCTAACTGACTTGTGTTTTACAAATGACCCTAACTGACTTGTATTTTCAAATGACCCTAACTGACTTGTGTTTTCAAATGACCCTAACTGACTTGTATTTTCAAATGACCCTAACTGACTTGTGTTTTCAAATGACCCTAACTGACTTGTATTTTCAAATGACCCTAACTGACTTGTATTTTCAAATGACCCAATGACCCTAACTGACTTGTATTTTCAAATGACCCTAACTGACTTGTGTTTTCAAATGACACTAACTGACTTGTGTTTTAAAATGACCCTAACTGATTTGTATTTTCAAATGACCCTAACTGACTTGTGTTTTAAAATGACCCTAACTGACTTGTATTTTCAAATGACCCTAACTGACTTGTGTTTTAAAATGACCCTAACTGATTTGTATTTTCAAATGACCTAACTGACTTGTGTTTTAAAATGACCCTAACTGACTTGTATTTTCAAATGACCCTAACTGACTTGTATTTTCAAATGACCCTAACTGACTTGTGTTTTAAAATGACCCTAAGTGATTTGTATTTTCAAATGACCCAATGACCCTAACTGACTTGTATTTTCAAATGACCCTAACTGACTTGTGTTTTCAAATGACACTAACTGACTTGTGTTTTAAAATGACCCTAACTGATTTGTATTTTCAAATGACCCTAACTGACTTGTGTTTTAAAATGACCCTAACTGACTTGTATTTTCAAATGACCCTAACTGACTTGTGTTTTTAAAATGACCCTAACTGATTTGTATTTTCAAATGACCCTAACTGACTTGTGTTTCAAAATGACCCTAACTGACTTGTATTTTCAAATGACCCTAACTGACTTGTATTTTCAAATGACCCTAACTGACTTGTGTTTTAAAATGACCCTAAGTGATTTGTATTTTCAAATGACCCTAACTGACTTGTGTTTTAAAATGACCCTAACTGACTTGTATTTTCAAATGACCCTAACTGACTTGTATTTTCAAATGACCCTAACTTGACTTGTGTTTTAAAATGACCCTAACTGACTTGTGTTTTCAAATGACCCTAACTGACTTGTATTTTCAAATGACTCTAACTGGCTTGTATTTTCAAATGATCCTAACTGACTTGTGTTTTCAAATGACCCTAACTGACTTGTATTTTCAAATGACCCTAACTGACTTGTGTTTTCAAATGACCCTAACTGACTTGTATTTTCAAATGACTCTAACTGACTTGTGTTTTAAAATGACCCTAACTGACTTGTGTTTTAAAATGACCCTAACTGATTTGTATTTTCAAATGACCATAACTGACTTGTGTTTTAAAATGACCCTAACTGACTTGTATTTTCAAATGACCCTAACTGACTTGTATTTTCAAATGACCCTACCTGACTTGTGTTTTCAAATGACCCTAACTGACTTGTGTTTTCAAATGACCCTAACTGACTTGTATTTTCAAATGACTCTAACTGGCTTGTATTTTCAAATGATCCTAACTGACTTGTGTTTTCAAATGACCCTAACTGACTTGTGTTTTCAAATGACCCTAACTGACTTGTATTTTCAAATGACCCTAACTGACTTGTGTTTTCAAATGACCCTAACTGACTTGTATTTTCAAATGACCCTAACTGACTTGTATTTTCAAATGACCCAATGACCCTAACTGACTTGTATTTTCAAATGACCCTAACTGACTTGTGTTTTCAAATGACACTAACTGACTTGTGTTTTAAAATGACCCTAACTGATTTGTATTTTCAAATGACCCTAACTGACTTGTGTTTTAAAATGACCCTAACTGACTTGTATTTTCAAATGACCCTAACTGACTTGTGTTTTAAAATGACCCTAACTGACTTGTATTTTCAAATGACCCTAACTGACTTGTGTTTTAAAATGACCCTAACTGACTTGTATTTTCAAATGACCCTAACTGACTTGTATTTTCAAATGACCCTAACTGACTTGTGTTTTAAAATGACCCTAAGTGATTTGTATTTTCAAATGACCCTAACTGACTTGTGTTTTAAAATGACCCTAACTGACTTGTATTTTCAAATGACCCTAACTGACTTGTATTTTCAAATGACCCTAACTGACTTGTGTTTTAAAATGACCCTAACTGACTTGTGTTTTCAAATGACCCTAACTGACTTGTATTTTCAAATGACTCTAACTGGCTTGTATTTTCAAATGATCCTAACTGACTTGTGTTTTCAAATGACCCTAACTGACTTGTATTTTCAAATGACCCTAACTGACTTGTGTTTTCAAATGACCCTAACTGACTTGTATTTTCAAATGACTCTAACTGACTTGTGTTTTAAAATGACCCTAACTGACTTGTGTTTTAAAATGACCCTAACTGACTTGTATTTTCAAATGACCCAATGACCCTAACTGACTTGTATTTTCAAATGACCCTAACTGACTTGTGTTTTCAAATGACACTAACTGACTTGTGTTTTAAAATGACCCTAACTGATTTGTATTTTCAAATGACCCTAACTGACTTGTGTTTTAAATGACCCTAACTGACTTGTATTTTCAAATGACCCTAACTGACTTGTGTTTTAAAATGACCCTAACTGATTTGTATTTTCAAATGACCCTAACTGACTTGTGTTTTAAAATGACCCTAACTGACTTGTATTTTCAAATGACCCTAACTGACTTGTATTTTCAAATGACCCTAACTGACTTGTGTTTTAAAATGACCCTAAGTGATTTGTATTTTCAAATGACCCTAACTGACTTGTGTTTTTTTTAAAATGACCCTAACTGACTTGTATTTTCAAATGACCCTAACTGACTTGTATTTTCAAATGACCCTAACTGACTTGTGTTTTAAAATGACCCTAACTGACTTGTGTTTTCAAATGACCCTAACTGACTTGTATTTTCAAATGACTCTAACTGGCTTGTATTTTCAAATGATCCTAACTGACTTGTGTTTTCAAATGACCCTAACTGACTTGTATTTTCAAATGACCCTAACTGACTTGTGTTTTCCTAAATGACCCTAACTGACTTGTATTTTCAAATGACTCTAACTGACTTGTGTTTTAAAATGACCCTAACTGACTTGTGTTTTAAAATGACCCTAACTGATTTGTATTTTCAAATGACCATAACTGACTTGTGTTTTAAAATGACCCTAACTGACTTGTATTTTCAAATGACCCTAACTGACTTGTATTTTCAAATGACCCTACCTGACTTGTGTTTTCAAATGACCCTAACTGACTTGTGTTTTCAAATGACCCTAACTGACTTGTATTTTCAAATGACTCTAACTGGCTTGTATTTTCAAATGAGCCTAACTGACTTGTGTTTTTAAATGACCCTAACTGACTTGTATTTTCAAATGACCCTAACTGACTTGTATTTTCAAATGACCCTAACTGACTTGTATTTTCAAATGACCCTAACTGACTTGTATTTTCAAATGACCCTAACTGACTTGTGTTTTCAAATGACCCTAACTGACTTGTGTTTTCAAATGACCCTAACTGACTTGTGTTTTCAAATGACCCTAACTGACTTGTATTTTCAAATGACCCTAACTGACTTGTGTTTTCAAATGACCCTAACTGACTTGTGTTTTAAAATGACCCTAACTGATTTGTGTTTTCAAATGACCCTAACTGACTTGTATTTTCAAATGACCCTAACTGACTTGTATTTTCAAATGACCCAATGACCCTAACTGACTTGTATTTTCAAATGACCCTAACTGACTTGTGTTTTCAAATGACACTAACTGACTTGTGTTTTAAAATGACCCTAACTGATTTGTATTTTCAAATGACCTAACTGACTTGTATTTTCAAATGACCCTAACTGACTTGTGTTTTCAAATGACCCTAACTGACTTGTGTTTACAAATGACCCTAACTGACTTGTATTTTCAAATGACCCTAACTGACTTGTGTTTTCAAATGACCCCTAACTGACTTGTATTTTCAAATGACCCTAACTGACTTGTGTTTTCAAATGACCCTAACTGACTTGTATTTTCAAATGACCCTAACTGACTTGTATTTTCAAATGACCCAATGACCCTAACTGACTTGTATTTTCAAATGACCCTAACTGACTTGTGTTTTCAAATGACACTAACTGACTTGTGTTTTAAAATGACCCTAACTGATTTGTATTTTCAAATGACCCTAACTTGACTTGTGTTTTAAAATGACCCTAACTGACTTGTATTTTCAAATGACCCTAACTGACTTGTGTTTTAAAATGACCCTAACTGATTTGTATTTTCAAATGACCCTAACTGACTTGTGTTTTAAAATGACCCTAACTGACTTGTATTTTCAAATGACCCTAACTGACTTGTATTTTCAAATGACCCTAACTGACTTGTGTTTTAAAATGACCCTAAGTGATTTGTATTTTCAAATGACCCAATGACCCTAACTGACTTGTATTTTCAAATGACCCTAACTGACTTGTGTTTTCAAATGACACTAACTGACTTGTGTTTTAAAATGACCCTAACTGATTTGTATTTTCAAATGACCCTAACTGACTTGTGTTTTAAAATGACCCTAACTGACTTGTATTTTCAAATGACCCTAACTGACTTGTGTTTTAAAATGACCCTAACTGATTTGTATTTTCAAATGACCCTAACTGACTTGTGTTTCAAAATGACCCTAACTGACTTGTATTTTCAAATGACCCTAACTGACTTGTATTTTCAAATGACCCTAACTGACTTGTGTTTTAAAATGACCCTAAGTGATTTGTATTTTCAAATGACCCTAACTGACTTGTGTTTTAAAATGTCCCTAACTGACTTGTATTTTCAAATGACCCTAACTGACTTGTATTTTCAAATGACCCTAACTGACTTGTGTTTTAAAATGACCCTAACTGACTTGTGTTTTCAAATGACCCTAACTGACTTGTATTTTCAAATGACTCTAACTGGCTTGTATTTTCAAATGATCCTAACTGACTTGTGTTTTCAAATGACCCTAACTGACTTGTATTTTCAAATGACCCTAACTGACTTGTATTTTCAAATGACCCTAACTGACTTGTATTTTCAAATGACCCTAACTGACTTGTGTTTTAAAATGACCCTAACTGACTTGTGTTTTAAAATGACCCTAACTGATTTGTATTTTCAAATGACCATAACTGACTTGTGTTTTAAAATGACCCTAACTGACTTGTATTTTCAAATGACCCTAACTGACTTGTATTTTCAAATGACCCTACCTGACTTGTGTTTTCAAATGACCCTAACTGACTTGTGTTTTCAAATGACCCTAACTGACTTGTATTTTCAAATGACTCTAACTGGCTTGTATTTTCAAATGATCCTAACTGACTTGTGTTTTTAAATGACCCTAACTGACTTGTATTTTCAAATGACCCTAACTGACTTGTATTTTCAAATGACCCTAACTGACTTGTATTTTCAAATGACCCTTACTGACTTGTATTTTCAAATGACCCTAACTGACTTGTGTTTTCAAATGACCCTAACTGACTTGTATTTTCAAATGACCCTAACTGACTTGTGTTTTCAAATGACCCTAACTGACTTGTATTTTCAAATGACCCTAACTGACTTGTATTTTCAAATGACCCTAACTGACTTGTGTTTTAAAATGACCCTAACTGACTTGTGTTTTCAAATGACCCTAACTGACTTGTATTTTCAAATGACCCTAACTGACTTGTATTTTCAAATGACCCAATGACCCTAACTGACTTGTATTTTCAAATGACCCTAACTGACTTGTGTTTTCAAATGACACTAACTGACTTGTGTTTTAAAATGACCCTAACTGATTTGTATTTTCAAATGACCCTAACTGACTTGTATTTTCAAATGACCCTAACTGACTTGTGTTTTCAAATGACCCTAACTGACTTGTGTTTACAAATGACCCTAACTCAAATGACCCTAACTGACTTGTGTTTTCAAATGACCCTAACTGACTTGTATTTTCAAATGACCCTAACTGACTTGTGTTTTCAAATGACCCTAACTGACTTGTATTTTCAAATGACCCTAACTGACTTGTATTTTCAAATGACACAATGACCCTAACTGACTTGTATTTTCAAATGACCCTAACTGACTTGTGTTTTCAAATGACACTAACTGACTTGTGTTTTAAAATGACCCTAACTGATTTGTATTTTCAAATGACCCTAACTGACTTGTGTTTTAAAATGACCCTAACTGACTTGTATTTTCAAATGACCCTAACTGACTTGTGTTTTAAAATGACCCTAACTGATTTGTATTTTCAAATGACCCTAACTGACTTGTATTTTCAAATGACCCTAACTGACTTGTGTTTTAAAATGACCCTAAGTGATTTGTATTTTCAAATGACCCTAACTGACTTGTGTTTTAAAATGACCCTAACTGACTTGTATTTTCAAATGACCCTAACTGACTTGTATTTTCAAATGACCCTAACTGACTTGTGTTTTAAAATGACCCTAACTGACTTGTGTTTTCAAATGACCCTAACTGACTTGTATTTTCAAATGACTCTAACTGGCTTGTATTTTCAAATGATCCTAACTGACTTGTGTTTTCAAATGACCCTAACTGACTTGTATTTTCAAATGACCCTAACTGACTTGTGTTTTCAAATGACCCTAACTGACTTGTATTTTCAAATGACTCTAACTGACTTGTGTTTTAAAATGACCCTAACTGACTTGTGTTTTAAAATGACCCTAACTGACTTGTATTTTCAAATGACCCAATGACCCTAACTGACTTGTATTTTCAAATGACCCTAACTGACTTGTGTTTTCAAATGACACTAACTGACTTGTGTTTTAAAATGACCCTAACTGATTTGTATTTTCAAATGACCCTAACTGACTTGTGTTTTAAAATGACCCTAACTGACTTGTATTTTCAAATGACCCTAACTGACTTGTGTTTTAAAATGACCCTAACTGATTTGTATTTTCAAATGACCCTAACTGACTTGTGTTTTAAAATGACCCTAACTGACTTGTATTTTCAAATGACCCTAACTGACTTGTATTTTCAAATGACCCTAACTGACTTGTGTTTTAAAATGACCCTAAGTGATTTGTATTTTCAAATGACCCTAACTGACTTGTGTTTTAAAATGACCCTAACTGACTTGTATTTTCAAATGACCCTAACTGACTTGTATTTTCAAATGACCCTAACTGACTTGTGTTTTAAAATGACCCTAACTGACTTGTGTTTTCAAATGACCCTAACTGACTTGTATTTTCAAATGACTCTAACTGGCTTGTATTTTCAAATGATCCTAACTGACTTGTGTTTTCAAATGACCCTAACTGACTTGTATTTTCAAATGACCCTAACTGACTTGTGTTTTCAAATGACCCTAACTGACTTGTATTTTCAAATGACTCTAACTGACTTGTGTTTTAAAATGACCCTAACTGACTTGTGTTTTAAAATGACCCTAACTGATTTGTATTTTCAAATGACCATAACTGACTTGTGTTTTAAAATGACCCTAACTGACTTGTATTTTCAAATGACCCTAACTGACTTGTATTTTCAAATGTCCCTACCTGACTTGTGTTTTCAAATGACCCTAACTGACTTGTGTTTTCAAATGACCCTAACTGACTTGTATTTTCAAATGACGCTAACTGGCTTGTATTTTCAAATGATCCTAACTGACTTGTGTTTTTAAATGACCCTAACTGACTTGTATTTTCAAATGACCCTAACTGACTTGTATTTTCAAATGACCCTAACTGACTTGTATTTTCAAATGACCCTAACTGACTTGTATTTTCAAATGACCCTAACTGACTTGTGTTTTCAAATGACCCTAACTGACTTGTATTTTCAAATGACCCTAACTGACTTGTGTTTTCAAATGACCCTAACTGACTTGTATTTTCAAATGACCCTAACTGACTTGTATTTTCAAATGACCCTAACTGACTTGTGTTTTAAAATGACCCTAACTGACTTGTGTTTTCAAATGACCCTAACTGACTTGTATTTTCAAATGACCCTAACTGACTTGTATTTTCAAATGACCCAATGACCCTAACTGACTTGTATTTTCAAATGACCCTAACTGACTTGTGTTTTCAAATGACACTAACTGACTTGTGTTTTAAAATGACCCTAACTGATTTGTATTTTCAAATGACCCTAACTGACTTGTATTTTCAAATGACCCTAACTGACTTGTGTTTTCAAATGACCCTAACTGACTTGTGTTTACAAATGACCCTAACTGACTTGTATTTTCAAATGACCCTAACTGACTTGTGTTTTCAAATGACCCTAACTGACTTGTATTTTCAAATGACCCTAACTGACTTGTGTTTTCAAATGACCCTAACTGACTTGTATTTTCAAATGACCCTAACTGACTTGTATTTTCAAATGACCCAATGACCCTAACTGACTTGTATTTTCAAATGACCCTAACTGACTTGTGTTTTCAAATGACACTAACTGACTTGTGTTTTAAAATGACCCTAACTGATTTGTATTTTCAAATGACCCTAACTGACTTGTGTTTTAAAATGACCCTAACTGACTTGTATTTTCAAATGACCCTAACTGACTTGTGTTTTAAAATGACCCTAACTGATTTGTATTTTCAAATGACCCTAACTGACTTGTGTTTTAAAATGACCCTAACTGACTTGTATTTTCAAATGACCCTAACTGACTTGTATTTTCAAATGACCCTAACTGACTTGTGTTTTAAAATGACCCTAAGTGATTTGTATTTTCAAATGACCCAATGACCCTAACTGACTTGTATTTTCAAATGACCCTAACTGACTTGTGTTTTCAAATGACACTAACTGACTTGTGTTTTAAAATGACCCTAACTGATTTGTATTTTCAAATGACCCTAACTGACTTGTGTTTTAAAATGACCCTAACTGACTTGTATTTTCAAATGACCCTAACTGACTTGTGTTTTAAAATGACCCTAACTGATTTGTATTTTCAAATGACCCTAACTGACTTGTGTTTTCAAAATGACCCTAACTGACTTGTATTTTCAAATGACCCTAACTGACTTGTATTTTCAAATGACCCTAACTGACTTGTGTTTTAAATGACCCTAAGTGATTTGTATTTTCAAATGACCCTAACTGACTTGTGTTTTAAAATGACCCTAACTGACTTGTATTTTCAAATGACCCTAACTGACTTGTATTTTCAAATGACCCTAACTGACTTGTGTTTTAAAATGACCCTAACTGACTTGTGTTTTCAAATGACCCTAACTGACTTGTATTTTCAAATGACTCTAACTGGCTTGTATTTTCAAATGATCCTAACTGACTTGTGTTTTCAAATGACCCTAACTGACTTGTATTTTCAAATGACCCTAACTGACTTGTGTTTTCAAATGACCCTAACTGACTTGTATTTTCAAATGACTCTAACTGACTTGTGTTTTAAAATGACCCTAACTGACTTGTGTTTTAAAATGACCCTAACTGATTTGTATTTTCAAATGACCATAACTGACTTGTGTTTTAAAATGACCCTAACTGACTTGTATTTTCAAATGACCCTAACTGACTTGTATTTTCAAATGACCCTACCTGACTTGTGTTTTCAAATGACCCTAACTGACTTGTGTTTTCAAATGACCCTAACTGACTTGTATTTTCAAATGACTCTAACTGGCTTGTATTTTCAAATGATCCTAACTGACTTGTGTTTTTAAATGACCCTAACTGACTTGTATTTTCAAATGACCCTAACTGACTTGTATTTTCAAATGACCCTAACTGACTTGTGTTTTCAAATGACCCTAACTGACTTGTATTTTCAAATGACCCTAACTGACTTGTGTTTTCAAATGACCCTAACTGACTTGTATTTTCAAATGACCCTAACTGACTTGTATTTTCAAATGACCCTAACTGACTTGTGTTTTAAAATGACCCTAACTGACTTGTGTTTTCAAATGACCCTAACTGACTTGTATTTTCAAATGACCCTAACTGACTTGTATTTTCAAATGACCCAATGACCCTAACTGACTTGTATTTTCAAATGACCCTAACTGACTTGTGTTTTCAAATGACACTAACTGACTTGTGTTTTAAAATGACCCTAACTGATTTGTATTTTCAAATGACCCTAACTGACTTGTATTTTCAAATGACCCTAACTGACTTGTGTTTTCAAATGACCCTAACTGACTTGTGTTTACAAATGACCCTAACTCAAATGACCCTAACTGACTTGTGTTTTCAAATGACCCTAACTGACTTGTATTTTCAAATGACCCTAACTGACTTGTGTTTTCAAATGACCCTAACTGACTTGTATTTTCAAATGACCCTAACTGACTTGTATTTTCAAATGACACAATGACCCTAACTGACTTGTATTTTCAAATGACCCTAACTGACTTGTGTTTTCAAATGACACTAACTGACTTGTGTTTTAAAATGACCCTAACTGATTTGTATTTTCAAATGACCCTAACTGACTTGTGTTTTAAAATGACCCTAACTGACTTGTATTTTCAAATGACCCTAACTGACTTGTGTTTTAAAATGACCCTAAGTGATTTGTATTTTCAAATGACCCTAACTGACTTGTGTTTTAAAATGACCCTAACTGACTTGTATTTTCAAATGACCCTAACTGACTTGTATTTTCAAATGACCCTAACTGACTTGTGTTTTAAAATGACCCTAAGTGATTTGTATTTTCAAATGACCCTAACTGACTTGTGTTTTAAAATGACCCTAACTGACTTGTATTTTCAAATGACCCTAACTGACTTGTATTTTCAAATGACCCTAACTGACTTGTGTTTTAAAATGACCCTAACTGACTTGTGTTTTCAAATGACCCTAACTGACTTGTATTTTCAAATGACTCTAACTGGCTTGTATTTTCAAATGATCCTAACTGACTTGTGTCTTTAAATGACCCTAACTGACTTGTATTTTCAAATGACCCTAACTGACTTGTATTTTCAAATGACCCTAACTGACTTGTATTTTCAAATGACCCTAACTGACTTGTATTTTCAAATGACCCTAACTGACTTGTGTTTTCAAATGACCCTAACTGACTTGTATTTTCAAATGACCCTAACTGACTTGTGTTTTCAAATGACCCTAACTGACTTGTATTTTCAAATGACCCTAACTGACTTGTATTTTCAAATGACCCTAACTGACTTGTGTTTTAAAATGACCCTAACTGACTTGTGTTTTCAAATGACCCTAACTGACTTGTATTTTCAAATGACCCTAACTGACTTGTGTTTTCAAATGACCCTAACTGACTTGTATTTTCAAATGACCCTAACTGACTTGTATTTTCAAATGACCCAATGACCCTAACTGACTTGTATTTTCAAATGACCCTAACTGACTTGTGTTTTCAAATGACACTAACTGACTTGTGTTTTAAAATGACCCTAACTGATTTGTATTTTCAAATGACCCTAACTGACTTGTATTTCCAAATGACCCTAACTGACTTGTGTTTTAAAATGACCCTAACTGACTTGTGTTTTAAAATGACCCTAACTGACTTGTATTTTCAAATGACCCTAACTGACTTGTATTTTCAAATGACCCAATGACCCTAACTGACTTGTATTTTCAAATGACCCTAACTGACTTGTGTTTTCAAATGACACTAACTGACTTGTGTTTTAAAATGACCCTAACTGATTTGTATTTTCAAATGACCCTAACTGACTTGTATTTTCAAATGACCCTAACTGACTTGTGTTTTAAAATGACCCTAACTGACTTGTGTTTTAAAATGACCCTAACTGACTTGTATTTTCAAATGACCCTAACTGACTTGTGTTTTAAAATGACCCTAACTGACTTGTATTTTCAAATGACCCTAACTGACTTGTGTTTTCAAATGACCCTAACTGACTTGTATTTTCAAATGACCCTAACTGACTTGTATTTTCAAATGACCCAATGACCCTAACTGACTTGTATTTTCAAATGACCCTAACTGACTTGTGTTTTCAAATGACACTAACTGACTTGTGTTTTAAAATGACCCTAACTGATTTGTATTTTCAAATGACCCTAACTGACTTGTGTTTTAAAATGACCCTAACTGACTTGTATTTTCAAATGACCCTAACTGACTTGTGTTTTAAAATGACCCTAACTGATTTGTATTTTCAAATGACCCTAACTGACTTGTGTTTTAAAATGACCCTAACTGACTTGTATTTTCAAATGACCCTAACTGACTTGTATTTTCAAATGACCCTAACTGACTTGTGTTTTAAAATGACCCTAAGTGATTTGTATTTTCAAATGACCCTAACTGACTTGTGTTTTAAAATGACCCTAACTGACTTGTATTTTCAAATGACCCTAACTGACTTGTATTTTCAAATGACCCTAACTGACTTGTGTTTTAAAATGACCCTAACTGACTTGTGTTTTCAAATGACCCTAACTGACTTGTATTTTCAAATGACTCTAACTGGCTTGTATTTTCAAATGATCCTAACTGACTTGTGTTTTCAAATGACCCTAACTGACTTGTATTTTCAAATGACCCTAACTGACTTGTGTTTTCAAATGACCCTAACTGACTTGTGTTTTCAAATGACCCTAACTGACTTGTATTTTCAAATGACCCTAACTGACATGTGTTTTAAAATGACCCTAACTGACTTGTGTTTTAAAATGACCCTAACTGATTTGTATTTTCAAATGACCATAACTGACTTGTGTTTTAAAATGACCCTAACTGACTTGTATTTTCAAATGACCCTAACTGACTTGTATTTTCAAATGACCCTACCTGACTTGTGTTTTCAAATGACCCTAACTGACTTGTGTTTTCAAATGACCCTAACTGACTTGTATTTTCAAATGACTCTAACTGGCTTGTATTTTCAAATGATCCTAACTGACTTGTATTTTCAAATGACCCTAACTGACTTGTGTTTTAAAATGACCCTAACTGACTTGTGTTTTCAAATGACCCTAACTGACTTGTATTTTCAAATGACCCTAACTGACTTGTGTTTTCAAATGACCCTAACTGACTTGTATTTTCAAATGACCCTAACTGACTTGTATTTTCAAATGACCCAATGACCCTAACTGACTTGTATTTTCAAATGACCCTAACTGACTTGTGTTTTAAAATGACCCTAACTGACTTGTGTTTTCAAATGACCCTAACTGACTTGTATTTTCAAATGACCCTAACTGACTTGTATTTTCAAATGACCCAATGACCCTAACTGACTTGTATTTTCAAATGACCCTAACTGACTTGTGTTTTCAAATGACCCTAACTGACTTGTGTTTTCAAATGACCCTAACTGACTTGTATTTTCAAATGACCCTAACTGACTTGTGTTTTCAAATGACTCTAACTGACTTGTGTTTTCAAATGACCCTAACTGACTTGTATTTTCAAATGACCCTAACTGACTTGTATTTTCAAATGACCCTAACTGACTTGTATTTTCAAATGACCCTAACTGACTTGTATTTTCAAATGACCCTAACTGACTTGTATTTTCAAATGACCCTAACTGACTTGTATTTTCAAATGACCCTAACTGACTTATGTTTTCAAATGACCCTAACTGACTTGTATTTTCAAATGACCCTAACTGACTTGTGTTTTCAAATGACCCTAACTGACTTGTATTTTCAAATGACCCTAACTGACTTGTATTTTCAAATGACCCTAACTGACTTGTGTTTTAAAATGACCCTAACTGACTTGTGTTTTCAAATGACCCTAACTGACTTGTATTTTCAAATGACCCTAACTGACTTGTGTTTTCAAATGACCCTAACTGACTTGTATTTTCAAATGACCCTAACTGACTTGTATTTTCAAATGACCCAATGACCCTAACTGACTTGTATTTTCAAATGACCCTAACTGACTTGTGTTTTAAAATGACCCTAACTGACTTGTGTTTTCAAATGACCCTAACTGACTTGTATTTTCAAATGACCCTAACTGACTTGTATTTTCAAATGACCCAATGACCCTAACTGACTTGTATTTTCAAATGACCCTAACTGACTTGTGTTTTCAAATGACCCTAACTGACTTGTGTTTTCAAATGACCCTAACTGACTTGTATTTTCAAATGACCCTAACTGACTTGTGTTTTCAAATGACTCTAACTGACTTGTGTTTTCAAATGACCCTAACTGACTTGTATTTTCAAATGACCCTAACTGACTTGTATTTTCAAATGACCCTAACTGACTTGTATTTTCAAATGACCCTAACTGACTTGTATTTTCAAATGACCCTAACTGACTTGTATTTTCAAATGACCCTAACTGACTTGTATTTTCAAATGACCCTAACTGACTTGTGTTTTCAAATGACCCTAACTGACTTGTATTTTCAAATGACCCTAACTGACTTGTATTTTCAAATGACCCTAACTGACTTGTGTTTTAAAATGACCCTAACTGACTTGTGTTTTCAAATGACCCTAACTGACTTGTATTTTCAAATGACCCTAACTGACTTGTATTTTCAAATGACCCAATGACCCTAACTGACTTGTATTTTCAAATGACCCTAACTGACTTGTGTTTTCAAATGACCCTAACTGACTTGTATTTTCAAATGTCCCTAACTGACTTGTATTTTCAAATGACCCTAACTGACTTGTGTTTTCAAATGACTCTAACTGACTTGTGTTTTCAAATGACCCTAACTGACTTGTATTTTCAAATGACCCTAACTGACTTGTATTTTCAAATGACCCTAACTGACTTGTATTTTCAAATGACCCTAACTGACTTGTATTTTCAAATGACCCTAACTGACTTGTGTTTTAAAATGACCCTAAGTGATTTGTATTTTCAAATGACCCTAACTGACTTGTGTTTTAAAATGACCCTAACTGACTTGTATTTTCAAATGACCCTAACTGACTTGTATTTTCAAATGACCCTAACTGACTTGTGTTTTAAAATGACCCTAACTGACTTGTATTTTCAAATGACCCTAACTGACTTGTATTTTCAAATGACCCTAACTGACTTGTGTTTTAAAATGACCCTAAGTGATTTGTATTTTCAAATGACCCTAACTGACTTGTGTTTTAAAATGACCCTAACTGACTTGTGTTTTCAAATGACCCTAACTGACTTGTATTTTCAAATGACTCTAACTGGCTTGTATTGTCAAATGATCCTAACTGACTTGTGTTTTTAAATGACCCTAACTGACTTGTATTTTCAAATGACCCTAACTGACTTGTATTTTCAAATGACCCTAACTGACTTGTATTTTCAAATGACCCTAACTGACTTGTATTTTCAAATGACCCTAACTGACTTGTGTTTTCAAATGACCCTAACTGACTTGTATTTTCAAATGACCCTAACTGACTTGTGTTTTCAAATGACCCTAACTGACTTGTATTTTCAAATGACCCTAACTGACTTGTATTTTCAAATGACCCTAACTGACTTGTGTTTTAAAATGACCCTAACTGACTTGTGTTTTCAAATGACCCTAACTGACTTGTATTTTCAAATGACCCTATTTGACTTGTGTTTTCAAATGACCCTAACTGACTTGTATTTTCAAATGACCCTAACTGACTTGTATTTTCAAATGACCCAATGACCCTAACTGACTTGTATTTTCAAATGACCCTAACTGACTTGTGTTTTCAAATGACACTAACTGACTTGTGTTTTAAAATGACCCTAACTGATTTGTATTTTCAAATGACCCTAACTGACTTGTGTTTTAAAATGACCCTAACTGACTTGTGTTTTAAAATGACCCTAACTGATTTGTATTTTCAAATGACCATAACTAATTTGTGTTTTAAAATGACCCTAACTGACTTGTGTTTTAAAATGACCCTAACTGACTTGTGTTTTAAAATGACCCTAACTGATTTGTATTTTCAAATGACCCTAACTGACTTGTGTTTTAAAATGACCCTAACTGACTTGTATTTTCAAATGACCCTAACTGACTTGTATTTTCAAATGACCCTAACTGACTTGTGTTTTAAAATGACCCTAACTGACTTGTGTTTTCAAATGACCCTAACTGACTTGTATTTTCAAATGACTCTAACTGGCTTGTATTTTCAAATGATCCTAACTGACTTGTGTTTTTAAATGACCCTAACTGACTTGTATTTTCAAATGACCCTAACTGACTTGTATTTTCAAATGACCCCAACTGACTTGTATTTTCAAATGACCCTAACTGACTTGTATTTTCAAATGACCCTAACTGACTTGTGTTTTCAAATGACCCTAACTGACTTGTATTTTCAAATGACCCTAACTGACTTGTGTTTTCAAATGACTCTAACTGACTTGTATTTTCAAATGACCCTAACTGACTTGTATTTTCAAATGACCCTAACTGACTTGTGTTTTAAAATGACCCTAACTGACTTGTGTTTTCAAATGACCCTAACTGACTTGTATTTTCAAATGACCCTAACTGACTTGTATTTTCAAATGACCCAATGACCCTAATTGACTTGTATTTTCAAATGACCCTAACTGACTTGTGTTTTCAAATGACCCTAACTGACTTGTGTTTTAAAATGACCCTAACTGACTTGTATTTTCAAATGACCCTAACTGACTTGTGTTTTCAAATGACTCTAACTGACTTGTGTTTTCAAATGACCCTAACTGACTTGTATTTTCAAATGACCCTAACTGACTTGTATTTTCAAATGACCCTAACTGACTTGTATTTTCAAATGACCCTAACTGACTTGTATTTTCAAATGACCCTAACTGACTTGTATTTTCAAATGACCCTAACTGACTTGTGTTTTAAAATGACCCTAACTGACTTGTATTTTCAAATGACCCTAACTGACTTGTATTTTCAAATGACCCTAACTGACTTGTGTTTTAAAATGACCCTAAGTGATTTGTATTTTCAAATGACCCTAACTGACTTGTGTTTTAAAATGACCCTAACTGACTTGTATTTTCAAATGACCCTAACTGACTTGTATTTTCAAATGACCCTAACTGACTTGTGTTTTAAAATGACCCTAACTGACTTGTGTTTTCAAATGACCCTAACTGACTTGTATTTTCAAATGACTCTAACTGGCTTGTATTTTCAAATGATCCTAACTGACTTGTGTTTTCAAATGACCCTAACTGACTTGTATTTTCAAATGACCCTAACTGACTTGTGTTTTCAAATGACCCTAACTGACTTGTATTTTCAAATGACCCTAACTGACTTGTATTTTCAAATGACCCTAACTGACTTGTGTTTTAAAATGACCCTAACTGACTTGTGTTTTAAAATGACCCTAACTGATTTGTATTTTCAAATGACCATAACTAATTTGTGTTTTAAAATGACCCTAACTGACTTGTATTTTAAAAAGACCCTAACTGACTTGTGTTTTCAAAAGACCCTAACTGACTTGTGTTTTCAAATGACCCTAACTGACTTGTATTTTCAAATGACTCTAACTGGCTTGTATTTTCAAATGATCCTAACTGACTTGTGTTTTTGAATGACCCTAACTGACTTGTATTTTCAAATGACCCTAACTGACTTGTATTTTCAAATGACCCCAACTGACTTGTATTTTCAAATGACCCTAACTGACTTGTATTTTCAAATGACCCTAACTGACTTGTGTTTTCAAATGACCCTAACTGACTTGTATTTTCAAATGACCCTAACTGACTTGTGTTTTCAAATGACCCTAACTGACTTGTATTTTCAAATGACCCTAACTGACTTGTATTTTCAAATGACCCTAACTGACTTGTGTTTTAAAATGACCCTAACTGACTTGTGTTTTCAAATGACCCTAACTGACTTGTATTTTCAAATGACCCTAACTGACTTGTGTTTTCAAATGACCCTAACTGACTTGTATTTTCAAATGACCCTAACTGACTTGTATTTTCAAATGACCCAATGACCCTAACTGACTTGTATTTTCAAATGACCCTAACTGACTTGTGTTTTCAAATGACATTAACTGACTTGTGTTTTAAAATGACCCTAACTGATTTGTATTTTCAAATGACCCTAACTGACTTGTATTTTCAAATGACCCTAACTGACTTGTGTTTTAAAATGACCCTAACTGACTTGTGTTTTAAAATGACCCTAACTGACTTGTATTTTCAAATGACCCTAACTGACTTGTGTTTTAAAATGACCCTAACTGACTTGTATTTTCAAATGACCCTAACTGACTTGTATTTTCAAATGACCCTAACTGACTTGTAATTTCAAATGACCCTAACTGACTTGTATTTTCAAATGACCCAATGACCCTAACTGACTTGTATTTTCAAATGACCCTAACTGACTTGTGTTTTCAAATGACACTAACTGACTTGTGTTTTAAAATGACCCTAACTGATTTGTATTTTCAAATGACCCTAACTGACTTGTGTTTTAAAATGACCCTAACTGACTTGTATTTTCAAATGACCCTAACTGACTTGTGTTTTAAAATGACCCTAACTGATTTGTATTTTCAAATGACCCTAACTGACTTGTGTTTTAAAATGACCCTAACTGACTTGTATTTTCAAATGACCCTAACTGACTTGTATTTTCAAATGACCCTAACTGACTTGTGTTTTAAAATGACCCTAACTGACTTGTGTTTTCAAATGACCCTAACTGACTTGTATTTTCAAATGACTCTAACTGGCTTGTATTTTCAAATGATCCTAACTGACTTGTGTTTTCAAATGACCCTAACTGACTTGTATTTTCAAATGACCCTAACTGACTTGTGTTTTCAAATGACCCTAACTGACTTGTATTTTCAAATGACCCTAACTGACTTGTGTTTTCAAATGACCCTAACTGACTTGTATTTTCAAATGACCCTAACTGACTTGTGTTTTAAAATGACCCTAACTGACTTGTATTTTCAAATGACCCTAACTGACTTGTGTTTTAAAATGACCCTAACTGACTTGTGTTTTCAAATGACCCTAACTGACTTGTATTTTCAAATGACCCTAACTGACTTGTGTTTTCAAATGACCCTAACTGACTTGTATTTTCAAATGACCCTAACTGACTTGTATTTTCAAATGACCCAATGACCCTAACTGACTTGTATTTTCAAATGACCCTAACTGACTTGTGTTTTCAAATGACACTAACTGACTTGTGTTTTAAAATGACCCTAACTGATTTGTATTTTCAAATGACCCTAACTGACTTGTATTTCCAAATGACCCTAACTGACTTGTATTTTCAAATGACCCTAACTGACTTGTGTTTTAAAATGACCCTAACTGACTTGTGTTTTCAAATGACCCTAACTGACTTGTATTTTCAAATGACCCTAACTGACTTGTGTTTTAAAATGACCCTAACTGACTTGTATTTTCAAATGACCCTAACTGACTTGTATTTTCAAATGACCCAATGACCCTAACTGACTTGTATTTTCAAATGACCCTAACTGACTTGTGTTTTAAAATGACCCTAACTGACTTGTGTTTTCAAATGACCCTAACTGACTTGTATTTTCAAATGACCCTAACTGACTTGTATTTTCAAATGACCCAATGACCCTAACTGACTTGTATTTTCAAATGACCCTAACTGACTTGTGTTTTCAAATGACCCTAACTGACTTGTGTTTTCAAATGACCCTAACTGACTTGTATTTTCAAATGACCCTAACTGACTTGTGTTTTCAAATGACTCTAACTGACTTGTGTTTTCAAATGACCCTAACTGACTTGTATTTTCAAATGACCCTAACTGACTTGTATTTTCAAATGACCCTAACTGACTTGTATTTTCAAATGACCCTAACTGACTTGTATTTTCAAATGACCCTAACTGACTTGTGTTTTCAAATGACCCTAACTGACTTGTATTTTCAAATGACCCTAACTGACTTGTGTTTTCAAATGACCCTAACTGACTTGTATTTTCAAATGACCCTAACTGACTTGTATTTTCAAATGACCCTAACTGACTTGTGTTTTAAAATGACCCTAACTGACTTGTGTTTTCAAATGACCCTAACTGACTTGTATTTTCAAATGACCCTAACTGACTTGTATTTTCAAATGACCCAATGACCCTAACTGACTTGTATTTTCAAATGACCCTAACTGACTTGTGTTTTCAAATGACCCTAACTGACTTGTATTTTCAAATGTCCCTAACTGACTTGTATTTTCAAATGACCCTAACTGACTTGTGTTTTCAAATGACTCTAACTGACTTGTGTTTTCAAATGACCCTAACTGACTTGTATTTTCAAATGACCCTAACTGACTTGTATTTTCAAATGACCTAACTGACTTGTATTTTCAAATGACCCTAACTGACTTGTATTTTCAAATGACCCTAACTGACTTGTGTTTTAAAATGACCCTAAGTGATTTGTATTTTCAAATGACCCTAACTGACTTGTGTTTTAAAATGTCCCTAACTGACTTGTATTTTCAAATGACCCTAACTGACTTGTATTTTCAAATGACCCTAACTGACTTGTGTTTTAAAATGACCCTGACTTGTATTTTCAAATGACCCTAACTGACTTGTATTTTCAAATGACCTAACTGACTTGTGTTTTAAATGACCCTAAGTGATTTGTATTTTCAAATGACCCTAACTGACTTGTGTTTTAAATGACCCTAACTGACTTGTGTTTTCAAATGACCCTAACTGACTTGTATTTTCAAATGACTCTAACTGGCTTGTATTTTCAAATGATCCTAACTGACTTGTGTTTTTAAATGACCCTAACTGACTTGTATTTTCAAATGACCCTAACTGACTTGTATTTTCAAATGACCCTAACTGACTTGTATTTTCAAATGACCCTAACTGACTTGTATTTTCAAATGACCCTAACTGACTTGTGTTTTCAAATGACCCTAACTGACTTGTATTTTCAAATGACCCTAACTGACTTGTGTTTTCAAATGACCCTAACTGACTTGTATTTTCAAATGACCCTAACTGACTTGTATTTTCAAATGACCCTAACTGACTTGTGTTTTAAAATGACCCTAACTGACTTGTGTTTTCAAATGACCCTAACTGACTTGTATTTTCAAATGACCCTAACTGACTTGTGTTTTCAAATGACCCTAACTGACTTGTATTTTCAAATGACCCTAACTGACTTGTATTTTCAAATGACCCAATGACCCTAACTGACTTGTATTTTCAAATGACCCTAACTGACTTGTGTTTTCAAATGACACTAACTGACTTGTGTTTTAAAATGACCCTAACTGATTTGTATTTTCAAATGACCCTAACTGACTTGTATTTTCAAATGACCCTAACTAACTTGTGTTTTAAAATGACCCTAACTGACTTGTATTTTCAAATGACCCTAACTGACTTGTGTTTTAAAATGACCCTAACTGACTTGTATTTTCAAATGACCCTAACTGACTTGTGTTTTCAAATGACCCTAACTGACTTGTATTTTCAAATGACTCAATGACCCTAACTGACTTGTATTTTCAAATGACCCTAACTGACTTGTGTTTTCAAATGACACTAACTGACTTGTGTTTTAAAATGACCCTAACTGACTTGTGTTTTAAAATGACCCTAACTGACTTGTGTTTTCAAATGACCCTAACTGACTTGTATTTTCAAATGACTCTAACTGGCTTGTATTTTCAAATGATCCTAACTGACTTGTGTTTTCAAATGACCCTAACTGACTTGTATTTTCAAATGACCCTAACTGACTTGTGTTTTCAAATGACCCTAACTGACTTGTATTTTCAAATGACCCTAACTGACTTGTATTTTCAAATGACCCTAACTGACTTGTGTTTTAAAATGACCCTAACTGACTTGTGTTTTAAAATGACCCTAACTGACTTGTATTTTCAAATGACCCTAACTGACTTGTGTTTTCAAATGACCCTAACTGACTTGTATTTTCAAATGACCCTAACTGGCTTGTATTTTCAAATGATCCTAACTGACTTGTGTTTTTAAATGACCCTAACTGACTTGTATTTTCAAATGACCCTAACTGACTTGTATTTTCAAATGACCCTAACTGACTTGTATTTTCAAAAGACCCTAACTGACTTGTATTTTCAAATGACCCTAACTGACTTGTGTTTTCAAATGACCCTAACTGACTTGTATTTTCAAATGACCCTAACTGACTTGTGTTTTCAAATGACCCTAACTGACTTGTATTTTCAAATGACCCTAACTGACTTGTATTTTCAAATGACCCTAACTGACTTGTGTTTTAAAATGACCCTAACTGACTTGTGTTTTCAAATGACCCTAACTGACTTGTATTTTCAAATGACCCTAACTGACTTGTTTTTTCAAATGACCCTAACTGACTTGTGTTTTTAAATGACCCTAACTGACTTGTATTTTCAAATGACCCTAACTGACTTGTATTTTAAAATGACCCTAACTGACTTGTGTTTTAAAATGACCCTAACTGACTTGTGTTTTAAAATGACCCTAACTGATTTGTATTTTCAAATGACCCTAACTGACTTGTGTTTTAAAATGACCCTAACTGACTTGTATTTTCAAATGACCCTAACTGACTTGTATTTTCAAATGACCCTAACTGACTTGTGTTTTAAAATGACCCTAACTGACTTGTGTTTTCAAATGACCCTAACTGACTTGTATTTTCAAATGACCCTAACTGACTTGTATTTTCAAATGATCCTAACTGACTTGTGTTTTTAAATGACCCTAACTGACTTGTATTTTCAAATGACCCTAACTGACTTGTATTTTCAAATGACCCCAACTGACTTGTATTTTCAAATGACCCTAACTGACTTGTATTTTCAAATGACCCTAACTGACTTGTGTTTTCAAATGACCCTAACTGACTTGTATTTTCAAATGACCCTAACTGACTTGTGTTTTCAAATGACCCTAACTGACTTGTATTTTCAAATGACCCTAACTGACTTGTATTTTCAAATGACCCTAACTGACTTGTGTTTTAAAATGACCCTAACTGACTTGTGTTTTCAAATGACCCTAACTGACTTGTATTTTCAAATGACCCTAACTGACTTGTATTTTCAAATGACCCAATGACCCTAACTGACTTGTATTTTCAAATGACCCTAACTGACTTGTGTTTTCAAATGACCCTAACTGACTTGTGTTTTAAAATGACCCTAACTGACTTGTATTTTCAAATGACCCTAACTGACTTGTATTTTCAAATGACCCTAACTGACTTGTATTTTCAAATGACCCTAACTGACTTGTATTTTCAAATGACCCTAACTGACTTGTATTTTCAAATGACCCTAACTGACTTGTATTTTCAAATGACCTAACTGACTTGTGTTTTTAAAATGACCCTAACTGACTTGTAGTTTTCAAATGACCCTAACTGACTTGTATTTTCAAATGACCCTAACTGATTGTGTTTTAAAATGACCCTAAGTGATTTGTATTTTTAAATGACCCTAACTGACTTGTGTTTTAAAAATGACCCTAACTGACTTGTATTTTTCAAATGACCCTTAATTGACTGTGGTCAAAGACCCAACAGTAAACCCACCGATGTCCTTGTCCAGTCATACTCATATCACGTGACTGTTACTCGGTTCAGTAGTTGTGACTCTTGCTCATCCATCGAATAATTATTTTCATCTGGGTTATATTTAACAATCAAAGTAGTTTAGCTCGATATGGTTTCAACTGAAGACCAGCAGGCAAAGTGAGGGTAGGTAAGGCAAGTAGGCATGCCCCGGGCGCTACTCACAAAAAGGCGCTAAAGCTGGTATATTATATATACATTATTATGGTTTTCAAATTGGGGGGGCTGTGCGGTATGTGCCCCCGGGCGCGAGTTCAGCTCAAGCTACGCCACTGAACACCGTTGAATCTATTATAAAGGCTTTACAAACATAAGTAGTGTATTCTTTTAAATTATATTTTATTATTTATTTTGTTTTTAATGCTAAATAAATTTACAATTCATAACATTGCCCAACAATGAGGGGCTGTATATTGAAAGTCATGAAACAATCACTCTACTGTAATGACATTTAAATTTTTTAAAAACGTTTTCAATTGTTTTATTTAATTACAGAAAAATACAGATTTCACAAAAGAAATAAACAAAGTTTCAGGTGAGACAAAATATTTTCAATAAACTTTCGTGGACATAATTCGTTCAAAACAATGTCCACGAAAAACATTGTCAGTCCTCATCGGATATTTTCGGACTCCATTAGACTTCAATAAAGCTGTGTTTTTATCAGCACGGGTTAAAATTAGGCTATTGTCGTGTCTGCAAATGTTATGTTTTAGTTTTATCTTATGCATTTCATTACATTTGAAATTTGATATAAATATAAAAATGTAACTATGACAAGTAACTGACATTTCTCTCAATTTTATTAAATTGTTGTTGATGCCATCCAACTAGTCAGGACAATAACATGTCGTACACATAGCAATAGAGATATCTTTAAAAGCATAAATTGGGCACAAATACATTCATGTGTGAACAAATTTATTATATATGTATTTAATAATAAGAAATAAAAATATAAATTAGTATTTGGTACATATCCTTTTCACAATTTGGCAACACAATTCTTGGACGTTGCATTCTATTGGAAAGAATACTTATCATTCAAACTATTAAAAATAATCATTTCATAAATTTGACGACTTATTAAACACGTTTATAACAATCATTTAGATTGGATGGAGATGGTCTAGTACTTACTATTGAACCAATGAATGAAATGTTTACATTTTTTTATTTTATTGTTCAGTTCCAGAAATTATCGCTTACCTGCAGCACCCAACACAGGTGAGGTGATTTTTGTCTACTCTCACAAGGCCCATTCTCTTGTAATCTCTGTCTGTCTGTCTCTCTATCTGTCTGTCTGTCTGTCTGTCTCTCTATCTGTCTGTATCTCTATTTGTCTTTGTCTGTCTCTCTCTATCTGTCTCTTTCTCTCTCTCTGTCTGTCTCTGTCTGTTTCTCTCTATCTGTCTCTATCTGTCTCTGCCTCTATCTCTCTCTGTCTCTGTCTGTCTGTCTCGATCTGTCTCTGCGTGACTCTCTTTCTCCATACCCTTCCATTCTTTCCACTCTCAATTTATCTTGAGTTAAAATTAAAGAAATATAACAATTAAATTTAATGTATTATGTTTAAAAGATGAAAGCCGATTGAATGCATATGTATATTTATCATAAGAGTTAACCCATTTTTATCAGGGGTGAGCATTAGTTTTTGGCTGCTGGTCACATTCAGATGGTCATGGTAAATCGAGGGCCGCTTCATCAAAACATGATTATATTTAATGATTATTATAGCACTTTATTAAATGTTTAGTAAATTAAATAAAAACAGTAGAAGTGCACATAAATGTTTGAATATATAAAAAAGATGCATGTGCCCATTGCACATGGTAAACAAATACAACAGTAGAAGTACACAGACATGGTAGAACAAATACAACAGTAGAAGTACACAGACATGTTTTATTCAAAATAAACACTTTTTTTTATTAATTACACATGTGCTAGAAAATACAACATTAGTTATTATTACACCATTATCGCTATCACTAAAACAATAGTGGTACTCAGACGCAAATAGTGGTACTGACACAACAATAGTGGTACTCAGACGAAAATAGTGGTACTGAGACAACGATAGTGGTACTCAGACGAAAACAGTGGTTCTCATATGAACATAGTGGTACTCAGACGAAAATAGTGGTACTCAGACAACAATAGTGGTACTCAGACAACAATAGTGGTACTCAGACGAAAATAGTGGTACTCAGACAACAATAGTGGTACACAGACGAAAATAGTGGTACTCAGATGAAAATAGTGGTACTCAGATGAAAATAGTGGTACTGAGACAACAATAGTGGTACTCAGACGAAAACAATGGTTCTCATATGAAAATAGTGGTTCTCAGATGAAAATAGTGGTACTGAGACAACAATAGTGGTACTCAGACGAAAATAGTGGTACTGAGACAATAGTGGTACTCAGACACAACAATAACAGTCAAATGAGGAAATCAGACTTCTCAGCAAATGCAATTTAAAAAATTTATTCTCTCTAATTTTCGAATTCTATTGAAATTAAGAGTTGAGATCCCTGTACCCCCGCCTCCAGTAGAAGCTCATATCCACCATATTGGATATATTTGTATTTTTGTTAATTCTAATGCAATACAATATTTATTTCCAACAGTATGTTACCAATCATTTCTATGACGTAGGTATTGGTATTGTTATTCATGTATAGTTGGAGAAGTTTTTTTTTATAAGGACCTGGTCTCAAACTCCTGTTTCCTTTATCATTCTTTCTTTCTGTTTCAGTTTGTAGGGTCCAGGATTAGTACCAGTAGAGCATGGTAGGGATTACCAATAATTTGTACCATTTGTACCTGGTGCCAAAGCGAATGACCTTACTTTTCCAGCTACTATCATGTCTGGTCATAGACAGCCATAGTTGTTGTGATGCAAAAGTGAATCTCAAACAGGCAGCATTAGTCCACGTAGCGGTCTGAACCATTTTATCTGAAAATGTCCCCCTCTTCCAGCCTTTCTCCATTAAATGTTATCTGTGCCTCTCTTCAAACTTAGGCGTTAATTATAACTTTTCTCAACGGGTACTTCTCTGTTGTAGGCTCTGTCGTGGCTACTGATTCGGTGATGACGTCTTAGAGTTTACTATTGATATGCCTCCCCCCCATCACCAGCAAATCGCAGTTTTCAAATGGGTCTTCCAGCACTTAATATAGTTGTGTGCTGTCTATCAAATATAGCTGCATGATCTTTTCCTAATCTCAGAATATAAAATACATATGACATAATTGAAAACTTAAACTGTGAATGATACATATACTAACTTGATTGGTACATATACTATCTTGATTGGTAGCCTACATATACTATTTTGATTGGTACATACACTATCTTGATTGGTACATATACTATCTTGATTGGTACATATACTATCTTGAATGATATCTATACTATCTTGATTGATACATATACTACCTTGACTGGTACATATACTATCTTGATTGGTACATATACTATCTTGATTGATACATATACTATCCTGACTTACATCTATATTATCATAAATGGTAATTATACTATTTTCTATAGCAGAAACTAGATTATATTTGGGACTAATTTGTCCATGTGTTCTCTATTTAAATATCTTTGATAGTCTTGATTTCAATTACCTTTGTTTGAAAGTGTCCAATCGTATTTTTGTGTTTTAAGAAATTGAAATTCTACATTCACCACTTATCAAGGTTCAAATTTTTAAACAACTGTGTATTCTTGATGACAATGTACTATTTTAAAGTGTTCGAGTCAATTCCTTAAAATCTTGTAGACGATGATGGTAATGAACTATTTTCTAATGTTTACTTAAGGATGGGGTGTCTGTGAAAGGAGATTATATGACGTCTTTTACAGTGCAAGGGAAGTGATTAATGTAAAAGGATAAAGTATACGAGCTCAATATATTAGTGAAGAAAATTAAAAGGATAAAGTATACGAGCTCAATATATTAGTGAAGAAAATTAAAAGGATAAAGTATACGAGCTCAATATATTAGTCAAGAAAATTAAAAGGATAAAGTATACGAGCTCAATATATTAGTGAAGATAATTAAAAGGATAAAGTATACGAGCTCAATATATTAGTGAAGAAAATTTAAATGAAGTGTGCTCTCGACTTGAAAAAAAAATGACGCTGTTGTTTGTCTATATGAGACGTGTGTATGTGACGTGTGTATATGACGTGTGTATGTGACGTGTGTATGTGACGTGTGTGTATGTGACGTGTGTATGTGTCGTGTGTATGTGACGTGTGTATGTGACGTGTGTATGTGACGTGTGTATAAACTTTCATATTGTGATGGTAACAAGATAAAATTTAAACACAATGACTGGACTAACAGTGTTACCTCCCGTTACAAATAGTTGTATACATTACATACATGTGACATTTAGTATCGTTAGATGACTATTGCGAAAGGGAAGGGGGGGGTCATTTATCAACACTAACATGTATAAAAAAAAGAAACATAAAAACCCATTAAAAGAAAATGTAGGTGTGGGTGCAATTTCGGGAGCTGTAATTTATGACATGACAAAATTAAAATTCAAGATATTCATTGATTTATACATGGGTTTAAAAATGCACTTGATAACTTCAACTGTCTGTGCATTGTTTCAACTGTCTGTGCATTATTTTAACTGGTGTGCATTGTTTCAACTGTCTGTACATTATTTTAACTGGTGTGCATTGTTTCAACTGTCTGTGCATTATTTTAACTGGTGTGCATTGTTTCAACTGTCTGTGCATTATTTCAGCTTGTGAGCCTGTGATGTTATTGAACTCTGTGAAAGAGTCATGTCATTACAGCAACTGTCCAACACAGCCAATATACAGTAATGTTGATAGATCTAAGGTACACGGACCTATATTGTTTGATTATTTTTAGAGAGAGAGTGTGTGTGTGAGAGAGATAGAGAGAGTGAAAGAGAGAGAGAAAGAGAGAGAGGGAGGGAGAGGTTACAAATATTGTTCAAGAAATAAAAAATAAAATCACAATATATATTGGCCAGAAAGTGAATCGTATTTAAAATGTCCTACATCTTTGTCTAAAAATGACTCCATTACATTTTGGTGTAGTATCTGAACATTAAAATATAACAGCAGTTGTATTAAAAAAAACAACACTTCCACCACAGAATAAATTTCAACCTAGCATGTAGTAAAATATAATGAATCTGAAATCACTTCGTCCTTATAACTATAGACAATGTTACAAACTTAATGATAGTTTGCTAATAAAACCATTGTTCCGTCCCTATAACTATATACAATGTTACAAACTGAATGATAGTTTGCTAAAAATACTATTGTTCCGTCCCACATCCGGCCTCAAAAAACTTATTACATTTGTTTCTGTATTATTTAAAATCTTGTGATGTTAGTATATAGTTCAATTACCACTATAGAATCGTGGTGATGAGATCATAAAGTCGCGCTGCAGTTTTATATTAGCGAAATAAAAAAAAATATTTTAACAAATCTTCCTTATATTTTTACAAAAAAATATAACTGGTGTGGGAAAATATAATAAAATATCATAAGTATTATATTCGGGTATTAAGTTTTATATCCGGGTATTAAGTATTATATCCGGGTATTAAGTATTATATCCGGGTATTAAGTATTATATCCAGGTATTAAGTATTATATCCGGGTATTAATTATTATATCCGGGTATTAAGTATTATACTCGAGTATTAAGTATTATATTCGGGTATTAATTTTTTTTCAAGTCCATACTGGTATGCAGTCTTGTGTGTGTGTGTGTGTGTGTGTGCGGGGGGTGAAGTGGGGTGAGTTTCACGTGCGAGGCCTAGAGGTTCATTTTACAGTAAAGTGACTATAGAATCTCTCTAGGGGTTTACTTTTAGAAGAAGGATCTATAAACAAGGTATAAGTAGACAATAGCAAGGTATAAGTAGACAATAGCAAGGTATAAGTAGACAATAGCAAGGTACAAGTAGACAATAGCTTCCAATTATTTTATTTTTTGAATTGATGCTGCGAAACTATTTTAGTCAACCGACAAAACCTGATCCACTTAAGCGTCAGAAGTAAATTGGATAAGTCAGTTATTAAAATAGATTTATATTAGTTTTATGAATATATAATACTTATTATTCTGTACATTACAAATAAAGCAATTTAGTATACAGATTGTTGTTTGGCTGAGTATATTGTAAGATTACCAGTATGGTTTAATTTGTATTAATAGTACAACATATATAGAAATACCATACACCTGCATGACATTATTTAACACCACTATTTCTATGTTATTTGGTTTCTTTATCTACCTTCATCATACCAGGAAAGTGGAAGATTTGTGTCTAAAGGAGGTCTAAACTATGTCACAGTAGACCACTCAGAGACCAACATACAGCAACGCCACAGAGTACCAACCCTGAGAGAACCAGTCACATACACCACAGTCAGGATTTAAATCAATGTTTCTAAAACTATGAAAATAAAATCAGTGAGTGACATTGAATTATGATAGGAGAAATGTAGATCATCTATTTTATGGATCTACCTCAATTAAATAGATTTATAGAGGATGTATTTATACATATATCGCCTTGTATAAAATGGTAAATTAATCGATGAAATAAACATAGGAAGCTAACTATAAAATTCAACGTAGCAGCATATAATTAAAAAGAAATGGTCGATTGGTGTAGATACTTGACAGTCGAGCTGAAAGTCCTGGGTTCGATTCTCGGTGAGACCCATGGGAACATTGCCAGGTGACATTTGTTTCAAAGTCGTCCCACAAGTCCACCCAGCTTTAAATGGGTACCTGACTTAAGTAGGGGAAGTAAAGGCGGCTGGGCGTTGTGCTAACCACACAATCCCTTTAAATGCCGAGGTTATAGAAACAGATGAATTCTACACTTCATCTGCCCCGATGACCCTCTAGGGCTAAGGGAACTTCACTTTTTTTTTTTACAACGAATTGATGAATTCAGGGTAGAACTTATATTGTAACATTATTCTTTTTTTTCAGTAGTAATAAAATATGCACATTTATATAATCAAGATTTACAATGTTTCTTTTAGGTTTCACCGTTCCAATATTACTTCATCAAGATTTTTTCCTGCCTTGAAGTTAAATTCTACTAAATTTTATTCAAGAAAATCTATTTCAATTGTTTTGGCATCCCGCGGACAACAATCATACAGTAGTGTTTCCCATAGTGTTTCCCATAGTGTTTCCCATAGTGTTTCCCATAGTGTTTCCCATAGCGTACCCCTGGAGGTATGAGTTGCTCCAGGTTGAGAACATTGAATAAACATGCAAGGCTAAAGTGAAAACAATAGCATGAAAGGAAAACATGACAAAAAACCAATGAAATGAGTGGAAAACATAATAGAAAACAATGACATGAGAGGAAAACATGACAAAAGACAGTGAAATAAGAGAAACATGATAAAAAACAATGAAATGAGTGGAAAACATGACAAATGACAATGGGATAAGAGGAAACATGACATAAAAACAATAAAATGAGTTGAAAACATAACAGAAAACAATGAAATGAGAGGAAAGCATAACAGAAAACAATGAAATGAGAGGAAAGCATTACAGAAAACAATGAAATGAGATTAAACGACGACACAAAGCAATATGCAAGTTGTTTTTTTAACTAGAGATACACAATATTAATGAAAATAACAACAGGGTTACACAGATGTCGAAAGTTCGAGAAACACTGCCATTAGAGAATTGATTAAACAAATGGTGCACCTACCTAATATTTAATAAGTCTTTGGTTCACCATTTAAATATTATGTAATTTAATTAGTTTGAGAATGTAGTAGTTCAAGGGTTTATGCATTTTGATTTGTTAACGTTTATTAATGATAGTTATTTATATTTTGATTTGTTAACGTTTATTAATGATAGTTATTTATATTTTGATTTGTTAACGTTTATTAATGATAGTTATTTATATTTTGATTTGTTAACGTTTATTAATGATAGTTATTTATATTTTGATTTATTAACGTTTATTAATGATAGTTATTTATATTTTATCTTTTACCTCAATATTGGCTTCAAGTATTGAGTTTTTCTAAAGTATGGTGGTCTCAAACAGTGAAGTAAGAGGTCTCCTTACATTTTTTTGTTGAAAACTAAGCATTCGAAATGGACATGGAGACGTAAATTTAGCTTTTAAGTTGATTAATGATGTAATTCACGTTGCGGCTTATAAAAAAATAAAAAGCACGTTACATTTGTAAATGTTTTCGTTATTTCCTGTATAAATTATTTTTTTTTGAATAAACTAGTAAACAAAGGCCAGGCTAGTATTTGAGCGCGTTTACAATCAGTATAAAAACAAAATTAGCATGGCTATGTACTCGAAGTGGCCTCAAAGAACATGAACAGATTATTGTAGCCAACATACATTTGAGAATAGGGACACTTAATAGTACATCAAATAAAGTTTAGATGTTAAATAGTTCAACCCAAAGAAAATAAAACTCATTATGGGTACACAATCTTAACAAAATCAACCCCCGGCGATTAAACTCTGAATTTAACATCCAACTATACATAATTTGCGCAAACAACACCTTATCATTAATAAACCTTAATTCATTCATAATATTTTAATGGACTCCTTTCCAAACAGTTCTTCATTTTATGTTTTATGTTGTTCAACATGACGTAATTAAAGAGAAAGAGAGACGTGAGTGAGTGCCTGCCAGTTAAGCGATACGCTACATGTTTAGCAGGTGGTTTATTTACTGTTACACTCATTGAAGCATAGTACAATATATCGTACTGAGACAAAAAGTAAGACCAACCTATGAATTTGGGGCACCGGTGGGCTCGGTCTCTTTGGGGGCCCCTGCATTTTGACATTCGACACCATGACATAAGATAATGTACTTATTATTCAATGTAAAAAAAAATTGATTTGGGCCGCCTACCCCCCCCCCTTAAAGCTGGGTCCCGATGAGATATAATCGTTGTGTAGCTTTAATCTGACCTTCAGTTATAAAAAATATATATTCCATCAATCCAGATGAGGCCGCAGACGCAGAAAATATCAGGCCTCTTAAAAAAGAAAGACACATCAAAGTCTTAAACATTATAGTTCTGTGAAGCCAGTGCCTAATCTAGGGATTTGGGGTTTGTCCTCTTAGGGGGCCCCTGCATGTTGACATGAGATAATGAACTCAATATTTAACGTAAAAAAAGATTTTGGGGACCCCCCTCAAGGGGGCCCGGAAGACTTTCGAATTTGGACCCCCCTCCACCCACCCTAGGTACGACTCTGTGTGAAGCCTCCTTGTAAATGGGTTAGTTTGCACTGCCTACATTGTGTACGGCGCTACTTAGACTCCACCCTTATAAAATTCATTCATGTGATGTAATAATAAAAAAATGTGACGTAGTTTGCTGTTAGTGGTAAAGGAGGATAATTGTACATTAGATATAGACATATTGTAGAAATAATAACAAACTGAACAATATAAATATTACATTATCTTGAGATATCCATACTGTAAAATTCATTTGCTTTAAAATTTAGATAGTCGAAAAAATACAAAATATTAATTGAACGATTTCTGTACATATTTCTCCTATGATCGCTTCTCATTAAATAACAAACTGAACACCATATACATTACATTATCGTGAGGTATACTTACGAAATTCGTGCCAATTGTCATTTGATGATCATTTCAGGCTTTTCTGGTCTGAGAAACTCTACTTTCTCGTCACATCGAATAAATCTTTCGATGTGATTGTGTGTGGAGACATACCAAGATCTACGGGGGATAGATGATTGGGGTTCTCTAGCCAGGAATAAAAAAAACCCATTCTTGTTAGGGTGGTGGTACTGTGGTCAATGAGGACTATCCGAGACCGTAGTATCCACAGCTGGCTATGGTGACGGATGTGGTCGGCACACAACACCCTTCCACTCTGTTCCACTCATGCACACCTGCGCAGCCTGCCATTTCGGGCTGAGGGTACAGGCACATTACAGCCTCCCCTCTTTCCGAATGGCAGGAAAAACCCCTTGCCTTGCCGTTCTGGCCGATCAGCAGTACACACACCTTGCTGGTCTGGCCAGTTTGGGCAAGTCGTAAAATCCCTTTTTTCTACCATCCCGGCAGATAATAGCGGGCACACTCACCCCGCCGCTCTGCAGGGATGGCAGACGTGCATCAGCGCCGCCAACAATGCTGGTGTGTTAGGCACACTATATCCTATCATGCTGGCAATGGCGGCGTAAAAAAATGGTCTGAGAGACACATAATGGTTTACGGGGAAAAGATCTTCTTGCGATGGTGGTAGTACTGTGGTCACTAAGGAGTATCCGAGACCGTAGTATTCACAGCTGGCGGTGGTGACGCATGTGGTCGGCACACTTATGCATAACTACCCAACTTGCTATTTCGGGCTGTAGGTTTAGGCACATTACTCCCTCTCCTCTAACTGAGTGGCAGGAAAAGCCCTTGCTTTGCCATTCTGGCCGATCTGCAGTACACACACCCTGCTGGTCTGGCCAAATGGAGCAAGTCATAAAACCCTCTTTTCTGCTATTCCGGCAGATGATAGTGGACACACTTACCCACCGCTCTGTAGGCATGGCAGACTTGCATCAGCACCCTCAACAATGCTAGTGTGGTTGGCACACTAAACCCTATATTTAAGATTCCTTTCAGTGCGGTATAGCATTGATCATGGCAGTCAAAAATTTTTTTTTACGTGGCGTTGGTCGCAAGACTTTCACGACCTTACTTGCCATATGTATCAGTGTAGGGTGCTTGCTCACCTCGTCACTCTACATTTGATAGGGTCAATGTCATTACTGGCAGCTAAGTAGGGTACATCCTGCTTGGCTGGTCAGTTGGGAGACTTATCATGCCTGTGTAGTAGAATACTAGTAAGTAGTAATTGCCCGTTGCATACCCAACTAAAGGTTTTATCTCAATAAAATGTTTAATACGAGAATAAGTATGCCATAAACAGAGGATTTTGCTAATTCGATTACTATCACAATCCATCAACGACATTGTATAAGAGCTGAGCGTCGATGTGATCCTTGATGATAATTGAATTACCAAGGGCAAAGGGTGGGGACCTCCCTCTGTGTGTTGCCAATCTAAAGGATTTTCGGTCTATTGCAAGTTTTAAAAAAGTAGGAAGTTTTGTTTTAAAGATTGCTTGAAGTTAAAAAAAAAAATTACACGCAAACCGGCAGCAAGACTTCTGGTTCTACTGCCAGGCCGAGTAACAATCGGTTCATTTACTATATGCTTAGCAATGTAATATTTACAAATGGCTGATTATTTGTCGCGCTTTTTTTTTAGAAATAGTATAAATTTAAATTAATAAAAAAAATGTACCATCGGGTGCGTAAGTCATTATTTAATGTGCTTGTGCAATAATATTTTCACAAACGTAGATAGTTTTTATAAAAAAAAATACAAAAATGACAAAACAACTCAGTAAATAGCTGGTTTGAGCAACATCTGTTAGTGATCTCTCAATTGCATCTATTGCATGGCTCGATGCCATCGTGCACTCATCCAGCAAAAACATTTCAGCATTTTGTAATTGATCCGCCGCATATGTATTGTGCGCAAATTTTGTCTTATTGTCTTCTTTAATAGGAACTATTAACTCGGTTTTAACAGGGTTCAAATAATGGTGACATCCCATTCTACACGGACTCACGCCAAGAAAGGGAAGACTTAACAAAGAGATGTACGAAATACTGCAATAGAAAAGACCGTTTGTCTTTTATTGCCATGAACACAATACATGTCATAGATCTCCTTGTACACCACATTTTTAGTCTACGGACAATGAGCCTGATACTTATCAAAGATTTAGTCTACGGACAATGAGCCTGATACATATCAAAGATTTAGTTTACGGACAATGAGCCTCATACATATCAAAGATTTAGTTTACGGACAATGAGCCTGATACATATCAAAGATTTAGTTTACGGACAATGAGCCTGATACTTATCAAAGATTTAGTTTACGGACAATGAGCCTGATACATATCAAAGATTTAGTCTACGGACAATGAGCCTGATACATATCAAAGATTTAGTCTACGGACAATGAGCCTGATACATATCAAAGATTTAGTCTACGGACAATGAGCCTGATACATATCAAAGATTTAGTCTACGGACAATGAGCCTGATACATATCAAAGATTTAGTCTACGGACAATGAGCCTGATACATATCAAAGATTTAGTCTACGGACAATGAGGGAGACCAATAGTAAGAAATCATTGAATGACGAATGCGAAAATCCCAAGATTTGGAATTTCCCGAACTATTTTTAGCTTAAAGCGACATTCATTCTGCAAAGGAAAAATATTAGCATAAAAATGAAATCAGAAAACAATGCGAGTTGTCGATTATTCTGCACACAACCCAGACGGACTACAAGATAGCTGCTTTATTAGTAGGAAAGTAAATGTTTCCGCCATCTTTGTATTATATATGCAGCCATCTTGTGTGACAGACACGATCTTGTGTGACAGACACGATCTCGTGTACAGACGCAATTTTGTGTGACAGACACAGGATTGCTGATAGAGCAGGAGAGGATTTTTCGTCTTATGGATAGATAGCCTACTTTGATTTCACGATGGGATAAAAACGAATATAAACTAATTAACATACATCACAATGAAAACTTAAGTAATTAAATTCTGCACCATTTTCAGAATCAAGTTGTCTGACCAACTTGTAATTCAAAGAGATACTTAAATTAAAAAAAAAACAAACACCTTAATTAGGACACTGCTATAAACAGGGGACGGATGGTCGACTGTCGACCCGAGGGTAAGTAAGTCGATCTCCGGTGAGGATCAATGGATTTTAAAATCATAATAAAAGTTGTAAAATATTTTATCTGATCCTTTCAGGGGCTTAACACATACAACAATAAACAGTTCAAAGATGTAATCAGTTTTCTATTTGTTAAATGTAGACGATTGATGACAAGCAAGTCGTGAACATAGTTAACAAAAAAATGTTCTATTGAGATACACACTCAAAAAAATATATCAGTGCTTACACATCAAGTGCTCTAGATATATCAGTGCTTACACATCAAGTGCTCTAGATGCTTACACATCAAGTGTTATATAAGAGAAATAACAATAAGTTATACCATCTACAATAAATTAAATAATTACTGTGTATTGATTATTGATGGCTGGTATTTCGTTGAAGGAAGTAAAAGCTATGTTTGTATTGATGATAGATGGCTGGTATTTCGTTGAAGGGAGTAAAAGCTATGTTTGTATTGATGATAGATGGCTGGTATTTCGTTGAAGGGAGTAAAAGCTATGTTTGTATTGATGATAGATGGCTGGTATTTCGTTGAAGGGAGTAAAAGCTATGTTTGTATTGATGATAGATGGCTGGTATTTCGTTGAAGGGAGTAAAAGCTATGTTTGTATTGATGATAGATGGCTGGTATTTCGTTGAAGGGAGTAAAAGCTATGTTTGTATTGATGATAGATGGCTGGTATTTCGTTGAAGGGAGTAAAAGCTATGTTTGTATTGATGATAGATGGCTGGTATTTCGTTGAAGGGAGTAAAAGCTATGTTTGTATTGATGATAGATGGCTGGTATTTCATTGAAGGGAGTAAAAGCTATGCTTGTATTGATGATAGATGGCTGGTATTTCGTTGAAGGAAGTAAATGCTTTGTTTTTATTGATGATAGATGGCTGGTATTTCGTTGAAGGGAGTAAAAGCTATGTTTGTATTTCCTAATCCAATTAAAAATATAGTAAGAAACATCAACAGAAGTAACAACCTCGAGTCATAGACAATGAAGGATATATGGGGCTATGCTGCAGTTTGAACTGCATGCTTTAAGATTTTACGTCTCTAATCACCTAACCATGTCTCTCGTGGTGCCTCCATGGCTTCTATGGTGCGAATGTTGATGGACACTACATAAATCATCCCATTACTGGTTTATATGATCTAAGAAATGACCATGTCATTCTTTCAGGGACTTGAAACAAAACCAAAAATCATAAAAACGCTAACTGCTTTTACCTGCAGAGTTTTCTAGCTACACGTGCTTGCAGTGTGTTCTAGCTACACTGCCTGCTGTGTTTTCTAGATACACGTGCTTGCAGTGTATTCTAGCTACACTGCATGCAGTGTTTTCTAGCTACACGTGCTTGCAGTGTTTTCTAGCTACACTGCCTGCAGTGTTTTCTAGCTACACTGCCTGAAGTGTTTTCTAGCTACACTGTCTGCAGTGTATTCTAGCTACACGTGCCTGCAGTGTTTTCTAGCTACACGTGCCTGCAGTGTTTTCTAGCTACACTGCCTGCAGTGTTTTCTAGCTACACTGTCTGCAGTGTATTCTAGCTACACTTGCCTGCAATGTTTTCTAGCTACACGTGCCTGCAGTGTTTTCTAGCTACACGTGCCTGCAGTGTTTTCTAGCTACACGTGCATGCAGTGTTTTCTAGCTACACGTGCCTGCAGTGTTTTCTAGCTACACGTGCTTGCAGTGTTTTCTAGCTACACGTGCCTGCAGTGTTTACTAGCTACATTTGCCTGCAGTGTTGACGTGTGGAGTCAATGTTATAGATGTAGATTAAGTCAATGTTGTTGATATAGATTGAGTCAATCTTGTTAGGTAGATTGAGTCAATGTTGTTGAGGTAGATTGAGTCAATGTTGTTAGGTAGATTGAGTCAATGTTGTTAGGTAGATTAAGTCAATGTTGTTGAGGTAGATCGAGTCAATGTTGTTAGGTAGATTGAGTCAATGTTGTTAGGTAGATTGAGTCAATGTTGTTGATATAGATTGAGTCAATGTTGTTAGGTCGATTGAGTCAATGTTGTTAGGTAGATTGAGTCAATGTTGTTGATAAAGATTGAGTCAATGTTGTTAGGTCGATTGAGTCAATGTTGTTTGGTAGATTGAGTCAATTTTGTTAGGTAGATTAAGTCAATGTTGTATATATAGATTGAGTCAATGTTGTTAGGTAGATTGAGTCAATTTTGTTAGGTAGATTAAGTAAATGTTGTTAGGTAAATTAAGTCAATGTTGTTAGGTAGATTAAGTCAATGTTGTATATATAGATTGATTCAATGTTGTTAGGTAGATTGAGTCAATGTTGTTAGGTATATTAAGTCAATGTTGTTGATATAGATTGAGTAAATGTTGTTGATATAGATTGAGTCAATGTTGTTAGGTAGATTGAGTCAATGTTGTTGAGGTAGATTAAGTTAATGTTGTTGAGGTAGATTAAGTCAATTTTGTTGAGGTAGAATGAGTCAGTGTTATAGAGGTAGATTAAGTCTATGTTGTTGATATAGATTAAGTCAATGTTGTTGAGGTAGATTGACCCAGTGGTGTTGAACAATGAAAATGACGAAATATTTACAAAAATCTCAACTGAACTATCACCTTCTGGCGACATATTGACTAATCAAGTCAAGTTGACACATTAAATTGTTGAAAGGTTGGGGGCTTCTTGATGTACTTAGTACACTTAGAAGTACTATGATAATTGATTTCTTTTTATTGAAGAACTCAAATTTTTTGTAATGGCAAGGTCACAGAAGAGTTTTTGTCAGAAAAATAGTAATAAGCTATTCATTATATAACAAAAATATTATCGTTTTAAAGTTAAAGTTTAATAGGAAAACATTTGTAAGCGAATGTGATGTACTGACCTACGGTTTATTATCAAAAGAACTCCACATTCTATTTACCAGCCTGGTACACAATCTTTGTATTATCCTGGCTTATTTTCTTCGTAACATCTCGGTCTACATTCTATGTATTATCTTGGCCAACATTCTTTTTATCATCCGATCCCAACTTATTAGCATCAGTTGGGCCAACATTTTGTGTACCTCCTAGCCTACAGTTTATGCACAAGTTTCGCCCACATGTTGTGTGCCTTCCTAGCGTGAAGTCCCACGAGTTTTGTGCACATTTTTCGCTGACCATCCTAGCCTAAAGTCTTTGTACCATACTGGCCCATGTCATTTCTATTATCGTGGTCCACATTTTTTTGTATCTTCCTGGCCCAAATTCTCTGTTCCAGCCAGACCCACATTCTATGCAATAGTCTGGCTCAGTTCTTGACAGCACTCAGTCACCAGTTGTTATAAATTGACTTTAAGCTGTATTTATATCTATAGACGTATACATTGTGATCTTACAATCACAATTAGATCAATGAATATGTCAAAATTTTATTTGATAATTTTTTATCTTATTATT
Source organism: Bulinus truncatus (assembly GCA_021962125.1). Classification (NCBI taxonomy): domain Eukaryota; kingdom Metazoa; phylum Mollusca; class Gastropoda; family Planorbidae; genus Bulinus; species Bulinus truncatus. The sequence continues at coordinate 1,459 of JAGDYQ010000272.1, read as the reverse complement.
TAGTACTTATTGAACTGCTCTTGACCTCATTGAAATCTTTTATCGACACTTGAATAAAACGGAAAGAGACTTGAATGACATCAGGTTAGGACCAAATATTAAGATGATAATATCTTTAAACGTGATTGTATTTTTAATGTACAATTTTTTTCATTTTATGTTTACTGAAAATTTGTTGAAAGATAATTTATCAATTGATTTTTTGTGTTTTTTTTTAAACTTAATTTACTTGACCTATTAATTTATTCAGTTTATGTTTCATTTATTTCTGAAATGACCGCGCCTGACATGATTTCAACGTATAAAAGAACAAAGCAGACTAACCGTGACCCATTCATCACAAAGACAAAATAAATATATGTTATGACGTACATCAAAAACATGAGAGAAACGAGTGAGTCAGTTATGAGAAATGATGGGAGTGGTAGAGGAACACAACGGAAATGAAAATCAACACTAAAAGATTAAATTTTTTATTTTCCGAAATATAGATAACTTTCTCTTTCTTTGATTTATAACAATAGGAAACAATGAATTGACTTTACATCAAGGAAACCTGGCTGGAAACTGTCTGTTGCTAGTTTATGTTTTGTCAGAAAAATAACCTTTAAGTAAACAGGAGATAAGCTACTGTTATTTTTTTTTTTTTTTTTAGGAAAAGTGTTTAATATCCTAGAGTATTGGATAATATCTATCATTCAAGTTTAAATTAAAAAAAAAATATAACGATGGGGTTTTCATCTCTACTTGACCAGTGAAAATAGCCAAAAGGCAAGTGTCCATACTTAGCTCATCACGACATCCTCACTTCAGACTTAGAAATGTCCGGGTTAAGATGACCACGTTATAACGATGCCATAAATGTCGCCTGTAAAGTATAATGTTGTTTTAAGCCATCGGGTTATGTGAAAAGTATGCCTCATAATAAACTAGACACTTTAAATGAATATACTTCCTTAAGTTCAGCATTTTGAATAGCTCTTGACAAACTAAATGGGGGAAACGGAAATGAATCAGTTTATCCAACAACATGACTCACTCATTTTACGCTCCATCCCTTGTCCAGCCAGAGTAAAAGAAATTCCGAGTTGGACTTTTTTTTGCGAAACTCCACTCACTTTTGATAATAATAATTTGTATCTAATTTTTTTTATACAAAGCACAGCCTTGGACAGCATAACATTCGACAGCACAACATTAAAAGTACAACAATTGTCAGCACAACATTCGGCAGCACAACATCCGACAGCACAACATTCGAAAGTACAACAATTGTCAGCACAACATTCGACAGCACAACATTCGAAAGTACAACAATTGTCAGCACAACATTCGGCAGCACAACATTCGAAAGTACAACATTCGAAAGTACAACAATTGTCAGCACAACATTCGGCAGCACAACATCCGACAGCACAACATTCGGCAGCACAACATCCGACAGCACAACATTCGAAAG